>BSUD01000001.1:32078999-32094812 GCA_033239045.1 Fagopyrum esculentum | reverse complement strand
GGGGGGGTTGGGATGTTGTTTGTCATTCTTCCTTTTGTTAAGAAAGTTGGTCTTTTTCCCTTTGTTTAAGTACTATTTGGTGCTAGACCTTGTTGCATTCATTCCTTTAAAAATACCATTTCATGAATTTTGGTTTTTCTTATTTGTGTCTTGTTGCAAGATCCTAGTAATATTGTTGTCAAACTGAAGTCGGGACCCATTGTGAGGTCCTAACCAGTAACGTCCCGAGTTCTAAGAATTCGGGGTGTTACACTTTTTTTGACCGAAAAGAGTGAAAAATTCCGTGTGCAATGAGAATATTGTCGTGGATTGATCTATTAGCTACGAAGGCGCCTTGTAGAGGGTGAATGAGTTTAGGCATGATGGTTTCCATTTTGTTCGTGATTATTTTCGAAATAATTTTGTATATTGTTGTGTAGAGACTAATAAGTCTGATATGGTTAATCGTTGTAGGATTATACACTTTAGATATTAGAGTTATAAAAGTATGGTTAATTTTTTTGAACATTTTTCCGCTTCTGAAAAAACCTTTCACAACTTTTGAAATGTCAACTCTTACAATGTGCCAGTATTTTTGATAAAATCTGGCCGGCATACCATCAGGTCCTTGGGATTTATCACAACCAATATCGAACATAGAATTTTTTTATCTCTTCATTAGTGGGGGGGGGGGTTAAGATTTAAGTTATCATCATCGCTAACTTTGTTTTGAATAAGTTGGAGGTTGTCCTCCAATAGAGATTGATCTAGTTGGGTTTAAGAGTATTTTCTCACGAATTTCGTTTTAACTTCCAATTTGATATCAGATATATAGTCTTACCATTTGTAGTTATTAGTTCCTTTAGGTGTTTCCGATTTCTTCTTTTAGTAGCAATGCGATGGAACTATTTGAAATTTGAGTCCATGTTCTTTAGATGTTTGTATTCAGTTCTAATATCTCTGGTGAAATGACAGTAAACGGTTTTGTTTTGTTAGGAGATTTCTTTTTATGGTTTCTTCTGGTTTAAGTTATTGGGTCTTGTGCTTTGAATTTTCTGTAGTTGTGATTCCACCTCTTTAAGCTGTTTGAATATGTTACCGAAATTTACTTTACTCCATTCTTTTGCCTTTGTTTTAAGTAGATGAGTGTTTTTGTGAGTTTATACATTTTATTTCCGATAAAGTTGGAACACCATGTTTGTTTTACAATATTCTCAAATGAGTTTCGTTTAGTCCACATCATTTCAAATTTGAACGGTTGTGGAGTGAAATTATTTGTTGTCGAAGTTTCCACAGAAATTTGACAATGATATGATATTGTGAAAGCATGATTTTTTTGTTTTTAAGTTTGGGTACCACTGGAGTATTTGATTATGAACCAACAAACGATCAAGTTTCTCAAAGATATTATTCGGGCCATCACGTTTTTTCTTCCAAGTAAAGAAATTACCTGAAGTTTGGATGTCCTCAAGGTTACAAAAGTTCTTGAAGTTAATTAGTCTATTAAATCTATTGGTGTTGATAGGAGCTCCTCCTTGTTTATCGGAATGTTATTGAATTTCATTTAGGTCTCCAAGGATAATTGTAGGGAGGGGAGAATCTTGTATAATTCAGAATGATTATCCCAAAATTGTTTTTTTTAGCTTCTTATGGAGGAGCATACGCGAAGATGAGGTTCATCTTATGATTCAAATTGTGACATGTAAACTCAACACAAATAAATTTGTCATTTTTAAATATAAACTTAATTGTTTGGTTTCTAAGCTGATACGCTTTCCATAAGATACATAAGCCACAAGCCCTTCCCATGGCAGGGTAGTAAATCATGTTGTCAAAGCCGGCCGACCTCCATAATTGGTCATCGGGAGAATTTTTCGAATTTGTTTCTGCTAAGGCAATGATGTTAATCTTGTGGATTTTACAAACTGCGTCGAGGTTTGTCCAAAGGGTACTATAGCCCATTCCTCTAATGTTTCAGAAGTTTACTATCATTTAAAATGGGTTTTGAGATTGACAATTAGGGGCCCAAGGGGCTTGGTAATCCTAAATTCCACAGGGTAGAGCCCAAAATTTATCTTTGTTTATGGCAATTGTAAATTGATTATGGTCATAGATTGGATAGTATAATCCATAAATTCGATCATTCGTGAGACAAATAAATCGAAAATTTGGTAAGACATCAAAAACACGGGTAAATGACTGCTGTAAGTGAAGATAGTAGTAGTGTTTTTGTAAAGAAATTCATCCGGGTAAAAAGCACGGGATAAAAATAAATCCAATTGGACTATCAACAAAATTTGGTAGTATTCAAGGGTGTACAATACGAAATAAGACACCTTAGTTAAGTCGAGCGATATTGGTCGTAGCCCAATAATCATGGGTTGTAGCCCCTGGTAATGAGATTTATTAGTCCCGTTACAACAAAAATTTGTTGAATTGGATCTTCTCAAGAGTTAAAACATGGATTTTCTCCACACATAATTTAGAAATAAACCAAGAAAGAAAAAAAGACTAATATCTCTGAATATAAATCCTCACAAAGATGTTAATTGGGTTCCAACATCATCTTAATTGATACATTTTTATGTAATTTGTGTAAATTATGTTGTCTTTCATTCCCAGCTGGTAAGTGTCTTGTTGGGCAAAAAAATAATCAGGTTGAGATTCAAAATCAAGAATGTAGTGATTCATGGTAGTTACACCAAGGACCATCCAAGACTGTGATTTAGGAAGATAAATTGGGAGAAATTGCTTGTTGCAACGGAAAGGGTCGGATTTGTGAAATCCATTCTTGGCTTTAGACCATCTTGTGATCCTAATAGCTTGATGAATGTTGAGAAGTGAAAAACTCTAGTCATTCACCAAATCAAATAAACTGATTATGGGTATTTTGCAGCTAAGGCATTCAAGCCAAACGGGCACATAAGCATCTAATATAATAAGAAAATTCCATTTAAGGAACACTAGATTGTAAACAGCCAGTACATAGCATACATAAGATTCAGGACGAAAATTCCCTCTAGAAGAAAGAAACTAGGGATCACTGAGATCAGGGTAACAAAAAGAGAGTGAAAAAACAACAGAACCTTTCCAGGAGGTGAGACGACGGTCACAAGTCCTTGGTAAGTCAGCAAAGAGATCCCATTTCTTGAATTTCAAGGCTCAAGCACCAAAGTTCAAAGAAAATGAAACACAACAAAATATTTCAATGGCACGAGCAAAATTATTCTTGTTTCTTGAAATCGAAAACTCCATCTTTACCCTCGCCGTACATGCCTAAATTTTGGAAATGGGTTCACTATCGGATAATCCCCTCTTCCTTTTACATAATAGGTTGAAACCAACCCAAAACTTGCTCTTACACTTATTGTAAAAAGCTCGTAGAAGAGAAATGAGGCTTTGATGAAAGCCCTTAGCAGGGCTGCCAAGCGCCTTCTTCTTCCAATTTTTCGTGTCAAATTTGAGGTGTAGACCAAGATGATCGGAACGGCCATCCTCTAGTTGTATGCCTACGAAGACGGGACTCAGGTGGTCCGATGGGAAGCTATCTTTGTCCTGATCCCATGCTTTCACATCAAGTGCAATCGTCTTTCCGGTTAGGGCTTGCACCGGAACCTCCATCAACGCTGAACAGAGTTGCGGCGTGGTTGATTTTGTTTTGGTTGGGAAGTTGAATTCCGGCTGGATAGGGTTTTTTGTTGCGGAGGGTGCGAGAGGAGCACTTCTTGCGGCGGAGTTGTTTAATATTGCTTGCTTGATTAGCAGATCCAGGATGCAAAAGTCTCTTTGAGAGCAGTGGTGGAGAGCAGATGAAACCCTAAGAGTCCGTTTGGTTTTAACTCCGGAATCGAAAACTGAATGGAAACGAATCTAATCCATATGTATACTCTTGTTCATGAATTTTTTTTTGGAATCATTCCTTGTATTTTGAAGTAATTAGAGTTGAATTTGATTACTTTTAATACCCTATATGGAAACAAAATGTGGGGAGGCAAGTACATTTTGCATGAAACCACAAGGAAGGATTCCATAAAATTTCATGAATAAGGATATATATGGACTAAATTCATTTCCATTCCGTTTCCGTTTCCGGAGTTAGAACCAAACGGGTCCTAAGTTGTTAGAGTATTGAGCTTATCTCTTAGAGCATTGGTTTATCTCTTATTATTGGGCTTATCTTTTGTTATTAGTTTATTATATTATCTCTTTGTATTTGCATATATAAACATTGTTTGATCAATGGAATAAGACAAAGCTTTCAGTTCACAAATGGTATCAGAGCGCTTTTCTTGACCTACGCTTCCGCACAAAACAAAACCTTAAACCCTAAAATTAACATTTTGCCGTTTTCGCGGTATCAGGGAATACTTTGGTCGTCGGTATCAGAGTATACTTTTGTCGTCGGTATCAGGGAATACTTTGTCCATCGGTATCAGGGAATACTTTGGCCGTCGGTATAAGAAAATACTTTGACTGCGAGTATTAGAAACGACTTTGGCAGCCGGTATCAGAAAATACTTTAGCTATCAATATCGGAAACAGCTTTGGCTATGACCGCCACAATTATTGGGGCGGCGGGACAAGCTAACTCTGATACTCCTTCTTTGGTCCCTTAACCTTTGAAGACCGTAAAGACATTGACCCTGCAATTAATGATACTCAATGGAATACTCTCATATCTACTTTGAACTCCTACCGTTCAAATCGTTCCCTTGGATTCTTGATTTGGGGGCTTCTTTTCATATGACAGGTGATTGTTCATTACTTTCATGACTCAAGCCGGTCACTGCATGCCGGATTAAACTCTCTAATGGAGCTTTAGTCTCCGCTGAACACGCATGCACCTTGCGACTCAATAACTCCCTTCACTTGCCCCGAGTATTATATGTTCCAGGACTTGATTGTCATCTACTTTCTCTAAATCAGTTAACTAGGGATTTGAATTGTGTTTTTATGATAACTAATAAACTTTGTGTTATAAAGGACCGTACTTCGAGGACAGTGATTGGAGTGGGTGAAGCTCGTGATGGAATCTATAGGCTTCGCTGGATGACAAACACGTCTCCGCTCCCTTCATGTCTTACCACTATTGACACCACCACCCACCATAACCACCTTGGTCATCCTTCCATCACCAAAACCACCTATCCATGTGACATGTCTCCGGGCCAAACTAACTAGATCATTTTTCCGGTTAGAAGTTCTCCTGCTTTGTCTTTATTTGAATTAGTCCACTTAGATATTTGGGGTCCTTATCGCACCCTATCTACTTCCGGTTGTTTCTACTTTCTTACCATTTTAGATGATTACTTCTGTTGCACCTAAGTTTATTTAATAAAGGAAAAAGCCGAAGTCGGCACTTTAATTAGAAATTTTTGTGTCATGGTTGAGACTCAATTCCACACTTGTGTCAAAACCTTTCGCAGTGACAATGCTAAAAAATTTATTTCCCTTCAACCTTTTCTTAAAGGTAAGGGTATCCATTTAGATACCTCTTGTACCTACACACAACAAAATGGGAGGGTAGAACGCAAACACCTCCATATCCTTAATGTTGCTAGATCCATAATGTTTCAAGCAAATTTATCCGTCTCGCTTTGGAGAGAATGTGTTCTTACCACATGTTACATTTTCAATCGCACCCCTACTTCCATCCTCCACCACAAAACTCCTTATGAGTTTCTTCATGGCTCTCCACCAAATCTTGACCATCTTCGGGTGTTTGGATGTCTTGCTTATTGTTCCTTTATACCTCGGTCTTCAGATAAATTTCGACCTCGAGGTCGAAAATGCATTTTTATAGGATATACATCTTCACAAAAAGGCTTGGAAAATGTTGGATCTTGATACCCAAAAAAATTTTACAACCCGGGATGCACATTTTTACGAGAAAAATTTTCCGTTCTTCGAACCGAAAAATTTTTCCGAACCTACGGAGTCCATAACAGACCCCACTGATTTTCCCCCCAAATATTACCAAGAAATCTCCCGAAAAACAAACCCCACCCATAAAAACCCCCCACAAATTCCCCTTGACGTGGAGCCCCACCTCAGCCTACGAAGGCCCCCATAGAACCCTCTCACCTCCCTCTTGCTCTCCACCTACCGTGGGGCCCCTTGTCATCTCTCCCTTACATGTTGTTGATGCCCCCTACCCCTCCCCACTAAACCCCTCCCCATTTTCTATAACCACCCCTCTGGTGTGTCCCCACCTCCCTCTACTAATCCACCTAATTCTACCCCTCTTCCCATGGACACCTAAATCCCTCAACCCATCATTCCAACTCTACCACCCGATACTGCTGCTCTGACTAAAAACCCACCCCGTCGCAGCTCCCGTACTTCAAAAACATCTATCCTTTTATGAGACTATGTTTGTCAAAAGGCAAGTCATTTTGATTCCAAATCGGGTGAAACTTCTCCTCCACTGAAATCAGGTACCCGATATCCCATAAAAAATTCTTTATCATATGAACATTTTTCTCATGCCTATGTTATTGTTACTCTGTATATCAGGAACAAGAACCAACCTTTTCAAAGACACGATTACTAACCCAGAATGAAAAAAGGCCATACAGGATGAAATGACAACCTTGCACCGCAACAACACTTGGGAATATGTTGATCTTCCTCTCGATCGTAAACATATTGGCTCTAAATGGATTTTTTGTATTAAATACAACTCCGATGGACAAGTTGAGCGCTATAAGGCGCGTTTGGTTGCACTCGGAAACCGTCAACAGGAAGGCATTGATTATAATGAAACTTTTGCTCATGTTGCTAAATCAATTACAATTAAACTACTTCTCGCAATTGCCTCCATCTATAATTGGGAACTTCATCAGATGGACGTTCGCAATGCTTTTCTTCATGGGGATGTGCATGAGGAAGTATATATGCTACCATCTCCCGGTTTTCGAACCACGTCCCAAGTTTGTCGTATAAGGAAATCATTGTATGGTCTCAGCATTGAGCTTATCTCTTATTCTTGGGTTTATATTTTGTTATTAGTTTATTATTTTATCTCTTTGTATTTACCTATATAAATATTGTTTGATCAATAGAATAAGATAAGTTGTCCGTTCACAAATTTAAGTTTCATGGGTGCTTCTAAGCCTTTGATGTATATAGAGAGTAAATTCCTTTTTTGCGGCAAATTGGCGTTTAGGTCGCATGTTGATCTACTTATTTGATAACCATACATACTCGGTGTATCAAATCACTTTTTTTAAAAAGAATTTAATTAGAGTTTGGATTTTTCCGTTTGGTACCCCTGAGTTTTTGCCTTTTCCGGATGGTGTCCAAAGTTTTTTACGTTTCCGTTTGGTACCCCCGA
Organism: Fagopyrum esculentum; assembly: GCA_033239045.1. Taxonomy (NCBI): domain Eukaryota; kingdom Viridiplantae; phylum Streptophyta; class Magnoliopsida; order Caryophyllales; family Polygonaceae; genus Fagopyrum; species Fagopyrum esculentum. The sequence goes on along the minus strand of BSUD01000001.1, from coordinate 32,087,497 downwards.
GTTTTTGGCTTTTTCGGATGGTGTCCAAAGTTTTTCATGTTTCCACTTGGTACCCCTGAGGTTTCGGTTTTTCCGTTCCGTACCCTTATTTCTTATTTTTTTTTGTTTAAAATAACGTTTCTTTTATTATATTTATTAAAAAAAATATAATAACAATTCTATATTATAAATTTCGAAGACTAGTATATTTTATTTTATTTTCATATTATGATGTAAAAATATGATAAATTATCAAATAGTAATAAATATATTAAATATCATAAAATAATATGTAAAAATTTTATATTTTAAGAAATATTATAATTTATTAATATTTGATTAAATTTGTTTGACTAAATCATAGTCACTAAGAAGTGAAGGAATCCCAGCTAAATTCTGTTGTAGTTTGGCATTTTGTGCAAAAACAATGGGTTGCAAGTAGGAAGTTACACTTCTGTGAGGCTCCACAGATGCTAGGTGGAACTTAGCTACTGGACGAATTTGTTGTGCTTCATGTATAATGTGGACTTGATGGAACCATATTTCACATACAATCCTCCACGCCAACATTTACAGCTTCACAGTTGCGTAAACACATAAGCAAAGTTAGAGAAATTAGCATCTTTTTCCTTCTTTAGTTTACCAAGAGAAATAAGGAAATACAAATTGGCTACAGATATTTATTTTCTTGCCGTACACATATTCAAATAAGTGTTTGTTTATGAGTATTCGACAACAGAATGATACTTGATCATGTAAGTACTCAAACTCTACCACACGTATTAAGGTATCGTTTCGCTAGTTACTTCTAGAAACGTCAAAATCTCATCGGCTCACCATTAATATATATATATATATATATATATATATATATATATATATATGAAAAGTGTTACAACATATCATTTTATCCAACCAAATTGGCTAGATCATATTTTTCTCGACGTGAACTATGATTTATCTTTAAAAAAAGAAAATAGCATGATTGAAATTTTGGAATGGGAACGTAAAGAACCAAAACCACCTTCAAACCCTTAATCTATATCAAACAAAAATCCAAAACATAAGAATCTCTTCTAAAATGCCTTTGGTAAATTAATATCAAAATGAAATTTATAATATAGAATTGTTATTATATTTTTTTCTTTTTTTTTTAATAAATTAAAAAAAGAAACGTTATTTTTGACAAAAAAAATTAAAAAATAAGGGTACGGAACGGAAAAACCGAAACCTTAGGGTTACCAAGCGGAAACATGAAAAACTTTGGACACCATCCGAAAAAGCCAAAAATTCAGGGGTATCAAACGGAAAAATCCTTAGAGTTTTTATCAGTATGATAATCCTAGAAAGTGTGTAGCTAAAACTTCACATATTGATATGGAGGTGGTCTTATTACATTATTGGCTGTGACGTGTCGTATGACCACGAACACGTAATGTACACGCGCCTACAGGGAGAGTGTAATGGTCATAAATGCCTGAAAGAGAAAGGTCGCCCCACTTATCTTATAATTGTGTCTGCACATTACTTATCACTATATCTTTCTTTATAGCCCTACTCTTTTCACCTTTTTCCTCCCTTTCCAAAAATTATTAATTGTGTCTACACATTTCTTTTTTTTTTTTTTTGCCTTTAGTCCTTGTCCTTTTCCATTTCAAAATATATAAATTGGAATTTACCCCTACATATAAGCAAACATAAACATTGAATTCAAGTCCTCTAATTTATGAGAAGCAACCACATTTATATAATATACATATATCTAAAGTAAAACGAGATATAATGACATGTTAACAAATTAGATAAGTTATATTATGAATTTAAATTAAAACGATGATTAAATCTTGTGTAATTATATCTTCTTAACTATAAGTCTACTTAAGATGATTTAAAATTGCATGTAAGAAAATCTATTTTAAAGTGTAAGGACACTAAACGGGTTTGATTATAACAATTTTCAATTTAGAGTTTTAAAATTTGACATATTAGTTTGTTCATATTTAATATTTAATCAAGATTAAATATGTATTACATGTTTTATATTTTATATTGTTGACAATGATTGATCATTGATTTTGAAAATGATTTTTATTGAGTTATTAGTGATTTGCAATTGTTTAGTTTGCTTCATGTTGTTAACGTTAGTAGTATCATTCTACATTGTTTGAATTATTAAGTTATTAATGAATTTACATTATTGAATTGTTTTATGTTGTTGTCAAATGTCTAAACACTTTACTTTGATATTTTGAGTGTTGACAATACCAAAACATTTTATTTTAGTTTCGTCGTGTTGTTGATAACACCAAATTACCTTATTTTGGTGTTATATAGTAGTTGACAACGCCAAAAAATCAAAATTAAGATGTTTATGGTGTGTTGACAATACTAGAATAATTTAATTTGTGTTATTAACAATACATAAACACCTTAATTCGGGTGTTTGTAGTGTTGTTTACAATTTTGAGGGAAAAAATAATTATCCAAGCCAATATAATAACTTGCTCCAATAAGAAGTAATAGAAGAAAATTTTGATGGACAAACAATAGAATATTGGTTAAATATAAATTGTAGCTTTCTAGCACTAATATTTACAATGGTAAGAGATTTTAGTTGGTCCACACAAGTAATTGTTGTCATCTATTCATATGATTTTAGTTATTAGATTCTCCTTTAATATGTTTTTGTATTCATATAGTTTAGTTTTCATTCATATGAATATTATGGTGTTTACTTTGGTTAATATCGTGTCTCGTGTGCTCGAGGTCGTTGTTTCTACCGGAATCAAGTGTTCGATCTTCCTTGAGACCATGAGCTACATAAAAGCATCATAAATGATTGAGGATCGAGGAATCAAGTAGCACATCATACCCCTGTACACCCTAAAGAAACTAGAACATCAAGATTCGATCTCACATTGAAGATGGCTCGACACGGTCTGAGCCACGGCTGGCCACGGGAAAGTTCGTGTGTCTGCCCATGTGGTTGACCGTGTTACGTTGTTGCCCGTTTGATTCCGAACATCAACCCCGCAATCTCTTATTTTGTTGGCTTTTTCATATCTTTTGGGACCCGATTTTGTACCTTATATATTCCTTTATTTTCAAACGTTTGAAGGGTTCCACTTCGTTAGTTTGCAACCCTAGTTAGACGGCAATTTTCCCTTTTTACTCAAATTCTCCAAGAACACTTTTGTTGCGAATTCCATGAGGTTTGCTTTTGGATATCTGATTATGAATTCAGTTTGCTTTTTATTGTACTACTTTGTTTCCTTTTCCATATCTAGCTAGTTTTCTTATGATTTTAGAATTAGTTGAATCCTATGATTCGTTAATTTATAATTATTGTGTATGAATTGTTGAGCAAAAATCAGCATGGAAAAATTTTGCCTTATGACCTTATTCATACCTTTTTGTTGGCATACATTGATAAACAATGTTTTCTTTGAGAATAAAAATATACCAGTTTTTAACGAGAGCTTGTTGATTCTATTGGACCCTTTAAGATAAACTTGGTTTTGAGAGACAATGTATTCTTGGGAATAAAAATGGATTATGTTCATATACTTGCTTATATCTAGATTTCATTATAGTGGTGATACATATTTTCTTAGATCACCTACTTTATATTATATTTTCCATCTTCGTTATTGTGTGCTACTTTGTCATATTGACAATCATAAACATTTTCAAACCCGATATATCTTCTTCCTTTACTCTTTATCTTCTCTCTTTTCTTAGCGTAATTGCCTACATATGTAGTCACCGTGAACTCAACACCAGATACCACTATTGATCTTGTTATACTTGCGACTAGGTTTTAGTCCATCAACTTTTTGGCGCCGTTGTTAGGGATTTCCGATAGTATTGGTTGTTTCTATAATCGGTTATTCTAAATTTCTTGTTACTTTTGATATTTGAGTTCTTTTTTTTTTCTTCGCCTCACATGTTAGGTAGTTGAATGCGAAGAATGGGTGATTCAAGCAAACTTGTCCCTTTAGACAACGAGATTTAGCGTACAGTTCGCAAGGAACAATCTAATCGACGAGCTTCTGAATGACAAGAAATGGAACATAATTAATTGATAGGAGGCGGTGGAGTTTGCGGACGTGATACTAAATAATGATCCTTCCACCACATCCTAACAAAGAGAACCAGATCGGGAGGCAGAGATCACCAAAGTTCAAGCTATGATCAATGTTATGAAAGCTCGCCAACCACATACTTTGATGCAAGGATGGATCCTAGATAGATCATACCTAACAATGCTTTGACACTCCTTGAAATTTCTACTTCATACTTCACTCTAAGAACTTATACAAAAAGGTTAATTTAGAGTGATCAATTTCTAGGTCTATAACATGAGTCCACATTAACACTTGAGAAATTTCAAACATATCATGAATACATTGAAGTATCTGAATGTCTCTCTGAATGGATTAAAGATGAGAGCATTCACATTATTCCTGACATGAATGGTTGATACCTAGTTTCAAATATTGCCAACAAGTTCGATTACTACTTGGGATTGATTGACAACTGTTGTCCAATGTAATTATTTTCCTCCCTAAGATTGCTAGTATTAGAGGTCACATCTCTCATTTTGATATGGAGGATGATGAGAGTATTCATCTTTCTTGGGAACGTTTTAATGAATCACTACATTCTATCCTCACCATGACTTTGATAAAGGCGCTTTGCTTGAGAATTTCTATAGTGGTTTAGATGATACTACTAGGAATAATGTTAATTCTACTAATGTCCATAGAGTTACTAGGATGAATGAGAATGATATTTGGGACTATCTTGTTACTATTATTGAATGATGAGTGTCAAATGTAACATCATATAGGTTATAGAATCATGCATTTCAAATATCTATTGTTCCCTCAAACATGACTAGTTGTATAGAAAGCATCCACTTAATTTCCATATTTTGGTATCTACCTTGGCCTTTTTGTGTTTCAATCATTTCCAGCAGCAATTGTGCTAGAAGTATGATATGGCTAGTGTAAATGATACACTACAAATTACATAGTACCGCTAGTAAATAGTCGTGTCAATGTAAGTATATGATGTAACACCAAGGTGAAATCCCAAGAGACTATGTATATCCCAATTTGTCTCAAATCCAACTAGTAAAGCAAGAGTGTGTAAAATGAAAGGGAATAGTTTAAGTCACCAATACTAATGTAGCATGATATAGGTATGCTTTGTCAAGGCATTTGACCCGCTTCAACCAATGAATATCACATGGTGTTTTCTATCTACTCATTAGTTGATAAGCTTCTTTACAACTCGTGACTATATTGAACTATGCAAGCATCACATTGTGTTTGATATTTACTTATACAATTCGACATAACCATAGTTGGACATTCACATGATAGATGTGCTTAACCATCCTCACGGCCCTAGCTAGCATCATAGGCATCAAACATTGCACACTCACTTTAGAATTACTTATAGGTCTCATCTAAGATGATTAATTCATCAAAATACTCATTCATGTTTAAAAATATACAATGTGTTATGGGAACAATCTAGATTATGACTAATCTAGGATCCAACATTCAACATAAGATCAAACATGGATGAACATTCAAACAAATTTGAGAGCTTTTATATTATACTAATCATGCATGTGATTCTCCATATTTTTTTTATAAACAAAGCATAGGTCAAGAAAATCCTAGCATGATTTGGAGTTTTCACCCCAAATTCTAGTATGGTGACTACTCACTCATGACCAAAAATTCAATAACACAAATGACTGAAATGCATACTATGGTGACAAACTAGATTGGAATAAGGAATGTAGAAAGAAGAATGGACTAAAACGTACTTACGTATCCAAAGTTATGGCCAAAACAAGATTGAAAATAGATCTAGAGAAGAGATTTCACAATTCAATTTCTTCCATTCCAATCAGCCAACTTGCTTACAAAGAGAGAATTTAGATAATTGTTTTGTGTCTTGAATGATATGAAATACAAGTATTCATGCCCTCTATATATAGGGTAAACTCGTGGTCCCCCATCTAGAATCATCCTAACAAACTCACACATCAAGTGTGAGTTAGTTGCAAAAGTTGTCCATACCGGGTAGCTAGGTGATAGGTGATGAAATCACTATCTTATTAAGGTAGTTTAAGTATGTTTTTAGAGTCAAATGGTTGTATTTTGTTGCCAACTGTGTAAATCCAGCTGAAAAACTAAGCAATGAAGAAATCCAAAGATTTAGCAACAGTTGGAAGAAGAACGGAAGCAAAGAGAAGTCCAGAGGAACCCTATCACGGCACCCGCGGCGACACTGTCCCGCCCCCGCGGTGACACTGATTCCAGAGGCACCCTGTCACGGCACCCGCGGCGACACTGTCCCGCCCCCGCAGCGACACTGACTCCAGAGGAACCTTGTCACCGCCCCCACAACGAAACTGTCCCGCCCCGCGGCGACACTGTCCCGCCCCCGCGGCGACACTGTGCCGCCTCCACGGTGACACTGAGCCACCGCGCGGTTTGACACCAGAAAGGTCAAGAAGATCAACAGTCAGCCGTTCCAAAGCATTAATGACCCGCCCCCGCGGCCCTGCCATGCCGCCCCCGCGGCTCAGTTGAAGATGGAGCGTTTTGCACTAAACCGTCCCCGCGGCTCTCAGATCCGCGCCCGCAGTTATGCAACAGTCGTAATAAGTTTGGTTGTTTAGACTCTCACTTTATGACATTTAAAGTGACGGTTTGGGCTGTCTATTTAATGCAATTTAGTGTCCTAATTAGTATAAATAGAGATGCTAGGTTAGTGTTAGGATATCTCATTTTTCACCTCATCACATTAAAAACACTTTTATTTTCTTTGTTTTGTTTTGTTCTCTATGGAGGGCTAAGCACCTTTAGTTGTGCTTGACATTGGAAGCTCTCGACATAAATCTGGTTGTAAGTTTTATAAATGAAGTTGTTATTCCATAATGATTTGTGTTATGTTCTTGTGCTTAACTTCTTGATTGTATCTCACCCCATCTAGCTTGATCATCTAGGTACTTGGGTCTTATCCAATGTGCTAGGAATTGTGGTTCCGGGTTCGGGTCATCTTTCTAGTAGCAAACACGTTTACATAAGCGGTTTGCAAGTGTAATTCGTGAGTGGAACATAACCACATGATTTTAGTTACGGGTTGTTTCTAAAGCATGTGTCTTTTTATCTTTATTTGAATGCTATTGTTAAAATCTGATTATGTAGGTTTACGAGTTAGGATTAACAATAAGTAATATCGGGGCTGGTTGAACCGGTATTTAAATACAATCGAGATGAGAACAAACTTTGGAATAAACTTCATGAAAACAATGATCAACCATATCTTATGTTGAAGCGGATATTTATCAAGTGCAACGTTTTCTTAAAACCATTGAAATGAACTTCTTGTTTATTTTGCCTATTTGTTACTTTAACAATCAAATTCGCCCCGCGGCGACACTATCCCGCCCCCGTGGCGACACTGTGCCGCCCCGCGGCGACACTGTGCCGCCCCCGCGGCGACACTGTGTCGCCCCCGCGATGACACTGAACCGCCCCGCGGTTTGACACCAGAAAGGTCAAGAAGATCAACAGTCAGCCGTTCCAAAGCATTAATGACCCGCCCCCACGGCCCTGCCATGCCGCCCCCGCGGCTCAGTTGAAGATGGAGCGTTTTGCACTAAACCGTCCCCGCGGCTCTCATATCCGCGCCCGCGGTTATGCAACAGTCGTAATAAGTTTGGCTGTTTAGACTCTCACTTTATGGCATTTAATGTGACGGTTTGGGTTGCCTATTTAATGCAATTTAGTGTCCTAATTAGTATAAATAGAGATGCTAGGTTAGTGTTAGGATATCTCATTGTTCACCTCATCACATCAAAAACACTTTTATTTTCTTTGTTTTGTTTTGTTCCTCTATGGAGGGCTAAGCACCTTTAGTTGTGCTTGACATTGGAAGCTCTCGACGTAGATCTGATTGTAAGTTTTATAATTGAAGTTGTTATTCCATAATGATTTGTGTTATGTTCTTGTGCTTAACTTCTTGATTGTATCTCACCCTCTATCTAGCTTGATCATCTAGGTACTTGGGTCTTATCCAATGTGCTAGGAATTGTGGTTCCGGGTTCGGGTCATCTTTCTAGTAGCAAACACGTTTACATAAGCGGGTTGCAAGTGTAATTCGTGAGTGGAACATAACCACATGATTTTAGTAACGGGTTGTTTCTAAATCATGTGTCTCTTTATCTTTATTTGAATGCTATTGTTAAAATCTGATTCTGTATGTTTACGAGTTAGGATTAACAATAAGTAATATCGGGGTTGGTTGAACCGGTATTTAAATACGATCGAGATGAGAACAAACTTTGGAATAAACTTCATGAAAATAATGATCAATCATATCTTATGTTGAAGCGGATATTTGTCAAGTGCAACGTTTTCTTAAAACCATTGAAATCAACTTCTTGTTTGCTTTGCCTATTTGTCACTTTAACAATCAAACCCCCCCCC
>BSUD01000001.1:32064444-32078802 GCA_033239045.1 Fagopyrum esculentum | reverse complement strand
AACCCCCCCCCCCCCCTTTGACTACATAAAATTGATAGTTTAATCGCATTTGTGCTTTAATTACTCTCTATCTCTCTTGGGTTCGACCCTTACTTAATCACTATACTTGCTTTAGTATTGAGTTCGGAAATTACTTTGATAGGATATAAACGACCTAAGAAAATATCCTCATCATTAGGTCAAGTTTTGCATTGCCTTAGGTCGAGTAGAAGGATCTCCTCAATCGAGTTTTTTTACCGCCTTAGAGAATTACACATAGCTCGAGTTTTTGTACTTCTTTGATCGAGTTTTTGTTCTTCTTTGATCGAGTTATCATTTTCACTCAAGGTAAGTGTAATCTCCCCTAGAAGGTGTTCTTTGCTTGAGTTTCTTCTTCTTAGATCGAGTTTTGTGCTTCCTTGCTCGATTTTTCTGTGTGATCTCAACCTAGGTTGGCTTTTACAATTTGATTTGTTCTTAGCTAGGGTTTCCAGTTCTTCTTACCTAGAGTTTTTGTAAACTCGATGATCCTCTTCTAGGGCTTCTTGCTTGTCTCACTCGTTGCTATCTTTCTTTCTTTCCCGGCTTCCTTCTTCCTTTAGCTCTTTGATGATGATGATGATGATGAGGGTGTGATGAGTGGTAACAGTCAAAACTCGAAGATGAACTAATCCAGAATTTTAAAGAATTAAATCCGTTTTAACACGAGATACCTCTCGAGGTAACCTGCTCCTAGATGATATTACACCCCGGTGTTATTTGGAGTATTTGAGAGCTTCAATTAATAAAAATGCAGTTGAGAGAAATGATCAGGACATCGTACATGTCCTAGATATGAAAAAACATGGAAAGACAAAACGGCCAAAAGAGTCGCTATTTCGTTTCTTAGCGGCTAAGAAATACGGCTTAAGAATACTCGTTTTTCGAGACAATTTCGGAATAATTATCCATGCAATATTCTAGATTTATTATTCCAATTTCGAGAAATTTGGAGAAGGAGGCTTAAACCGCTTTCGGATCGGTGAAAGGATAATTATCGTCTTCGCTATAAATAGCGGAAATAACGTTTATTAATTCATTTTCTTTCACATTTCCTCATAAAAGCTCTGATTTCTCTCAACCTTCAAACTAAGATCTACTCTTCGTTTCTAATCTGATTTCAAATCCGTTTGAGTTTTTGGATTCCTCTCTTCATTTTGGTACCGAGTTTCTACATTTCCGAGCAAGGGAAGGTCTGGTCGAGCATATATGATACTAGGGAGGTTCCGTCGCTCAGATTCCGGTGAATTTGATGGTGTCCGAGCGTAGCCTGCGCCGTTGTGATTCCGAATCTTCTTTCGGATCGTCAATCGGGTTAGTAACGAATAAGTTATGAATTTATTCGTTTTCCGTATTGCGATTTGACCTAAATTGACCTTAGGCTTGTCAAAATGGATAACTGGAAATTTCATTATGCTCGTTACATTATTCTGGTGATTATGGGTTGTTTGGTTGTTGAGATTTGATGACAGGTGGGTTCAGAAATTGCCTGCGGGTAAAACGTTATTCTGGCAAAATTTAATTAATTAATTGAAGGTTAAATTAATTAAATTGGGATCATAGAGGAGGATATAAGTTAATTAAATTCAAAGGAATGAATTTAACTAGTGTTTGAAGCGAGAAGTTTAATACGAGGAATATGATATTCTCAACAGATGTTGTTGATCGGTTTAACTATAGCTTAGTTGTTGTGTGATCGTATCCAAGCAAGATAAAGGAGGATAGTCCGAGTGGGACACGCACTCAATAGTTGGTTTGCGAGGTTTTATTGTTCTTACCTGCGAGGTAAGTGTATATGAATTACACTTGCTTAATATATGTTATGTATTTAATATGTCATGATTGTATGCATGCTTGAGTGTATACATCTGTTTGTTATGATTTTATGCATGCTTATATATATATATATATATATATATATATATATATATATATATATATATATATATATATATATATATATATATATATATATATATATATATATATATATATATATATATATATATATATATATATATATATATATTTATATATATATATATATATATATATATATATATATATATATATATATATATATATATATATATATATATATATATATATATATATATATATATATATATATATATATATATATATATATATATATATATATATATGAGTGGAATGATGATGATGACTTGATATGATTCATGAATGCATGCATGAGGTACATGAGATGATAATGGAAAGAATATGATGAAAGAATATGATGAAAGCATGAAATTGAGTTATGATATGAAAGTGATTATATAGGATGATAATTGATTAATTAGCCCAATTGGGTCCCGCACGGGTTTCCGGGGGACGAGGTCGCTACCTGATCTACAGGGGGCCTCAGAGGTCGCTACCTGATCTACAGGGGGGCTCAAGATGAGAAAAATAGTCCAAGATCGCAACCTGATCTACAGGGGGTCTTAGGACAAGATGACCGAGGTCGCTACCTGATCTACAGGGGCCTAGGACGCTATCGGGTTGGCCAACCGAAAGAAAAAAAGAAAGAAAGAAAAGAAATACGAAAGCACATGAGAAATTATATCGTACGATCAGTTGGGGCTAGTTAGTTAATTATCACCTATGCATCGATGCGATCGAGTCTAGCATGCTATATGTTATGTTATGATTATTTATATGTGATGGTATGATATAAGATAATTATATGAGATTATATGTTTATATGTGGTGTGATAATATGTTTGATTGTTTATATGCTATGTGTTATGGATAGTTGTGGATGTAATGTGAATGTGGACATGTATGTGTGTGCTTTGGAATGTGAGAAAAGGGTATAGAGTGTCCTTTGGGGACGGGATATTAGATACTTATATATATTGGGGAGCGTGATTTGTATACCCTTACTGAGCGTGTGGCTCATTGTTGTTATATCCACATTTTATTTCAACTATTCAGACTCAACCTGATCAAGGCAAGGACGTTGGACCTAACACCTGGATTTGAGATCATATCAGGTGGGTTGTTATGGGATGCTACCACCTAGGAAGTTTTGTGTGGTTTTAAACAGTTGTGTTTTGTTAAACATAGTTTTATGATGTATGTTAGTATGTATATATGTTATGATGACTGCAAGATAAAGTTTTAAAATTTTATGGTTTCCACTTTTCCGCTTATTGCTTAAAACAGGGTTAATGAATTGGTAATCAACTAGAAATGAAATAGGTGTCACATGAGTACTCCTTAGATTGGTTTTTTGTGATATGATTTAGACCTAAAACACCTAAAAACACAAAACATAAGGGTGAGTAGACATTATTTGATACTTTAAAGCATAAGCAAAGATGTGAAAGCCTTTTCTTATGCAAAACTAAGGAAAAACACACAAAAAGACATCTGCAAAGATAGCATTAAAACATTCTATCAAAGTACATCCTTCATAAAGTTAAAATTGAATAAGAGGACCTTACATGATTGAGGAACTTCAACAAAGTCCCTTTAAGACACCCTATGACAATATCCAAGATATAGTTTCACGATGAGACACAGTTGAATTCATTTGCATCTAATCCACAATAGAGAAAGTTCATGGCCTTGTACTTTTTTGATACACTATCCAAGTCCGTTTGAGTGAAGTCGGCTTCCTTCTTTGCCACTTGGACTCCTTCAACCATAGTGGTTGGGATTTTAGGGCCAGTTTGAATGATGCTCCATAGTTCCATGTCCTGATCATTAACAAACATTTGCATTAGTGCTCTTCAATGAGAAAATTTGTTACCGCAGAAGAGTGGTGGTTGAGATGTGAATCTTCCTTGAGCGAATCCTCCATTACCTACAGAGTTCATGATTAGTCTCACTGATGGTTAAATCAATATACGTGAGTCTAACTCTGATACCAATTGAAGAACCGTATAGGTGAATATTAAGGAAATAAATACTCGAAGGGTTGTTGAATAGAGTATGAGAACTTTTCGCAATATCGTATAGCAAGGCTTTGAAACTAATTTCAAGGCCTTGAAGTCGATCTGTGCGCTTTGTGACAAAACTGGTTTTCAAGGCTTTGAAAGGGATTTCAAGGCCTTGAACTTCTAAACCTGCAAAACAACATTAGTAACAATTTAAGCGATAAAGCGCGGAATGAAAAGATCGACACGGCGATATATTTACGAAGTTCAATTCTAACAGCCTACGTCTCCATCCTAGGGTTTCTCGACCCTAGGATCTACTTATCTATTATCTGCTCAAACAGTCCTAGATACAACCTAGAAAAAATCCCCTTCTTCTCTCACTATAGCCTCAATACTACGATATAATCAACTCTAACCTAGCAATAATAGCCTAGTTACTTCGCAGAGTAATTCACACTCGAGTATAACACTCTCTAGATATGCCAATGAAGTTCTAGTGTTTTCTCACTCTAATGATGTAAACGTCTGTAAACTAAGAGGAAGAAAAAGTTGTGGAACAAATGAAGATGTTTAGATCGCTTGAAGACTTGCATGTTTTCGTGTAAGCTTATTGTTGTTCTCTTCAATCGTCATCTTCATTTATAGTCTTCTCTGGAAAACTCTTTAGTCGTTGTAAGACAGCCGTTGTAACGTTCTTCTAGCTCCATGAAAAACGGTGATTGGTTGAGGTGAAGTAGCCATTGTAAGATCTTCTATCTTCCCACTTCTACTTCTTCTCTTTGACGCACGTTCAGAATCTTATCTTTGTGATCTTCTCCTACTTTGAAAATGCCGTTGAAGATCTTTGTTTGTTGAAGATCCTAGATCTTCTCTCATGGATATGCCGTTGAAGATTTCCCTTCGTTCCGAGATCTTCTTGTGTTGAATCCGTTGGAAGATCTTTCTTTATCCTCTTGCATCTTTGGTTAAGATCTTTGTGAGATCTTTTTGTTGTGGCCGAGATCTTCTCTTATAAAAGATCTTCTTGTTGGATGGCCGAGATCTTCTCCTTGAGAATTTTCTCAAATCTTCTTGTTATCCTTTGGTAAAGATCTTCGTTTTGGTTGTTGAGATATTCGAATCTTGTATTCGAAAGCCCTTAGTCGAATCCTCCTTTGTAATGCTTTCTAAGGCCTCCTTGCTTGTCCTTTGTAATGTGTTTCAAGGCATGCGTTCTTCCTTTGAAATGTTTTCCAAGACCTGCATACATTTAACAAACACAAATCAAAACATGCAATCTAGAAATACCATCGATATTTGTTAGTTTATAAAACCGCATATAATGTTAAGTCTTCCATCATTCACATAATCAATTTATAATCAAGGTGGAGTTATCACTTTACCTAACATTAATTAGAGTGGTAAAAATTGGAGGGGTATAAAAAAACAAAAGCCCATCAAAAAGAGCCTACTTAACCCAATTCTTTCTATATTTGATATATAAAAATATATTGCTAATATTATCGGGTCATACGAGGTTACAGTCATTGAGTTGTTATACTAGATCGTTTAATAAATGAGATAGTGTGTAAGCGCGTGGGGGTTGGGTTGGGGGGGGGGGTTGGGTTGTTGAAGTGGAAAGAGGTTTTAGGGTTAAAAGTAAGAAAAATTTATTACTATTGAATCAAGAAATAATTGTTCAAATATAACAAGTATTTGTTCAATTATATTCCTAATTGTTCAAATATGTCAATTGTTCGACTATATTTGAATTTATTTAACTATATGACTAATTGTTCAACTATATTGAAAATTGTTTAGCTACGTACTAATTGTTCAAATAATTTATATGTTCAATTTTTTGACTAAACTTTTGTTCAAATATATGTATTAATTAGTTGGACAAATCACAACATTTAATTATTTTGATTTAAGGGTTGTGAGTCTTTCCCACTTTTGACCCTAAGGTCCCTTCCTATATGATCCAAATTACACGCGTGCGGGCGCACACACAATTTGAATAAAAAAGCATTATCTTCTAATAATTATACAAAATAAAAGATATTATAATTATTTAAGAAATAATTATATCCGCAAATATTATAAAAAGCGGATTTTTTTTGATATAAATTCTAACCAAAATTAACAGTTTTTAGTTAGAGACCTTTATGATGCCTCGTTAAAAGAAGAATTGAATTGGATTGTTTAAACAAAAACAAAAATTGGGTTGTTGAAGCAAAAACAAATGGTTGATACATTCAATTGAAAAGACCATTCAATTTATAATTCATTGTATAAGCAATTTCTCTAATTGGATTGCCAATTAGACACCTTGCTTGCTTTTTATCTCCCATCTTCCATTTTCACTTTCACCTTCTATATTTATCTAGCATTTAAAATTAAGTGGTTCATATCTATATTTGGGTGAACCAATTATAGGGGTCGCGTTTAAGACTCACAATCTCTCCGTGAAATTAACGATTCACACATTAAGGGCCCGTTTGGTTTGAACTCCGGAATCGGAAACGAAATGGAAACGAACCTAGTCCATATATATACCCTTATGCATGAAAGTTGTTGGAATCATTCCTTGTGATTTGAAGTAATTGAAGTTGAATTTGATTACTTTTGATACCCTATAGGGTAACAAAATATGGGGAGACAAGTGCATTTTGCATGTAAACACAAGGAATGATTCCATAGAATTTCATGAATATGGATATACATATGGACTAAATTTGTTTCCATTCCGTTTCCGTTTCCGGAGTTGGAACCAAACGGGCCCTAAGATAGATTATCTTTCTTACTTTATCTACTCGATTATCGATTATGTATGCGATTCTCTTCTAAATATGTAGGAAAATATATTTCTAAAGCTTCCGTTCTTATACATAAAATATCCCAACATCATTATATTTTAATTTAAAGCTTAATTTTATCTAAATTAGAATAGTTTTCATTGTAATTACAAATTTTATTTTAATTAGATCTTACGTCTTTGGTTATTTGTAGATCACAATACATAACTTAAGTTCTGATAAACAAATATGGTTTTTATATTAGATAAATCGGGCGAGAATAAAAATAGTTGTGCAATTATAACTCGTAGTAGATAACTTTAAAATAATTAGTTTATAGTCAAGGGTATTTGTTAATAAATGATTTAAAACTTGTGTACGATAATGATATAAACCAAAGAATATTGTCAACGTATATAATTGGTTCGATATGAAGATACACGAAAAAAAACTATCGTTTTTATTTGCAATAACATAGATATCAATAAAGTTTTATATTACATAACGAACAAATAACATAAAACAATTAATATGTCACCGATACTTGGTTGTGTTGAACCCTTTAAAACTCAAATGATTATGAGAACACATTAAGCAGACACAACAATGAAAATATTTTTTTCCAAGATAAAACGTTTGAATATTTACATGAAATATTGATAAGGATTTAGGCTTATAGGAACGTGAGAGATTGATGAATTCACCACAATTAGGTCATCCATATATGTAGCGGAAAGTAAAGTGGGGTTACGATAAAGCTTCTCCCGCAAGTTTTACGTAAAAACAATTTACTTGAGAATTATATATTTGTAATTATCCCACATGTTTTACAATTTTTTTAATTAATTAGGTTAAAATAGAGCTTTTCAAAGAAGATTGATATTGATCAAATTTTCATGTTACGTTATAAAGATAATTGACCAATTATCTTTTTTAATTGAGTTTTAGTAAAAAAAAAAAAAAAATTATTAGATTAATTTGTGATTTAATATAAATATTATTTCGTAAAAACTCGTGAGATTGTCACGTCAACTTCAACGTAACCTCCTACTTTAATATAAACATATAGATAGATTGTGAAATTATAATGTATTTGGTAATATCTCCAACGGACACATAACTTTGAAAAATGAATATACATTTCCTGGATCAAAGAAAACGTAAGCTATATATTAATACGTGGAGGGAGAGACTCATATTGTTTAATATGTCCTATGAAACATAAGTTTGAGCAAATGAATATTTCAATCGAATAAAATCCCATCATATTATAATTTAAAATTATGTTTCTGCATAACCTAAAATGCTGACATGTTTACAACACGAAAGCTCGATCTTGAGCTTGAGCGGTCATATGTATCAAGTGCCACGCGGGGGCCCAATCTTGTTCTTTACCTAATTTTTGGGTCGCCATCTAATGACGTTCATGTCCCATGCTGCTTTGCTTTATTAATATGGATAGAATACAATATCATATTTGGTACCTAAGTTGTTACAAGCACAACTTTGCCCCGTTATGATAATGGAGAGTTTTTTTTTAATAAAGTTTATTAGGTTTTAACTCGAGTCGTTTGTTACGATTTTGCATACATATGAACTGATATTAAAATCACTCGTATATATATTTAGTGTAAGGGTGTCAACAGGGTGGGTTCAGTTCCGAAAGTGGAATACTCATCAATGTTTAGAATAATGCCCTTGATCTTATCCGATACCCGCTCGGAGATTAAATGTTGTATTCATTCTCGTCGAGTATCCGTCCTCGTCGGACAAATGTTCCCGTCGTGGAATCCCTACGCCAGCCTAATTTTGCCTTATTGTCGGTTTTTTTCATGAGTTAAAATTTTCATTTATAACTTCATATGAGTTAAATATAGAAACTCATTTGCATAAATAATATATTTATCATTAAATCAAAAAATATTAACCCAATTTAATAAATATACAATCATAAAAGTATTATAAATATTTATAAATTATATTAAAAAGTATAAATTACCATACATTTTATCTATTTATCAAGGACTCTTGTGGTAACATCCAACGGGACAACACCAAGGCAAGGATCTCTAACCTCATCTCTTCACATCTTAATCTCCATGTGGGGAATGAAGTTTATCCTCATCCCCGTTCACATCATCATTTATTTTCTCTATCTTTGTTACTGTAAATGGTGACCCCATCGGTATCGGGGATTCCTCTCCCATTGACACCCTACGGCCTGCTCTAGTGTTTGGTAATAAGAATAAAAATGTTTTTATTAATAGTAATTTCAATAATTTCAAGTTCATCAACGAGTGTGATTCACATATAAATAGGAGGATTTAATTCACTCTAACATTAAACTATTCCAACAACATCTCAAACACTTTCTATTAAAAATCAGGTTATATCATCCTTAATTTCTTTCTCTTTTTTTTTTATTCTAACCCGAATTCCGAGACATACCAAATGAGTTCTAAGCTTTATCTAGTCCGAAAAAACTCGCTCCTCATAACAACCTATATATAATTTGTTCGACTATAACTGGAGCATATTGTATCTTCACTAAGAAACAACATATGCTTCGGTCTATATAACTAGTGGTTTCTCTTTTTTTCCTTCTTCTTTATCTTGTTGGTTTTTGTATATTATCGTAGTTTTAATATACACGAACATGACTAAGTGTGTGTTTGTTGGGTTAAACACAAAACACTAGTGTGTGTTTTGGAGTGTTTTGAGAAAGTAGTTAATCAAACCATTCATTACTAAACTAAAGTTTGAGTAAGTAAAAACAAAAGTGTACATAACTTTAGAGTTATAGTCTATTTGTCAGAAAAATCATATGGATAACTTTAAGACGTTTGACAGCAGATTTTATAGAAATTAAGTACTAAGAGTTCAAGGATTTTAGTGTTGGCACGAATTTTAATTTACAAACTACACAATGGAACGCAGACCGACTGCGTTCAAAAAATTTAACTTGAACGTAGACCGACGGCATTGAAAAAATAGGACATCAACGCAAGCTGATTGTGATGGATCTTCTAGCTCAATGATATTCATTGTATTTGGACTAGAGGACGTTCAATCTTCCGTCCAACATCCAAAACTTGTGTGCATCATAAAAAACTTTTATCCTCAAACGGAAAGGTTTTTCCCATCCAACGACGCTCGGATCGCGACAATGTTTCCATATAGATGTTAATGACTGTAAGGGTGCATCATGATTGAGTCATACCTATATATCAACACGATTCATTTTGAAGTTAATTTGAAACTTTAATATACATCGAAGCACTCAAAACTAAGGGCACGTTTGGTTCCAACTCCGGAAACGGAAACGGAATGGAAACGAATTTAGTCCATATATAACCTTATTCATGAAATTTTGTGGAATCTTTCCTTGTGGATTAATGCAAAATGCACTTACTTTCCCACATTTTGTTTCCCTATAGGGTATCAAAAGTAATCAAACTCTATACCAATTCCTTTAAACCACAAGGAATGATTCCACAAACTTTCATGAACAATGGTATATATATGGACTAGATTTGTTTCTATTCCGTTTCCGATTCCGGAGTTAAAACCAAACGGGCCCTAAATCTACTGACACCTATGTAAAGTGTCGCGCCTCCAACCCATGCAATTGTACGTATCTCGTTTGGTAGGCCCTATTCGGGTTCAATTTGCATTATCGGTAAGCATGCTTGAGGGTTAGTTACAAGTTGGACAAGCACACCATGGTAATATGTCGCAACTGCTAAAGAAAGGAGAGGTGTCTACATCCAACATCTTCGCAGGTAAGACCTTGATAAAGTATAGTAAACGTTCTTGATGATATCTTCCAGTAGAGTATGGACACTCCCTACAAATAAAGAATGAAAAAATTAGTTAATGTAGATTGCATGAAATCATAATGTACCAATATAGATGAAAAAAGAATCGCTCGATGTCCATACTTACCGACTCTAAGGACACCCTTAGTCGAAAGGACATAAGGGCATGAACTTATGAATCTCTGCTGACCCCCATGAATACTCCCATTACTCTCTTGCACGGACCGAAATCCATGGTCTTCTCGTGGGAAGGCTAGTAGGAATCAAGTCAACTGGATTGCTCCCACCTTGACTATCTCTAGCTTGTGCCCCTAGTCCAAGTTGATTGCACTCAAATTAGTTTCTTTTTCATCATCATTTTATTCCATTCTCTTTCTCTTTTGGGCTTTATAGCGGAATGACCTCATACATGTAACACCCCAAGTTTTGGGAACTCGAAGCGTCACGGGCTAGGACCTCACAATGGGTCCCGACCCTCAAAGTAGCAACAACACAACGAATCTTACAACAAGGCACAAATGAATGAAAATCAAAAACTAAATATAAAACCAAAGGTTTAAACAAAGGGAAACGTAAAAGACTCGCAGCCGAGTTCAAAACAAAAGGGAAAGCAACAACATAAACATAAACTCAATCCGTCCAATAATGTACGGGAACCCCGGCTGACCACACCGTCCGGATCACTCAGCAAAATCCTGAACCTGTGGAACATCTACAGCATCGGTGTAAACCGTTAGCTAACATTCTAGATATCAAGAAGGGCGTAAAGGAACAAACACATAAGGTAAAGTAAACATATAACATGCTCGCACTCAACGGTTATTATTTTTCTTTAATTTAGCCCTTACTAATTCAACTTCTTTTGTCACACGAGAATCTCCCGAAACTCGCCTCCGCTTCTGTCTACCAATAGGAATAGATCAGTACTATCCGTTACCTACAGGCCTGAGTTGCAAGAGCACATTCTAATCTCCTGTAGAACTAGACAAGTGGTCACCACCCGGTTATCATACACTTGAGACAGATAAGGTTATTAAGGTGAATCCTATTTCGGTTATTTGTTATAACATGATAAACAACACAAACAAGCCAAAACACTCAAACCAATATACGGAATGAAGCTAAGTAAGTCCAAGGGACTTATCTCACTCGAAGGTAATCTAAAAGCTCAGCAACAACTCAGAGAACAACTCAGTTTCCCTCAGGAAAGGAGAAGGGAAAGCCTGTTCACACAAGCATCACGGATTAGGAATGAAACGGTTGCTAGAAGTGTATAAGTTCTAGTCTCAATGATCTCTAGAAGATCTCCACAAGTTAAGGGATCAACCTTAGTCTTACATCACACTTAGTGGGCAAGGAACATCCATAAGAATCAAGGAAAGGAACAAGGAAAGCAAGAAAGGAAGCAGCTCCCCAAAGACGGGAGCTGCTGCAGAGGAAACCGCAGGGGCGGCTGGACAAGGCGCAGGGGCGGCAAACTGCGGGGGAGGCACTGCAGGGCGCGGGGGCGGTTTTTGTGACAGAAACGCCGACTTCTCCTTCGATAGCAAGGAACTTCAGCAAATACCAAAGCTTGCTTCTCTCAACGTATAACCACGTCACAATTCAACCAAAGGAGCTTATGTACATCAACGAATCAACAACGAGAACGCAACAAGAATCAAGGCTCCACCTTGATACTTGGAGAAGAAGACAAGAAATAAGATATGGAAGTCGGCCCATAACATAGACGATCGGATCTTCTATCTATGGAAAGAAGATAAAATCAATGAAAGAAAGATCGGGCGCGATCTATAGTCAAATGCCGGGACGGCTCACCCTGCCGCGGGTGCAGCTTGCCGCAGGGGCGGTGAAGGCGAAGGATTGGGGTCTTACATCAGATCCCCTAAAGAGAAGTTTTGTCCTGAAACTTGCAACAACTTGAACGAACACAAAACAACAACGCAGAAACACTGAACTCAACTCATATATTTCCACTTGGGGCATGTAACTCAAAACGTCATAAAAGCGTACGCAGCGCAAAAAAAGGAAGAACCGAACACACAACGACTATGCTAAAGGTGCATCAAGTTCAACGTAAAACTCCGGATAGTTCCTCTAGATACTATCCTCTGTCTCCCAAGTCGCCTCATCAGCTCCTCGCATCGACCACTAAATCTTCATCATCGTTATGTCCTTCGAACGCAAGCGCCTTGTACTATGTTCTAAGACAGCTACCGGGTGCTTAACGAAAGTGTGGTCTGGCTTGATCATTAGGTCCTCGTGACTGACGATGTGTCTCGGGTTTGGTATGTACTCCCGTGTTGAGGCACATGGAAGATGGGGTGAACACCCTCAAGCCTCGGTGGCAAGGCAAGTCTGTATGTTGTCTCTCCAACTCGCTCCAGAATCTTGAACGGTCCGACGTATCAAGGACCCAACTTCCCCTTGACACCGATACATCTGACGCCTCGTGTTGGAGATACTCTCAACCAAACCTGAGCTCCAACTCTAAACTCCAAAGGTCTGTGTTACGCTAGGAAGTAGCACAAAAAACTTTACATTTATAAACTCGATCTAACATCCTAAACTACCTAGCGAAACCCACAGGGTACGGATCGTTATGTAGGAAGGAAAGTATTCCGAGGTCGAACACAAGGACTGAGGTGAAATCAAATCATTCAATGATCATGTATAGTGCAAATCTAAACTAAGAGATGAGAAAGGAATAAAGAAATGCAAAACACAATATTTTTAGTTGGTTTTAGGTGATCAAACAAGGATCACAAAATATGCAACACAAACAAGCAAACAAACACACAAACACAAGGATAAGTGATAAGAGGTAAGAAAAGTGGATTCTAGAGATCAAGAATTTCGGTAATGACAATGGATTCATGCTTCTAAAAATCAAAGGAGAGCTGCGGTTTGTTCAGAGTTGGGTGTTTCTCTAATGGGAGCAATTACCGGGTAAGTCTCATGCTCCACTTGTCTCGAACCTAAGGTCCTATTACCAGGTAAGTCTCAAGGAACCTAAGGACGGGAATTCTACACAAACCGGCCACTACCTAAGGGTCAAGCCCCTCCTTAACGGGTAAGTCTCGAAAAAGGTAAGTCTTAGGCAACGATCCTAGCACGCTCAATCCAATAGCGGCTTTTTTGGCTCACTACTACTTAGAGTTCATCATCTTATATATCTAAGAGAGGAAATCACCGGGTAAGTCTCATTCCTCAAATAGGTTGCTAGCAAGGGTCACCCTAGGCTAGATTAGGCTCAACAAACAATAGGATTTCAACACATCTTTGCATCCTTAAGCAACCTAATCATCTTCATTCGTTGTTTTTCTTTCTCACAATCACGTAAAAGTTTTATCCCCTTAGAGAGAGAGAAAACACAAGAGCTCCATTGGTAGATCTAAAAAGTGTTATACTAGAGTGTGTTACTCTGCGAAGTAACTAGGCTATTATAGCTAGGTTAAGAGTTGGACCTAGATCGTAGCATTGGCTACAAGTGAGAGAAGAAGGGGATTTCTTCTAGTTTGTATCTAGGACTCTTTGAAGCTGATAATAGATAGTTAGATCCTACGGATATACCCTGGGACGGAGAGTAGGCTATTTAGAGCCGAACTTCGTAAACATATTTTCGTGTCAATCTTTTCAATTCCGCACCATATAAGTTTTACTGTGACTAACTTTGTTTTGCAGGAGTAAGAAGTCAAGGTCCTTGAAATCGAGTTTCAAAGCCCTTGAAATCAAAGTTTCACAAGTAACACAGATTGACATCAAGGCCCTTGAAAGGAGTTTCAAGGCCTTGAGATTTGGTTTGCGAAAAATTCTCATACTCTATTCACCCCCCCCCCC
>BSUD01000001.1:31963456-32064296 GCA_033239045.1 Fagopyrum esculentum | reverse complement strand
TATTCCCCCCCCCCCCCCCCTTTCTAGAGTATTATCTATATTATTTATGTCACCTAACGGTTCTTCAACATAAATTTCCAACGGTTACATATGAAAAACCTCCAACCACCTTCTTCTCCACATAAACTCTAACCCCTAAATTTTGTAAGCCCGAAAATTCTATTCCGATTAATCTCCAAACTTCTACCCCATCGTGAATTGAAGACCGGAGGCCATGGATCAAGGGTCTTCGTTTGGGTCTTCAAGCTCGTGGAGAAAAGGAGTGCCAAAATCCGATTGTGTTTGTTGCTACCATGGGATTCCGACGACGATTTCCATTTGCAGGCGACCTCCTAACGTCGGCAAACGATTTTATGGTTGCTCTATGTGGAAGGTATGTCCGATTAGGGTTTTTTTCTTCAATTTCCATTTGGTGAACAGACTTGAACTTTGGCAAATCAACTTGGTTTTTATGTATTTGATTGAAACTATGCGTTTTTTTACCTTCGTTTCTAGGTTGGAAAAGGATGTGGGTTTACAAGATACATGAAGGAGCCAAAAGGTATATTGCAAGGATCAATACGATCAACTGATGAATCTGCAATTCCCCCATACATTGCAAGGATGCAACAAGATATTTTAGTGTTAAAATTTGTGGTGGTTGTGCTGTTAATTTTTGCATTGATAGTGTTGTTGAAAATCTGAGTTGGACAATGATGTTGTGCTATTTAACTTAAGTCAAGATGTAAGGTTTCCATTTTGATGTAAGGTTTTAAGTGATGAATCTGGATATTGATGAATCTGTTATGTCAAGATGTATTATCTCAGTTTATGAATTTGCATTGGCTAATCTTGTGTTGGATATTGATGAATTTGGTTTAGTTAATCTGGTGTTGGATATTGATGAATCTGTTCTATTTTGGCATTGATGAATACGTCAAGGAATGTAGGCTAGTTTTGGCACAGAACATGCCTACTTCCCTTATTGTGTGTCATGACATTGGTGAAACAAATTGACCAAAACAACAAGCACATTACAAGCAATAATTGACATAAAATAGAAGGTACAATTGTGATATCATGACACTATAGTGGTAAGATAATTGAACAATTTATAGCCAAAACAGATTGACCAAAAATTGAACAATTGAAACAATTGAACAACCAAAAATTTAACAGCAAATGGAAATTTGTGTCACCACTGTCATGACAGCCAAAAATTGACACAAATGAAAATGAACAATTGAAACAATGGAAATCGAAAAAATACTTCTTCATATTCTCAATTTCCCAAATTCTTTATTCGTCTCTCAATCTCGTAATGACAAACCCGAGCGACAACACTCATCCGCAATTCTTCCATAGCACCAAAGAAAACAAAACTCAAATGTCCGAAATGTCACAAGGTGAAGGGGCATTTCGACAAGTTCCTCAACCGAAAATGCTCACATCCGACATTTTTACAAAACATTACAAGAAGGGCGAGGCGGTGAACGAATATTGTCAAGTCTCGTGCAGCTATTGTCCGAAGGTGTACATGTGGAGAGCGAAGGGCGGCTATGGGACTTTGCAAACCCACATGCAAAAAGTCCATCCCGAGGAGCTAGGGATATCACGGGGACAATCTCAATTGTCTAACGGGTTTGCATCTTCTTCCTCTCAATCTCCTTTATTTGTATATAATCATAGTTAAGAATGTTTAGGATTAGCCAACCTTATATGTTCTCATGCATTTCCATTTGCTTATGCGGAATATGAAGAAGTTCGAGAATATAACACTAAATATCTTCAACCTTCTTTTAAACCAACTTCTCGCAAAACCGTTCCAATTTAGTTTTCAAATCTTACCAACTAAAGAAACAAAGTATTCTTTCGATTTTGTCATCTTTTTCGCATCAAGCCTCTATTTGTAATGATACTTAGAGTACATTATCACAAAAACATTTTTACATGGGCATTACTTTACATTTTATTGATAACAATATCTTTTTGCATAAATTTGTTATTACATTTCGCCATTTCGACGAAAGACATAATGTCACAAGCATTGCAAACTTGATAAAAACGGTTTTACAAGAATATAATTTACAAGGTTGAGTTTTTCATATTATTTTGTTAGTGCATCCCGCTAACACCTGCGCCGTAAACGATTTGGTGGAGGATGCGGGACAATTTTTGCGAACTCCTTTTATTCATCAAAGATGTGCATGTCATATTTTAAACTTATGTGTTCAAGATGGACTTAAAACTTTATCGGTTATGCTAACCCCATCACCGACGTTATTGAACATTTTGACACTCACCCGATTTGAGA
Organism: Fagopyrum esculentum; assembly: GCA_033239045.1. Lineage (NCBI taxonomy): Eukaryota > Viridiplantae > Streptophyta > Magnoliopsida > Caryophyllales > Polygonaceae > Fagopyrum > Fagopyrum esculentum. Next base: position 32,062,003 of record BSUD01000001.1, on the reverse strand, counting down.
AAAAAATGGAGAACAATATGTTTACAAAATAATGTTTAACCAATTGCATTTTCAAAAGACATTGGAACTCGTTGGTACTCTACTTACAAATTACTTACTCAAGCCCTTCGTTACAAAGAGCTTTTACAAGTTTTTTCCGCACAAAACATTCCTTGGTCAATGTTAGATGATGAAAATGTTTGGCAAACTTGTCTTGATATTTGTAATATTTTAAAGGTTTTTAGTGATTCAACTAATATGATGAAATTGAAATGACTAAAGTATTACATGGAAATTCCCTTGATTTATCTTATTTCCGCCGTTTTTGATCCTAGACTTAAATTTGATGGTGTTTTCGATTTGTTGGTTGTTAATTATGATTGTTTGGGTTTAGATTCTAGCAACACTTCTACCATTATTCATAATGTTTGTATTGAAATTTAAATTTGCTTTCTTCATTTCAAACAAGTACTAGCACTTCTTCTACTGTCGAACCGACTCCTATACCCTCTTCTTCTTCTTTTTCTTCTTCTTCTTTTAAAAGCAAAACAAATTTGAGCTAAAAGAACAAAAACACCAAGTCATTCATGAGCAAGTGCGAATTTTCAAAATTATTTAACAAAAGGTAAGCAAATGTAAGAGAACTATGTGGGCTTTGATTTCTCTTAACCCTGAGAGGATGCGTACAAGAAACCGGTTCAAGCCCTTCCTCTTTTTCTTATTTAATGTATCAATATACCGGGTGAGATATTGGTTATCTCGGCAGAGATAACCAATATCTCACCGAAATTTCCCATGTCGAGAGCAATCTCGGGCGAATGACACGGAATTTTAAAACTTTCGACCGAGATTGCTCTCAACTTTTTTATTCTTATTTTTTTAAAATCAATGTTACACCAGCAAACCTACGGCTTAAGTTTACAACCCTTATCTAGGGGAAGAGGGGAAGAAGAGTAGCGCGTTACTAGACACGTTCTATTTGTTGGCATTTAAGGTTTTTTTGGTAAATGCAAAACCACGTAATTACCGGTTGTTACATACAAGTTAAAGTTAGTAGTGCACCTCCACACTTTTAGGGCTCGTTTGGTATGACTGTAGGAATGGGGTTGGAATCAAGAATCGGAATGGAATAAGGAATTGGAATAAGCCATTCTTGATACTTGGTGTTTGGTATGATATTGGAATGAAATATTTTTTACACATATTTTTTATTTTATATGAGTTATGAAACGAGAAATTGTATCATATTTAATGATATATGTGTGAATGTTAATAATGTAAATATATGTTATTTTTTAAACTATATTTAAGAAAAAAAAGAGCTGACGAATTACTTAAAGATTAAACACTAAACAATCGTCAACCCAAATAAATAGTTATATATTTCTTCTATCAAATATATTTTTTTCTAACTGAACAAATTATATAGTTTTCGAGCATTTCTGGTTACATAACATCTTGAATGAAATATTCGTATTATAGTTATCAAAAAAATTTGTCAAAAACAGGTTTTTTTATAAAAATAATTGTATAAGTTAAATTAATAGATGGACATTTAAAAAATTTAAATATTTTCATTATTTTGTGAAACTAAATAGTAAAGTATATATAATAAATATATATAAATTTAGTTTTAAATGTAAAATGATTTTATGTTGGAATGGGATACCCTCCTTTAATTTATGGAATCAACTTCCTCTATAAAGTTGGAATGAGTCATTCCTTAGAATCATTCTCATTCCGATTTCAAGCCTTACCAAACACGAGGTAATGGAATGACTCATTCCGATACCGATTCCTGATTCCATGGGAATCGTACCAAACGAGCCCTTATTTCTGTTACAACAATATATAAATGCAAAACCACGTAATTACCGGCTGACTAGCTGACGATGCAAATTTTTTATTTTTTTTTAACTTTAGTGAGGGCCTCAACTCAAGGGAGCATTTACTTGGATTGAATAAAATTAATAGATGAATATAGTATCCGACAAATGAATATTCTAACAAAATAAAATAAAAGAAACGGATTACAAACTCTGAGGGGTGGGCCGGGCCGGACCCATTACAGCTGGTGGACACACCGTTGTTTCTGGAAAATGTGTTTGGTCCTTTTCTTTTGTTTGTTCATGTTATTAATTATTTGGCTCTTCCTTCCTTATTAGCTCTCCACCAACTACATTTCTACCTTTATCTTCTTCTTCATTTTACTTTTTATTTTTTTTAAAAAAAAGGATTTATGAAGCAAAGTCAGCCTAGAATATCATAATATATGATAACTAAACTTATAGATTACAAGTAACTTTTCTATTATTTGGAAAAATATGGCATAATGAAAAAAAAAAAAAAAAATTTCGATCATGTAATGGATTTCTTTAAAGTTATAATCGATTGGTTTTAAAGAAAAGTTAATAAACTACTTGTTATTTGTTGATTAGTTCTGAAACATTATTAAATTTGTGTGTTGGGTTTTTGACATGTGATATTGCAATCTAAGCAAATATGTTTTTACCGGATTTCTTTGATGGGTTTATTCCTCTTATGTTGAATGATTTAAGATGAAATTTTACCGGATAAATTTGTTGGGATGTTAGAACATGTACTCATATGGACTTGTAAAAATACCCACGTTATTTGACTCACTAGAATTTATGATCACTCTTTTAAAGTTTGTTAGAATAAATAATAAATCCAATATTATTGTTTCAATTAGAATTGATAGTTTATCGAATATTGAAGTGATTTTTGATAATGTGAATCGTGGATCGAATCTAAAATGGTGATTTGGTTCAATTAAGTTTTAGTGACAAATGGTCCATTGTGGTTCAAAATGGACCATTTGTCACTCAAACTTTTAAAAAGTGTAATGGTATACTTTTAGCCCATGTTAGATGAATCGATATGTTTTATTTATAAAATTACTTAATTCTACATTGGGTGCAGAATGAATTAGCTTATTAAAAAAAATTTCAATTTTTGGACTTAAGTACAGAATTAATTAAATCTAAATTTTGTTTTAAACTCCAAATACGGAATTAAATAAACTCAATTTTGATTTCGCACTCTAAATATAGAATTAATTGAACTATAATCATGCACTTCGGGTACGGAATAAGAAAGACGGTTAAAAGACAAATATAAATTAGTTTAAAACCTCCCTATTTTTAGAGATGAAAGTATAGCATTATAAAACAAGCAAATAGACATTATTTAATAATGATTTATAATTGGTTTTAACTCGCTTTATTGTACTCTGATGAGAATTATTTTTTATTTTTTATTTTTTTATTGGATAAAACTGAAATAAAAATCTAAATGATAGATCGTGGCAAAACCGATTTCATTAGTTACAATTCAATTAGAGCGAGCTAATCTTGTTTAGTCCAAAATCACAAATTTGGCTTATTTTTGCTCAATAACTTAATTTCTCTGATAAGATATTTCTATTTTTAATTTTAATTAAAAAACCATAACCCTTCTGAATAAATTATTATTTTCCTGTAATTAGTTGCATGTAGTTTGTTTAAGCTACGTAAAAAAGAGAGGCTGTAGCCTCAAAGAGGCCAGGGCCCAAATTGATATGCAAATGGATAATGGACCAGGCATATATATATATATATATATATATATATATATATATATATATATATATATATATATATATATATATATATATATATATATATATATATATTGTCCCTATTTATTAGACCTTCTAGGAAACATTTTCCTTTCTCCAATGGAAATGAATTACCGGAATCTAATGTTGGTATTAGACGGGTACGAGTAAATATTTTGGCCTGTGGGTCAATCCGTCCCGCATATATTTTTTATACATATAAATTTTTTTTATATGGGTATATAATTTATATTGTTTTGAGTGTCACATACTCTGATTTTTCATTTAGTTTGTTTGGAGTAATTTGACGAGTTATACTCTTTTGTAATACAAGATTACACGACTAACTTGAGTGTAATGATACTTGTTGATTTTTAGGTATTTGAATTTATTCATTTTTGTGTGTTGATTGTTGTTGAACTTGTTGATAGTGCACTATGCAAGTATAATTGGATTGAAAGGGTGTGTTAAATACATTTATTACTTGTTTTGAACGATAAATTTCGGAGAAAATCGCACAATCAAGTATATACGGGCCATCCGGGTCGGCCCGACAGCCCGCCGTTTTTACATGGATGGACATGGGCAGCGTTTGTGGCCCGGACAAGCCGGGCCGGGCCAGCCCGACCCGCTTTTGTACAGGTCTACTGATGTAACACCCAAAAGTTTTATTTCCGATATCTCCCGAGTCAAACCACACTTAGACCGGTTTGGACTAACTTCTTTTATTCTCAGAACGGTGTTTCTTTGGCCCACACCCTTCACTAATTCACTTAATGGTTCTTATCAATTTATATGATAACCAGGATTATAATCTTTTATGCCTAACATTTTATGTAGGTAATTTATACCTAACTTTTCACCTTAGATCCATTATTTTATGTGAAGGGATGTTACATTTCTTTTATGTAATTATGCCTACTATATTAGCCAAATAACTTATTCTTTCACCTTACCTCATATATGATTTTATCTATCATTTTATGCTTAGGTTGGTCACCTCTCTACACCGAAAGAGTTGTATTTACTTACTTCTTCCTATCTTTATGTAGTTGGCAAAAATAAATAGCCATAATCTTCTTTTATAGTACCCTTTTTTGCATTCTTATTTCTTCACCTCTTTTTCATTTTTTTTTAACTTTTCCTCTAACCTACCGAGATCTTGTTGCCCATACCAACCGGATATTTGCCTTGGTTTCCCTAACAGATTATCATCTTGCATCCTATCTTTCAATGATCATCCGTTGCAGCCTACCCAGCGAACCCTAGCATATCTCCCTAAAACACTATCTCTCTCCTCCTGCACATTGGCGACAACTCTCTCATTGTCCTGCACATCGGTGACAACAACAAGTCTCTCCTTCTCCTGCAAATCGGCGACAACAGCAGGGTAGTGACCTTCATCGTCGAAAAAAGCAAGGAAGTGATCTTCATTGGCGACAGGCAACAGGGAAGCATCTGCATAGTAAAGCGAGAGCCTACTTCTTTCCTTCGCTGTCGCCATCGCCGACTGCATGTTTAAGGTGAGACATTGCTTCATTCTTCTTTCCCTCCCTTAATCGAACACATGAACCACAACAAGAATGATCCTGCCACCTCTCCTCGTCCCTATGTGCAGTCACGCTTAACCTGCGTCTTCCTCGTAGCTAGTAGGCAAGAGTGTCCCTCATGTGCGTCTGTCACGAGCAACGACCCCGCAAGCAGAAGCAGCCCCTGTGTTTCTATCATGAGTGGCAACCAGAATCAGGGAATCGAACCCCTAACCTCTACATCACTTGCCTTGAGACCCTGTTGTTGTCGGTGAGACTCGAACTCTCACCTGTTGCATTTTAATTTGGTTTTCTAGAATTTTGGTGGAGTTTTTAACTTTAGACCTATGTTTTAACACTACAAGAAAAATAGATTTAGTAACACCTTATATTGTAATAATTAGTCACAATAAATTAGTGCATTCAACACTAAAAGTGTGCAATTTGTGTTACTATATGGGATGTGACAAGTTTTTAACCACAAGACAAACTGTCACTACATATAACAAATACTAATGTGGTTTCACTAACTATTTATAGTGTTGGTAATAATGTCCCTATTATCAACCATGTACGGTGTAAAACTTTCCAACATAATCTATAACACCACAATGTGTTCTTATTTCCAACAATAAAGAGTACGAGATTTTCCATTTACTCATAGTGTTGGAAATATGTCCTTATTACCGACCAATAAAGGTGTGAGATTTCGCAACATAACACCCAATGTCATAAACTATCACAATTTTCAACGACATTAATTCCGACTACGTTTATCGTTGGCTCTACATACATTGAAATATCATAAAACCCACACATTTGGGCATTGCTAAATTCAGCGGAGAAAAATATAATATTAATTATCAATTTTTAATAAATTAAATTAAAAATAATATAGTTTGGGACATGTAATTATTATAAAATTAAGATGTATTAAATTTAAACAGACAAACTAAAACAATATAATGCTGGAAACAACTTAAAATACATAAACTCGAATGCTTGCTTGTAATAATACTAAACACTTTATTATCCATAACTTAAATTTCAAATACTAATCCAAACATTCAAACATTACAACACCAAATTGTACGTTGTTAATGTCTAAATTTACATAATAAAAGTTAAGCAAATCACAAGTAGATTAAACATACTAAAACGAAATCAAATTGTATTTCAAATGCTACAATCTACCTAGAAATACTTGGTTGAGTATTAGAAGAGCTTGTTGGATTTGGTAAAGGGATATAATTAACGAGGTCGCTAATGATGTATCATTTCGATTAGGAAGGTTCATGTACTGAGCTGGTTGCATAGTCTCTACCAACCTTTGTAGTTGCATTGCTCGTTCTTCTTGTTGTAAAACAATAACTTGTTGTCAAATCTTCTCCTCCAAAGAATTTTGTAACTCATTCCAAATGCTCCTCCTTATATCCTCCTCAATCAAATCTCGAATCTCTTGCACAATTGATCTCCTAAGATCATCCTCAATTGTTTTTCAAAGTTTTGTTTCAATTGACTTCCTAATCTCCCCCATTTGGCTAGTTGTAAGACTTACAGTTGATGAGGAAGACCCTTGAGCAGCACGGATTGGATTGTTGAGTGATCCTTGACCGAACATTCTTCCTTTGTTATCAACCCCGACTGCTTTGGACTATAACATACTTGCATCTTCTTCAGTCATTCCCTCGGGGTGTGTCTCTTTGAATGCTTTGAACAATTCCTTATAGTAATTCTAAGATGAATAAAAAAAATATTAATAAAAAAAAGCAAGACTTAAAATATATAAAGTTGTAGAAAAGTGAAATAACAAAGCACATACAATTATTACTTGAGGCTTAGAACCGGACCAGTCGCCTGTTCTTTTCTTCTAATATGTTATTCTCATGAGATCTTCTTGTGTCATTCTAGCATTGTTGTTTTTTTTTTCCTGCAAAATGAACAATTAATCATTTTTTAGAACAATATAAAAATAAATGCAATAACCTCGATCAAAATACTTACAAACTCATCTACATGTTCATGAACATTTTTAGATCCTCCCGTTTATCCAACAACCCCATCATGACCTTCAGAAGCTCTACTATGTTTGTTTCTATCACTTATATTCTTGAACTCATCAATTTTGAATACTTCTAACATGTCCGGCCAATATTTTCTTTTGACAAAATGAGGCTTCTTCTTTTTTACTCTTGCATAAGAAAAGGCGGTACGTAGATGAGAACTACTTTTAATACTCCAACTCGCCCTTACCTTTTGTGAATGTTTGTTCTTCAAAATGAACTTTACTTGAAATAGAAAAAGTAGTAGACATAAATTGATATATACATACATGAAATAAAATAAACGATAAAATATATGTAATTAACTGACAAAAATCACATGACAATTTACACAACAAAAGAACCATGAAAAGTAGTGCATCAAACTTTTCAAAGGTGAATATTTTGGTTTTCATTTCCCTTCGAAAATATAAAGAAGAAAAGGTTGCATTGCCTTTGTAGAATGTTTAGTAAGTAACGTGATCATTACAATATTTATTTAATATAAAGCATATGAATCAATCAAATATTTTTTTTAAAAAAACTCTTCTAATCGGCCATGCAACTTATCCTTTTCTTTCCTTTTGTAAAACTGATTTCACATCATTTAATACATGGTATAATACGGTATGATTTACACCTTACAAGAAATTGTTCGTCGTAACCTAGAAATTTTAGAAAATGACATGGAAAACAACAAACCAGTAGAAAGTTATGAAACTTGACACATCTTCCCCCTAATGAACTAGACAACAAACAATAGACAACTTTAACTATAAGAAAACAACTACCTACTGTGTACCTACTGTGAAATATATTGTCTTATTATGAGTAGACAACTTTAACAAAACCATGTACCGGATATATATAAACCTGAACTATACATTCCTATTACAAAGATCAACTCGTGATGTCTGCAAACACAACTTTAACAATAAAAAAACACGAAGCATTGCCAATAGTAGACAGAAATAAAAAAAAAATATACATACTCCAATAAGGCAAACGGTACCTACTGTGTACCAACAACTACCTATTGTGTAAGGCCAAATGATTCAAAAGCAAAAACAGTAGACAAAAAAATATAATATACCTAATTGTGTACCAACAACTACCTACTGTGTAAGGCCTATTAATTTAAAACAGTAAACAAAAATAGATAATATACATACTGAAATAAGGTAACAAGTACCTATTATTTTGTAAATTGTTATGTGTTATATCTCAGTGAAAGGCCAACTGTATTCAGCTTACTACAAAAGACACAAAAAGCTTACCTTAAACTCGTCAAATCAAATTTCCTTTGTATCTCTCGGAACTTCACTCCAACAAATTCATGGCCCATCGTACATAGACTCAATGATCGTATATGTTTCGCCCAACGCTTCCTTTGAATTCTTAAACCTAACAATCACTACACTGTGTTGTTACCATTGCCGCATTTGAACTAATAAAAATATATTAATCCAGAAAACAAACTTACGTGTTGCCAATCGGTCGAATTCTTAGTCTTGTTATAGCATCCACCTCTTCTCCGCCTGAGCTATCAGACTCCTCCAATACTAGGGGAAAGTTAGCATCGTCACCTTCGGCTCCGTTACCTTGTTCTGGATCAGAACCTCCGTCAATTGATAAGGTAAAATCATTTGTTTCCGATGTAGGGTTGTTGTACATCACATCCTCCATGCCATTTTCTTCAAAATCCATTATTTATCGAAGTGGGTTTTCAGGTAACCAAGGAATGCCGTTTTTGCAAAGAAACGAGAAATAGAATGAGCAAGGAAGAGAGAAATGCAATCTATTTTCTATAAAGATAACAAATTGTAAGTGCGTCATTGAGTGTTGGGGGACGTGGGTGGAACCTAAGTTGCCTTAGGTTTTATTTAAAATTAATTATGCAGATAAATAAATATATGTTGATCGATTAGTTTAGATCTTCTAAACAACTAATTTATCCACACATATAATGCTAGGTGTACACCATTTAAAATAGTTATATTAAGTACAATCAATGAATTTCGAAGAACTGTTGATAAATAAAATAAATCCATCAGAGAAGAGAAGTTAATTGATAAACACCAAATGTAACTCAAAATCTAGCAATCAAATGCTATAGTTTATATTCAATTGCTCCAATTGCTTATAAACAAAGGAATGGTTTACAACATATATGTTTTGAAATTTTTAATTAGAAAATAATGTAAATTAAAATAAAGCTATTAAAAAAACAATATATTTCAATGTGATTGGAAACTACGTGAGTAGCTAAGTAAAATAAAGCTATTAAAAAACAATATATTTCAAAATTTAGCAATCTTGTTTGAGTAGTCAAAATAACAGAATTGTTTTCTACATTCTCTGAGAAGTAGGTTTTCAATTATTTTATAGGAATTGATTCAAATTGAACCTACAGTCTATACTCAGACAAATCGTTGCAGAGGCTTTCTTTGGCTGTTAACAAATTGTTCCAACCTACCGTCTATAGTTAGACAAGTCGTTCTAGAGGCTTTCTCTAGATGCTGAAAAATCGTTCCAGAGGCTTTCTCTAACTGCTGAAAAATCGTTCCAAAGGCTTTCTCTGACAGTTGACAAATCGTTCCAACCTACGGTCTATAGTCAGACAAGTCGTTCCAAAGGCTTTCTCTGGTTGTTCACAAATCGTTCCAGCCTACAACCTATAGTCAGACAAGTCATTTCAAAGGCTTTCTCTACAGTCTATAGTCAGACAAGTTGTTCCAGAGGCTTTCTCTAGCTGTTGAAAAATCGTTCTAGAGGCTTTCTCTGGCTGTTGAAAATTTATTCCAAAGGCTTTCTCTAGTTGTTGACAAATCGTTCCAGCCTACAGTCTATAGTTAAATAAGTCATTCCAGAGACTTTCTCTACAGTCTATAGTTAGACAAGTCATTCCAGAGGCTTTCTCTGGCTGTTGAAAAATCGTTTTAGAGAATTTATCCGCCGTTCCATATCCGCACAGTCTCCTTCTCCATTTCTCATCTGCAGTGTGTTTCTTCTTTCTACTAGTTAGGCTGCTTCATTTTTGGTTTTCTTATTAGTGTAAATTTGTTAAACCTATACACGAATATCTTATATAGTTTATGTGTTTGTTAAATAAGTTTTGTTGATTGAAGATATGGATCAAAGTTGAATGTATAATATAAATGAACCTCAATGTGGTGGAATAAGAAACTAGTTTCTCAACGGGGTTCGTGAATTTATGAACTTTGCAATATCACATGCCATGGAGATGAGATCAGATGTCCTTGTTATGATTGTGCTAATAAAAAATATCGGCTTTCCGGATGACATTCAGCAACACTTGTTTTCAAAAGGGTTCACCCCAAACTACTTAAGGTGGTTTTGTCACGGAGAATCTTATATCAAGTCTTCTCCTAGTCTTACTTCGGCAATGACTCGTGGTCGAAGTTCCTCATCGAGACCAAAACCAGATTTTTCCAGTCAATCACAAGTGTGATGGGACTACTTCTATTTTGAATGATCAAAACAATCCTCCAATTAATGATCCAGAATTCAAAAGTAATAATGATGATGATTAGTCCGGAATTAGTATTAACACAAATGAATGTGCAAGCTCAACAGAGAACATTTGGGATGTTTTAAAAGGTGTCGATGAGCCACTATGGGCTTGTTGTGAAGAATCTGTATTAAGCATGTCCACGGGTCGGACCCGCCGGGTCGACGGGTCCGACCCGCCGGGTCATGGGTCCGGGGAGGGTGACCCGGACCCGGACCCGTATATGTGGCCGACCCGCCGGGTCACGGGTCAGACCCAGCGGGTCAACGGGTCGGCCACCTCACCATAAAAAAAATTAATGGAAATAAACTTTAAAAAATAAGAAAATAAATAGAAGATAAAAATTGGACTTAAACTTAAAAAAGAAGAAAATAAACTAATAAAAAGAGGACTTAAACTTAAAAAAATTGGACTTAAAGTTTAAGTCCAATTTTTTTAAGTTTAAGTCCTCTTTTTATTAGTTTATTTTCTTCTTTTTTAAGTTTAAGTCTTAAACTTTTTTTTTTAAAAAAAAGGGGAAGAATTGGGCTTGAACCGGAATCCCGGTTGCCTACGTATCTTTTCGGGGAGGAGGAATCAAAGCCCACGTAGTTCTCTTACCTTTGTTTATATCCCTGATTGGCCCTTACCTTAGTCGGACTCTCCCGCCGATACATCCGATGACGTTTGTTGTCGCTCGTCGTCATCTTCGTCGCCTTCCTCCGCCGAGAGGTTGTTCTTTTGTGTTCGTATTTCCGCTTTCCTCCAATCGGCTAGGAGGACTTGTGCCTCCAACGTCTCGGGCAACATGTTTGATCTCGTCGGATCGAGCACCTTTCCACTCCGGCTAAAGGTTTGCTCAACCGCTACCGTTGAGGCGGGAACGGCGAGAATTTGTGCCGCGATCCTTGAGAGGGTAGGGAACCTCATTCTCTCTGGTCAGCTCCACCATTCTAATATGTTGAAATCCTCCTCTTCTTCATCATTGGCAAACTCAAAAGAAATGGTTAGATATTTGTCGAGTTCCGAGTTGGAACTCGACGTGGTTTTTGCCCTTTTCGGGCCAAACAAATCTCTAGCAATTGATTTAAATTTAGATGAACTTGAAGATGAAGGACGAGGAGGGGGTTGAGAAGATTGACCTCGATCGGAAACACGATATTGAACCAATAATTCATCAGATAATTTTCTAACTTTAGCAATTATGGTCGAAACATGACAATCGGGATGTTGTTCTAAACCTAAAAATTCATAATAACTTTCTAAAAATTGTTTTAAACCATCCATTTGACGTCTTGGGTCTAACACAAATGCAACAAGAAAAACATCGGGAATGGTTGTATAATAATCTAACCATTTAGTTCGCATTGAAAGTATAGCTTGTGAAATATTTTCAATTAAAAGACCTTGTTGAATTACAAATGCAATATTAATTGCTACATAACAAAATATGTTTGAAGTTGGTGTATAAACATAACTAAAAGTGTTAGTAGCATCATAAAAATATTTAAAAACCTCCATTACATCTTTTGGTAAAATCCAAGATTCACCGAAAACAAAATTACCGTCAATATGTTGTGCGGCAAAACCACTTAAAAGTTCTCGATATTCATATGATTCGTAAATCATTTTGTAAGTAGAGTTCCATCTTGTACAAACATCTTTTGGAAATTTTTTAGGATAAACGTTATTTTGTTTACAATATGCATACCATTTAGTACGTACACTTTTTTTAGACCAAAGTTCATTAAGAATATTTCGAATAGGTTGTACTAAATGTCCAACGTATGCTAAACCGTCTTGAACACACAAGTTTAAAATATGAGCGGCACACCTAATGTGAAAAAATTTACCTCCAATCGTCGGCTTACAATAGTTGGTTAAATCTCTAATGGAAGCCGTGTTAGCGAAGGCGTTGTCAAAACCGATTGAAAAAACTCGTGAAACTAGTCTATATTCTTCCAAAACATTTGCAATCAAACGGGCAATGTTTTGGGCGGTGTGTTGTTCGTTGAAAACTCGTAATGCTAAAACTCTTTTGTTTAAAATCCAAAATTTATCAACAAAATGACAAGTAATACCCATATATGAATTTTTTTGAAAACCGTCGGTCCAAATATCACTATAAATAGAAACTTGAATATCACCGTTGTCCATAAAATATTTAATCAATTCTTCTTTACGAGTTTTATATTTATGCATCATTTTTCTTTTAGTGGTTTGATGAGAAATCGGTTTATATGCGGGTTGAGCATGATTTTGCATCCAATCATTAAAACCAACATTTTGTGCAAAACTAAATGCTAAAGAATATACGGCCAACATTTCCGAAAATGCATTCATAGAAGAAGAATGATCATATGTAAATAGAGAAGGAGGTTGGTTAGAAGTAGATGCGTACCCGGTAAGTTGTGTTTGCCCTCGTGTTAATCCCATTTTTTCGGGATGCTTGTTCCGGATATGCCTCTTGTAGTTCCCGTAGCCTTCTCCCTTTTTGTGCTTGTATTGTGCCGCACAAAAATTGCATTTGGCATAGTAAACTCCGTTGGCATCGAGAGCACCTTTTGTAAACCAAAATCGGAAGACCGCCGCCGTTAGTTGAGTGTTGTTCAACGGCGGCTCCTCCGGCTCCTCCGTGAATTCGGTCTCGGATCCTTGGGTGTTGGGGAAAGTAGGTGATTCCGTGATATCCCCCTCCTCGAAGATCTCGTGATCTCCACTTAATAAGTCTCGCCTTAAATCCAAACCGGTTGGAGGACCGCTAATGGAATGCCGTCCTCGGGTAAAACCTTCGCCGGATGAAGGACCGGCACCGCTAACGGAACGTCTTCCTCGGCTAGACATTTTTTTTTAATAATAGAATTAGAATGTAGTAGTAAGAGTGGTAAAATGAAAAATAAGAGAATGAGAATATGAGATTAGGAGAGTAATTGAATGTAAGAGTTGAAAATTATGGAGAGATTGAGAGAGTGAATAGATGATTGAATGAGAATTGATGTGAGATGAAATGAATTGGGTTTGGGGTATTTATAGAATTGTTTTTGGGTTAGATTTATTAAATAATATTGTCTTTTTTTTATCAATATAGCCGTTGGGATTTTTTTTTTTTTTTTTTGAATTTGTGACCGTTACGGATCGACCCGGCGGGTCACGGGTAAGGATCTGACGACCCTTACCCGTACCCGCGACCCGGGGGAACCCGGACCCGCCGGGTCGGTGACCCGTGACCCGTGGACATGCTTAATATGTACTGTTTTCGGTCTTTGAACTTTTTAGGATCAAATCTGAATTCAATTTGTCTGAAAAGTGTTACAACATGATTTGCCGATGGGTAGGAAAATGTATGCCCTGAGATCACAAACTTCCTACAGATTACTACAAGTTCAAAGTTCAAAGTTCAAACAGATGGTTAGTGATTTGGGTTTTCCACTACAAAAAATTGATATTTGTCCACAAGGTTGAATGTTGTATTGGAAGGAGAAAATTGACCGAGAAACATGCAAGGTTTGCAAGCATAATAGGTATAGGAGCAATAATGACGGTAAGTTTGTTGCGCACAAACAACTACGTTATTTGCCTTTGATTCCTAGGTTACAAAGATTGTATATGTTAAAGGCTACTACAAAGGACATGAGGTGGCACAAAGGACATGAGGTGGCACAAAGAACATCGTACTGAAGACAACCCTCCGACAATGAAGCATGACGACATTTTGATAATAATTATCCTGATTTTTGCAACTGATCCACGTAATTTTCACTTGGCACTGTCTACGGATGGTTTTGCTCATTTTGGAAAGTCGGGGAAAAGTTATTCCTGTTGGCTGGTCATTGTGACCCCTTATAACCTTCCTCCATGGATGTGTCTAAAGAAGCCGTACATGTTCCTTACATTAGTCATCCTCGGTCCCAAAAATCTCAAAAAGTTAATAGATTTTTGTCTTCAACCATTGATAGAGAAATTTAATTTGTTGTGGACACAAGGTGTGCAAACACAAGATGTATCATCTCAAGGTAATTTTTCCGAATGTGAGCTGCATTAATGTGGACTATCAATGATTTTCCAGCTTTTGGAACGATGTCTGGTTGGAGCACAACTAGCTTACTAGCTTGTCCTTATTGTATGTCAGATACAAAAAATTTTTGGTTGAAACATAGTAAAAAGTCATCATGGTTTGATTGTACTCGATGCTTCTTGGCGAAAAACCATCCGTTAAGGAAAAATCAAAAGACGTTCTTTAAGAAACGTGAGGAGAGATTTTTAGCTCGTCGACGTCTGACCGGTGATGAAATTTGGAATCGAGTGAAGGAGTTGCCAACTATGATGGAAAACCCTAAAGCCGATATTCCTAGTTACAAGGTTAGTCACAAGTGGACTAAGCAAAGTATATTTTGGAAACTTCCGTATTGGAAGACATTGTTGATTCATCACAATCTTGATGTCATGCACACGGAGAAAAATGTATTTGATAATGTGTTTAATACGCTCGTGAACATCAAGGGGCTAACTAAGGATGAATTAAATGCTCGGAAAGATATTAAGTTATATTGCGATCGTATAGAACTAGAAGTGGACGAGAATCATCTTGGACAAATACCCAAAGTTGTGTACACCATTACAAGAGATCAACGAAGGATAGTTTGTGAATGGGTTAAAGGATTAAAGTATCCTGATGAATATGCTTCTAACATTGGACGATGTGTTCAAGTAGACGATTGTAAGCTTCTAGGAATGAAAAGTCACGATTGCATGTTTTTATGCAAAGGTTGCTTCCAATAGCTTTTAGAGAAATGTTACCCCAGTTAGTGTGGGGCCCTATCACCGAGTTGAGTCGGCCTTTTCAATCGCTATGTTGGCCAACTTTATTAGTTGCACATATGCAAGAGTTAGAGCGGAAAATTCCGTTAGTTTTGTGTAAGTTGGAGAGAAACTTTCCTCCATCCTTCTTTGACTCAATGGAATATTTAGTCATTCACTTGTCATGGGAGGCGAAGATCGGAGGACCGGTGTAATACCTTTGGATGTATCCATTCGAGGGGTAATTTTCATCCAATTTACAGAATGCTCAATATTCAAAATTTACACAAATCAAAAACACCAAAATCTATACAAAATGTACACAAATCAGAAAACAAAAATATCTATATCAAAATTCATAATCAGAAAATTGAATACTAAAATAATAATTCAAGTTATATAGATCCACTATCGTTACTAATGTAGAAAGGAAGAAGTCTTTATTGATGTCTATACTTTAATCTTTATATATGCATCTCAAACCTATCACACAATCGATCATGGAAGAACACACATGTAGTGTATAGTCTTCAATCTTTAGCGATTACAATTCAGTTTTATACAATTTGCAAGCTTAGTATCATGGTTTAGCAGGTAGTCTACAATATCTAACTCAAGAATGCTCAATATTTAGAATTTACACAAATCAGAAACACAAAATCGGTACAGATTGTACACAAATTACAAAAACAAATATATAACACCAAAGTTCATAATCAGCAAATTGAAAACTAAATTAATAATCCAAGTTGTCTAGATCCACTATCTTTAATTACTTATGCAAAAAGGAAAAGAAAAGGTCGTTATTGATGTCTACACTTTAATTCTTATATATGCATCTCAAACTTATCACACAATCAACCATGCAAAAACACATCTATAGTCTATATTCATCACTCTTTAGGGATTACAATTCAGTTTTATACAATTTGTAAGCTTATTATCTTGTTTCAGCAGATAGTCTACAATATCTAGCTCAAGAATGCTCAATATTCAAAATTTACACAAATCAGAAACACCAAATCTGTACAGAATGTTTACAAATTAGAAAAAAAAATATAACACCAAAATTCATAATAAACAAATTATATACTAAAATAATAATCCAAGCTGTCTAGATCCACTATCTTTAGTTAGTGATGCATAAAGAAAAATGTCTTTATTGATGTCTACACTTTTTAATCCTTATATATGCATTCCAAACCTATCACACAATCAACAATGCAAGAACACAATTATAGTTTATAATCTTCACTCTTTAGGGATTACAATTCAGTTTTATATAATTTGCAAGTTTATTATCTTGTTTCAACAGGTAGTCTACAAAATCTAAATTAAGAATGCTCAATATTCAGAATTTACACAAATCAGAAACATCAAATCTATACATAATGTACACAAATCAAGAAAAATAATATATCACACCAAAATTCATAATCAGCAAATTGAATACTAAAGTTATAATTCAAGCTGTCCAGATCCACTATCATTAATTACTAATGCATACAGAAAAATGTCTTTATTGATATATACACTTTAATCCTTTTATATGTATCTCAAACCTATCACACAATTAACCATGCACGAACACACCTATAGTCTATAGTCTTCACTCTTTAGAGATTACAATTCAACTTTATACAATTTGCAAGCTTATTATCTTATTTTAGCAGGTAGTCTACCATATATAACTTATGCTCAATATTCAGAATTTACCCAAATCAAATACACCAAATTGTACAGAATGTACACAAATCATAAAAACAAAAACATAAAACAACCAAATTCATAATCAACAAATTGAATACTGTAGTAATAATCCAAGCTGTCCAGATCCACTATCTTTAATCACTTATGCAGAAAATTTTCATGTTTGAACGTCTTTATATTTGTAGGTTTTTATATCACTTGAAGAAAAAAGTGGGAAATAAAGCACATGTTGAGTCTTCCATTTGCTCAGCATATATTGTCGAAGAGATATCAATGTTAACACAACACTACTTCAAATCTGAAGTGTCATCCAAAAGGAGGCGTCAACAAAATAATGATGATGCAAACAAAGGTTTTCAGAATTACTTGCCTGCATCCATCTTCAATCATCCGGGAGGATTTGGGAAGCCAACATCACGGTGGCTTACTGAAGATGATCAAGAAAATACTACAATTCAAACGTGTATTTTGTTAAATTGTGACGAGATTACACTTTACACGAAGTAAGTATCATGAGCATCACATAACCGGTATATTTATAACACCCGTACTCACATATATGTTAATAATTTTGCAGCTTATTTTCAGAACAAGTTGGTGGTGTCAATGATAAGAGTTTGGAGGTTGATTTTGCTTCGTGGTTCTATTCATATGTACGTGACGTATAATTTTTTTATAGTTTAAATGTTACTTGTTTTTAATCTTGTGTATACGAACCTTGACTATTGTCATTGTAGTAGACACGCACAAGTATGTTTTTCCTCTCTTGTTCACTACCAACAATGTATTTGATTAATCAGGTTTCGAGTCCTCAAAACAATGTTACCGATGCATTCATAAAAAGTTTATCAAGGGGACCGAAAATCAAAGTTATATCTTGGCCAACATATGAGGTGAATGGATACACTTTTCATACTTTAAAAAGAGGAGAAAACAAATCTACTATGAACAGTGAAATTTGGGTGAACGGAAAAGATTGTCAAGGTGGCGAAGTTGATTATTATGGGTTACTCAAAGAGACAATACAGGTTGAGTATGTTGGGGTTCCTACAAAGCAAGTTGTATTGTTCAAATGTCATTGGTTTGATCCATCCAAAGGCACAAAAGTTCACAAAAGGTATGATCTCGTAGATGTCAATCCTAATCAACTATATAGAGCTAATGATCCATTTATTTTGGAACAACAAGCTAAGCAAGTGTACTATGCATCTTATCCCGGTGCAACCCGAGATCGGAAAATGGTTGGCTGTATGCAAAACAAAAGCTCGTAGCACAATTGAGCAAATATGGACAATTGTTGAAGAAGCTTACCAACCAGACGAAGGATTCTCAATGCCAATGAACGATGATGTTGTTCTAGAAGATTTGCGAGATCCAACTGAAACATATGTGATAGTCATGATGAGGAGGAGAATGAGTTACACAGGGATGATGACATTGACCCATTCATTGTGAATTCGTCATCTGAAGAAGAAGAAAATATAGAAGATGGTGAGGGTGATACTGATAATGAATATGATTAACAAAATATTTTTTTTTATTTTCAATCAATTACAAGAATTATGGTGGATTTTCATGCTCGTCAATAGCTTTATTTTGCATTTATGTGCAGATAGTGAACTCTAACCATGTTGACAATAGCTTGCATAAACAAAAATGTTGAGCACTCCATACTAATCAAGTTCATAATCACGCACCTTGAGCTCAACATCCAGATAATTGTTCAACTTGAAACCAAAAAATAAATAGCCACAAAAATCTTCAATTCTTGAGGCTCAATATGGTAATACACTATCCTTACACGCTAAAACAGAAAAGGCACATGTGAACACATCTCCTAGTTTAGGGCTTTTGATTTTAACATATGAATTGCCATTTTGTAATTAGAGAATCAATATAACATAATTGCGTTTTATTTGTGGTGTTTCCATGAATATAGAACAGCTAATACATACAAAAGTACAGAGAACAAAGAAATCAATTGGAATGACAATGCAATTGGGATAAGCACGTGAGATGGTGAAGGTCAACTCACATGTGCACACATCTCCTAGTTTAGGCTTTTGATTTTTATGAGTTGAGTTTAGGGACTCAATCGATTTCAAATGAAATGACATTAAATTGAACACTCATCGTTAATCTGGAGGGAGGTCGGTGCGAATTTCGCCGGAGATGAACTAATGCGCGGTGGCGTGGCTCGTGTGGACTAGCGGGCGACTCTTGAACACTCTTCTTCTCCTTGTTCTCCCTACCCCGCCGTTGAGCTGAACTAGAGCTAGGCATATACACAACTAAAGAGTTTGAGAAAAGAGGAAGATGACTTGAGGAGGAGGCGCTACAGATTGAACTTCAACAGAGAAGATGAAGAGCTAGGTTAGCTGGTTAGGCGTACAACCATAGAGTTTGAGAAATAAGTTGCTTTAGTAAGTGGGTGGAAGCCTGGAAGGTTGTAGTGACTAGTGAGGTTAGCTACAAGGATTAGTCCTTCTTTTTTATCTTAAAAAAGAATTTTTTATTTACTGTTTATTTAATATAGTATATATATAAATAAAAGTAAATGTTTACAAGAGAGTTTGAGAAATGAGCTGATTTGATAAGTGGGTAGAAGGTTGTAGTGACTAGTGAGGTTAGCTACAAATATTGGTCCTTTTTTATGTTAAATTTTTTTATTTACCTTTTATTTAGTACAATAAATATAAATAAAAGTAAATGTTTACAAAACTGAAGTAGAAAGACACGTATAATTATATATAATGAATATGAATGTTATTATATTTAATTTAAAATTAAATTAAATTAAATTAAATACACTTATCTTTAGTAATATTAATTTCTTCATAAAAAAATACATAAGTATGCCTTGAATACCACGTTCTAATAACAATACTTAAGATTTATTACAATTAGACAACGATAAAATTAAATACGAATATAAATGTTGAAATAATCATCTCAAACACTACGAATATGTCAATAAAGATGTGGAAATAATCATCTTAATAATGTTTTTTGAGCTTCCTGACCTTCATAAAAATCTGGTCCTTCGACTGACCATTTGTTTAAATCAAATGTCAAATTTGACTTCACGGCGACATTCTCTTTAGGAGCCATATCTTATTTAACTACGTGAGGTGGATGCACATCAACATTGTCCTTCAACAATAAGCGATGCTCCATTTCTTGTACTGTCGTCGCGACCTTTCCGTGCTCATCGGGCATTTTATCTAAATCAAACTCAACTTGGCTTTTTATTTTGAGTTCCTCGAACTTTTATTTAGAACGATGTACTGGAATTGATGAAAATAATTATTGCACACTTCAAATTGAGTTGAGTTTGTATATAAAAAGGGCGTATTTATAGTTAAAATTACTTATTATATAATTTTTGTTACCAATTGTATAGGCTTGTTAGTTTATAGTTTGTTTGAAGGAGGATAATAGGTAGAATAAATATGTAGAAGTTATATATGCTTGATTGTTGGTGAGAATGAGAAGCCATATTTACCGCTACTTATAGCTTTAAAATGTAAAATTTTAACATTATAAATAAACTAAAAAAAGTTCCATCAAACAATCAACAAACTCCAAAATTAAGCATAAAAATAGAAATTTTATCGATAATAAAAAAAACATATATATATATATATATATATATATATATATATATATATATATATATATATATATATATAAAGGTTTATAACTAATAATAGAAACAAAAAATGATATATAAATAAAATACAGTTAAATTGGTGTAACATATATTCTATTAAATTTTTATCTAAAAAAATAAGAAGAAATGAGAGTAGGATTCGAACTCACACAACCAAATACCATGACAATTTTCTAGTATTCCATAACCACTGCATCACACTATAATTCTTGTTCTTTAGTGGTTCGTATTTATTAAGCTATTATCCTTTTGTTATATAAACCAAAAATTTCTAAAATTGTCGTTACTGCTTTGATTATATATTTTTTTTACTGATTTTATTTATAATGATAATATAACATGTTAAATATATTTTTATACATTTTAAGTATATAAAAAAAACAATTGAGTGAAAAGTTTGTAAAAAAATCTTATACTTGAATTACTGAGTTTTTTTTATAAACTTCTAAAGAACTAAATATAGTATGTATAAAGTTAGTATATAATACTTTATACCCAAAAGAACTAAATATAAATTTACTCAGTTAAGATATACAGTTATAATATATTAAGTTTAAATATAATATATTTGTTTTTTTAAAATCTCAAACATTAAAATAGGACGTAGGCAAATTTACTTAAAAAAAACAACATAAATGTTACCCAATATCCCGTGGGTAAGATTGAGTCAAATATATCAACCTTTTTGTACTTAGAGAATGAGTATATTATAAGTATGGTGGACTATTTATTCTTCTGTTATAAATTTATTTTACGAACAAAGCTTACTAACGTGTTGGATGTGGACCCAATGCGTGTATACTCTCATATCGACATGCGACATCATCCTCCACGTTATATTAGACTCATTTGATTGTCACAATAATTACTTTTTTATACTTATGTTATATATTAGATTAAAAATAGTGTTAATTGTAGTATATTGTTTAATTATTAATTTAAAATTAGGATATTATTTCTAACGTACGAAAACGTCGCAACTTATAGTTGTTGAAAAATCCCATTACTTGCCAACAATCAAAGGTGTTAGATTATATGTCATCAAGATAAGGTGTGAGTAAAATTTAGTTGATGGAATTCTCACGGTTTGCCAACAATTAAAAGTGTTAGATTGTGTACCATCAATCTAAAGTGTGGCTGAAGTTAACCAATAACTTATAGTGTGAGTATTTAGGTGTCACTATCTCAACTTTTTCTTGTAGTGTAATGCCGTAAAATTATCTTTCACCGTTGACTTTTTAATATATCGTAAATGGGTGTGTGTAGTTTAATATATAAAAATTTGAGAACGATCCAACAGTTGAATTTAGAGTTATCATGTCCCGAAGTAGGGTAGTAACGCAATTTTTGTAAAAGAAGAGGTTTTTGGCTAAGTGTGGGATTTTTGTGTCTTATGGACAACTTTGTTTTTTTGTATAAAATTTGTCGCTTAGTATTTTTGGATTTTTATTGTCTTAGCTATGAGTAGATATGTCATGGTACGTTTAGATATTTTTCTTGGAATTTAGTAGAAGCGTTTTAGTTAAGTTAAAGTATGACCTTAGTTAGTTTGATAAGTAGTTTGAATGCTGGGAAATCTTTCAAACTCGGTAGATCATTTCGTTTTAGAGTTGGACAACATATCTTTGGGTTCTAGTGGAGGTATTTGAGGCTTCCTAGAGTTTTTAGGGTCTTCCAGATCCAATGGTAAAATCGTCTTTTTGCACAAATAGGGCAAGTTTAGTATTTTTCTCTCAAGTGATCATTGTTAACTTAGAAGTTCCTTTAATAACCAGGCGTGTGAGTTCTTATACTTGCGGAATCAAGTATTAGCGATAACGGGATTTTGACTCGATTAAGGTAAATCCTTTGGGCTTACTTAGTTAGTTTTCTAAATGTTGGTGTGGATTATGATAGTGGTGTGTTTTTCATGTCTCATAATCATAACTTCAGTAGGACGCCGTTGTTATTTAATTAAGACTCAAGTATATGTATAACGGGTCGTGACATCACTGTCCAGCTCTGACATGAGCCTATGAGGTTTTCCGCAACTAGTCCATACATGGACTAGTTGCTATATCCTGTATTGATGTGTGTTTGTGTATGGGGCGATGCATCGAGTCACCTAATCTAAGATAATAAACAGATTTATGTGCAAACATATTGTGTTTAGGTTCAATATTGATGTGTGTTTGTGTTATTCTAGTTCTTCTGATATTTGGATTGTTTGCTAACGGTTGTACTATATGTTATTTAGATATGATACAGGATATAGCAACTATTGAGTGATCTAGATGGTGATTGTCAGCTGGGTTCCCGTATGTGGTAGGACGGGGTTTGGGACTCTTTATCATTTCCGTCTTTCCTTTCGCACTGTGTATTTGGGGATTGTTACTCCTATATTGTTTTTAGTTGACGGTTTTCTTTTGAGTTCATGACATTACTACATCTTCATGATATTCACTTTTCCTATATTTGTGTCTTGTTGTAAGATCCGGTGAGATTGTTGTCAGGATAGGGTTATGACTCATTGCGGGGTACAAACCCTTAGCACCCCGAGTTTTGAGAATTTGGGGTGTTACAACATAGTATCAGAGCGAGGTTGACAAAAATGACACTTACAATCTTCTAAAGGGCCGAATAAATAAAAAAAATAGAGCCCGAAAGGTGTAACACCCCAAATTCTCAAAACTCGGTAAGTTACGGGTTAGAACCTAACAATGGGTCACGACCCTAGTTTGACAACGATTTCACTGGATCTTACAACAAAGGACAAATAAAGGAAAACTGAATATCATAAAAAAGTTATTAATGTCATGAACTCAATAGAAGACCGTCATCCAAAATATACATATAAGAATCACAACCTCTAAGGACAACATGCAAAAAGGAAAGACTGGAATAACAAGGACCCCTACAAAGTATAGAAACCCGGCTGACCACTACCTTCGGGATTACTCGGCAACTTCTGTATCTTGTAGCAAATCTAAATGACACACAGTGCAACTATTAGCTAACTATTCAAATATTAGCAGAATTATAATAGCACAAACACACACATTAACGGAATTTAAACACTCAACATGATTGCACAAAAGTACGGTAATTATCTTATATATATACATGATTCACTTCTAATTCCACTTATGGTGTAGCACGAGAGTCTCCCGACTCCCGCCCCTGTCTTCGTATACCAACAGGAATGAATCTGATGTACCTCATTGTGTACATGTCTGGCCTGGTCGCAGAAAACCTCCTAGTCTTGTGGCTGAGTTGGACAGTGATGTTACCGCCCGTTATACATACACTTGGGCCAAACTTAAAGTAACGTCACTCCTACTCAGGTAGTAATTAGTATACAAAGAAAACACACACCACTACCATAATTCACACCAACATTTAGAAGCTAGTTAAGTAAGCACAAAGAACTTACCTGAATTGAGTCAAAATCCCATTAACGCTAATCCTCAATTCCGCACGTGTAAGATCCCAAACGCCTGGTTATACAAAGAAACATGGATCAATAACCTGCCCAATATCTTAGAAGTTTTCAACTTTTAAGTTAGTAAGATCATTTGAGAAGTAGAAAAAAAAAACTAAACTAGACCAAAAGGCGAAATTTTCCCGGGGATCCGGAAAAACTATAAAAACTGTAGAAATCCTCATAAACTTTTTCTATAAGTAAAGACACGATGTCCAACCCTAAAACGAAAGGACTATTGAGTTTGAAAGATTTCTCAACTTTCAAACTTCCTATCAATCTA
This sequence comes from Fagopyrum esculentum, assembly GCA_033239045.1. NCBI lineage: Eukaryota > Viridiplantae > Streptophyta > Magnoliopsida > Caryophyllales > Polygonaceae > Fagopyrum > Fagopyrum esculentum. The sequence goes on along the minus strand of BSUD01000001.1, from coordinate 32,037,400 downwards.
ATTTAAGTCATACTTAATCTAAAACCAAAATGTTCCTACTAAATCTCAAAACTCCCCAAAACAATAGTTAAACGATCCAAGCCATATCTACCCCTACTTAGGATGATCAAAATCCCAAAAACACTACTCCACAAGATTCGCACCAAAACCCAACGATGTCTCCAAGAATTTAAATATAAAATTGAGCAACAAGTTTATTAAAATAAGTGAATTTACGTGAAAGGAACAACAAAACTATCAATTGTTAGTCACGAACTGATATAAAATTGATAACATTCTTAACAATTGATAGTATGTTGCCAGCACATCAATCCATTACCTATTAGCATTGGATTCCACTTCAGATCCGTGAGAGGCAATAAGACGAATCTTAAACTCCAACGGCAACAGAGGCATGCGAAGCAGCGCCGCCAAGTGACGATGACAACTCAACACCGGCCGGCTCTTGATTATCCAAAAACAGATCCTCCGGCGTCCTACACACACCAGGAGCAATGATAATATAGAGATCAACTATAACCACAGAGATCAACAACGACCCGACGTTTCTCAGGAAGACGACAATAATAGCGACAAGTAGTAGCAGCCCTAGGATTTCACGATCGGAGAAGATGCGGCTGATGGGAACAACAGGCTGATCGGCGGCCGGAAAAGGTAGATGAAGATCCAGGAAGCTATGAGGGAGAGGAGTAAGGATGAGAGATGAGGGAGACGGCGAGAACGGTGGCGAGTTGTTCGATCGGAGAGGCGGCCTCGGAGACCGATTCCGGTCGGGAGAAGGCGGTGCGTTCGATTAGCTCCAACCATGGGCGGCGTTGCGAGAGGCTTAGGCGGATGGAGGAACTGAGGCGGGAGGCGAAGGCTCGGAGAGCGGGAGTAGCAATAGGAGGTTGAGGTTTTGTTGATGATTACTAGACAAAAGAAGGAATGATAGGTTGCAAGGTTGAATTGTTGTGTGTAGATGGTGGGGATGAAACAATCTGTTTGTAAGTCGGATGAAGAGAGGAGCGGCTAGGGCTGCGTAATTGTGTAGGAAGTAGTTGTTATGAGAAAAAAATAAATTGAATGAAATAAATCAAGGTGTTTGGTCATCATAAGATTAAGCTGACATGATAATTTCATCCCCATAATTCAAATAATCTATCTCTAAGAAGATTAAAGAAATTTCTCAATTTAATTTCCATAATCTTATAATCTTCATTGCATCTCCATAATCACCCCTCATCAAAGAGGGCCCTAAGGCAAGAATCAAGATTAAATAGGAAGGGAAAAAATATGGTTGTTTTATAAAAGTCAAACTAACGCGTAACATGGAAAGGGGAAAAGGAAACTCTCCTCTCTTTCGTATATATATACAAAAATAGGTGTAAGAGAGGGGAACAAAACTAAGAGCATGTACATTAGTGATTTTATAACTCAAATTTTTTATTCTATCTTTCATTTCTCTCTCTTCCATCTTAGTTTAAAAACTGCTTTGATTTCCTACACACTAGTGGTTTCTTAATATTAATTTTAAACTTTATTTATCTTTATACTTGTTCATATTAAACAAATGCAAAATATTAAGGTATATGTGCTTTAGTTGGTTTTTAAGAGGTTGTGTAGTAAGCAACCAAGACTTGGTTGCTTAACAAAAAGTACAATTTTCATAAAAAATTTAATATAAACAATGCTTAAAAATCACTACTGCAGGTGCTCTAAGTATAATGTAGGTATAACTACATTAAAATGTGACACCCAATCCACATAAAGTATAAGAAAATAATATATAGAATTTTGGTCATGAAAGTACCTTTTATGGTTTGAGAATAAGATGGACGAAGTCTAAACCGGTCGAGGTCCGGTTTGACTCGAAATTTGTCGGATATTAAAAATTCCGGATATTATAAAAGGGGTATGAGTTTTCTAATGAAATTCGTTTTCAAATCATATGCATTAGGCGGGATGGAAAAAGAAAGTACGCGAGACCACCATTACCTTTGCAGATCTCGGTAGCTTAATTTGACTTAGTTAAAATTTAAAATACTTTATCGGTTAGACTTGTCTTAATTTCTTAGTTATAATACCTCGTGCAGATGACACGTACTAGGACGACACCCTCTATGGGTCGAGGTAGAGGTTGTCCACCTCTTCCTCTTGCTGTACGGGGTAGGGTGATAGGACTCCTATAGTCAGAGGACGTGGGCACATAGATAGTGATAGTTATGTAAATATATGTAAATATAGGGTGCCCTTATGTAATTATGTAAACGCTGCTTATTATTAATATGAGTCGTCTGATGACGGAAACCCTAAGGGGAATTCATATTCATTCTCACATGGTATCAGACTTCTCGTTCCTCTAATTCTCTTCCGCTCTTTCCTCAAACCCTAGGCCGACTTCACCACCGCCGATCTACCTTGTTTTCCCCTTCTCGACATTCCTTGATGGCTGCAGAACGGAAACCATCCTTCCATTCCGCCCTCGGAATCTCCAATATCAAGAATAACATTGCCCTAGTCCTTGATCATGACACCCCATATGCTTCTTGGGTTGCTCTTTTTCGCGTCACTGCGAAGGCGCACAAAGTTCTCGATCATATTGATGCCAAGGTTCCCAAACCGACGGACATTGATGATTCGTTGTGGCTCCAAGTTGACGCTGCAGTTCTTCAATGGATCTACAGTACGATCTCAAGGGATATTTTGTTGCAAATTCTTGACTTTGACGACACCGCGCTTCAGGCATGGAATCGAGTAAAAGATATTTTTCAAGATAACAAAAATACTCGAGCCGTCTACCTTGAACATGAGTTCTCGAATTGTAAGTTATCTGGATTTTCTTCGATTAATGCTTATTGTCTTCAACTCAAGTCCCTAGCATATCAACTCAAAGGAGTCGGCTCACCAGTTCCTAACACCCGTCTTGTTCTTCAACTCGTTTCGGGGTTACCTTCTGAGTACAACGCTGCGGCAAGTTTTATTCAACAATCCGACCCGCTTCCGAGTTTTACAAAAGCTCGTTCTCATTTACAGCGCGAAGAAACTCGAATGGCATCACAAACTGCTTCCGGCTCCTCGCAAACTGCTTTACACACGGATGCCCGGTCGTCTTCATCCGGCTCTTCTTCGCAGCCCAATTCCGGCACCTCCACTGCTTCACCGGAATCCTCATCTAACCGGCGTGGCCGTGGACAGAAAGGCCGACAACGCCAGACTGGCGGCGGCAACAACGGATAGCAGACTGGTGGCGGACAGCAGGCTGGCGGCGGCGGCATGCATCCCCTACGCTATAGCTGGCGACCCCAGGGATGGTATCCCTTTCCCCAGCCCAATTCTGGCGGCCCAGCAGCTCAACAGTTTCCAATGGGCCCAGCAGCTTCACACTTCCAGATGGGCCCAACAACCCGTCCGCCCTGTCCTTTTCCACAATATTCTGGAATTCAGCAGCCCAACTTACTTGGGCCAGGTCCGTCTCAACTTCCTCAGCAGGCCCATTTTGCAGATTATAATCAGCCAACTACGGTGGATAACGCGTTTGCATCTATGACGTTAAATCCGACGGACAACTATTGGTACATGGACACGGGTGCAACATCTCACATGACGAATAATTCAGGTTCTCTCTCGTCTTTTTCACATAATGGTTCATTAAATTCGATAATTGTTGGGAATGGTATGCGTGTTCCATCTACAGGTATTGGAGATACTACTATCCCCACCACAAAATCACCTCTACACCTATCTAATGTACTTATTGCACCACAAATAGTCAAAAATTTAGTGTTTGTTAGACGTTTTACAACTGATAACAATGCCTCAGTAGAATTTGACCCTTTTAGTTTTTCTGTGAAGGATCTACACACGGGGATAACACGTCTGAGATGTAATAGTTCCGGGGAACTCTATCCTGTCACACGTCCTTCTACTCGTGTCCATCAAGCTTTTTCCATCGAGTCGTCCAATCTTTGGCATGCCCGTCTTGGTCACCCCGGCGCTCCAGTTTTAGATTTTCTTAGACTTTCCTCTTTCATTAAATGTAATAAGTCAACGATGACTCCTCTTTGTCATGCTTGTCAATTAGAAAAACATCATAGATTACCTTTTGATCGTTCTACAACTCGTTCAATTGCTCCTTTTGACATTATTCATAGTGATCTTTGGACATCTCCTATCCCTAGTAGAGAAGGCTTTAAATACTATTTACTTTTTCTTGACGATTACTCTCATTTTCTATGGATTTTTCCGATCAAGTTCAAGTCTCAAGTATTTGATCTTTTTGTCCAATTTCACAAATTTTTCACCACACAATTCCAACTACCCATAAAAATTTTTCAATGTGACATGGAAGGAGAGTTCAACAACACCCTCTTTCACGAGTTCTTTGTTGACAATGGCATCGTTTTTCGATTCTCTTGTCCCCACACATCCTCACAAAATGGTAAAGCTGAACGAATTATTCGAACAATCAATAACATGATGCGTTCGCTATTATTTCATGCTTCCATTCCAATTTCTTTTTGGCCCCATGCCGTGGAAATTTCTTGTTATCTTCTCAATATTCTCCCGTCATCTTCCATTCAAAATAAATCTCCTACTCAGGTGTTGTACCTCACTACACCATCCTTAGCTCACCTCCGGATTTTCGGTTGCCTTTGTTATCCCAATCAAAGTGCCACCATCTCCCACAAGCTTCAACATCGCTCTAGCCCATGCGTGTTTCTCGGGTATCCTAAACATCATCGGGGTTTTAAATGTTTAGACTTGGCAACTCACAAAATCATAATATCCCGTCATGTGACATTTGATGAGTCTGTTTTTCCTTTTTCTACTCCCTCCCGATTTTCCCCGGAAATTATCACGTCTCAGCCGTCTGATGTTGGCACTTCACCGTATCATTTGCAACAATTAAACCCCTTAATTGCTGTTGATTCATCACCATAGGCCCATCACCCCAATCCAGCGCCTGGCCCAATCCGCAGCAATAGCCCAACTCCAGCCCACCCCAGCAACAGCTCTCCATCTCCTGTGATTGGGCCCGCTTCTCCTTTCTCCCAATTGAGCAGCCCACCTCAACAGCCTGCTTCCTTCATTCGATTACCCATCTCCAGCCCAGCTCACCTCCGGCCCAGCTCTCCTGTGATCGTTGCCCAGCCTCCTGTCCCACATTCCCCACCCATTTTACCCAACCCAGCCGGTGACAATATAAATGAGACGTCCCATCCACCTCCGAACCGGCCTCAAACCCGCAGTCAATCCGGCATTGTTAAACCCAAACCAATTTTTGACTTATCCGTTTCGACCGCCATAATATCCCCCCATTCCAAAATCCCACAATGTAGCTCTTCAAGATCCGTGTTGGACCGCAGCCATGCTTGACGAATATCGAGCCCTTATGCGGAATAAGACGTGGGTCCTGATACCTTGTCTTGTAGATGCTAACATTGTGCGATGCATGTGGATTTTTAAGCATAAATTCAGGTCTGACGGTTCCCTGGAGCGGTACAAAGCTCGCTTAGTTGCTAACGGTTGTTCTCAGCAGGTTGGAGTTGACTGTGATGAAACTTTCAGTCCTGTTGTCAAACCAGCGACCATCCGTATGGTTCTCAGCATTGCAGTATCCCGTTCTTGGCCCATTCACCAGCTGGATGTTCAAAATGCTTTCCTACACGGCCATCTAAACGAAACGGTGTATATGTTTCAACCACCAGGATTTCGCGACCACTCCAAACCCAATCATATTTGTCTTTTGCAGAAATATCTATATGGTTTGAAGCAAGCTCCCCGGGCATGGTTTCAACGCTTTGCAGGTTTCCTACATCGCATTGGGTTTATTAGCAGTAAGAGTGACTCCTCCCTCTTTATTTATAATCAAGGACCTGACACTGCCTATCTGCTTCTATATGTCGATGACATTGTCCTTACAGCTTCTTCTGACGCCCTGCGCATGCATCTGATCAAGCTTCTGAGTAAGGAATTTGCCCTGAAAGACTTAGGCCCCCTATCCTATTTCTTGGGCATTTCTGTTCGTCGTACATCATCTGGCTTATTCCTATCCCAGGATAAATATGCTTGCGAAATTGTTGAACGAGCAAAGATGTCTAACTGCAAACCCTCTCCTACCCCGACTGAAACGTCTGTCAAGCTCAGTGCCTCCTCCAGTCCTGCTATTAGTGATCCCACTCTTTACCGTAGTCTAGCTGGAGCATTGCAGTACCTCACCTTCACATGACCAGACATCAGTTTTGCAGTACAGCAAGTGTGTCTCTTTATGCACGACCCTAGGGAAGCCCATTTTGCAGCTCTCAAGCGCATAATCCGATACATTTATGGGACGTCTTCTTTAGGTATCACCATCACCTCTTCTCCGAAGTCTGATCTTATTGCCTATACAGATGTTGATTGGGTCGGCTGTCTTGATACACGACGCTCCACCTCAGGTTACTGTGTTTTCTTCAATGACACTCTAATCTCGTGGTCTGCCAAAAGACAATCTGTCGTCTCTCGATCCAGTGCTGAAGCAGAATATAGAGGAGTTGCCAATGTGGTGTCAGAATGTTCCTGGTTGCGGAATCTCTTGCTTGAGCTACATTGTCCACTTGCCAAGGCTTTCATTGTCTATACAGATAACATTTCTGCTACTTACCTTGTGTAACACCCCGAGTCCCGCGGATTCGGGGTGTTACAGAGTTGGTATCAGAGCCCAGGTTGACAACAATGGCACTTGCTACCTGCAATGAGGTTTGATAGGTAAAATAAACAGAGCCCACATGGGATCTGACGTTTTCAAAGGTTTTGGTTTTAAGTGTGGTTTTGGGATAGAATGTACGAGAAGTCGTCACCTCTGCCATGGATCTCTGCAGCGTAGATATGCATATATATTTGTGTGTACTATAGATTATGTGGATGTATTATATACATATCGACACCTATGGCATATATATATAGCCTTATAAGATTAGGTGCGTATATCCTACAGATGACTCAGACTAGAGCAGTATTTGTAGTGGGATGAGGTAGGGGTACACCCCCTCTTCCTCCAGTGGTGATAAGTGAGGGACCATTTTCCACTATTGTTTCGCCTATGGCAGAGAACGAGTTTGAAGAGGCTGATCGTGTCTCCATGAGTAGATCCGAGTTTCAAGAGTATATGCAGCTAGCAAGTATATGAGGCGGTGATAGTGGGTAGGCCTACACCGAATTTACCAACATCTGTGAGATTAACTGAAGCTTCTGGATCAGATAAGAAGCAATGGATTGAATCAGTTAGTGTAGAAGCAAAGAGCGAAGTGTTTTAATTGTTGGAAGTTTGGACACCGGCGAGCTGTGTGCCCAAAGGCGCCCATAATATGCTTTATGTGTGGTAAAGCAGGGCATAGAGCGAAGTTTTGTTGACAGGGCAAGGCGTTGCCTTTACAAGTTCCCTCTCGGAATAAGATCATTCAAGGTGGACGACGAAGATCGAGTTACCCTTCAGTTGCACAGGTTGCAAGAATGGGACAATTATGTTACAATTGTGGCTATCCAGATCATTTGCGTTCTGAGTGCCCTTTGGCACCGATAGCTTGTTTCATCTGTGGTGAACTAGGCCATCTGGCCAGCAAGGTAGTGTTTCTTCCCAACAAGACCTTCCTCTTTCCGGTGTTGAAAGAGTGGAAGTGGAGGCTATAGTGAGGACCTCAGTGATACTTGAGGAGCATAGATCCGAGATCGAGTGATGATATGTAGTGGAGCTACGGGAGTTAGCTGTTACAGGTACCATTCTCGTTAATGGTTTACCTAGTGGAGTTTTGTTTGTTATGAGTGCTATGCACTTCTTGTCTTTCGATGCATGCGTTAATGGTTGATCTTTGATATATAGTAGAAGGTGGACTTTCCTTTATAGGATTACTAGTTAGGGGTCTGAGGTACCCGCGAGATATGTGTTTGTTCCCTTATTCCGGGACTTGTGTATGGCTTGTAGACTTCTTTGTCATGCTGTAGGTGCATGAGGAAGTCATTATGTGTATGGATTGTATGAATAGATATCATGCGGTGTTAGATATTAATAGTAAGGCTATTATAGTCTTTACTGAGATGGTAATTAGAGGTCTTCTAAGGTTAAGACCTTTGAAGAGACGGGTTTGTCATCAGGACTGTACGAGCAGCGAGCTGATAGCACAAAGATGTGACGCATTCTAGTGTTATACCATGAAGGAGCGAGATAGTCCAACAATGGAAGGTATTCTAGTTGTTTATGAGTTTATAGACGTGTTACTGAACCGTCTAGTTTCCACCTCAGCGGAGTGTGGACATTGTTATCGAGTTGAAGTATGATACAAGATTGAATGGGAAAGCCACACTATATGGTGCTTGTTGAGATATTTTACTGATAACTTGAAAATTTGATTGAAACGGGCTTCTTTTACCCTAGTAGGTTCCATGTTCCGTATTGACGACTTGATGAGTTAGCTTCAAGAAGCAATTGTGTTTTCAGGATTCCTTTGTGCTCAAGATATCCCTAGTCATGGATGAGAGAGCAACATGTGTATGAGATAACATCCCATACCCGTTATGGACACTACAAGTTTGTAGTGATGTCATTTGGGTTGACGAATGTTTTAGTAGTTTTTATGGAGTTGATGAACAATATCTTCATCGACTTCCTTGATTATTTGGTGGTGGACTTCATGGATGACATGTCGGTATACTCTCATAGCAGAGAATAGTAGACCGATCGTCTGAGGACCGTTCTGCAGATTTCGAGAGATAAAGGGTTGTATGCTACGCTCTCTAAGTGTAAGTTGAGATGCTAGTGGTAGCCTTTTTAGGCCATGTTGTCTCCGCCAGTGGGATCATGGTTGACCAGGCGATAATTTAGTATGTTGTACCATGTGAGATAGTGATGAACATTAAGGAATACGTAAATTTCTCGGCTCATCCGATTGCTACCAATGCTTTGAGGAAGGAGTTTATATGATTACGTATTCATTTGCAAGTCTTTCGAGAAGACCACCATAACTACGTGATGAAAGCAGTGTGTCTAAGTTCTGAAGAGTTGAGGAGGCATTTGACCTCTGCTTCTATTTTGTTGTAGTCAGAAGATTTTTGGGATCCCGTGATTTACGGTGATACATGCCAGCTAAGTCTGAGATGTGTATTACTACAGAGGAGTAGGGTTATTGATATGTGTGTTTACAACTGAGAACGTATGATGAGAACTACCCGACTCATGATTTAGAGCTAGTAGTGGTAGTTCAAGCCTTTAAGTTTTGAAGACCGTACTGGTGTGATCTTCATGTCAGATTTTTATAGATCATAGAAATCTGAAGTATATTTTATGCAACAAGGAGTTGAATAACCGCCAGTGTTAAGAGCTTAAGTTGATCAAGACTTTGACTTGAAGATTCCATATCATTCAGAGAAGTTGAATGTTGTCGCCGATAACTTGAATGGAAAGACGCTCCAAGAGAAGATGATTGTGAGACTGATAGTTCAGCCTCAGCTTCAGAGAGATCTAGCTTGGCTAGAGGTGGACAATCAGTTCCTTGATAAGGATACCCAGTTATACCTCAGAGGTTCTACCTGGTCTGTTGGATGAGGTTCAATAGAAGCAGGAGACCTGCCTGGCCTTGACAAGGTTTAGAGAAAGGATGTCTCGTACTGAGGCACCATAGTTCTCCATGGGAGTAGATGGACTGATGAAGAGTCATGACCACTTTGTGTACCTACTGATGCAGATGGAGACAGAGAATATTATGGTATACCCACTGTACGCCTTATTCAGTACATTCAGGTACGAGTAAGATGTACCACGAGATGAGACGATTATATTGTATGAAGCCGATATAACCAGATTTGTGATACAGTGTGTGACCTGTAAGCAAGTCTAGATAGAGTATTTCCGATCTAGAGATAAGCCCTACCCACTATCAGTGCAGTAGTAGAATTTGGGAGGACATCTCTATGGACTTTTTTTTATGGGATTGTGACCCAGTAGAAGATTGATGTTATCTGGATTGTTGGTAACAGATTAATGAAACTGGCACATTTCATTTCTATCAGATGGACGTGGCTAGTGAATGAATTGGCTGAGGAGTACACTAGACAGATAGTGAGACTCCATGGTATACCGAGAATGATCATTTCTGATCGAGATGGATGTTTTTACTTTGAGATTTTGGGCAGCAGATTCAGACTGCTTTGGGGACGATTCTGTACCTCATGACTACACTTCACCCCCTAACAGATGGTCAGTTAGAGAGGATCATCTAGATCTTAAAAATCTATTATAAGTTGTAAGTTGAATGGGAAACGTGGATGGTTATATTACCTTCCATTAATGAGTTTATTATATAACAATGAAGGACGTGCATCTTTTTGGGATGACCCTATGAGTCAATATATAGACATAGATGTCGTATATCCTTATGCTAGAAGTGATCTAGCAATAGAAGTGGAATAACACCTGACCAGACTCAGGATTTTATAGTTTAAGTAACGTTGATTGAAGGAAGAATGTTGGATGTACAGAGTTGCCAGATATTATATGTAGACAAGAGGCGTTAACCTCTAAAGTTCAAGCGAAAGTTCATGTCCGGCTGTAAGTATCTCAGCTGCGAGACGTTAGACGTGTTAATATGGAAAGGGAACTGAGTTTCCAATATGATGGTTTATTTGAGATCGACCAGTACGGAGAAGGTAGCATGATGTTTAGCTTTGCCTATGAGATTACAGGATATCCACCCAGTGTTTCATATGTCTCAACTGAGGAAGTATATACCAGACTCGAGACACCTTGGGAGTTACGATGATTGATGGTTGAGTCCAATCACACTTTTGTTGAGCATTCGATTACATTCTTGGAATGAGATATGATACGCTTGCATTCGAAAGACATTCCCATATTGAGGATATGATGGTAAAGATGAAGACCTGAAGAGGCTATGTGAGAGACTGAGGATAGTGTCCTAAGGAACTATCCAGAGTATATGTTGGGACAGACCCATTTGTGGGTGCACGAGTAGATCTTAGTGCTATCTTGATGAATGTTGTGCTTATGTGCTTATATGCCTTGATATGTTATTCCATGCTAGTTGTGATGTGATTTATGATCTTAGTAGATCTTGATGTGCTAGCATGATGTATGCTATAGCTGGAGATGATTACTTCCTCCACGCTACCCGAGTATGATCATATTTATAGCTGGAGATGGTTCTTTCCTCCACGCTATTTGAGTGGGATTAGGATTCAGCTGGAGATGGTTCTTTCCTCCATGCTACCTTGATGGACATAGTTCAGTGGAGATGTGATTCCTCCATGCGATATATATGTTTATGGGTTGGCTAGAGACGTATTTCCTCTATGCATGTGATATGTTTTGGCTAGAGATGTGCTTCCTCTATGCCTTGTGATGTGATATGGCGAGAGACGTGATTCCTCTACGCCTGTGGGTAGCGTTATGGCCCTGTTTCATGGAGTGATGATTCCTCCATGTTTATACTTGAGGTTATAGATTGTTATAGGTTGTGATCTTTTGAACGGAGATGTGATACCTCCGATAGAAAGAGTGAGAGTTATACCTCGGCGTATGGGTCCGAGAGGATTTGGGAATTCTTCAAGTTTCGGGTCAAAACTTTTTTTAAGGGGTGTGTGATGTAATAGATAGGATTTCGAATTCTAATTAATGTTGATTAACTTAATCGTTGATAGTAATTAACATATAACTCGCGAAGACTTCGCAAGTGATGAGTAAGAGTTCCACCGTTATGTTCCTGGCGTAATTTTGGACGTTTGGGGAAATTTTTACTTTTTCCCCGGGTAATTATTTTTACCCTCCGGTGTTATTTGGAGCATTTTGGAGCTCCAATTAATAAAAATGCAGTTGAGAGAAATGATCAGGACATTAGATATGTCCTAGATATGAAATAACATGGAGAGGCAAAACGGCCAAAAGAGTCGCTATTTCGTTTCTTAACGGCTAAGAAAGACGGCTTAGGAATACACGTTTTCCGAGGCAGTTGTGGAATAATTATCCCTACAATATTCCAGTTTTGATGTTCCAATCTCGAGAAGTTTGGAGAAAGAGGTTCGACCCGCCTTTGGATCGGTTAAAGAATAATTATCGACTTTACTAAAGGATAATTATCGTCTTCACTATAAATAGCGGAAAATCCTTTATTAATTCATTTCCTTTCACGTTTTCTCGTAAAAGCTCTGATTTCTCTCAACCTTCAAACTCAGATCTACTCTCCGTTTCTAATTCGATTTCAATTCCATTTGAGTTTTTGGATTCCTCTCTTCATTCTCTTCATAACGGTACCGAGTTTCTGCATTTCCGAGTATATGGAGGGCTGGTCGAGCATATATGTCACCAGCACGGTTCCGTCGCTCAGATTCCGATGAATTTGATGTTGTCCATACGTAGCCTGCGTCGTTGTGATTCCGAATCTTCTTTCAGATCGTCAATCGGGTTAGTAACGAATAAATTATGAATTTATTCGTTTTCCGTACTGCGATTTGGCCTAAATTGACTTTAGGCTTGTCAAAATGGATAATTAGAAATTCCATTATGGTCGTTATATTATTCTGGTGATTATGGATAGTTTGTTTGATGAAATCTGATGACAAGTGGGTTTAGAAATTGCCTGCGGGCAAAACGTTATTCTGGAGAAATTTAATTAATTAATTAAAGGTTAATTAATTAAATTAGGATTAAAATTGAGATTGAGGAATGTTGATTATATACTACCTTGAGATTTGAGGAATTGTGAGTTTTGTTGAGATATTGAGGTTTAGTTGGTTGTGAGGCTTATAGATTGAGTATGATCCTTATGGATCCCTTTGAGTCTAGGTGTGACCCCTTTGATGAATAGAGGTTGATATATCTCTTTATGCCTTGTTTATAGGCCGTGTTGTCCCTCCAGTGTAGAGGTGATCGTGGTTGAGTTTGTACGAGGTTGAGGTAAGTCCGTAGGACTTACTTAGCTACCATCCCTATATTGGGTGTTTGCATGAGTGGTGTGTCTTTATATGTTTGCTATGATAGCATGAGTTGTCGTTTTTATCGACCTATGTTCTATTGACTGCCCCACTACATGACTATGATAACCTTTCCCTTTCATCCCGCCGTGGAGTCTGGGAGGTTCTCTGATGTCGGGCCAGACTGGTTTACAGGAAGGGCGCAATCCACTCTCATAGGGTACACGGATTGTGTGACCGATACTCGTACAGCTGGACATTGTACTCAGAGGCGGGGATGTATCGGTCCTCGTGTCACATACTTTCATCTATCTATATATATACGGTTTTTGAGTGAATGGTTATTATACAAAGATAATAAATGGGTAAATGTGTGATAGCATGCTGAGGTGTTTATCTTTCATGATTGTGCTTGTGCTTATGCATTACCTCATATATGTATGGTTAGCTAACGGTTTCATACCGTGTTGTAGATGTTTACAGGTTAGGCGCTACTGGGTGATCTGGCAGGGTGACAGGCCGAGGACTCTCGTACATTAGGTGGTTGGTTTGGGGTTGTTGTGTTTCCCCTCCTGTGTGAGGATGATCTTTTGTACCTCCTATGTGAGGATGTCATTTTATATACTCGGCTATGTTGTTGTTTACATTGGGTCGTACAGTTTATACTGTTTTATGTATTTGTTTTATATCTGTCAGTGCCATGTTGTAAGGTCCAGTGAACTTGTTGTCAGGCTAAGGTCAAGATCCATTGTGAGATCCTAGCCCAATGTGACATCCCGAGTCCCGCGGATTCGGGGTGTTACACCTTGCCAACAACCCAGTTCAACATCAACGGACCAAGCACATTGAGATTGACATCCACTTCGTCCGCGACAAAGTTTCCCGTGGTCACGTTAGAGTTCTTCACGTACCTTCGGCATTTCAGTACGCAGACATTTTTACAAAGGGACTTCCCCGACAATTATTTTTAGACTTTAGATCCAGTCTCACTGTTCAACCTCCTCCAGTTTTGACTGCGGGGGTATGATAGTTTATGTAAATATATGTAAATATAGGGTGCCCTTATGTAATTATGTAAATGTTGCTTATTATTAATATGAGCCGTCTGATGACGGAAACCCTAAGGGGAATTCATATTCATTCTCACAGATAGACCTCCACTAGCGAGAGGTCGGGGTCGAGTTCCCATAGATGAGCCACCGGTAGCGGGACTGGCAAGTGCTAGGATTGAGAAGTTGCTAAGAGTATGGTTCCCGAAGTCGGGAATGATATTGTTGCTAGACCAGGACCACAAAGAGCACAGTTTGTTGATTCAGGTCGCGTTTTGATGGGAGCGTTAGAGTTTAGAGAGTACGTCCACCAGGTGACTGATGCAGCTAGGAGGGGAGGACGTGTTCCAGATCCCCCAGTGCCTACGAGGTTTGTTGAGGTATCACAAAGAGTGCCCCCAGTGCAAGATGCATCGAAGAGAGTCGTTGAGGTTGTTAGGGCTTGAGATGAACCAAGGGCTCCGATGCTAGATGTGTGGTTGAAGACTTTCAACCACATGCGAGTACCTTCTTTGATGTGAAGTCGGGCTTAGAGGTGGAGCACTAGTTAGGACACATGGAGACTATTTTTTAGTCGATTTGTTGTCCAGAGGATTGGCGAGTTGAGTTGTGCAGACTTTGTTTAGAGAGCAAGCACAATACTGGTGGAGGATAGTCCGCAGCGGGTGATAGGATTTGAGCAGATGAGGAGTCTCATTAGAGAGCAGATCGGCCTTGCAGCATTGAGGAGAGAGAGACCGCATGACTAATATGGCATGGACTAATATGGATTGTTTGATCAAAGAGATCAACGGTGGACATTACTCCGTAACGCCACACCGGAAAAAACTCTGCGTACCTGAACCAATTTCATCTATTTACGTTAAATATTTTTATTGATTTTTCTATCCCACATCGGTTATCAAGTAAGATTTACAGTTTGAAAACTTATATAAAAAGAGGGTTTAAAGATTAAACAAGTTATACATTTCTTGGCATTTTGACTAAGTTCAAATATTATTATTATTATTATTCATATCGGATTAATATATGTTGTGTATCGTTGACCTAATGTTATATGGGTCGTTGATCTACAATTATGTGAGACGTTGACCTACTATTATGTGGGCAGTTGCCCTATGTGGGCAGTTGCCCTATTGTAATGTAGATTATTGACCTACTATTAAGTGAGACGTTTTTAACGATTTTACGTTTTATATTTCACAAAGTTATATTATTTTTAACAAACTTTCTTTTTTTTGGAATAATTACTTTTTTTGCACCGTTGGATCAAAGAGGGCTTGAAGGTGAAATAAATCATAAATTTTTTGGCCTTTTGGCTAAGTTCAAGTATTATTTGAATTCATATCAAATTAATATTCGACCTATTGTTATGCGTGATGTTGCCCTACTATTTTGACCTACTTTTATTTGGATTACGATATTTTTAACAATTTTACGTTTTATATTTTGCAAATTATTTTTTAAAAATGAAATTTCTTTTTTGGAACGAATTTTTGAATGATTTTTCCTTAGCTTTTTCGATGATTATCTTCACAATCTATTTACATTAAATAGTTTTTTATTTTATAGATTTTGTTATCCCACATCGGTTATCAAGTGAAACTCACAGTTTGAAAACTTGTATAGATAGAAGGTTTGAAGATTAAATGTAAAAAAATATTTACATTAAATAATTTTTTATATTAAATAGTTTTTAATCTTTTTTTCTCATAATTATACTTGGTAAAAAAGAATATTTGTTATCCACAATTTTGTAACTAGGTCATATTTTCATATATTTTTCTATCTCACATCGGTTATCATGTAAGGTTGACAATTATTGTTATTTTATTCATATCGGATTAGTACTATAAGATAATACAAATATTGTAGTATTCGTTGAAGTTTTTCGTAATATAACTAAAGTTACATATATTTCATAATTAAATTGATGTTAACAAAGATTTCTTATATATTTTATTATTTACGAATAAATATTATCAAACGATCATAATTGAATTTGTATTTATTTCAATTCTAATTTCTCTAATTTCAAAATCAGACTTTCTCGCAAATGCTTATGAGTTCATTGCAAAGATGGATAATGAAATGGGTATTTAAATATATGTGCACCATTTTATTGTTATTTTAACTACTTTTTATAAGTATTTTTTAATTGTATACATTTTTATTACTTGACAATATTTTATTGTCAAGTATTAATTGTACTTTCTATTAGACAAATATAGTGAACACTCTTGACTTGATAATACTCCTAGATGTAGTCATAAGTACATGATGAATTGGGTCAACAATTATGATGTTATTTTTTCTATTAAACTTGCAGACTTTTTAACATAAATATAAATTTACCTTCAACAAATTTAACTAATAATATACTCAAATAGAGATTTACTCACGTACAAAAATATTTTTTTATATATAATTATATTATAAATATTTGTACAAGACACAGACACAAAAATGGTTAACAATATTCAACAACAAATTTGAGAGTAAAACCGATTAAAACTTGAAAACCGGAAATGATTCTCCTTATTTGAATCAATCTTTGAAATTGTGAACAAATTTGAGCGAAAATCTCTTTTTGAATAAGTTTGTGAGTTTCATTAAGGTAGATCTTGGCATGTTCATGTTTTTTAAACTCTTCTGCAAATTTCGTTGTGTAATATCCGGAATTTTTATTCCGTCTATTTCTGTTATAAACCCGATCTCGATCAGTTGATTCATATCCGTCTACTTAGTTAGACATATTATGATAAAATTTATCATTTTATGTAGATCCTCTTCACATAAAATGATAAAATCCTTTAAAAGTTTATCATTTTATGTAGCTTCCCCTTCACATAAAATGATAGGATCTTTATAAAATTTATCATTTTAGGTAGCTTACCTTCACATAAAATAATAAGTTTAGCCTAAGTTAGAATATGACAAGGCCCGGACAAGTCTGTGACGAAGCTGTGACAAGGTCCAGACAAGGCTGTGACGAAGCTGTGACAAGGCCAGACAAGGCTGTGACGAGTCTGTGACAAGGCCAGACAAGGCTGTGACAAGTCTGTGACAAGCCCAGACAGGCTGTTGACAGCCCAGCGCCAGCAACGCCAGCCGCCCGTTCAGCCCAGCGCCAGCCAGTGCCTTCTCCAGCCCAGCTGCTGCAGCCCAGTAGCGCCTGCTGCTTACTCCAGCCCACTGCCTTGCCCGTCTTCAGCCAACTCCTGCCTTACCTTCTTCAACTCGTGGCCAGCAGCCCAAGATAGCAGTCCAGTTCCGTCCTGCTGAGATGCACGTTCAGCCCAACAGCAGCAACTCGCCTATTCCAGCCCAGGAAAGAGCAGCCCTTTACCTTCTGCATACCCACGACAATTTAAGCCAGCTGGAAGAATAATCTGCAGCAATTAATTGGCCATAAATCCCTATGTAACAGCCGTGAAATTAGGAAGGAAACTCACCTTCTGTTCAGCAGACAATCACACGTTAATTCTGTCCAGATTCATCTTCGAAACAACTCCTCCCTTCTTCAGCGTGCAGGGTTTCCACCTTCTTCGTACGTGTGCTGCCATCCGGCCAGATCCGAATCCTCCCGTATACACTAACCTCCCGTGTACGCTCGCTGTGAAGAGATAGTCCGTCCTCTCCTGCACACGTCCAGCCCGTTCCAGACGTAGGAAGCACCCTGGGAGAAGCCAACGTACCTCACTGCCGGAGATCTCTCGTCCTCACGCCGCTTTCTGCTCTAAGGGGTGAGTCTTCGTCCCTCTCCTCCCCTTCCTTCTTCCTCTTTCCGGATCTGAACGTTACCAACGTGCAGAGGTAGTGGGATCAACCAGCAGGCTCGGTTTTGGTACAGATCGGAACCAACAACAAATTAACCTTCTAGCTGCAACCCGGTAAGAGCCTATACTTGGATTAAAATAGGTTTCCGATTAGTTTAAGGGGAAGGTTATTGTATAATCTTATGTATGAATACCGATTCCTTAATGTTAGATTGATGAGCTGCTGTAGTCGGCCTTGAGCATAGTTAATATAGTAATAAGTAGCTGCTGAAAGTTATACATAAAATGATAGACATAAGGGCTGCTGTAAAATTGAATTTTATGCCTTCAGCTTTTAACTTATAAACTGCCATCTTGCCGACCAATGTTTGAGCGTTTGGATAAAGATCCACCGTTGAATTTTGGATATGTTGTAGACGGATATATGTAGTTTAGCATATTAAAATTTGGGAAGAAATGAACGGTCGGATTAGAAGTTATGAGCTCCCGAAGTTAGGTAGTTGAGCAGTTTTGGTAAACTTAAGTTTTTGACTAAGTATAGGATTTGTAAGTGAAGTAGTCAACTTGGTGAATTATTATAAAATTAATGGCTAAACAGTTTAGAGGAATTTTTCCTCCTAAGGTTAGATAGAACCTCATAGATGATCTAGAGATTTAATTCGGAATTATATTAAGCTGTTAAGAATTTTATATTTAGAACCGAAGTTAGACCTTTACGACCTTCCGGAAAATAGAAACATAGGAAAAATGTCCGTTTGGAACTAAATAAAATTTTAGGAGTTAGAATATGATTTTAGAACCCCAATTAGGAGTTTAGATATGAATTATAGATTTTTCGGGAATTTCGGGACCAAGGGTAAAATGGTCATTTTACCCTAAATTAACACTGTAACTAGTTATGTCTTAATACCTTATTCGATCTTAGAAGTTTTAGACTTCTAACTACGTGAGAGTGTGCTAATACACTTATCGCCTTTGACAGGCAACTGAGTTGCTACAGTTACAGAACGAGTGGTTTACAAAGAGTCGAGCGTTATAACAGGTAAGTCCTTTGGGCTTACTTAGCTGACTTCTAAATATGAGTATAAATGATGATGGTGGTGTGTGATTGAAATGTTTAGAGAGATAGGTTGTGATATATAATTACCGACCTATATTTTGGCCTAAGAGTAACGGGCGGTGGCATTCTGCTCAGTAGCTTGCGGGCGCTGGGGGTTTCATTCGGGACTAGTCCATACGTGGTTTGTAGTGATGCTACCAGTGGAAGTCAGCTAGACCTACACCAGTTGGATAAGGAACGGAGGCGAGAACTAATAATAATTCTCGTGCCACAACTTAAATTGAATAATGTGAATCATTTAAATAATAGATAATAAACGGTTGAGTGCCAGCATGATGTTTGTTTATTTTTGTTTCTGCGTGTGCTTGTGCTGTTATCATTTTGCTTATATTTGGATAGTTAGTTAACTGTCGATATGTTGTTTAGATTTGCCACAGGTTAGAGCAGATGCCGAGTGATCCAAATGGTAGTGGTCAGCCGGGGTGTCGTACTTTAGGACGTTTTACAGTTTCTGCATTTGTGGGTTTTACAGTTGAACCTTGTTTCCTTTCGTACTTTGTTATATTACGTTTTCCGGCTGTAGTTGATCTGGTCACATTCATACATTATTAAGAACTATTTTATGATTTCTGGTTTTTCCTTATCTGTGCCTTGTTGTAAGATCTTGTTAAGTTGTTGTCAAACTAAGGTCGGGACCCACTGTGCGGTCCTAACCAGTAACTCCCTAAGTTGTAAAATTTGGGGTGTTACACGTTGTATGTTCTAGAGTCGTGTATGGATTGTGGTTCTGGTGGTTTGCTTTCATGACTTTGACAGGAGACTTTTCCCTGAATTCTCGTCTTTCACTTCCCCATGATTTCGTATCCTACTATACATGCATCTAGCGGTGATATTTTGTTAGTGCTTGGCTCGCCCATTACCCGCTTCATCTTTGGGAGTTGCTTTATATTTTCTTGTTGTTGTCCTCCTCCGGCTTCACCCTTATTCTCTTTTTCTCCGTCATGATCATCTCGGACGTCTCCTCCTTGATCTTCGGATTTGATAAACACTATGCTCATCACTTTTTCTGGGAATTCAAAACTGTAGCAGATAGTCTTGTTGCATGGTTTCACATCAACGGTTGGTGACGAGGTGCTACCAGAAGATGTTGAAGACCTCATCCGCTTTGGATGCTTTGGGGTGACCAATCTCTAAAGACTAGTCCCCTTGTTTTTACCCTTTATAAAAAAATAATAGAAGTCTTAGTTTATTTATATTGTTATAATAAGAAAATAAATCTAGGTAGACTGATATGATGGGTCATGGATCGAGCGAGACGAGCTCTTCCTGGGGCGACAGGGGGGTCGGGGGCGGGGTTGGAGCCCCCCGTGGTATGGATTCTATATTTTGGGTTATAAATAGATAGGTTTAGGGTTGTATACTTTTCATCCACAAAAGTATATTGAAAACCCTAGCTGCAAGTTCCGTGCAACGTTTTCTCTTTTCTCGTTATTCCTCTAATTAACTCGTTCAAATCACAACAACTAGTATTTGAGGATGTGGATGGGTTACATTATAAAATTTGAGGTTCCGCGATTCAACGGAATTGAAAACTTCGGTCTTTGGCGGGGATAGGTTAAGGATATGCTAACGCAACAAGGAACGTTGAAGGTGTTTAAGGAGACGAAACCGGATTTGTTGAAAGACGACGAATGGGAGGAGATGTAGGAGAAGGAAACATCGATCATTCGACTCTGTTTAGCAGACGAGGTAATATACCATGTTATTGATCTCAAATCTTGCCAAGCGATTTGGACTCAATTGGAGAAATGGTATATGTCAAAATCTATGTCTGGCAAATTGTATCTCAAATAGAGATTGTATGGATTGCGAATGGTGGAAGGTTCTGACTTGATGAAACACGTGAATATCTTCAATAAATTATTGGGGATTTGGTTCGGGTGGATATAAAACATGAGAATGAAGATAAAGTTATGATTTTGTTGTGTTCTCTACCCTCTTCATATGAGAACCTATTGATGACGTTGACGTGTGGGAAAGACGAGATAAGTCTTGATACGGTGTCAACAACGTTGCTTTCACAAGCCGAACAACGACAGCATACTAGTGAGAGTTCTCAAAGTGAAGGGTTGTATGTTAGAGGCAATAGAGGGAGGAAGAAAGAGAAGCAAGAAGGAAGCAACAAGCAATCCCAAGGGTAAAAGGCCAATAACTTGTTACTTCTACAAGGAGGATGATCATTTCAAACGTGATTGTCCTGCCAGGAAGAAGAAGTATGATGATAATAAGTCAGAAGAATCTTCAAAATCAACAATCATGGTGTAGAAAGATGATTCAAATGGTGCAAATTTTGATATGCTCTATGGGACGTCAGACAACTACTTAGATATATGGATCATGGATACGGGGTGTTTGTTTTACATGACTCCGAATAGAGATTGGTTTGAGACGTACAAGTCTGGAAATTTTGGCTCTGTCCGATTAGGAGACAACAAGACTTGTGATGTTGTTGACATTGGGCTGATAAAGGTGAGGGTGCACGACAATGTGATCCAAACATTGACTGATGTGCGTTATATGTAACGCCCCAATTTTAGGCGCGTTTGCGATATTTATTTGTTTCCGACTTTTATCGATATCTTAATAGCCTTAATGTCTTTAACAAGTACTTTCACGTCATAAACTAAATTTTTGGGAGTTTATATAACTTATATTTATATATATATATATATATATATATATTTCGTATTCTATGTTCGGAAAAATTCGGAATATTTCCCGAATCCGACAAATTCCGTTCCGGTATTTTAACAATTCGAGTTAATTTCCATCTTCCCCATTGGTCTTATTTATTTAATTTATTTTAGTTATACCTTTCTTTTTTTACTTTATTTATTTTATCCTTCCTTCTCGAACCCAGAGGTCATGGGTTCGAGCCCTGCGGACCGAGTTGTGTCTCTTTTCCCTTCCCAACTTCCCTTTCTTTTTTTATTTCTGTGTGATTGTCTGTAGCCCTAGCCGGCTAGCTGCCTCTGCGTTGGCCAGCCGCCTAGGCTACCCCAACCCTTGGCAGCCTACACCCGACCTGTAATAGCTAGCATTTCCGAATTCTAATTAATCTTGATTAACTTAATCAGTGATAGTAATTGACATATAACTCGCGAAGATTGCGTAAGTGTTGAGTATAAGTCCCACCGTTATGTTCCTGGCGTAATTTTGGGCTTATGGTGAAATTTTCACTTTTTCCCTTGGGTAATTATTCTTACCCTCCAGTATTATTTGGAGCATTTGGGAGCTCCAATTAATAAATATGCAGTTGAGAGAAATGATCAGGACATCGGACATGTCCTAGATATGAAATAATATGGAAAGACAAAACGGCCAAAAGAGTCGCTATTTCGTTTCTTAACGGCTAAGAAAGACGGCTTAGGAATACACGTTTTCCGAGGCAATTGTGGAATAATTATCCCTACAATATTCAAGATTTATTGTTCCAATTTCGAGAAGTTTGCAGAAGGGGGTTCAACCCGCCATTGGATCAATTAAAGGATAATTATCGACTTCGCTAAAGGATAATTATCGACTTCACTATAAATAGCGGAAAATCGTTTATTAATTCATTTCCTTTCACGTTTCCTCGTAAAAGCTCTAATTTCTCTCAAACTTCAAACTCAGATCTACTCTCCGTTTCTAATCCGATTTCGATTCCGTTTGAGTTTCTGATTCCTCTCTTCATTCTCTTCATATCGGTACCAAGTTTCTACATTTCCGAGCAGATGAAGACCTGATCGAGCATATATGTCACCAGGATAGTTCCGTCGCTCAAATTCCGGTGAATTTGATGTTGTACATGCGTAGCCTACGTCGTTGTGATTCTGAAACTTCTTTCAGATCGTCAATCGGGTTAGTAACGAATAAGTTATGAATTTATTCGTTTTCCGTACTGCGATTTGGCCTAAATTGACCCTAGGCTTTTCAAAATGGATAATTAGAAATTCCATTATGATCGTTATATTATTCTGGTGTTTATGGGTTGTTTGTTTGATGAAATTTGATGATAGGTGGGTTTAGAAATGGCCTGCGGGTAAAACGTTATTCTAGTGAAATTTAATTAATTAATTAAAGGTTAATTAATTAAATTAGGATTAAATTTGAGATTGAGGAATACTGATTAGATGCATGTTAGGTGTCAGAATGAGTTGAGGATCATGATGATGTTATGGATATCAGTTATGGCTTTAAGGTTTAATATGTGTAAGAGTATGATGAGATGTTATGTTGAGGATATGCCTTAGGCATTTATGAATGTTTTGAGGATCTGAGGTTTAGATTTGAGATATAGGTTGGTTGTGGTTAGTGAGATGAGTCTCCTAACCTTTGCCGTATGTGATTGTGTGTGCCTTGTTATTGCAGGCGTTGATTACTTCCCCAAGGGGAAGATGTGACGTGGTACAAGTTACGAGTATATCAGGTAAGTTCATAGGACTTACTTAGCATGCAGTTGTGGATTGTATGATTGTGATGGTTGTGTGTGTTCATATGATTGTGCATTTATAACCTAAACCGGACTAGGATGACCATTTATTACATTTATTTGGCCCAAGTGTATTATAACGGGCGGTAACCACCGGTCTCCGCCTGTTGGTTAGGAGGAGGTGCCTGGAGCCAGTAACACAGGGGGGACGAGTGACGATCACCCCCAATACAAACCCCTGTGTTAACGGGGAAAGGGACAAGGTTCTTTAGGTTCCTCGTGTTACAAAAGAAGTTGAATTAGTAATGGAATAACGTAATGAAAGATAATAAATGAATGTGTGTGGCATTGCATGTATGAGATGTTGATGTGTGGTTGTGCTATTACCTTCATGCTTTTCATTGCTATAGCTAACGGTTTCATACCGTGTTGTAGATGATCTGTAGGTTAGAAAGACTACAGGGTGAGACAGATGGTGTGGCCAGCCGAGGACTTCTGTACATTAGGATGCGCGGGATATGGGATCTTTTGTATCAGATGTTGTGGTTTGATGTTTTGTACTCGGCTCTGAGTTTGTAAACTCTTTTGATGTATCATATACAGCTTTTATGTATTTGGTTTTAATCTACCTGTGCCTTGTTGTAAGATCCAGTGAACTTGTTGTCTGACTAGGGTCAGGATTCATTGTGAGATCCTAGCCCAATGTGACACTTGGTTGCCTACCCCGACCTCTCATTCGCGGCTTTCCCTCGCAGCCCTACCTCCCTCTGCTTCTCCCTCACGTTGCTGCATTTCCTTATTCTTTTTCACCAAAAGCCAGAGAGAAGCTCTCTTCCTCATCTCTTGCTACTTCGAACATCCCGTCCCCATTGCTCATCTCTCCCTCCACATCGCACGATAGGGGCAAGCAAGCAGCTCTTCACCCCACTCTCTCTCAATCTCGGACTCCATTCCCTTTGTTTTCTCTCTCACTGCTCAAGAACCGACTCTCTCCCATGGCGGACCACCGCCTCTGTCGCAACCAAAGATGCAGCCTTGTCATCGGAGAGAGCTGCTCTCTACTGCCTTAGTTGACACCAGTGTCCTCGCCTTGTCGGACATCGGAGCCTAGAGCGCCCCCTCTGCATTCGCTACCCTTGTCTATGCGACCATTCCCTGCTCCGGTAAACTCCGCCGGATTGAGAGAAGCCACCGCCTCCTCGTTGTGCCGCCACCGGACTGCTCCCCTACAGTAGCAGCTGTAACACCCCAAATCCACAGAATTTGGAATGCTACATTGGGCTAGGATCTCACAATGGATCCTGACCCTAGCCTGACAACAAGTTCACTGGATCTTACAACAAGGCACAAGTAGATGAAAACCAAATACATAAAAGCTGTATATGATACATCAAAAGTGTTTACAAACACAAAGCCGAGTACAAAACATCCAAGATAAACATCCGATACAAAAGATCCCAACCCACGCATCCTAATGTACAGAAGTCCTCGGCTGGTCACACCATCTGGCTCCCACTACAGTCTTCCTAACCCGTAGATCATCTACAACACGGTATACACCGTTAGCTACAGCACTAGATAAGCATGAAGGTAATAGCACAAACACACATCAACATCTCATACATGAAATGTCACACACATTCATTTATTATCTTTCTTTTACGTTATTCCATTACTAATTCAACTTCTTTTGTAACACGAGGAGCCTCAAGAACTCCGTCCCATCCAACGTAACACATGAGTTTTGCATGGGGGTGATCATCACTCGTCCCCTCCTATAAGATCATCTTCAAGGCACCTCCTCCTACCCGCAGGCGGAGACCAGTGGTTACCGCCCGTTATAATACACTTAGGCCATTTAAAAGTAATAAACGTCATCCTAGTCCGGTTTAGGTTATAAATGCACAATCATATGAACACACACAACCATCACAATCACACAAATCCATACACTACAAAAAATAATTCAATTGGCCATGCTTGTTGGCAACGGCAAACTCTTGTCGTTGCCATTGGTCTTTATTTGGCGACGGCAACATCAGCGTGGCAGAAAATACCAATTATTTGCGTCGGCGGTATAGGACCGTCGCTAATAATCATGTAATTGGCGTCGGCTAATCTTTATCGTGGCTAATAAAAGGTACCTTTGGTGACGGCTATGTCGCCGATGCCAACCATACGAAACATTGGGGTAAAAAAAAACTTTAAAAATTATATAATTAATTTTTTTCTTTCAAAATATAAAAATTCCTATAAATTTTAAAACTTCATCTCTAAAAACCTTCCATCAATAAAAAATTTTAAAATTTAATCCCAATAATGACAACTTCTTAAAAATCCTTACAAAAAAACCTAAGCAAATTCATCCCATCGAAGAGACGATGAACTCTCTTCCTTGTTTGTCTCCAAGAACCCTCGCCAAAAGTATTGATTACAAACGAAATTATAATTAGAATCGATTGACACCGTCATCTACTCTCCTCCTTGTTGATTCGTCCTCTACTCTTCTCCAAAAACCCTCGCCCAAAGTATCGATTACGGAATTATAGTTGGAATCGATTGACACCGTCCTCTACTCGCCACCATCTTCTACTCTCCTCCGTGTTGTTTTTATTCTTCATCGTCGTTACCAAGAAGCCGACAATCACTTCTCTGGAATTCCAGTTTCATGTCCGTCTTGTTCTTCCCGGTAAGCCTGCTAAACACACCAATTTTTAGGGTACGAGACTGATGTCCGACTTAATCTCCTTAGATGTTCTATTTAACAACCCTTTTTTACTTGTTTTCATCATACTTGTGTAATACCCTAAAATTTTCTTCCATTAAATTCCGAGTCAAACGAGATTGTGGAACCATCTCCTACACACCTAAATTTTTCTAAAATTTTCTTTACATGATTTTCTCTTACCACATAACTATAACAATTTATTCCTTAGTTAACAAATTGTTATTCTTGCATTTTCTTCTAATTAACTTGTTTTTATGTTAATTTATTAATTTATTTATTTTTATCCATCTTAAATTTTGACTCATTCTCTTCTTTCATTTCACGGGAGAAGTCCAACTTTTTTCCCTAACCCCAACTTTTTTCCCCTATCTAAACTCCCTCTCTCTTCCTAATCTCTTCTCTCTCCCCGTAAACTCACCCAACCCCCTCCTCCCTGACCTGCTTCCGAAGCATCTGAAGCAGCCGAAGCCAAAGCAGCCGCCGTGTTCCGGCGTTGGAGGATACCGGACAGCGACGATGCGCCACCAGTTCCGCCGGTTCTTCTTCTCTCTCTACGACTTATCTCGTTAGTCTTCTTGTTTTTCTGAGCTTCACCGCAACCGCTTGGAAACAGAGGGAATCGCCGGCCGTGCTAGCGTTGGACTGCCACCGGCTGCGATGACGACCCACCAAGGAGCACCCTGCATCGCACGAGCCTTCGTCCACCAGTCCGGCACCAAAGACAGGGTGAATGAGCGGCCAGAAGTTCGTCGCCTAGGTTTGTCACTGACCACCACAACACCAGGGGTCCGTCGTCGCGCCGGTTGCCACCATCCGCCACTGTTCCGACCACCACCCGTTGGTCTTTGTTGTCTCAAACCACCATCAGTCTTGTATCCTATGAGCTTATCCGAATTGGAATTTCTATAGGTGAGATTGGTGCAAAATTTAACCCTAAATATTGAAATTGGAGATTTTGTGTTTGAAGCTTGATTAGGATATATGTGTATATAATTATGTGTCGCAATGATTGTTGATTTTGTGTGGTATCAAACCTTAATTTTATAATTGGTGTGTATTTAGATGTTGATAGGACTTTTATTGAGTGCAATTAGTTGATTTCTGAATAAACTGTAAATATGCATTAATTTGGTGATGTTTGTGATGTTTGGGTAATTTGACATAATTTTAGAATTTGAGGATTTTGTGGTGTGTAGATGTATGTTAGAGGTATCGGAACGCGATTTTATGATTTATTATCTATCGGTGAGTAAACTGCGAATTTTTGGTGAAGATCCGGATGAAAGTGGAATTTGACCTTTTATGATAGGTAAATTGGAATATGTCGAGAATGTTGGTTTGTCTATATTATTTTTAGTTGTTATGAAGGAATGATATGCCATGAATTGTTGATATGTGAGCTTGTTATATATTTATCTAAGTTAGGGATGACGGTTATGAAAGAAGCGGATGTGTGTAGGTGGTGATGTGTTGAATGTGTATTGTTTTAGACTAAGTGTTGACATATACATAAATTTGTGTTTAGGCTCGAGGTTGGTTTGAGACAGCGGTAGAAGGAATCGTTGGAGGTATATTTGTGATATACGAGGTGAGTCTCCGGACTTACTTAGTTGCCGTTCTGTTCAGACTTTTGCATTGTTGGTAGGATGTGGTGAGAGCGAGATTTTCACTTGTTTTAAAGCAGTGCATTTTATTTTACTTTATATCAATATGTAGAAGTTATACTTATTTTGGATATTGGTTATTTTACAAATGGTGACTACCGGTATAGGGCATGAGTTGGTGATCTTGATGAGGGAGCGATGTCCCATGCATGCCCATATGAAGTGGTGGGAACCCCTTTCATATAGATATTTATATATATACATAGGAAAATGTGCATTCATGTTTTGGATGGTTCCCTAGTAGGGACCGAGCCGGGAAAAGAAGGATGAACCATAAAGGGGGGACGGAATTACAGATTACCGTAACCATTGGACGCCGGAGGGGCACGTATGACATGAGAGATTGTTACCGCGTTATCGAGAGTTGAATGAGATGATGCATCATGACATTGCATTCATAAGCATACCATGGTCATATTATGCATAGCATCATAATGCATTTCTCTTTACTATTAGCATTATAATTCCAGTTTAGTGCTTTGTTTATTCAGAGCATTTTTCTTAAGATTTGCCTTTAAGGGTGTTGCAGGTTATACTTCATATCTGAGGGGTGTTTGGTAGTAATATGGTCATGTATTTATTGTATTATCATGTTTACTTTTGTTGCATCGTTATAATTTTTATTTGTATTTTTGTTCTCTCTACATAAGCTATCCATCCCTAGTCTGTTCTTAGGGCTTGACCCTAGTTTTGGGAACGCTAGCTAACGGGTTTCTTCTCGATTTTGTTGTTAGGTTCTTTTCTTGACACTAGGTATGCTACCGAGGTTACCTTGCAGCTCGATGGTGTTCAGCCGGTTTTCCGATTGCCTTAGGACCTGGGATGATTACGTTTGAGTAGGCTAAGTTTTCTTTTGCTGAACCTTGTCTAAGATTGTCATGATTTTTTGTTTATCTCGGTTGTCCGCGTGCACTATCTTTTTATTTCCCACTTTTTTACTTGATAACCAGGTTGGATGTGTTTCCTATATTTTTCGTGTCCTTGTTGGAAGATCCAATTGATGTTGTTGTTGTCAGGCTATTATTGATGATTTCATTGTGTGAATCAAACCTAGTGGCGTCTCAGTTTACAAAAAAATTGGGGTGTTACATTAATTATAATTCTCGATGAAGAGTATTTCTCTATCAGAGGAGGGACTTGTACTATATTAGATGTACATTTTCATTTGTTTGAATTCATCTATACCTGTAAAGTGACAATTTTAAGTAGTTGGGTACATTTATGTTGAGAGTTGTCATGTGCCTCACTTCTCCTATACATTTTTTTATAGGGTTAAGCATACATGGAGGTTCAACAAATTCAGAAAATATCAAGTCCGATAAAGGCTAATGTTATTTATATCATCGGATGCTGAAGAGAATCGCAAAATAAGGATGTACGTAGTAGAGTTTCTCCAAACTCAAAGGTTCGTCGATGTAGAAAATCATTACATTCAAACTCGTAGTTATTTGGAGGCCATCTCTTTCCTTAGACTAATCTCATATGGCTAAGCTTTCCCTAATTAGTTTACAGTTGCTCATTTTAAAGCCTTAATACTTCTTTCTTGTTGACAATGTTGTGTTTTCCAGTAGGTTTTGGAATTGCTAAGCATCAATTTCAAGGCCACCTTGCCAGATGAGTTAACTATTTTACTTTGTAAATTACTTTCTTTATCAATTTATTGTGGGGTTTTGATCATAGATTAAGATTATATTCTCTGCTTTGTATTAGCGCTCGTGTCTCATGTGAGTTACACTAATCTGCACCTATGACCTTTGTAATGATTACGGCGTTGCCTGATAAAGATTCTGCACGTCATTGTGTAGAAAAGATGTTTGGAAATTTTGATCTTTGAGGATGGTCATCTATTATTACCATTTATCGCGTCTTTGATCTTTCATATCATAAAATTTGATAAGTGAAGCCCATACACCATTGTCAGGATAAAGTTGTTATGTTTCGGCTTGCCTGATTTTAACATTTGTTATTACATTCTATCATAAAATTTTATCTTTGAGAATGAGCATATGTAGCCGGCATTGTGTAGAAAAAGATGTTTGAAAATTTTAAATTTTGGTTCTTATTCAAATGATTTTGCAGTTAATTATTCCATAGGAATTCAAGGTTGTTCTCTTGTTCTTCAGTCTTCTTATGCAATCGGAGGGCAATGAAGGGAGAAGCTCGCCATTCACTTACACAGGTTAGGTTTGGTAAACTAGAACTTTAAATTCTTATAAAATTTCATATATAATAAGTAAATGCTCATCTGTGTGCATAAGACTTCGTTACCGTAAATTTTCTTTACCTAAATTATTGTTATTATTTCATACTTTTTATAGGTTGCAACTGATGCACATTGAAAAGAGTCTATTGGAGATGGAGATCATGTAGCATCAGAAAAGGAACCAATTAGCGAAAATGATGCCGTTGATGAAGAATTTGTCCAAGTAGAAGATGATTGTGAACCTCGTTACCACTTTGTTAAAGATGAAGGACATCTAGGTTTTGTACTTTCAGATTGTGAACTTATTTACAATTCGAATCGTGCTATTTTGATTGTTTTGAATGCTAAATACACTCTTTTAATTTACGAAAATTGTTGTTGCAACTTGATGCAACCATTTACATGTTTTCAAATAATACAGGTTGTAGTATAGTTTTACAGGATGTGGTAGAATTTTCCCACCAAATTTACAATTTGTCACTGCAGGTTACCGTTGTAAAAATTAATATGTTAAACACATTTTAAAATTTTGCGACGGCTCCTTCCGGTTGCCAAAAATATAAATTTTCCAGCTTATTAAAATTTTGCGACGGCTACTGTCGACGCAAAATTTTAAATTTTGCACCAAATTTAAAAGTTTGTGACACACTGGACGGCGACGGCTTTAGCCGACGCGAAAAGTTTACGACGGCTATATCCGTTGCCAACAGGCAACGCAAAATATTTGTGACGGAAAAATGTCGTCGCAAAAAACATTTGCGTCGCCTGTTCTGGCTACACCGTATTTTGTCGTCGCCAAACCGCCGTCGTTGATTATTGGCGACGGCAAATGGCTTTTCTGCCATCGCGAATAGCCGTCGCTAATTGAATTTTTTTTTTGTAGTGATAACTGAACGCTAAGTAAGTCCTATGGACTTACCTCATACACTCGTATTCAATACCACGTCACAGCTTCCCCTCGGGGAAGAAATTAACGCCTGCAATAGCAAGGCACACAACATCATAAACTGTAAGGGTTAGGAGACTTGTCTCCATAACCATAACCAACCTACAACCTCAAGATCAAAACATGCTCAAATGCCTAAGGCATATCCTCAACATCAACACGAGTGTCTAAGGCACATCTCTAACATGCAACCCATCCTAACCACATTAGCCTAGCTATCAACTAAGCCAAGGCCAAAGGAAAGGAAGGAAGGAAGACATACCAACAAGATATGCACCAACAGAAGCAAGAAACACAAGGCTGACCCAGTGAGGCGCAGAGGCGGCTCACATCAGGCGCAGGGGCGGTCCACAGCAGGCGCAGGGGCGGCTGGGTTCAGGCGCAGGGGTGGCCAACTATGCAGAGAGTTGGTCCCGACTTCTCTTCGATCCCTTTCTCAACCCTCTTCACTTCTTCAACACACCACAACAACATATACACATATATACACCTATATGATGATCAAACATCCAGGAAAGGATCCACACAAGCTTAGGTTGTGATCCTCAACTAGAAAGGAAGAAAGAAGCAAGAAAGAAGGAAGGAAGAGAGATGAAGGAGAAGAGCTTACCACATCAAGCCCTAAGATGCAACTATGGAGCATACAACACGTCTACCACCTCAACACAACATCAACAACCTTCAGCAACATCCTCAGGAGCATCCAAGACCAAAGCCACACTCAAACTCACAAGATCCCACTCAAAAGAGCAAGAAGAGATCAAAGAAGATCAAGGAGAAAGAAAGAAGAAGAAGAACGTGAAGAGGAAGAGAGAAGCTGAAGATCGAGAGGTAAGAAGCCCCTCATCTGAAGATAAGGCATGGCTTATAAGAAAAGCCAGCCGCAAAGCACAAGTCAAGAGTCAACAAAAGCGGTTGCACCAGCACAAAGCCGCAAGGGCGCCTAGCCCAAGGCGCAGGGGCGCCTAGCCGCTAGGGCGGCCAACTGGCCCGCTGGGGCGGCTAACTGGATCAAGGCAAGGCTCACTAAGGCTTAACAAGACTCCTAAGCTCCAAAGACTAAGGCTCTTACAGCAGCCGCTGTCGACCTCGCTCGATAGAGCCCTTGAAGCAGCCGACGCCAACGAGCATCCTCCCCTATGTTCCTCTGCCTAGCCGCCACCTAACCCTCTCCGTGCGTCTCCCCTTCCAAATGAAAGAAAACCCTTTAGGGTTAATTTAAATCGGCCCCCTTGTTTGTGGTTAATTACAGTTTGGACCCAATGTTTTACATTTACATATTTGACACAAGTTTTTGGAAAGTTGAATATTTACCCCTGCAGGTTTAATTATAGATTTTGACGCAAAGTTTTATTACGGATTATGACCATAGTTTTGGAACGGGATAGTTTGCCCCAGAAATTGTGTTAACGGTTTCTAACCTCGGGTTTTAATTATGAAGATATTCTTATGATTATATATATACTATATATATTATGCCCTTGGTTGGTTTAAATCGATTTATGGCTCAAAGTTTTCATTACGGTTTCATGACCAAGTTCCGTAAATTTCATATTTATGCCCGGGAAGGTTTTGCGGGTTTTAAAGTGGGATTTTGAAACCGAGTTTTCCTTAGTTTCTATATTAAATCTTCCGTTCAAATTTAGCGTATTAGCTAAATTTGCTTAGTTTTGGTGTTAGGTCCGAAAGCGCCCCGATAAAGGCAGCGGTTCCAAACTCGACTTCCGTAGATCGACTTCCGTCTTTTGACGTCGAGTGAGTATTCTTTTCCTCGACCTAGTTATGTTTTATGGTAGCGTCATGTTAGGTTGGACCTAGCATAACTTAGAGAGAATGCCAAGTAGTGGCCTTGAACATTAGGTATTTTGTGGATGGTTGATGAGCCTTGTCAAGTTATTTTCGATACAATCTTTGGATGTTCTTCGAGACTAGGAGTTAGATCTAGCACTCTTCTGTTATAACCTCATATGGGTTTTGGGGACTAGAAGTCCAAAGGCTTCTAGCATATCAGATAGTTATTGATAGTGCGCCTTGTTTGGTCAGGAGTTGAACGTCTTCCTGCGGGAAACTGAGTACGGGATTTAGCGGGCTTAGCTTTGGGACAGGTAAGTCTCCGGACTTACTTAGCTCGTATTCTCTGTATTAGTTTCGATGCGTGTTTGGTGGTGTGTGTTTATTGTTTATGTGTGTGTTTATTGTTTATGTTATAACATCTAAACCGGTAATAGGACCACCGACTTTATGTGTATATTTGGCCCAAGTGTATGATAACGGGCGGTGACCGCTTGTCCAGTCCAAAATGGGGATGACTGGGAGGTGCCTTGCGACCAGTCCAACGGGTGATGCTGATCCGCATCAAGTAAAAACCCGTATGGTGAAAGGGGACAAGGGCGAGATCGTGAAGATTCTCGTGTCATGATAACAAGATTTATTACTTAGATTTAGACACTTATTTAGATAGATTTCTCGCTCATTCATGCATGGTTTAGCACTAGTTCACGACGTTTGCACTCAATTCACGTATTTTGTCGAGATAGACGTCTACACGGACTTGTGCATCGCTTTGTAGGTATTTTGGGAGATTTAGGAGCTAAAACGATACGTTTGAGGATCGTTCATCAAGATGACACACCCTCGGACTCATTAGGATGCAAGCTAAAGGCTAGGGAGGACTCATGGAACCTTGCCAACACAAGCCATGCACCAAATCGAAGCTTAATGATCAAAGGCAAAGCTGAAGGTCCAAATCACGGTTCACTGACAGATCACGGCCGTGGAAATGCCCGTGGATTTTGCCAGGTTTTCGTGACAGCTGTGCCACGATCTCTTGGCCAGCTCTTGCAAGGTTGTAGTATAAAAGTGGTCCTGCATTGGCTGAGAGAAGCATCTTGGAGCAGCTCTCCATTATCCACTATCATCCAATCAAAATATTCTCTCAACAAGAAGATTCTTTGGAAGAAGGAGGTAGAAGGAAGCTACCATTGGAGAAGAGCTTGATTGGAGAAGGAGAAGGACACACCATTGATAGATTTGATAGCTTTGTAGTGAAGAATTTCGAAATCGATTTCTAGACTTGTATGAACCATTTGAACCTTCTTTAAGAAGGGTTGTGAGTCATTCTAATTCCATTTTCAGCTTGGTTTTGTTTACTTCACTTGTTCATCTCTTTATCTTCATTATCTTGCAAATGGAAGCCATGATTTTATGTTTGTTGATTTCGATTGATATAATGAATGTTGTAGGCTAAATAGATGTGATTCTAGGGTAAGGGAAGGAATGGTTATGGCTAGGACTATGATAGGATGGACTTAGATTAGCCCTTGGATGACTCTCTTGCTTGGACGTAGTTTCTGTTGGAGTCCACGGTTTGTTCTTGCCTTTCCACGGCCGTGGAAGATGTAGAACAGCCCGTGATTCTCCCTTGTTTGATGGATCTAGCTTTAGATTGTTAGAATGTTGAAATCCTAAGTGTTTGTTGAGTTAAATCTACCCTAGGGTGACCTAGTGTTAGCAACTAAGTGTTAGGAGAGACTTACTCGGTAATCCTTACTCTTAGATTCCGAAGATGACAAACCATAGGTAGTGGTGAGCCTCATAAGCCGCCATTGGATTAAGTGTGCTAGGATAGTTGCTTAGGACTAACCCTTTCGAAACTTACCCGGTAAGGATAGGTTAGATCCCTAGGTAACAATTCGGTTTGTGTAGAATTCCGTCCCTAGGGTTCTTAGAGACTTACCCGGTGATAAGACCTTAGTGAACGGATTAGTGGACCATGAGACCTACCCGGTGATTGATCCCAATCTAGAAACACTCTTTCCCAACACATCATAGTTAATCCAAGGAATGATTAGATAGCTTGAGTCTTATGTCATAACCGGAATTCCCAACCCCTAGAATCCGCCTTTCTATCTTTGATCTATATCTCGTATTTAGCTTGTTTGTTTGCGTTGATTTGTTAGCTTAGTTGATTATTATATTTCGCATGATTTGTAACCTTTGATTGATCACTGAAAAACCAACCAAAAACAATTGAGATTTTCATTTCTTTATTTCTTTCTCTTTTCTTAACCTAGATCTTCACTAGACTTAATCATAAATTGAATCAATCTCACCTTAGTCTTTGTGTTCGACCTCGGAATACTATCCCTACTACAAACGTCCCGTACACTGCGGGTTCGCTAGGAGTTAGGATAAATATAACGAGAATATAAATTTAAAACCCATTGCGTATCACATCCTGAGCGTAACAAGTTTTTGGCGCCGTTGCCGGGGACTAGGTCTAGATTGAGTCTTTTTGTGATTGATTGTAGTGTAGATCTTTCTTGTTGTTTTTGATCTCTTTTTGGTTTGTGTCTTTGCTTTTCAGGACATCTCACTCTTTAGGTGTATGCGAAGATCTTGTGGCAAGGATTTAGCTCCATTCGATCCCGAACCGGAGAAAACCCTTAGATCTAGATCCAAGAGCATTAAGAAGGGAAAAGAGATGGCCGGAAGAGATCTCCAAGCTGAGTTGGATGAGGCTTTAGAGAAAATTAGGATAAGGGATGAAGCCTTAGAGAATGAAAGGAGACTTGCCAATGAGAGGCAAGAGGCAACTAGGAGGGAGATTGAGGAGATTAGACAAGCTCTTGTGCAAAGAGAGCTTAACCGTCAACAACCTCCTCCACCTCCACCACAACCGCAGCCGGCGGCGGTGAATATTAGGGTTGTGCCCATTGCTATGGAAGAGCCACAAACGTTGGGGCAACGTATGGATCCGGCACAAAGAGCACACCGTCCGGGTGTGAACTTAGGAGAACCCGCAGCCCATGATTACGAACTCCGCCCTCAAGTTCTACAAATGATCCGGCATAATCAATTTGGAGGGATGGAAGGAGAGTCTCCTCATCAACACTTGATGAATTATGAGATCTTGATGGAGACTCTTAGACCGCCAAGATTGGAGAGCAACAACCATAAGCTTAGGGCTTTCTCCTTCTCTCTTAAGGATAAAGCCTTGGCTTGTTATCAATCTATTACACAAGGGCGAGTTGGTACTTGGGAGGAGATGACAACCGAGTTTTTGACTAAGTTCTTCCCACCTTCCAAAACTACCGAGTTAAGAGGGAAGATCAATGCCTTCGTGATGAAGGATAGAGAGAGTTTATTCAAGTCTTGGGAGAGGTTCAAAGATCTTCTCCTAGATTGTCCACACCATGGCATACCGAAAATTGAGCTATTGGAGATCTACTTCAAAGGACTTGATGAAGATAGCCAATTCAAGCTCCAATCTCTTTCCGGTGGGACTTTCATGGAGAAGCATGTAGATGAAACTTGGGAGTTTGTGGAGAAACAAGCTCTAGTGATTGAGAAATACTCCCATAGGAAGAGTGAAGGGAGAAAGGCGCACTACTACAAAAAGGGGATGATACCCCGGGCGTTTGATAGAATGTACTCCGGACTCCCACCGGGGTAAAGGTCAGGGCGATATTTGGTCCATCAACGTTATACCCCGGGCGTGTATAAAACAACATCCGGGTTATTTTATGTTCTTCAATTTTGGTACAAATATTGGCAGCCGGGATATATTATGATCAAATAACCCGGAAACCATGAACCTGGGGTATTTGATAATGTAACATAACCGGGTATGAACCGGGGTATTTGATGCCGTTCATTTTAATAATTAAAAACCGGATATTGGGAAGCGGGTTAGCATAAACCAATAAATAACCCGGATGGTAGGATCCGGGTTATTAGAGTATGTGAATACACTAGTACAGAAACAGGCTCTCTCAGGGGTTTTTTATTGAAGGGGAAGGCGGTTTTTGCTTCCCCTTTATACGTCTCCCTGAGAGATATTTCTCAGGGGTTATTTTTGCCCCCTGAGAAATAAGGAAAAAGGATGGCGGTTTTTTAAAAAACCCCCGAGAGATGTTTCTCAGGGATTTTTAAAAAACCGCCGAGAAAGATTTATCAGGGGTTTTTTAAAACTCCTGAGAGTGCGCGTTCGGACCGGGTTCATTCTCAGGGGTTTTAAAAAACCCCTGAGAAGTTAAGACAAATTTTTTTAAAAAAAAATCAAAATCAATTGTTCCCAAAATATTGAATACATAAATTTAATATATATTACAAGCTAAACCATTGTTAAATATATTACAGCATGTCATGTTGGAACCTAAAAAACAAGCATTATCATTTTATTAAAAATACGAGTTCTGAAGTACATGTTCGAGTAAAGATTATGTTGTCCTTCATAATAAAATCACGTGAGAGTAGATGGATGCTGCTGTCATCGAACCCTACACAGAAGAAAAAACATCCACGTTGAACATTAGTAGCACAAATATCACATTTCTCTTCCAATTATACCATCGGTACAATAAAAAAATGAAGCAGGATATGTTTCAGTTTTTGGCAAAAAAACAAAGCGTAGCTAATAACCTATGGACAACAACTTCCAAAATAGAGTAGTGGAGTCGAGTTGGGCAGTAGGGAAACTATCATAAGGTATCATTATATGATGATGGTGATGCAACAACAATGGGAAACTATCATAAGGTAACAATTAGGAACCAAGTTGTAAACATAACTAGGAACTTCTAAAACTAATACTATTATGCAAGTTTCATATTTAAAAATTTACCAATGTACATGAAACATTAGGAATCTAATCAAATAGTTCTTCTTTCTCTATATACCTTTTTGTTATAATGGAGGGAGCACTTCCTTTTGCATGCAGTATTTAAACAAACTACAAGGAATTTGGAAAGTTCAACATACAATTTTGGCATTTTCTTCCTAAGGAAAATGACAATTTCAGTCCAAAGAATCAGAAAAGAACCATAGGAGCCTTCTCAATAAGATTTTTTTTGTTCCAGTAACTTTTTAAGTCTGTAGAGAAAAAATTAAGCGTTAGATGTTCCAGAATCTGTACATAACTATAATGCACTACTTATTCAACCTAGTCATCAATTCAAAAGGGTTTGAGCAAGAGAATGACATAAAAATCACCAAGACTATAACAGAAAATTTGGGCAATCACCAATATCAACTCCTAAATAAACATGGTGATGATCTTTAAAAAACAACA
This sequence comes from Fagopyrum esculentum, assembly GCA_033239045.1. Classification (NCBI taxonomy): domain Eukaryota; kingdom Viridiplantae; phylum Streptophyta; class Magnoliopsida; order Caryophyllales; family Polygonaceae; genus Fagopyrum; species Fagopyrum esculentum. The sequence goes on along the minus strand of BSUD01000001.1, from coordinate 31,999,486 downwards.
CCAGAAAATTGGCCACTTCCCCATGTTGTCAAGAATAATATAATGTGAAAAGAAGTTTTTTTACTTACCGAACTGAGTGTCAAAAGGGTCAAAGTGATCAAGACCAGTTGTTATAGTTGTTGTTGCATCCTAAAATGACAATAGTTGTTGTTGCATCCTAAAAATGACAATAGACAAGAAAGTTATAATTGAAGTCTTTAGATTGTAAGGATAAAACATAATAAGATTTGTCCCAAAAAGGATCATTATGGTGTATCAAAAGTAAATTCTTGTAAGCATTAATATCTCTGTAATCTATTTGTTTTGATCCTTGTTTCAAAAGAAACATTACTAAGAAAATGAATGTCTCATCATCATATGGACATAAGGATAATGCAAGGTTAACTGGATCAAAATCATTGAATTGATGCAATACAGGCAAGTATTACCCTCATGAAAAAGCTCTTTAAGCACACGGTCAACAACTGTTGGTGGAGGAATAGCAACCCCAAATTTCAAATTTTCCGAATTAGATTTAACTGGATCACAAGGCCACAAACAAAATCAAACATTTAATACGTAATAAGCCTACATTTGTTGTGCAAAACCACACACTAAATAAGATTATAGAAAAAACCAACCTAACACAAAGTCTTCCAAAAATTGTGCGTTAAAAAGGACACCTTCAGGGCGTTAACTAATAGATATAGTTGTGAAGAAAATCCAATAGTCCTCTCTTTAAGTCCGTCTTTCCTAAAGGGAAAAAAGATACATAACAATGTTCTACTTATTATTTCAAACCAAAATGAAGATTTAAAGACAGATAAAAAATCATTATCAAATACTCACAACCTTCAGATAATGTAGGAAGTAAAAACCAAGTTTCAACCTCGTAAGGTGAAGAGTTTTCCACATAAGCCATATGTAACACCCCAAATTATACAACTTAGGGAGTTACTGGTTAGGACCGCACAGTGGGTCCCGACCTTAGTTTGACAACAACTTAACATGATCTTACAACAAGGCACCGATAAGGAAAACTAAAAATCATAAAAATAATTTTTATCAATGCATGAATGTGATCAGATCAACTACAGCCGGAAAAGTAATATATCAAAGTACGGAAGGAAACGATGTTCAACAGAAAAACCCACAAATGCAAAAACTGCAAAACGTCCTAAAGTACGACACCCCGGCTGACCACTACCATCTGGATCACTCGGCATCTGCTCTAACCTGTGTCAAAACTAAACAACATATCAACCGTTAGCTAACTAACCAAATATAAGTAAAATGACAACAGCACAAACACAAGCAGAAACAAAAATAAACAAACAACATGCTGGCACTCAACAAATTATTATCTGTTCTTTAAGTGATTCACATTATTCAATTTAAGTTGTGGCACGAGAACTATTTTTAGTTCTCGCCTCCGTTCCTTATCCAACTGGTGTAGGTATAGCTGACTTCCTTTGGTAGCGTCACTACAAACCATGTGTGGACTAGTCCCGAAAGAAACCCCCAGCGCCCGGCGAGCTACTGAGCGGAATGCCACCGCCCGTTACTCTTAGGCCAAAAATACAGGTCGGTATTTATATATCACAACCTATCTCTCTAACATGTCAATCACACACCACCATCATCATTTATACTCATATTTAGCAGTCAGCTAAGTAAGCCCAAAGGACTTACCTGTTATAATGCTCGACTCTTTAGTAATCACTTGCTCTGTAACTGTACCCACTCAGTTGCCTGTTAAAGGCGATAAGTGTATTAGCACACTTTCACGTAGATAGAAGTCTAAGACTTCTGAGATTAAATAATTATGAAGACGTACTAGCTACATTGTTAGTTTTAGGGTAAAATGACCATTTTACCCTTCGTTCCGATTTTCTCGAAGACCCTAAAATTCATGTCCAAACTCCTATTTGAAGTTCTAAAATATATCCTAACTCTTAGAATTTTATTAGGTGCGAAACGGACATTTTTCTTATGTTTCAATTTTCCGGAAGAACCGAAAAAGGTTTAACTTCGGCTCTAAAAATAAAATTCTTAACGGCTTATAAAATTTCCGAATTTATTATCTAGATCATCTATGAGGTTCTATCTAGCCTTAGAAGAAAGAATTTCACTAAACTGTTCAGCCGATATTTTTATAATAATTCCCAAAGTCGGTTCCTTCACTCTAATTTCCTATACTTAGCCAAAATTTAAGTTTACCAAAACTGCTCAACTACCTAACTTCGGGAGCCCATAACTTTCAATCCGACCGTTCATTCCTTCCCAAATTTTAATATGTTAAACTACATATATCCATCTACAACATATCCAAAATTCAACGGTGGATCTTTATCCAAACGTTTAATAATTGTCCGACAAGATAGGCAGTTTATAGGTCCAAAGCTGAATGAATAAAAGACTTTACAGCAGCCCCTATCTCTATCATTTTATGTATAACTTTCAGCAGCTACTTATCACTATTCTAACTATGCTCAAGGTCGAATCACAGCAGCTCCTCAATCTATCATTACGGAAATAATATACCTACAAAAGATTATACAATAACCTTCCCCTTAAACTAATCGGAAACCTATTTTAATCCAAGTATAGGCTCTTACCGGGTTGCAGCTAGGGGGTTAATTTGTTGTTGGTTCCGATCTGTACCAAAACCGAGCGCTGGTGGTTGATCCTACTGCTGCAACAATTGGGACTTCGTTCTTCACAAAAAGGAGAATGATAAGCCACTGCAACCTTGACAGTAAGGGAGTAACAGAAGGTAGAAGAGGGAGGGTCGGGACTCACCTGTCTCTAGTCTCCCAGCAAGCCTCCTGCAGTGAGTAGCCAGCGTCCAGGGCTTTCCAAGATTCTGGTTAACGAGCAAGGTATGTGTTCGAGAGGTTTGCAGAGAGAAAGGAAACGCAGCAAGGAAGGAAATCACGCAGAAGAGGAGGGAGCGATATTAGGGGGATATGATAGGAAAGAAAACGGTTACAGAAAGGAAGGATCTGTAACGGCTGCTGGATCTGCTGAGGGAGGTGATAAGCTGGCGTATTGCTGGGCCAGTCCGCAAGGAGGTTGGCAATTTTTTCTGGGCTGCGCGAGGTAGGGAGGCAGGCCAACGTTCTGGGCTGGCGGTCTAGCAAGCTGGCACTCACAGCTGATGATCACAACTGGGCCGGCTGCTACTGTTGGGCGAGCTGCGCTGGACTGGTGCTGCGGACAAGCAACACAGCGGGCTGGAGAAGCTGCTGCTGGCGGGCTGGAACTGAATAATGCGGAGCAGCAGTCTTCTGGGCTGGACACGCGCAACAGCTGAGCGGAACTGGGCTGAAGGCAACGTTGCTGCTGCTGCTGGGCTGGACGCGTGAGGCAGCTGGGCGGAGCTGGGCTGTCAACAGCCTGTCTGGGCTTGTCACAGACTTGTCTGGCCTTGTCACAGACTCGTCACAGCCTTGTCTGGCCTTGTCACAGCTTCGTCACAGCCTTGTCTGGCCTTGTCACAGCTTCGTCACAGACTTGTCTGGACCTTGTCACAGCTTCGTCACAGACTTGTCCGGGCCTTGTCATATTCTAAATTAGGGCTAAACTTATTATTTTATGTGAAGGTAAGCTACCTAAAATGATAAACTTAAAAAAGGTTCTATCATTTTATGTGAAGGAGGTCTACATAAAATGATAATTTCATCTTAATATGTCTAACTAAGTAGACGGACATGAATCGATGGATCGAGATCGGGTTTATATCCGAAATAGACGGAATAAAAATTCCGGATTTTACACCATATCCAGAGAACTTTGAATTTTCTTTTCAAACCATATGACAATCAACTCAAAATCTATAAAAAGCAAGATACAGAGTTTGAGTTATTTCCAAAATTTCCCGGGTTTCACAATGAAATTAAACAAATTCACAAACACATTTCTCAATTATGTCATAAACATTCCTTAATGCAGCAACTCGAGCCTAACCTCTCCCACAATTATGTATAAGATATTAGTTCTCTTTCTGTAGAAGAAAACACACTAGCCTACTCTACTACTCTTCTTTCCTTACCTAGAGAAATTTGATAAAGCAATGGCGACAACACTGAGAAGTTTGCTACCTTCTTGGGAGTCAAGAATCACATCACTGGCACTTTGGGGGGCAATTACCTAGTGATGAACTAACCCTTTCAGGCATTGAGATAATTACGAGGTGTTAGGTCTGAGGCAAAGCAAACATTATTTATGGAACTTACTAAGAAATCATTTACTCCAAAAAAATCTGCAACTCATGTAAAGTGTTGTTCCACCTCTTGACTTTTCCTAAATAAATAGAATATATAAGGAAGAAGATTAAAGTTTTTGGATGAATAAACAAACCATCATACTTTTATGTTTGTCTTCAAAGTAATAAGATATTATAATAGCAAGTTTTTCAAAGGAGAACTACACTGAGATATTATAACAACAAGATTTTCAATTCAGCAGCCAACCAAAGGCAGCATATTGCTTCAATTTCAAATATAAACCTACTAGAATAAAGAATAAATTCATATGAAGTTACATAATCTGCTAAAGCAAAAGTTCAAACACAAACTGCCTCAAAATCAATACCTTTTCCATGAGGAGGCCGAAGTGAATTTATCAAACCGCTCAATCTAATTAGTGATCACAAAAAAAAAGAGAAGACATGTGAAAACAAAAACCATGCTTCACTTGCATAATACAATAATATAGTAAAAACATGAGTTTCACAGTGATTGTGATTACACGCCATAAACTGTGCAATGATTGAAATAGAGAACCATACTTGAGAGAAATAGATCAGTAGTGGTGAAGTTGTGATACTAGGTAACTACAATAGATAACCGAGAAGAGAATCGTGATATCATTAATCAATTGTGAAAGGAAGATGGGAGACATACAAAAAATGGGGGAAATGATAGAAATTGGGGAGAGGGTAACCTGAGGCCGACGCCGAGAGTTTCCAGACGGTGGATTGGAGGAGAAAATCACCAGAGAAATATGGAGATTATCAGGAAGAAGGAGATTGTCGTAGATTGCAGAAGAGAATCGATCGGCATGTTCAGAAAGAGGGAAAGTGTCTTGTTCGCCCCTAGAGGTGTGTGCAAATAAGCTTTAAATTTATAAAACTAGAATCAAGCAGCGAACCCGCAGTGTACGGATCGAGGTAGCTAAGCAAGAATTCCAGAGTATCGAACACAGGGATTTGGGTGGGAACAAATTCGATTTCAGGTTATCAAGTAATAAATATGAGAGTTTTGCAAATATTGGGAAAATAACAATCCTAAAGATCTGGGTATTCAGTTGTGGCAACAGATTCAAGATATACTAATAATATAAAGACAGAGTAGAGATATGCAAAGGTACACTAATGTAAGGTAATCGTACGGTTGAGGTTCCAAAAACCTTATGTAACTCACCTAAAAGATACTCCTTATACAGGTTGTTGAGGCTCAATATAAAGAGGTTCTAAAAGCAAGGATTAGTATCAAATACCCAAACCTATAATCTAAAGGTCAAGACTAACTTATCCGATTGAGGTTGTTGAGGCTCACAATCGAGGTAGAGGTTGTTGAGGCTTCACTACCACCTAGAAAAGACAAGTCTAAGCTAAGCTAAAGCAAATCTTTAACTTTGGATTAAGGTAAAAGCAGGCTCGTAAACTCATGGAAATTACGGTTGGATCTTGAGGTTCCACGGCCGTGGAACTCAAGAACAACCCGTAATTTAGGGTTGTCGGTGATAATTCTCTAACTCTCAGGGTCTAATCTGTTTGCGATCGATCTATCATCATCTAAGCCACAACTATCAACCCTTCACCTTAGAATTGTTAAGGGTTTTTAGCCAATAACAGTCATTTGATATCAATTCAAGATTTATAAGATAAAAGATGGGAACTTTCAAGAACTTTCAATAATCTTCGAACGAATCTCCGAATCACAATCAAGAACAAGTGTTTATCAAAAGATTCAATTCGGAATAAACAATCACAATCTTAGGAAAGAAAGGAAACGGGATGTCAATCCGATCCTAAATCAAACCTAAGCAAGAAGAGGAGTTTTCTTGCAAAATCCTCCAAGAACTTCGATCTTCCTCAACACGAAGATCGCTAACAGCAATTCTCCAATCACGAACTTTGATCTTCAATGAGATCTCCCAAAATCACCTCCAAGAATGAAGGTTTGTGTGTTGCTAAGCTTGCGTTCTTGCCGCTAAACCTAGGGTTTGAAGGGTCGTAAGCTAGATAACGAGGTAAGGCGAGGTGACGGAATCTTGCTTCATCCGTCCTTTTTATAATGCAGGGCAAAACGTCGGCCCGGCCCGATCTTCAAAAGATCATGGCTTCGAAACGTGGCGAAAGGATTTGCCAAGATCACGGTCGTGGAAGATTCCACGACCGTAATTCTGAGGCGTGGAAACTTATACGGGTAGCTTCCACGGCCGTAATATCCCCTAGAATGAACATCGAATTCTGCATCACAATCCACGGCCGTAATCTAGGGTCAAACCGTGATTTTTGCTTTCATTCGTGCATTCTTCAATCTAATACTCCAAATTGCTTCCCAAAAGGTGTCCTTGATCTAGAGGTACATCAACTCAACTCTCCTTCGCTCGATTTCGTTCGGAAATAGCTCCAAATTACCTATAATCAACATAGAACTCGTGTAGACATCCATATCGACAATATAGGTAATACTAGCTCATATATGCATAAAGCTCCATCAAAGACTATCAATATGAATCAAATACGATTATAAAACGTGCCTAAAATATCACAATATTTCATGCTAACAAATAACCCCATACTTAACACTTGCTTGTCCCTAAGCAAGGTCTTTCAAAAAGCTTTAAACAAGAGTTAGGATGAAATATGTGTACCTTCTTTTGGATGAAAGTGACTTCTAAAGAATAGATCATTCTCAAACCTTGCTTCATTCGTTTTCAAACTTTCACGCACTTAATTAGAGAGTAAGAGGTAAAGAAAGCTCATGAAACAATTTAACTTCCAAGCAAGCATTATAACCTTCAAACATTATCAAAATCAATCATAAGAACTTCAATTTAGATCACCAAGCCATATAACATTCTTTTGATCTTAAGGACTTTTCAAAGGAAAAGGTCTAGAGTATGGAAGGGAAGGGAAACTTTAAGGGAGAGTGGTGCATAAATCCGGGAAAATGGACTACTACCTTCTTCTTCTTTTGCGGTTTCCGCAACTCTTCACTTAGAGCTTCGCTCTTACTTTTCATTTTTCGACTTTACTTTTGGAGTTATGGATAGAGGTGCACAAAAACCGAAGCCTAGGAGATTGGCGTTTCTCATTTTTGCGAGATGCCTCAAACCTTTAGCGCACATACCATAATCCGCTAGGAATATCGCTCAATCCGACTTTGGCAAGACACAAACACCCGGCTATGTGAATGGTGCCGAGTTACTCATCGTCATGATTGACTTCCCCAAACCTATAATTTCCTTCTATTTAATTGATTGCAAATATATGCTCTCATGGCCCTCCCACATCAAACATGCCTTTTTCTCATTCACTTTCCAAGTTCCCGGATGGGTAAGGGAGGCTAATATTTCAATGAGGAGTTAGATGATCAAAGGAAAGAAGAAAGAAAGTATCGAATTGCCTTAATCATTTCAAAAAGAAGCATAAGAACTTATAATGTGATTTCAACTTCGATTTCTTGCATAATTTAGGTAACATTTTCACATTATAAAACTTGCAAAAGAGGTGAAATCTATTCATTCAATTTTCTTTTCGAATTACTATCCTTTCAAGCATGCAATTGTTATCAACTTAATTCACAAGTAGTGTTTATCATAGAATTCATCTCAATTCATTAGAAGCATCAAATTTTTCAAAAATTTTTCAGTTTTTATGGGTTTTTAAAGTTCTTTTTCATGCAATGCAAGAATGAAACGTGTGACATATGATGAACATGCAATAATAGTCTCGGAATAGAAGCAACATATAGAGTAGAGTTATTACAAACATTTAGTACATCCCACCCCATACTTAGGACGAACATTGTCCCTAATGTTCACAAGAAAGAACAAAAGAAAGAAAAGAAAAGAAAACTCACAAATGGCGGCGGGGATGTCTAAAACGAGCAAGTCTGGTCATCAATCACTGCGGTGCCGGTGGAGGTGGGAATGGAGAGAAACTCGGGTCATAGTACCGCCCAAACTGCTGGCGGTAGACGTCCCTCATCATGTGGTCGAGGTCGTCCAAACGTCCATCTCTAGCGTCCGCCCGGATCTCTAATGCTCCGACTCTCTCTGAAAGTCCGGTAGCCCACTCCGGCATCCTCTCATACCATCCCGGAGCGCGATCATACCATCCGGGAGCGTCTGCTGGTGCTGCTGCTGGTGGTGGTGGTGGTGCTGCTGCGTGCGTAGTGGACCAAGGAGGAGGTGTCTCGTACCAGGTGGGAGGTGTAGTCATCCACGTGGGTCTCTCGCTCACGCTAGCGCGGCGAGATGACGAGCCTGAAGCTCCAGTCGGACGCGGAGAGCGTCTAGGTACATCCTGCTGATCCGGCTGATCCGGAAACGAGCCGAACTCCTGCTCTGCTCCTGCACCACTCTCATACGGCTCTCCCATATCCTCCTCATCTACAACTGGCGGTGGAACGTAAGGGGGAGCTACAAGCCTGTTCGCATGCATCGCAGCGAACGTCTCCTTCCAGTTGTGGCGTCCTGCCACAATGGAATACTCCGGCAGCCACTCAATACCCCTGCCGGTCCTACTCTCCCAGGGCATGCCCGCGTAAGGCGGACCTCTATGTGTGGGGAAGATGAGTCCCCTAACCATGAAAGCGTGTAGCCCTAATGGAACTGCCGGTATACGTGTGCAAGCTGAGAAATCCACTCCAAAAGTCCTAGCTATGTGGGTCACTATCCCACCGTACCCAATGTTCCCTCTCGATTTGTTTTTCAATTTACTCATAGTCGCCGCCAAAAGGGTAGCACAATCGGCGCGGCATCCGTGAAGCATAGCATAGAGAAGGAATAGCTCATCCGTCTTGATCTTTTGGGGCGTCTCCGTCCTAGGGAAGAGACACTCCGAAAGAACACGGTGAGCTATCTTCAAGGCCAAATGGTACATCAATTTGGCCTTGGTGTCAGCTGGATGCCAACGGTCCTCGTCGGCATAGATCATAGCTACATCTCCCCAAAAGTCCTTAGCGGACACGTTCCTAGGGATGCGACCGTTGTAGGTCTCGTGGAACCCAAAAATGGTCCCAAACTCAACTATACTCAACTGGTAGTCTCGGTTCATGAGACGGAAGGAGACGGTTCTATCGACAGGGCTGTGCTCGAAAGACGTCACAACCTCTCGGGTGATCTCCTCATAAGCGTCTTCACGAATATTCGTGAAGACAAGCAAACCGGCTCTATCCAAGAGCCATGTAAGGTCATCTACAATGTTGAGAGGATGTAGATCCTCCAACAACAAGTATCTAGGGCCAATTACTGCCCTCTTCTCGATCCTCTCAAATGCAGCTTGGTGGTTTTCGTGTATGATCGGTATGCTAGAAGGAGGGGGTGAGGATGGAGGTGAAGGTGAGGGAGATGAGGGTGGTGGTGCCCTAGATGTGGAGGGGTTACCCTTTCTCTTTTTATTCTGTTCCCCTTTCTTTTCCTTAATCCTTCCCGAAACTCTCCTCACGAAGTCCATTCTGTTACAAATTACGGTCTGTTCTTCCCAAAACCACGGCCGTGGAACCTATACAGACCGTGATTCGACACAGAATTCTCGATTCTCAGCAAATCAGCAATCAAACTCCACCACAATCAGTCCTAATCTAGTTTCTTCCAATCTCAATCAGTTCTTCCTAATAATCTCTAACAAAAACGAACAAAAACGGCTAAAATCAAGAAGAGAGCAAAAACCTCTTTTTTCGGATTGAGAAATCCAAAATGCGAGTTTGTTGATCGTTTTCCGCGCGATTTGTTGCTTGGATCTTGTTCTTGGTTGGATTTGCTTCGGTTTAGGAAGAAGAATCGTTAAAAACGATTAGAGAACGAAGATTTGGGAGGGGCTGCGTGTTTTCGGCGTTTAGGGCGTGGAAATTGGGGGTTTTTGTGGTGTTTTTGTGGTGAAGTGTGGCTTTTATACTCGCAGGCAAAATTTCAAAAATCACGGTCTATCGGGGTATTCCACGGCCGTGGAAATGTACGGACCCGTAATTTTGGTGATTTTTCACAGGCTTTTGAGAATTACGGCCACTGTAGCAATGACGACCGTAATTTAGGCCGTGGAACTCTCTGTAAAGCTTCAAAGTCCAAATTTCGTCACTTCTCTTCGACATTATCCTTCCTTTCCCCTTTTCCATCGATACTACAACCAAAAACACGAACATACCGGGAGAAATCGAGGCAAAAATAAAGCAAAAACTTCTATTCTAAGCTAATCTATGAATCGAAAGCAGAAACGACAATGCAATACCTTGGGTTGCCTCCCAAGAAGCGCTTTGTTTAAGGTCCGTAGCTAGACCATACTCGCACTTATTCGAGTGCGGTAGGTGCGAACTCCTCAGCTTGGAGTTCCGGTGAGTACTTCTTGAGTCGTTGACCGTTCACCTTAAAACTTCCGCTAGCTTCACCCCATACTTCAACTGCACCATGGGGGAAAATACGCTTAATTAGAAAAGGTCCAGTCCAACGAGATTTTAACTTACCTGGAAAGAGGCGAAGTCTCGAATTGAAGAGGAGAACTTGATCTCCTTCTTGGAAGTCCTTTGGAATGATATGCTTATCATGCCAACGCTTTGCTCTTTCCTTGTAGATCTTAGCGTTTTCGTAGGCGTTCAAACGGAGTTCATCCAGCTTGTTGATGTCTAGGAGACGCTTCTCTCCCGCTTCTTTCATGCTGAAATTCAGCCACTTGATAGCCCAAAACGCCTTGTGCTCTAGCTCTACCGGCAAGTGACAAGACTTCCCATACACAAGGTTGTATGGTGTGGTTCCTATGGGAGTCTTGTATGCAGTCCGGTATGCCCATAACGCATCATCTAGTTTCAAGGACCAATCCTTCCTAGTCCTCGAAACCGTCTTCTCTAGAATTCCCTTGATCTCCCTATTTGAGATCTCAACTTGTCCACTCGTTTGTGGATGGTAAGGGGTGGCGATCTTGTGAGTAACCCCATACTTGGATAGAAGAGCTTCAAAGCGACGGGCTATGAAGTGAGAACCTCCATCACTAATGATCGTCCTTGGCGTCCCGAATCGCGGAAAAATGGTCTTGTTGAAGAACTTAACCACCACCATGGCATCATTTGTGGGAGAGGCAATGGCTTCCACCCATCTAGAAACGTAGTCTACCGCCAATAATATGTATTGGTTCCCACAAGAAGAAGGGAATGGTCCCATGAAGTCAACTCCCCAAACGTCAAAAATCTCCACCTCTTGGATGTTGTTGAGGGGCATCTCGTTCCTTCTAGAGATATTGCCTGTTCTTTGACAAGCATCGCAACAAGAAACAAAGGATTGCACATCTTTAAATAAAGTAGGCCAATAGAATCCGGATTGCAATACCTTTGCGCTAGTTTTGTTTGAACTAGCGTGTCCTCCACAAGGTAGTGAATGACAATGACGGATGACACTTTGCATCTCATCTTCCGGCACACATCGCCGAATGATGCCATCCGGACCTCTCTTGAAGAGAAGAGGCTCGTTCCAATGGTATTCCCGGACGTCCTTGAAGAACTTCTTCCTTTGCGCATATGATAGTCCGGGTGGTATTTCCTGGCAAACCAAATAATTAACGAAATCAGCAAACCATGGTTCGTCACCCTTGGAGATTACCTTGATGCACTCCTCAATGATGTGTAGGTGTTCGTCCGGAAAGGAGTCATCAATGGGTAAATGGTCGTCCTCTAGATGTGTTAGGCGACTCAAATGATCCGCAACAGAATTTTCCGAGCCTTTCTTGTCGCGGATCTCAAGATCGAATTCTTGTAGGAGAAGAATCCATCTAATCAGCCTTGGCTTCGCATCTTTCTTTGCAAGGAGGTATCGGATCGCAGCATGATCCGTGTAGACAACCACCTTTGCACCTACAAGATAGGAGCGAAATTTGTCAATAGCGTAGACAATGGCTAGAAATTCCTTTTCCGTAGTGGCGTAGTTGAGCTGGGCTTCGTCTAGCGTCTTGCTAGCGTAGTATATGGCGTGGGTTCGTCCTTCCTTTCGTTGCCCAAGAACAGCTCCAATGGCTACGTCACTAGCATCGCACATAATCTCGAAAGGGAGAGTCCAATCCGGTGGTTGGATAATGGGTGCCGAAATTAGAGCTTGCCGGATGGTGTTGAACGCATCTAGACATTCCTGCGAAAACTCAAAAACCGCATCCTTCATCAATAGATTAGTGAGAGGTTTTGATATCTTAGAAAAGTCTTGGATAAAACGTCTATAAAATCCAGCATGTCCTAGAAAACTTCTTATTCCCTTCACCGAAACTGGAGGAGGGAGTTTCTCTATGGTCTCTATTTTGGCCTTGTCTACCTCTATCCCTCTACTAGAGACTAAGTGACCTAAAACGATTCCTTCCTTAACCATGAATTGACACTTCTCCCAATTAAGGACTAGGTTAGTGTCTTCACATCTTTGCAAAACAAGAGAAAGGTTAGAAAGACAATCGTTAAAAGAGGAACCGTAAACGGAGAAGTCGTCCATGAAGACTTCCATGATTTCCTCTACGTATTCGGAGAAGATGGCCATCATACACCGTTGAAAGGTGGCTGGGGCGTTGCAAAGCCCGAACGGCATCCTCCTATAAGCGAACGTACCCCAAGGGCACGTGAATGTGGTCTTCTCTTGATCATCCGGATGTATCGGGATCTGAAAGAAACCACTATAACCGTCAAGGTAGCAAAAGTATGAATGTTGTGCTAACCTTTCAAGCATTTGGTCGATGAATGGCAATGGAAAGTGATCCTTCCGCGTTGCGTTGTTGAGCTTGCGGTAGTCTATGCACATTCGCCATCCAGTCACAGTTCGGGTAGGAATGAGTTCGTTGTTCTTATTGTTGATGACCGTCATTCCTCCCTTCTTCGGAACTACTTGAACTGGGCTCACCCACTTGCTATCGGAGATAGGATAGATGATACCTGCATCAAGAAGTTTAAGAATTTCCTTCTTGACAACCTCCTTCATGGTCGGATTTAACCGCCTTTGAGGTTGTCTTGAAGTTCTAAAGTCCTCCTCCATTAGTATCTTATGCATGCATAGAGAGGGTTTAATTCCTACTAAGTCCTCAATAGTATAGCCTATGGCTTTTCTATGTTTCCTAAGGACAATCATGAGCTGTTCATGTTCATCTATGCTTAATTCGGAACTAACGATAACCGGGAAGGTGGAGTTAGATCCAAGAAAAGCGTACCTTAGATGAGTAGGAAGTGGTTTGAGTTCCATTGCTTTCGGAGCTTCCAATGATCCTTGAGGAGCTTCCGATGTTTCCTTAGAGGTTTCTAGGGAAGTTGAATGGTTTGGAGAAGAATTAGGAGAAGTTGAAGAAGCGTGCTGATCACTATTTTCCACGGTCAAAATCACGTTTTCCCTTGTTTTTCCACGGCCGTAATATCCTCTGGAATGGAGGTCGAATTTGGTTGTGGAATCCACGGCCGTGGAATACAGAGTATGGCCGTGGAATCTTGTATTTTCAGCCTCATCGTGGAGTTTTTCAAACTCCACTTCATGCATCTCTTCTTGTGCTTCCAAGGCTTCAATTTCCTCTTTGCACTCTCCTTCTTCTCCTTCATGGGTTAGACTCATAGTGATAACCTTTTGCAACGGATCGTTAAAGAGAATCGCACTTACCTCCTCCCTAGACAAGCCTTCTTCGTCTTGGATGTTGTAAATATCTTCATCAAAGATCGGCTCCTTCACTAGAGTGGAAAGAACGAACTCTACTTTCTCTTCCCCAATGTCAAAAGCGAGTCTTCCATTCTTGCAATCGACCATGCAGCCGGAAGTTGCAAGAAACGGTCTTCCGAGTATGATCGGGACCGGACTATCTGCAGGAATGTCAAGCACAACAAAATCAATGGGGACAAAGAACTTGCCTAGCTTAACAGGGACGTCCTCTACAATGCCGACGGGACGAGTAATGGATCGATCCGCCATGTATAACGTCATCTTCACCGGTTTAGGGTCGCCTAAACCGATCTTCCTGCACAACGCAAGTGGTATGATGCTCACACTTGCTCCTAGATCACACAAGGCGTCATATGTGACCTCTCCCACTCCTATGGGAATGCAAAATGACCCCGGATCCTTCAGCTTTGGGGGCATTTTCTCCTTCATAGTCTTGATGAGGTCCGAAGAATCCGAACTCATCTTGACTTCTCCAAAATCTTCTAGCTTCCTCTTGTTAGAGAGAAGCTCCTTCAAGAACTTGCCATAAGCCGGCATACCTACAATAGCATCAATGAAAGGTATATTAATATGCAGTTTGCTCATGAGTTCTATGAACTTACCGAATTGCTTGTCTAGGCGCGCTCGCGCTCTAGATTGTGGGAACGGTAGGGGAGGTTTTAAAGCTGGAGGTGGAACATAGACGTCCTCCTTCTCCTTCCCTTTTTCTTTGCCTTTCTCCACGGGGACTTCAACAAACGTAGGCTGCGGATCGGTGGTAGTCACGCCGCTCCTAGTTGTAATCGCCATTACCCTTCCCTTAGGGTTGTCCTCCGTCTTTCCTGGAAGTTTCCCTTGATTCCTAGGAACTTCCTCCGCATGGTTGAACATTTGATTCTCCAAAACCTTTTGAGCTTTTTCAACCTTAGAAATTTGATCATCAACCTTGATGATGCGGTTCTCCAACCCTTGAAGCTTTCCCAAGATCGTTTCCAACATGGGATCCGGCTTTTCCTTTCCCGTATTGTTTCCTCCATTTGATGATTGCCCCTGGCTTTTCAAAGGAGTAGAGGAAGAAGAGGGTGGAGTTAGTGAATTGGAATTGGAAGGATAGGAGTTACCGGAATTTTGTTGATTGGAGCGCCAATTGTTGTTGTTCGAACCACGATTGTTGTTCCAATTGTTGTTGTTCCGGTTGTTGTTGTTTCCGTTCCAATTGTTGTTCCGGTTATTGTTCCGGTTATTGTTATTGCGGTTGGTGTTGTCACCGCCGTTGTTATTGCCCAAATAGCCAACATCCTTCTCTTGCTGCTTTGGGAAGTTGGTCTTGATAGTCTCCTTCAACTCTTTGATCTCATTGTTGAGGGAGAAAATCTGATTTTGAGCTTCATGTGTGAGCTTCGCTCCTTGCTCCACACGATTTCCCTCCACCTTCCGGTGGGAATACTTCTCTATGACTCTTGCTTGCTTCTCAATGAAATCTCAAGCGTCATCTTCTCTCATGTCCATGAACGTTCCACATGAGAGGGATTGAAGGTTGAATTGCGTTCCCGCATCCAGCCCCTTGTAGTAAATTTCCAGCAAGGCAAGCTTGGATATGCCGTGATGAGGACAATCCAAGAGCAAATCCTGAAACCTTTCCCAAGATTGAAACAAACTTTCGTTAGGTCTCATAGAAAAAGCATTAATCTTACCTCTAAGTTCCGCCGTTTTGGAGGGCGGAAAGAACTTGGTGAGAAACTCTGCGGAGAGGTCTTCCCATGTCTCTAGCTTTCCACTAGGAAGAGCTTGGTACCAGGATAGCGCTTTCCCTTTCAAAGAGAAAAAGAAAGGTTTGAGCTTATAGCTGTTGGTAGTGGCGCTCTTTGGCCTTATTGTCTCCATCATGCACTCAAAGTTTTGCAAGTGTTGGTGTGGAGATTCAGCGCTTGTACCGCCAAACTGACTTTGGCGAACAAGAGTGATAACTTGAGGGTTGAAACTAAACCCTTGTACATCTTCAGCATCAAAGTTCACACCTAAGCGGCGCGGTTGTTGTGTTGAATCCATCCGCTGGCCAAGAGTTCTTGGCTCATTATCCACACGTTCGACTCTCACATTCCTAGGTGGAATGCGGCGGTTAGCAGCTCCTTGTGTGTTGAAAGGATTTATATTGATCGTGGGATCAATCTCTTCTAGCGCAGGCATGGAAGAATCACTATCATCAGCGGATGAGTTACCTCTTCTTCTAGACCTTGTCCTTCTTCTCGAGGACTTCTTTCCCACCTTATCTTCAAGATCGCTCATCTTTATCTTCATTTGAACGATCATGTCTTGTAGACCGTTAACTTGAGTTTGATGACGATCCATCTCATCCTGGAGGAGATTCTCATTCCATCGGAGTTGAGCTTCCTTCTCCGCTAACTTAGTTTGAAGATCGTTTTCGTTTTCTTGAGCCATCCTCTTTTCTTTGCGTCTTCGTCTCAAGGTTTTCTCTAGCTCTTGATCAAGAGGTAAGAGATCTTCGGTGTTTCTAGATCTGCGCATGCACTCAAAAAGAATCAAATAACGAGAGCAAGCTCCCAAGCTTGACAACGGTTACCGAATTCGGCCGAAACCAAATCCCCGGCAACGGCGCCAAAAACTTGTTCGCCCCTAGAGGTGTGTGCAAATAAGCTTTAAATTTATAAAACTAGAATCAAGCAGCGAACCCGCAGTGTACGGATCGAGGTAGCTAAGCAAGAATTCCAGAGTATCGAACACAGGGATTTGGGTGGGAACAAATTCGATTTCAGGTTATCAAGCAATAAATATGAGAGTTTTGCAAATATTGGGAAAACAACAATCCTAAAGATCCGGGTATTCAGTTGTGGCAACAGATTCAAGATATACTAATAATATAAAGACAGAGTAGAGATATGCAAAGGTACACTAATGTAAGGTAATCGTACGGTTGAGGTTCCAAAAACCTTATGTAACTCACCTAAAAAATACTCCTTATACAGGTTGTTGAGGCTCAATATAAAGAGGTTCTAAAAGCAAGGATTAGTATCAAATACCCAAACCTATAATCTAAAGGTCAAGACTAACTTATCCGATTGAGGTTGTTGAGGCTCACAATCGAGGTAGAGGTTGTTGAGGCTTCACTACCACCTAGAAAAGACAAGTCTAAGCTAAGCTAAAGCAAATCTTTAACTTTGGATTAAGATAAAAGCAGGCTCGTAAACTCATGGAAATTACGGTTGGATCTTGAGATTCCACGGCCGTGGAACTCAAGAACAGTCCGTAATTTAGGGTTGTCGGCGACAATTCTCTAACTCTCAGGGTCTAATCTGTTTGCGATCGATCTATCATCATCTAAGCCACAACTATCAACCCTTCACCTTAGAATTGTTAAGGGTTTTTAGCCAATAACAGTCATTTGATATTAATTCAAGATTTAAAAGATAAAAGATGGGAACTTTCAAGAACTATCAATAATCTTCAAACGAATCTCAGAATCACAATCAAGAACAAGTGTTTATCAAAAGATTCAAATCGGAATAAACAATCACAATCTTAGGAAAGAAAGGAAACGGGATGTCAATCCGATCCTAAATCAAACCTAAGCAAGAAGAGGAGTTTTCTTGCAAGAATCCTCCAAGAACTTCGATCTTCCTCAACGCGAAGATCGCTAACAGCAATTCTCCAATCACGAACTTTGATCTTCAATGAGATCTCCCAAAATCACCTCCAAGAATGAAGGTTTGTGTATTGCTAAGCTTGCGTTCTTGCCGCTAAACCTAGGGTTTGAAGGGTCGTAAGCTAGATAACGAGGTAAGGCGAGGTGACGGAATCTTGCTTCATCCGTCCTTTTTATAATGCAGGGCAAAACGTCGGCCCGGCCCGATCTTCAAAAGATCATGGCTTCGAAACGTGGCGAAAGGATTTGCCAAGATCACGGTCGTGGAAGATTCCACGACCGTAATTCTGAGGCGTGGAAACTTATACGGGTAGCTTCCACGGCCGTAATATCCCCTGGAATGAACATCGAATTCTGCATCACAATCCACGGCCGTAATCTAGGGTCAAACCGTGATTTTTGCCTTCATTCGTGCATTCTTCAATCTAATACTCCAAATTGCTTCCCAAAAGGTGTCCTTGATCTAGAGGTACATCAACTCAACTCTCCTTCGCTCGATTTCGTTCGGAAATAGCTCCAAATCACCTATAATCAACATAGAACTCGTGTAGACATCCATATCGACAATATAGGTAATACTAGCTCATATATGCATAAAGCTCCATCAAAGACTATCAATATGAATCAAATACGATTACAAAACGTGCCTAAAATATCACAATATTTCATGCTAACAAGGACTTGATCTCCCTCTTGGAAGTCCTTTGGAATGATATGCTTATCATGCCAACGCTTTGCTCTTTCCTTGTAGATCTTAGCGTTTTCATAGGCGTTCAAACGGAGTTCATCCAGCTCGTTGATGTCTAGGAGACGCTTCTCTCCCGCTTCCTTCATGCCGAAATTCAGCCACTTGATAGCCCAAAACGCTTTGTGTTCCAGCTCTACCGGCAAGTGACAAGACTTCCCATACACAAGGTTGTATGGTGTGGTTCCTATGGGAGTCTTGTACGCAGTCCGGTACGCCCATAATGCATCATCTAGTTTCAAGGACCAATCCTTCCTAGTCCTTGAAACCGTCTTCTCTAGAATTCCCTTGATCTCCCTGTTTGAGATCTCAACTTGTCCACTCGTTTGTGGATGGTAAGGGGTAGCGATCTTGTGAGTAACCCCATACTTGGCTAGAAGAGCTTCAAAGCGACGGGCTATGAAGTGAGAACCTCCATCACTAATGATCGTCCTTGGCGTCCCGAATCGTGGAAAGATGGTCTTGTTGAAGAACTTAACCACCACCATGGCATCATTTGTGGGAGAGGCAATTGCTTCTACCCATCTAGAAACGTAGTCTACCGCCAATAATATGTATTGGTTTCCACAAGAAGGAGGGAATGGTCCCATGAAATCAACTCCCCATACGTCGAAAATCTCCACCTCTTGGATGTTGTTGAGGGGCATCTCGTTCCTTCTAGAGATATTGCCTGTTCTTTGACAAGCATCGCAACAAGAAACAAAGGATTGCACATCCTTAAATAAAGTAGGCCAATAGAATCCGGATTGCAATACCTTTGCGCTAGTTTTGTTGGAACTAGCGTGTCCTCCACAAGGTAGTGAATGACAATGACGGATGACACTTTGCATCTCATCTTCCGGCACCCTGGCTTTTCAAAGGAGTAGAGGAAGAAGAGGGTGGAGTTAGTGAATTGGAATTGGAAGGATAGGAGTTACCGGAATTTTGTTGATTGGAGCGCCAATTGTTGTTGTTCGAACCACGATTGTTGTTCCAATTGTTGTTGTTCCGGTTGTTGTTGTTTCCGTTCCAATTGTTGTTCCGGTTATTGTTCCGGTTATTGTTATTGCGGTTGGTGTTGTCACCGCCGTTGTTATTGCCCAAATAGCCAACATCCTTCTCTTGCTGCTTTGGGAAGTTGGTCTTGATAGTCTCCTTCAACTCTTTGATCTCATTGTTGAGGGAGAAAATCTGATTTTGAGCTTCATGTGTGAGCTTCGCTCCTTGCTCCACACGATTTCCCTCCACCTTCCGGTGGGAATACTTCTCTATGACTCTTGCTTGCTTCTCAATGAAATCTCAAGCGTCATCTTCTCTCATGTCCATGAACGTTCCACATGAGAGGGATTGAAGGTTGAATTGCGTTCCCGCATCCAGCCCCTTGTAGTAAATTTCCAGCAAGGCAAGCTTGGATATGCCGTGATGAGGACAATCCAAGAGCAAATCCTGAAACCTTTCCCAAGATTGAAACAAACTTTCGTTAGGTCTCATAGAAAAAGCATTAATCTTACCTCTAAGTTCCGCCGTTTTGGAGGGCGGAAAGAACTTGGTGAGAAACTCTGCGGAGAGGTCTTCCCATGTCTCTAGCTTTCCACTAGGAAGAGCTTGGTACCAGGATAGCGCTTTCCCTTTCAAAGAGAAAAAGAAAGGTTTGAGCTTATAGCTGTTGGTAGTGGCGCTCTTTGGCCTTATTGTCTCCATCATGCACTCAAAGTTTTGCAAGTGTTGGTGTGGAGATTCAGCGCTTGTACCGCCAAACTGACTTTGGCGAACAAGAGTGATAACTTGAGGGTTGAAACTAAACCCTTGTACATCTTCAGCATCAAAGTTCACACCTAAGCGGCGCGGTTGTTGTGTTGAATCCATCCGCTGGCCAAGAGTTCTTGGCTCATTATCCACACGTTCGACTCTCACATTCCTAGGTGGAATGCGGCGGTTAGCAGCTCCTTGTGTGTTGAAAGGATTTATATTGATCGTGGGATCAATCTCTTCTAGCGCAGGCATGGAAGAATCACTATCATCAGCGGATGAGTTACCTCTTCTTCTAGACCTTGTCCTTCTTCTCGAGGACTTCTTTCCCACCTTATCTTCAAGATCGCTCATCTTTATCTTCATTTGAACGATCATGTCTTGTAGACCGTTAACTTGAGTTTGATGACGATCCATCTCATCCTGGAGGAGATTCTCATTCCATCGGAGTTGAGCTTCCTTCTCCGCTAACTTAGTTTGAAGATCGTTTTCGTTTTCTTGAGCCATCCTCTTTTCTTTGCGTCTTCGTCTCAAGGTTTTCTCTAGCTCTTGATCAAGAGGTAAGAGATCTTCGGTGTTTCTAGATCTGCGCATGCACTCAAAAAGAATCAAATAACGAGAGCAAGCTCCCAAGCTTGACAACCGGTTACCGAATTCGGCCGAAACCAAATCCCCGGCAACGGCGCCAAAAACTTGTTCGCCCCTAGAGGTGTGTGCAAATAAGCTTTAAATTTATAAAACTAGAATCAAGCAGCGAACCCGCAGTGTACGGATCGAGGTAGCTAAGCAAGAATTCCAGAGTATCGAACACAGGGATTTGGGTGGGAACAAATTCGATTTCAGGTTATCAAGTAATAAATATGAGAGTTTTGCAAATATTGGGAAAATAACAATCCTAAAGATCTGGGTATTCAGTTGTGGCAACAGATTCAAGATATACTAATAATATAAAGACAGAGTAGAGATATGCAAAGGTACACTAATGTAAGGTAATCGTACGGTTGAGGTTCCAAAAACCTTATGTAACTCACCTAAAAGATACTCCTTATACAGGTTGTTGAGGCTCAATATAAAGAGGTTCTAAAAGCAAGGATTAGTATCAAATACCCAAACCTATAATCTAAAGGTCAAGACTAACTTATCCGATTGAGGTTGTTGAGGCTCACAATCGAGGTAGAGGTTGTTGAGGCTTCACTACCACCTAGAAAAGACAAGTCTAAGCTAAGCTAAAGCAAATCTTTAACTTTGGATTAAGGTAAAAGCAGGCTCGTAAACTCATGGAAATTACGGTTGGATCTTGAGGTTCCACGGCCGTGGAACTCAAGAACAACCCGTAATTTAGGGTTGTCGGTGATAATTCTCTAACTCTCAGGGTCTAATCTGTTTGCGATCGATCTATCATCATCTAAGCCACAACTATCAACCCTTCACCTTAGAATTGTTAAGGGTTTTTAGCCAATAACAGTCATTTGATATCAATTCAAGATTTATAAGATAAAAGATGGGAACTTTCAAGAACTTTCAATAATCTTCGAACGAATCTCCGAATCACAATCAAGAACAAGTGTTTATCAAAAGATTCAATTCGGAATAAACAATCACAATCTTAGGAAAGAAAGGAAACGGGATGTCAATCCGATCCTAAATCAAACCTAAGCAAGAAGAGGAGTTTTCTTGCAAAATCCTCCAAGAACTTCGATCTTCCTCAACACGAAGATCGCTAACAGCAATTCTCCAATCACGAACTTTGATCTTCAATGAGATCTCCCAAAATCACCTCCAAGAATGAAGGTTTGTGTGTTGCTAAGCTTGCGTTCTTGCCGCTAAACCTAGGGTTTGAAGGGTCGTAAGCTAGATAACGAGGTAAGGCGAGGTGACGGAATCTTGCTTCATCCGTCCTTTTTATAATGCAGGGCAAAACGTCGGCCCGGCCCGATCTTCAAAAGATCATGGCTTCGAAACGTGGCGAAAGGATTTGCCAAGATCACGGTCGTGGAAGATTCCACGACCGTAATTCTGAGGCGTGGAAACTTATACGGGTAGCTTCCACGGCCGTAATATCCCCTGGAATGAACATCGAATTCTGCATCACAATCCACGGCCGTAATCTAGGGTCAAACCGTGATTTTTGCTTTCATTCGTGCATTCTTCAATCTAATACTCCAAATTGCTTCCCAAAAGGTGTCCTTGATCTAGAGGTACATCAACTCAACTCTCCTTCGCTCGATTTCGTTCGGAAATAGCTCCAAATCACCTATAATCAACATAGAACTCGTGTAGACATCCATATCGACAATATAGGTAATACTAGCTCATATATGCATAAAGCTCCATCAAAGACTATCAATATGAATCAAATACGATTATAAAACGTGCCTAAAATATCACAATATTTCATGCTAACATGTCTCCAAGCCCTAACTCGTGTGTTTGCTGAAAAATGGGCGTATATCCCGCCGTCACAACTTAGACCCGCTAGTAACAAATCTTTTCTAGGGGAGTTAATAAAAAAACCGCCGACAGATGTTCATTCTAACCCTTTTTTTTTTTTGATAGGACCTAACGCTTGGTTTCTAGTGAGTTATAAAAAACTCCCGAGAGTTTATTTAAATTTTTTTAAATAAATATAAAAAGAATTTATCAAGGGTTAAATAAAAAACCGTTGAGAGTACTTTTAATTTAAGACGGTTTTATTTAACCTTTGAGAAAGTATCCCTGAGAGAGTCGTGTTTTGTACTAGTGATACCTAATAATCCTTACAATGAAGATCCGTGTTATAATGTATAAAATTTATGACGAGACTATTCTGAATTATTTAATCTGGATTTAATGTCCGGATTCTGTAAGTTTTTCATGGCATTCACAAATTGAACCTGTCCCAAATGCAGAAAGAACTTCAGCAACCAATTCAATTCACAAACATGTCAAAGTCTGTACTTAACTCAAAACACTCAAAATACTCACTGCAGTTGTGTTATCACCAATATCACATCCGAAGATAACCAAATTCATAAACATAATTCAAAGTCATGATTCAAAAACTTAATGTCACCAAGTGTATAAAGATTTCAATGTTCACAATCTTCAAAAGATATATTCATCATCCTAGCAATGCACATCAAGTAGACGATAACCGCGTGATAACTCTTAACCAAATCAATCTGGTGGCTTTGTTAAGTGTTTCTCTTGTTCCAAATCACTCAAAGCACCTTGGAATTCTGATCAACTAGAAAGATCACAATAGCAAGAGATTCCACACTTCGATGCCTCAAGCAAGTAGCGGAAGAGTAGTCCATAAACAATTGGAAAACGTGATCGGATATATAATGTTTATGTCGGATTTTGCCACTGATACGGAATCCATGGATGACAGTGGTTTGTGTTGACAATTCTGGATGACAGATCGAGCGGAGGGCTTCGAGAGACGATTTTTGATGACAGATCGAGCGGAGGGCTTCGGAAAAGATTGTCAAAGACAGATCGAGGAGGGCTTCCTATGAGGCTAAGGCGTCTGGAATGATATTTACTTTTGGTGTGAAAATTGTCGTGTAAATTGGCGGGAAATTTTATTGTTTAGGTGGGAAAAATAGTAATAATGAAGCAAGCCAAATATTCCGGGCGTTTTGCTGAATTTACAAATTTAACCTGATATATAACCCGGTGGTACAAGTAACCGTGTTATAAATATTTTATATAATCCGGATATAACAATGTTCAAGTTATTTACATACCTCTTGCCTAATTTTACATAACTTTATAACCTGGTTATTACAACATCCGTGTTATTATAGGTTTCCAAATTAAATTTTTTAAAAAACTGATTTTATATCTCATAATTTATAAGCCCGGGATATATTTTAAGGGTTATAAACACATTTTTGTAGTAGTGGCGGGAGCATATGAGGTGAGTGAAGTCACCATGAGCAATTTCAAGCTTGACGCCATCAACAATGAATTGAAGTCCTTGAGGGAGTTGTGTGCTACAACTTTGAAGAACCAAGCAACTCCTCAAGTGCTTCCACAAGCCAACTTGTCTTCCAAGGAGGAGGATGTGAATTACATGGGAAGAGGCAATTACAACAATTATCAAGGCCCAAGGAACTTCAACAACAACCGGCAATTCAACAATTACCGGCCTAACCACAACCATCCCGGGTTTTCCTACTCTAACCCGGATGGAGCCTTGAACCCTCCCGCTTCCACAAGCATAACTCCACCACCGAAAGCTTCACAAGAACCTCCACCCGGATTTACTCAACCTCCAAAGGATAAGACCGAAATGATGTTTGAGCAATTGCTTGGAAGGTTGAGTGGTCTTGAGAGCACCGTGACTTCAATTTCTAAAGCCCAAAAGGTATTGGAAGCACAAGTGTTCCAAAAGGCGGGTGAAGCCCATAGAGATCCGGGAAAGCTTCCCGGAAGAACCGAAGATAACCCAAGAGGCCAAGTGTTGGCCATTACAACAAGGAGTGGGTTGAGTATGGAAGATCCTTTGCCCAAGGACAATGCTAAGGGGAAACAAGTGGTGATAGAGGAAGAGACTTTGCAAGGAGATGGAGGCAAGAGCAAGGATGTAGAGCCAACCTATGTGGCACCGCCTCCATACAAGCCACCACTACCATTCCCTCAATCACGAGCAAGAGCTCGTTTGGACAATCACTTTGGTAAATTCCTTGAACTTATGTCTAAATTGCATATTAACATTCCGTTCATGGATGCTATTTTAGGAATGCCGGCATATGGCAAGTTCTTGAAGGAGATACTCTCCAACAAAAGGAAGTTGGAGGAGTATGGGGAGATAAGAATGACCAAGAGATCCTCGGAATTGATCCAAACAATGAAGGAGGAGATGCCTCCCAAGCTAAGAGATCCGGGTTCCTTTTGTGTCCCAATTGGAGTGGGAGATGTGAAGTATGAGGCCCTTTGTAATCTTAGAGCAAGTGTAAGCATCATACCGCTTGCACTTTGCAACAAGGTTGGGCTAGGAGAGCCGAAACCGGTCAAGATGACCCTCTATATGGCGGACCGTTCTATCACTCACCCGGTTGGGATCTTGGAAGACATTCCGGTGCAACTAGGAGGATTCTATGTGCCAATTGATTTCGTTGTCTTGGATATTCCGGCGGACTATCCGGTTCCCATCATCTTAGGAAGACCTTTCCTAGCCACTTCCGGGTGCCTAGTGTATTGTAAGAATGGGACTCTCTCTTTCAACATTGGAGAAGAGAACATCAAGTTCAAGTTGTCCACAATGATGAAAGGGCCAACCCTTGATGAGGATGTCTTCAACATAGTCGAGCAAGAAGAATCTAGAGAAGTTGTGAGCTCGATCTTGATCAAGGATCCCTTGGAGAAGGTTCTTACCTTAAGTATGATGGAGGAAGGTGTTGAGGAGGCTTGCAATGAAGAGATCAAGGCCTTAGAAGCATTAGAAGAGGAGACAAGTGCTCAAGATGAAGACCACGAAGATGAGCTGAACAACTGGAAGTTCCACGGGCGTGGAAGTGGTTCCACGGCCGTCAAACTCTCTGTGAAGCCACAACAAATGAGCCAGGCAAGAACCACGGCCGTGGACTTGGAGCAAACCGTGGAGTTGGCCGTGGTTTCCCCTAAATCAGCCCTTGATGATGATCAAGCTTCTAGGAGCCATGGAGAGCCTTCATTTGCTTTGGATTCATCTCATCCAACCTTATTTGGATCGTCTACACTCGATAAAGGTCCTCCTAAACTTGAACTCAAACCCCTCCCCTCTCATTTAAAGTATGCTTTCCTTGGTGATAACTCTACATATCCGGTGATTGTGAACGCATGCTTGAGTGATGATGAACTTGCTAAGTTGTTGCATGAGCTAAGATTGCATAGGAAAGCCATTGGCTATACTATTGATGATTTGGTTGGCATTAAGCCTTCTTTGTGCATGCATAAAATATTGATGGAAGATAACCACAAACCCTCTATTGAACATCAAAGGAGATTGAATCCTATAATGAAAGAGGTAGTCAAAAAGGAAATCATTAAGTTGCTAGATGCGGGGATAATCTACCCTATCTCGGATAGTAAGTGGGTTAGTCCCGTCCATGTAGTTCTTAAGAAGGGTGGAATGACCGTAGTGACCAGTGAGAACAATGAACTAATCCCAACTAGGACGGTTACGGGGTGGAGAATGTGCATTGACTATAGGAAGTTGAACATGGCCTCTAGGAAAGATCACTTCCCTCTCCCCTTCATTGACCAAATGCTAGAGAGGTTAGCTCAACATTCTCATTTTTGCTACCTAGATGGCTATAGTGGATTCTTCCAAATCCCTATCCACCCCGATGACCAAGAGAAAACTACATTTACATGTCCATGGGGTACTTTTGCATATAGGAGAATGCCATTTGGGTTGTGTAATGCACCTGCCACCTTCCAAAAGTGTATGATGGCTATCTTTTCGGAATACATTGAAAATATCATGGAAGTGTTCATGGATGATTTCTCTATTTATGGTTCTTCCTTTGATAATTGCTTGGCTAACTTGTCATTAGTATTGCAAAGATGTGAGGAGACGAATCTTGTCTTAAATTGGGAAAAATGCCACTTCATGGTAAGTGAAGGTATTGTGTTAGGACACTTGGTGTCTAACCGTGGCATTGAGGTTGATAGAGCCAAGATTGAAACGATAGAGAAGTTGTCACCACCTACCTCGGTGAAAGGAGTAAGGAGTTTCTTAGGGCATGCCGGTTTTTACCGGAGGTTTATTCAAGACTTCTCTAAAATTTCTAAGCCTCTCACTAAACTACTAATGAAGGATGTTGATTTTGTCTTTTCCAAAGATTGTCTTGAGGCTTTTTGTAGGTTGAAGAACGCCTTGATCTCCGCACCTATCATGCAACCTCCGGATTTGAGTTTACCATTTGAGATCATGTGTGATGCAAGCGATGTAGCCGTTGGGGCTGTTTTGGGGCAAAGGAAAGATGGGCGCACTCATGCCATTTATTATGCTAGCAAGACACTAGATGATGCCCAACTCAATTATGCTACCACCGAGAAAGAGTTGCTAGCGGTTGTGTATGCATTTGAGAAGTTCCGCTCATATCTTGTTGGAGCGAAGGTCATAGTTTATACGGATCATGCTGCAATCCGTTATCTACTTACCAAGAAGGATGCCAAACCTAGGTTGATTCGGTGGATCTTCTTCTTCAAGAGTTTGATTTGGAAATCCGGGACAAGAAGGGATCCGAGAACTCCGTGGCGGATCACCTTAGTAGACTCCCACCATTGGAGCTTGAAAGAGATGACATCCCGATTGATGATTCGTTCCGGGATGAGCAATTGCAAATGGTGGAGGAATGCTTGTTCCAAGTATCTAGAGGAAGTGAGCCATGGTTTGCCGACATTGTGAACTACTTAGTGTGTGAGGAAGTGCCTCCCGGTTTGACATATGCCCAAAGGAAGAAGTTCTTCAAAGATGTGAGGCATTACTATTGGAGCGAGCCACTTTTGTTCAAGAGAGGGCCGGATGGAATGTTTAGAAGATGCATACCGGAGGATGAGGTGGAGAGTGTGATCCGCCATTGTCATTCCTTGCCATGTGGAGGGCATGCTAGCTCCCACAAGACATGTGCTAAAGTGTTGCAATCGGGCTTCTTTTGGCCAAGTTTGTTCAAGGATGTGCAAGGCTTTGTGGTAGCTTGTGATGCTTGCCAAAGGACGGGCAACATCTCAAGGAGGAATGAGATGCCTTTGAACAACATACAAGAAGTGGAAATATTTGATGTGTGGGGTGTGGACTTCATGGGACCATTCCTTTCTTCATGTGGCAACCTCT
The DNA here is from genome assembly GCA_033239045.1 of Fagopyrum esculentum. Lineage (NCBI taxonomy): Eukaryota > Viridiplantae > Streptophyta > Magnoliopsida > Caryophyllales > Polygonaceae > Fagopyrum > Fagopyrum esculentum. Next base: position 31,971,691 of record BSUD01000001.1, on the reverse strand, counting down.
ACATCCTATTGGCGGTTGATTATGTATCAAGATGGGTGGAGGCAATCGCTTCTCCTACAAATGACGCCAAGGTTGTGATGCGGTTCTTCAACCGAGTGATCTTTCCTAGGTTTGGAACACCAAGGGTGATCATAAGTGATGGAGGGAAGCACTTCACCAATAGGAACTTTGGGGCACTTTTGGCTAAGTATGGGGTGACTCATAGGGTGACAACACCTTACCATCCCCAAACTAGTGGCCAAGTGGAGATCTCCAACCGGGAGATAAAGGCCATTCTCGAGAAGACGGTATCTAGAACTAGAAAGGATTGGGCTATGAAGCTCAATGATGCCTTGTGGGCATATAGGACCGCTTTCAAGACACCAATTGGCACTACTCCTTACAAGTTGGTCTATGGCAAATCTTGCCACCTTCCGGTAGAAATAAAGCATAGAGCGCATTGGGCCATCAAGTGGCTAAATTTTGATCTTAAGAGGTGGGAGAAAAGAGGTTGCTTGATATGAACGCCCTTGAAGAGATCCGGTTGGATGCATACGAGAATGCCCGGATCTACAAGGAGAGAACCAAACGGTGGCATGACAAGCGCCTCATCCCGAAGGAGTTGAGAGAAGGCGATCTTGTCCTTCTTTTCAACTCAAGGCTGCGGCTCTTCCCCGGAAAGCTCAAATCAAGATGGACCGGGCCATATGTGGTGAAGAAGATCTTTCCCCATGGAGCTATTGAGATAGGAGGGGAGCATTGTGAAAACTTTAAGGTGAATGGGCACCGGTTGAAGAGGTATATCCCGGGAGCTCCGGTGGATATGATTGCCCCACTTTACCTTGAGTAGACGCCCCGAGTTTGGTCAAGCTAATGACCTTAAAGAAGCACTTGGTGGGAGGCAACCCATTGGTAACATTTTCCCTTTTCTCGTTTTGTTTTTGTTTTTGATTTTTCTATTTTTGTGTGTGTTTCGTGTGCTTAGTGTGTGTGCTAGAACATTAGTGGCATTGGAAGCCTTGCTTGACATATGAATGATGATGATGAACCCCTCATCAATTATGGGTGGAGCGGACGCGGAACTTGGACGGCTAGCGGTGCCTAGCGCGGGTCCCGACGCCTTGATGAACACTTAGAGCTCTCTACCATGGTTGATAGGATCATCCAACATAAATTCACTTGAGCAATCCCAAATACCATAGCAAACCATTTTTTTTACATTGTGAGAACCTTCTTTCACTCTTCTTTACTTCATTTACACATTGGGGACAATGTGTTTCTAAGTATGGGGTGGGGTTTGCATGATCCTTTGCATGATGAGCATCTAGGATAGTTTAAAATCTTCATGTCTTGCATTGTATATATTCATTTCGAAAATCCCCTAAAAATTCAGAAAATTTAAAAATTTTTGTGCTTTCTAGGCTTGGATATGACCCTAATGATGAATCTTGTCTTGTGGATTGGCTATGGATGGCCTTATGTGTTAAAATTGATGAATGCATATGTGGACTTGAAGTACTTCTCTTGAATTCTATGAATGATTTGTGATCATGATGTTTGCCTAGAATGGATTGAGTATTGAAGGTCGAAATTACATGATAGTTCTTGCATACCATCTAGGAATGAATGAGGCAATTCATCTTTCTCTACTTCTCATCTTGATCATGATGTTTGAGCACCTCAATTGATATAAATTGACCTCTTTTGACCCATCCGGGAATAGGAGCATGTTAGTGTGTTGATGTGTGTGAAAAGCAAGTGTGGGGTGAAGATATTGATGAAAGAATGTCATGAATAAAATGTTGAAATTGTTGTGAAAGTGTAGCCAAAAATATAGGTTTGGGGACGTTGGTTTAAATGACAAGTAACTCGGTACACTTCACATGATCGGGTGTTGGTGCCTTGCCAAAGTCAAATAAACCAATAGTCCTAACGAACTTTGGTATGTGTGCCCGGTGTGGATGCACCTCGAAAAATAGAAAAAGCCCGAGGATGGCTAATCACCAAGGTTTCGGCTTTTGTACACCAATGCCATTGTCTCAAAAATAAGTCAAAGAAAAAGAAAAGAAAGAAAAGATAGAGAAAAATATACACTTGAGGGAAGTTGATCGAGGACAAGATTGTGGAGTTAGTTCCATTCCCGGATTAGCATCACATAACCTAGAAAATCCCCACCTAGTCACAACGTTTCTTGGCCTTTTATTTCACAAGACCTTATGACTTATTTGCATGTTTGTAAGACTTGGTGATTTAGATTGGATATACTCTTGATCTTCTTGACTTCTTCATCTTTACATTTCATGCATACTTTCGAGTTAAGTGCAATTGTCTTTCCATGCCTTCACTTGTTTGATGCATGATTGCTTATCCTTTGCCATGAAACATGACTATGAAGGTGATCCAATACTAGAAGCACAACTCCAAAAAGATTTTGCCATTTTTCTGCATACATAAATCATGTCATCTCTTAGTCTATAGTTGAGAATTTGCTCGGGGACGAGCAAACCTTAAGTATGGAGTACTTTTGATAACAAGATTTATGACTTAGATTTAGACACTCATTTAGATAGATTTCTCGCTCATTCATGCATGGTTTAGCACTAGTTCACGACGTTTGCACTCAATTCACGTATTTTGTCGAGATAGACGTCTACACGGACTTGTGCATCGCTTTGTAGGTATTTTGGGATATTTAGGAGCTAAAACGATACGTTTGAGGATCGTTCATCAAGATGACACACCCTCGGACTCATTAGGATGCAAGCTAAAGGCTAGGGAGGACTCATGGAACCTTGCCAACACAAGCCATGCACCAAATCAAAGCTTAATGATCAAAGGCAAAGATGAAGGTCCAAATCACGGTTCACTGATAGATCACGGCCGTGGAAATGCCCGTGGATTTTGCCAGGTTTTCGTGACAGCTGTGCCACGATCTCTTGGCCAGCTCTTGCAAGGTTGTAGTATAAAAGTGGTCCTGCATTGGCTGAGAGAAGCATCTTGGAGCAGCTCTCCATTATCCATTATCATCCAATCAAAATATTCTCTCAACAAGAAGATTCTTTGGAAGAAGGAGGTAGAAGGAAGCTACCATTGGAGAAGAGCTTGATTGGAGAAGGAGAAGGACACACCATTGATAGATTTGATAGCTTTGTAGTGAAGAATTTTGGAATCGATTTCTAGACTTGTATGAACCATTTGAACCTTCTTTAAGAAGGGTTGTGAGTCATTCTAATTCCATTTTCAGCTTGGTTTTGTTTACTTCACTTGTTCATCTCTTTATCTTCATTATCTTGCAAATGGAAGCCATGATTTTATGTTTGTTGATTTCGATTGATATAATGAATGTTGTAGGCTAAATAGATGTGATTCTAGGGTAAGAGAAGGAATGGTTATGGCTAGGACTATGATAGGATGGACTTAGATTAGCCCTTGGATGACTCTCTTACTTGGACGTAGTTTCTGTTGGAGTCCACGGTTTGTTCTTGCCTTTCCACGGCCGTGGAAGATGTAGAACAGCCCGTGATTCTCCCTTGTTTGATGGATCTAGCTTTAGATTGTTAGAATGTTGAAATCCTAAGTTTTTGTTGAGTTAAATCTACCCTAGGGTGACCTAGTGTTAGCAACTAAGTGTTAGGAGAGACTTACTCGGTAATCCTTACTCTTAGATTCCGAAGATGACAAACCATAGGTAGTGGTGAGCCTCATAAGCCGCCATTGGATTAAGTGTGCTAGGATAGTTGCTTAGGACTAACCCTTTCGCGACTTACCCGGTAAGGATAGGTTAGATCCCTAGGTAACAATTCGGTTTGTGTAGAATTCCGTCCCTAGGGTTCTTAGAGACTTACCCGGTGATAAGACCTTAGTGAACGGATTAGTGGACCATGAGACCTACCCGGTGATTGATCCCAATCTAGAAACACTCTTTCCCAACACATCATAGTTAATCCAAGGAATGATTAGATAGCTTGAGTCCTATACCATAACCGGAATTCCCAACCCCTAGAATCCGCCTTTCTATCTTTGATCTATATCTCGTATTTAGCTTGTTTGTTTGCGTTGATTTGTTAGCTTAGTTGATTATTATATTTCGCATGATTTGTAACCTTTGATTGATCACCGAAAAACCAACCAAAAACAATTGAGATTTTCATTTCTTTATTTCTTTCTCTTTTCTTAACCTAGATCTTCACTAGACTTAATCATAAATTGAATCAATCTCACCTTAGTCTTTGTGTTCGACCTCGGAATACTATCCCTACTACAAACGTCCCGTACACTGCGGGTTCGCTAGGAGTTAGGATAAATATAACGAGAATATAAATTTAAAACCCATTGCGTATCACATCCTGAGCGTAACATGTCACAAAAGAAGTTGATTAGAACGGGATATGACCTAATGATAAAAAGATAATAAACCGGCTTGTGTGCTTTGGAGCATGTTGTGTGTTTATGATGCCTTATGTGTGTGTGCGCCAATACCATGATTCTAATGCCTTGAATGCTAGCTAACGGTTTTATACCGACATTGTTGTAGTTGCCTTGCAGGTTAGGGACGCGGCCGAGAGATCGGGAAGAGTGGGCAGCCGGGGTCCGTACATTTTAGGATGGGTTTTGGGGGTTGCATTTATGTATTGTTTATGGTATTATGTATGTCGCGTGTATGGCGTTTGCCTTTGGAGTTGTATCTCGGCTGGAGTCTTTCGTTGTTTTCTTTTGGGGTTCATATCATTGCATTAAAATGAATTTTGGTTTTGCCTTTAATTGTGTCTTGTTGTAAGATCCGGTGAAATTGTTATCAGGCTAAGGGTTGGGACCCATTGTGAGGTCCCAACCCGTGGCATCCCGAGTCCCGCGGATTCGGGGTGTTACATTATATTCCATCTCTAAAGAAAAATCCGATTTCCTTGGGTACTTTGCATGTAAAAGGTTTCTGTTTCAAAACAAAAAAGAGCGTGTAAAGGCGAACAAGAGGGATATGACGGTTATGAAGGGGCAGATTACATCGAGTAATATCTACCGGTTGGTAGGGAGTACCGTTGTATGTGAGTTGCAGGCGTGGTTACTGAATCAGATTGCACAACTTTGTGGCCTATACGTCTGTATCACATTTGCGAAAGGGGGATGACTGAGCTTCACAAGCGAGGTCCTTGGATGGTGTTAAGAGTTGTAAGATCGACTTTTCCAAGTTTTGTGTGATGGGAAAACAGTCCAAGGTGTCTTTTAAGACAAGTCAACACAACACATGTGAAATTCTTGATTATGTGCATTTTGATGTATGGGGACCAACTCAGGTGTTGTCATTGGGATGATCTAGGTATTTCATCACTTTCATTGATGGTTATTCAAGAAAGGTGTGGGTGTATTTTCTAAAGCATAAATTTGAGGTCGTTAGCAAGTTCAAGTTGTGGAAGGCAAAAGTGAAAAATCAAGCAGGGAGGAAAGTAAAGTATTTGAGATCTAATAATAAGATAGAGTACATGGATTCTCAGTTTCAATATTTTTTGTGGTAAGCATGGCATTTAGAGGCATTATACATTGCGGAAGACACCACATCAGAATGGTGTTTTTAAGAGGATGAATCGTTCCATTACAGAAAAAAGCGCGGTGTCTTAGATTGAATGCACGGTTTCCAAAGCATTTCTGGACAGAGGTAGTGAGTATGGCGGTCTATCTAATAAATAGATCTCCCCGAACTTCTCTTGGCGGAAAGGTTTCCGAGGAGATATGGACGAGTTCAGATTTAGACTTATCAAATCTAAAGATTTTTGGCAGTCCAACATATGTGTTGATTCCAAGTGATGAGCAAACAAAGTTGGATACAAAGTTGAAGAAGTGCATCTTTCTAGGTTATGAGAAAGGTGAGAAGGATTTCAAGTTTTGGGATCATGTTACAAAGAAATGGATGATCAGTCGATATGTTGTATTTGATGAGCAAGCAATGCTTCTACATGCCAAGGAAGTTGAGATACCTACAGTTACAAAGACTGAATCCAAATCAGTAGTAAAAGTGGAGCTTTCAGATTCTAGCACACCTACACTAGCAGTTGATGAGCATGATGTAGATCAGCAGCAGATAGAGAGTCTTGTTTGTGGCAGAAGAAGACACATCACAAGGGCCCCAATTAGATATGGTTTTGAGGAGATGGTCAACTATGCTCTAGTCATTGGCGGAGATGATCCATCCAACTTTCGAGAGACTATTCATAGTCATAATAAAGAAGGATAGGTAGGTGTTATGGCTGAGGAGATGGAATCTCTTCATAAGAACCGGACGTGGGAATTGGTTCCTCTTCCGGTAGTAAAGAGGGAAATAGGATGCAAATGAATGTTCAAGAAGAAACAAGGTATCTCAGAGAAAGAAGGGATGATGTATTAGTTGCGACTAGTAGCAAAGGGTTACTCACAGAAGAAGGGATTGATTATGATAAGATTTTTTCACCTATGGTCCGACACACGTCTATCAGATTGGTGTTGGCACTCGTAGCTAGCTAGGATTTGCATCTGGAGCAAATGGATGTGAAGACAACTTTCCTTCATGGTGGTTTGGAGGAGGAGATCTACATGGAGCAACCATAGGGTTTGGTTCAGGCAAAAGAGTATAAGCTTGTATGCAAGTTAACGAAATCATTATATGGTCTAAAGCAGGCTCCTAGGCAATGATACAAGATGTTTGACTCTTATATGCTTCAAATAGGCTACTAGAGATGTAAGTATGATTCCTGCGCTTATGTAAGATATTTGAATAATGGATCTCCCTTGTACCTTCTATTATATGTTGATGACATGTTGATTGCTGGAAAGAATGTTGATGATATTGTTGAGTTGAAGACCTTGTTGAGCAAGGAATTTGATATGAAGGATCTTGGTGTTGCAAATAAGATCCTTGGCATGGAGATTCGTAGGGAGAGAAGTTCTAGGAGGCTATGGTTGTCTCAGAAGACTTACATTGGGAAAGTGTTTGACATATTCGATATGACCAACTCCAAATTTGTTAGCACTCCTCTAGCGAATTACTTCAAACTCTCCTCAGCTCAGTGTTCGAAGTCTGATGGAGAAATCAAAGATATGTCCAAAGTTCTTTATGCAAGTACATTTGGTTGCTTGATGTATGATATGGTGTGTACAAGACCTGATTTGACCCAAGTCGTTAGCCAAGTGAGCAAGTATATGTCTAATCATGGGAGAGAACACTAGGCGGCCGTTAAGTGGATTCCCAAGTATTTAAGGGGTACTACTGACCGTGGAATTATTTTTTGGTGGCTAGGAAGGTGATCCTTCAATTGCAGGGTATGTTTAATTCATACTATGCCGGTGATCTTGACATCCGGAGGTCCACTATAGGGTATGTCTTTACTCTTGCTTGGGGGCCTATATGTTGGAGATAAATTTTTTAGTCTATGGTAGCCTTGTCTACTATTGAGGCAGAGTACATGGCCTTAGAAGAGGCAGCTAAGGAGGCATTGTGGATTAAGGGGATAGTGAAGGAACTGAGTATTAAGCAAGGTGAAGTTGAGGTACATTGTGATAGTTAGAGCACCATATATTTGGCTAAGAATCAAGTGTACCATGCTCGGACTAAACACATTGATGTGAGATTTCACAAGATTAGAGAGCTAGTAGCTTCTAGTGAGATCATCCTGGAGAAGGTGCACACTTCTCAAAATGCGGCCGATATGATGACCAAGCCGGTTACCACGGATAATTCAAGCATTTCTTGTATTTGATTCATGTCACTCGGTGTTAGATGAGTGAATAAGACCCCCTGGCGAGAGAAGCAAGAAGGATCTAGCGTACAAGGTCCTAGAGTTGCTGTGTTCCCAATTTTGTATTAGATTATCTTGTCTAGGTGGAGATTGTTATAACAAGACAATAATCCAGGTAGACTGATAGGATGGGTCATGGGCCGAGCGAGACGAGCTTTTCCTAGTCGGGTAAGGAGGGAAACATATATTGTGCCCATGGATTAATGGGCCTGGGAGGACAAGGGGTGCGGGAGGGGGGGTTACGGATTCTATCTTTTGGGTTACAAATAGATACGTTTAGGGTTGTATTCTTTTCATCCACGAAAGTATATTGAAAACCCTAGGTGCAAGTTCCATGTAGCAAAACCAAAATCGTTTCCTCTTTTCTCGCTATTCCTCTACTTAACTCGTTCAAATCACAATATATATATATATATATATATATATATATATATACAATAATTTTAGGGCGTTACTTTCCTTCTCGGTGGGTGCAATTCCCCCCCCCCCCCCA
>BSUD01000001.1:31941072-31963259 GCA_033239045.1 Fagopyrum esculentum | reverse complement strand
AATCCCCCCCCCCCCCCAATATTTTGCAAATAAATTACCTTTTTGTTGTTGGAAATTCGTTGTGCAACGGAGGAGAAACTATAGGAGTAGGATGAAGTGTTGATGCGGCTTGTTGTGCAACGGAGGAGAGGTTGCTTGTCTGATGTGGCCTACTGTACAAAAGAGGGAGATTTGCTCGTGTTTGGTTGTTGTTTGTCCACACTCGACGAAAGTAGAAGAAGATCCAACTGCTAATCAGTTCCAAGACGAGAGGTTGAAGTTATCGATTACTCCATCCATTGTTGTTGCAATGTCATTGTTGCTGCTTCACAAGGGAGATGTAGTTGTTGTTGTTGTGTTTTGTGTTGTTCAAAGGAGGAAGGTAGGGTTCTTTTGTGCAAGGAGGGAGGTGAGGGTTGCGTTTTATGTTGTTGCTGCAACAAGCTAAGGGAGGTGAGTTGCATTTTATACTGTTGTTGTTGCTGCAACAAGGTAAGGGAGGTGAGCTTCTTTTTATGTTGTTGTTACTACAACAAGGTAGTGTGGTGAATTGTCTTCTTTGACTTTTGGGAGGATAATGAGTGGATAAGGTTAGGGTTATACTAAAGTTTGTTTGGCTAAGAGAACTAACCATATGAAAACAAGTGGAGAAGAGAGACTAAGAAACATAAAATAACGAGAAAGATCGGAAATAAAATCGAACCGGGTTGATCCGATTTGATTATGTCAAACCATATCATCTAGAAGTCTTAGTTAATATTATTAACAACAAATTTGAAGTAAAACCCATTAAAATGTGAAAAACCGTAATAAACATATATTTTTTTGAATGGAAAACGTAACAAACATGTGAATCATACTAAAAGTCTTCGTTTATTTATATATATTTTACGATAAATTTAGGGTGTGACTTTCCTTCTCGATGGGTGCAATTTTTGGGGTGTTGTTCAGGTAAGGAACATTATTCCGGTAGGGCCATGCGGCTGAACGTAGAGCTGACACGTGTCCCAATTTTTTTTTTTTTCAGAAACGAGTGAAAGTATTAGTTCAAAACTTATTAAGGAATAGTTCATGACTTATAAAAGGATAGTTCATGAATTATAATAAAATAGTTCATAATGCAAAATTTATAAAGGAGTGAAAGTAATAGTTCAAAACTTATTAAGGGATAATTAATAACTTATTAAAGGATAGTTCATAGTGCAAAATTTATAACGGATAGTGCATAACTTATAAAATGATAGTTCATGAATTACAATCGAATAGTTCATAACATATAAACGATTAATTTATAAATAATTTAATATAATATATTAAAAAGTAATAGTTCATGAATTATATGGGAATAGTTGAAAGTTTATAAGAGAATAGTGCAGAAATTATAACATGATAGTTCAAAAAACTTTTCATTCGATTCTGGAAAAAAAAATAAAAAAATCGGGACACGTATTAGTTTAGCCGCACGCCCCTGCTCTAATTAATGAACCGAAAAGTTACCTTTTTGTCATACCTTGCAAATAAATTACCTTTTTGTTTCTTGTTCCAAATTCGTATATCCACATTCCAGAAGGCTCGGTACAGGAATCGTGATTTCAAATCTTTCACGGCACGGCCTTTGCCTATTTGGGTGTTGAGAGTGGAGACAGACAGAGAACGAGACCTCTGAACTTTCCCCTCGTAATTTCTCTCAATTCGTACCTTTCTTCTCCCTCGATTTTTTTTATTTAAGTGGTGTAGTTCTGCAAATCGAGTAGAACCCTAATTTTCTGATTAATTGCATGCTCCATTTCCAATCAGGGCCTGCTCTTTTTCCCTTTGTAGTGATCGATTCTTCTTAAAATTTTATTTTTCAGGCTCGGAAAGATGACCCGAGTATATATTGGCAATTTGGATCCTCGCATTACTGAGCGAGAGCTTGAAGACGAGTTTCGTATCTATGGCGTTCTTCGCAGGTTTTATCTCCTTCATTCGCTTTCTCTCTGTGCATGTGATTCTTTAATTGTTTGATGCATTTTGCTACATGTTTCATCTTGAGTGATTGAGTTTTGGGAAGGTTGTGCTGATGCTGCGCGTTAAATCACTTATCCATACAGAATGGGAAATCTTGGAAAATAGATAATTGTCGGGCTTAGTTTTGTGTTGAAAGTACCTTCTTTTTTTTTTCCCGATGTTGTATCACTAGTCGTTGTTTTGGTGAACATTGCCAGTTGCTAGTATTTCGTTACCAGCTTGAAAATATTCATCTGCTTTTTCGAGTGGTGGATGTACCATGGTGCTACTAATGGTATCGCGTAAGTTAAACTCTTTCAATTTGAAGGCCTGAACTTTGAGCTCATGTGTATCTCCTGCTCAAAAAATAGGCTCTGATAGCCTCATCATCCTGCTACGTAGATGTTGGATTCGCTATGTTGTACATGTACCCTCATTTCATTATGTCGGTTCTTCCTTGCATTTAGGTAGAATTTATTACATTGACATTTTGTTTTAAATTGAATGAATACAGTGTATGGGTTGCTCGAAGACCTCCAGGTTATGCATTTATTGAGTTTGATGATCGCAGGGATGCACTTGATGCTGTTCGTGCTTTAGATGGTACGTGGTGAAATTTTACCCTTGTCTCTTTGTTGGAGAATTTGCAAACTGCAGTTTGGGGTTGTGCTTCATTGATGTATGAATGGAAGGTTGATGTGTCCAAAATATTGTCTGAGAAGTAGAGTTTAATAAATGGAAAGCTTGAATATGCATCTTTCTTTAAACAAAGCTTGATAGGATATATTCTACAGAATTGCTTCTGCTGTGAGACCTTGAAGTCTGTCTTTTACACCCCTTGCTTATATTTCATCTTTTGAAATAGTAGACACTCCTTTTCTGATGATTCTGTCTTGCTTTGTGTTCTGTGTACCACAATTTGTGTATGCTCACTTTGATATTGCTTGAAGTTAATGGAAGTTCATGTACATGTCTATTGGCCTTGAGTGCTGATATCCTCTCTTGCTTTTCTTTTTTTTCTTCATGCTCCATTTTTCTATCTTCTGATGAACCGGTAGCATTTTCTCCATGTTCCATTTGCTTGATTTCAGCTTTTCATCCTAGCAACCTAGGCTACCCAGACATGCTTTTGGTCTAGCGCACCACGTTTCCGAAACGGGACAACATGTGAAACATCATCTATGGAACGATACGCGAGCAAACGGTCCATTGACCAGCCAATTGAGGAAAGGAAACGTGATAAGAAAAAGAGAAACGTGATTGGAAACGACAGAAAACGTTTTTTGGGTTTAGGATATGAGTCCCTTTGTCTCGAGCATCTTCTATTCCTGTCTCTCTACGCAAGATCTGGCCTATGATCACCAAACTGCTCAGTCCTCCTGCAAAGAACAGGTGGGGCTGTCGCTTGCTTTAGTGCCCGCCCTATCACAGCCCCCTTCCCACCCTCTCAGTCTCTCTAACACTCAGATCCTACCTCCGCTCTTCAATGTTTTCATTTCCTTCTCACTAACTCTCAGTTCTTCATTATCTCCTTCTTCTGAGCCTCTCTAACCTCTAAATATCCTATTCTCTCAGACTTTTTACTGTCTCCCTCTCAGTTATACTCACTGCTCAGGCTGTCTCTGAGACTCGCTCATATTCTTTTTCTCTTTTTCCAGATATCTGATAGGAGATTCGAGATTGGATATGAGTTCATAACTCCGTTGAGTAATTTGAGTGATTGACAATACTTCCTCCGTTTCAGTTTAAATGTCCATATAGCTTCAAATACTTTTTTCAAAATAATTGTTCAAATTAAAATATTTAATGTCAAGAATTTCTAAAAATGAACGTAACACATTTATTTTTCTTGTAATTTAAAGTTTTAGTTATTGTTTTCAACCCTTTACATTTTCATTAATTTAAATCATAAATAAAAGACCCCTTAATCTCTTTCTGTAGTTTGAAAATTATTTTTTTGTTGTTTTCTTCTTTTTCCTTGTAGTTTCTATTTTTTGTCTTAATGTATGAAAAAAAAAATCTAAAGGGGCTATTATGTTGAAACAAAGGGTGTTTTGATTAATGTTCTCTTAGAACATGACACTATGTTAATCTTATTCAGACCTTATCTCTCAAACTAGCATTGAAATCGACTGTATTCCTCAAATGTAGTTATTTTAGTCATCTTTTTTATGATGTATATGTTTATCTTATTTAGACCACTAAAATAATATGTGTATTATGTTGATGTTTCCTAAGAGTTTTTGGGTTAATGTTTCCTGTTTTCGGGTAACATAGCTAGCACTTAGTAAAAGTGTTTATCATTGGCAGGAAAGAACGGCTGGCGGGTGGAACTTTCTCACATGGGTAAGGGCGGTACCCGTGGTAGCCGTGGAAGGGGTGGTGATGAAGACTCAAAGTGCTATGAATGTGGTGAACCTGGTCATTTTGCTCGGGAATGTCGCCTAAGATTTGGATCTCGTGGCCGCCGCCGCAGTCCTAGCCCTATAAGACGCCGTAGAAGTCGAAGTTATGATCGGAGGTATGTTTTCAGATGCTCGTAGATTTGTATCTATCAGCTTCTTTTGTTGATCATGACCTACCCTCTTAGATTGTAAAGTGCAAATTTAGAAAACATTTTTTCCCAATTTGTTTTTAAGTTTCTAGCCGTATGCGCAGCTTCCTTCTTTTAATGCTGTTTGTACAAGTAATAAAGAACAAATATTCTAAGCATCAGCTGGAACTGTTACTGCTGTATGATGGTGCTGGATTTTGTCTCTGAGTGCTTTTTAAGTACTTGCAACCTTAGTTTTCTGCCTTCCATTTTTTAACGTCTTCTAAAGGAGTCTTATTACAAAAAGTTCAATTATTTATATTATTGATTGGGGCATTTGGGGTTACAGCCCTCATGGTAGGAGGTCTCCTGCACATCGGCGTAGCATTTCGCCTCCATACAGACGTGGGCGCAGCTACAGCAGATCACCTCCTTACCGTCGCACTCGCCGTGCTTCACCTTATGTCAACGGGTACTCTCCATGCTTCCACCTTCCATCTATTTTTGTTTGCACCATACCGTTTTAGTTTGTAATTGTGCATACTGAAAGCCCTTATATCCTAGGATTTTTTGCCCCTCTCAATTTAGTGGAGAAGGGTGTGGGATATAGAAACATTGGTTGCTAACGCTGTTATGTTGCAATATTGATGACCATGACATGTGATTTAGATGAAAATTGGGGATCAACACAATTCTCATAGAAAGAACTCATAAACAATTAAACACAAGTATAGACATGATCTTTAAAAAACCCCATGGTAATCCGCTAACCTGCCAAGAGAGCAACTCTCTGGCTAAAGAAGGAAAAAGCCTTTTACATATCTTTTCTGGATACATAGCATCATGTTCTAAAGCCCTTATTTATAGAATGCTAAATTCTAATGCCACAGTAGGTGACAGTATGCTAATTTCATCAACCATAACAGCTTCCAGTAAGAGCACATGGTCCTTTCTTCTAGTTTAATCCTCTCTACTAGCACATTTTGTATCCTAACATGTCAGGTTGAAGCAAATTTCTCAAAATCTAGATGTTGGAGTAATTAATGTTTTCTCGTTAAATAGATGGTGCAATAGTGGCGGCCATAAATTAGCAGGCCGAATGTTTTGTCATTGCATTGTGTTTCACTGCTATCTTCTCAACTGAATCACTTGCTGCATTATCTGATGCAATCTTTTGGATCTTAGGGACTAATGCGGAGTGGGGTGAAGAGTGTTATTGTAGAACAGCAGTTGAGGATGGTAAATGGTGGTAGTACTACAAGACTCTTGATCAACAAATATTATGGTAATTTGTGTCCAACTTAACGAATGGAGATTGCTATAAACTTGGCTTTGTATGTCAGTCTAGGTTCAAAAAGGACGTGTCTATTGTCTTGCCTCAGTTGCTGAACTTTGGAGGTCTCTGTTCTAACTAACATCCGTTGTCTTTTTCATGTTCGTAAATCAAATGTGTGACTAATATGTATTGCATCAGTATTTCTGAAAGTTTCCACATTGTCTGTTTTGAGGTGTGGCATAGGCTGTAGCAACAACATCATTTCGTCTCTTACTGCTAATGGTTCCTCCCATCTCTGCTTTCCTGAACTGCCACTGCTTATCGTTGCTCCCCGTTTGTTGTTGCTTCCTGATTTTCCGCACCATCATCTGCTTGTTCTCTGTTTCTAGACGAGCAAAATTATCATATGCCTACAACCGATATTTGAGCTGGAGTCATTCATAACTTCCACACCTTAAGAGTCGGCACACTGGTCATGCCTTTTATCAGTACAGCATGTCCAAAGGCCTGGCAGGTAAGGTTAACCTGCATCTATATTCCTGTCCCGGAATGACTTGGTTTAACAAATTTTCTGATTCAGTCACCTAATAGTTTTATTGAGTGTGTTTGGTTTCCATTTAAATTAGTCACAATTAAGCAAGATATAGTGCAGAATAAAACTCTACAGTCCAAATTGGAGGTGTAGTGATATTACGTCCAAATTGGATTAAAACTCCTTCTCTCGACCTCCTTCTCTGACACTTCAATAAATTGAGATGAGGATTATGCATAATATTTACTGGAGGTGTAGTGATATTAAGTCCAAATTGGATTAAAACTCTGCAGACCATAAAAACCTAGATTAAAATGTATTATTCATTATGTATAATTAGTATTTTGTTGTAGTTAGTACTACTTAAAGTCATCAACCAAATACAACACTTTCTGCATAATATTTACTTGTGTTTTTGTTCTGGTATTAAGTGTGAGCTTAAATGGTGTTCGAATGCGCACACTTTGCCTAACCTGACCGTTGTTGTGGTTGACTTGGTTATGTTTTCTACTCGTATGAGCAGCTATGGTGAACATGATTGTGTAATTTGCTTTCTTTTGTGTATGATATATTTGTAGCTCAAAGTTTGATGATTGTGTTGGTTGCCAAACTTGCCATATCCAATAATGGAGTGTCGTGCTTTGGTTTGTGGTGTCCTTGTGGGGACTAGGGATGTCGATGGGTCGGATATGGGTCAGGAAGTACCATATTCTTCCCCATCCCCGTTTAGTATAATGCCCCCCGTCCCCATCCCCATACTCGTTCGGGTATTGAAAATTGTCCCCGTCCCCGTCGGATATTCGTCCCCATTGGGGAATCTCCGTCCCCGTTTAATTCTTCCCATTTTAAAGTTTTAGAAGTTTTTCCCGCAAAATTCTCCATCTATGTCGGATATTCGTCCCCATCCGGGAATTCCCCGTCCCCATATTTTTGTACTAAAGTGTATATAGCTTTTTCGAATATTTTTTAAACATAGTAAGTGTGGCTAACTCAAATCCTTATGATGAATTTAAATGATGACTTGACATGGATAATCATTGTGGCATGTATTCAATACTAATTCTCAATGCAACAGATACGACATTATATGAAGTGGTGTTCCTGTTATGTATATATGCTCATCCCTGTAGGTAGTAGGTACGCAACGTGCACCCCAATGCTTTGATAGCCAAAGCATTCCTGACAATTGTTAACAATTTTGCTTTTGCAATTTCCTCTAAGGAAGGGATTATTTTGTTGCAGTGTTGCACCCCTTCATCAAATTCAGCGCATTTTAATTGTTCTCAATCACTTATTTCAAATAAAACCAATAACAGTAGAATAAGAACTATTTATAACTGTAAAATCAAAATCTGTTGTAATTCAATGTTTAATCTCATGAAAAATAACAGACCCTAAAACCTACAAATAAAACTAATAATAGTAGAAAGAACAATTCATAACTGTTCTCAACTATCACTACCACAACACACCATTAACATGCCCACTATAATAGGTTAGCACTTACTTTACTTAGTATTAGCATAATTTACACATAATAATCATACAAAAATATAACCTTAAAATATTTTTTAAATATATTTTTGTGTAAGTAGGATTGTAGGAATGAGTATGATCCTCTTAATTCTTAAAAGCATAAAAGTATATATAGTTTGAAATTTAAAAATCATCGGCAATTTAAATTTAAACACAGTTTCTGAATTAAATTTCAATTAAACTTGTACTACAATGAAAGTCTAAAATAAACACAATTGTTTTTGGGTTCCCCGTCGGATTCCCCACCGAGTTCCCCGTCGGGGTCCCCCACCGAGTTTCCCGCCGGGTTCCCCATTGGATTCCCTGTCTGGGTTCCCCGTCGGGTTCGGGTTCGGATCGGGGAGCGGGCGAATACCCCTATCTTCATCCCGTCCCTATACCCAAGTGGGGAATCAATTGTTAACCCATCCCCGTACCCGTTTAAAATCTTCATCCCCATGACGGGTAATACCCGCAAATTTCGGGAAATCCCCAACCCATTGACACCCCTAGTGGGGACCAAATTTTTTAACATTATACGTCAATTGAATAATAAGATCAATTTTAACAAACCTTTCACTTTTTAATTTTCTCTTTGTCGCTTTAGCCTAAAAGCACAACATGGTTTTCAGCCACATCTATAAAATATATCATTAATTTTTAATCTATCTTATCATATTATATTATTATTATTGTTGTTGTTTTCTCTTTTGCTTTAAAAATATATGTTACTACTCTTTTGCTTGAATTGCCATGGACTAGAAAAAGGAGGATGAAGTTGAGTTGGAACACATTTTAGATATAGTCTTAATGGAAAGGAATTTTTTTGTTTGTTAGAAGGTCTAGTAACCTCCTCCGTATATCTAGTCGTGCATACGATATATATATATATATAAGGATTAGTGATCATCGCTCGGGATCAGCAGACAAAAGGTCCATTATACCCTCGAGAGTCAATCAATACACTTAAACCAAGAGGAGTGTTATAAGAATACTAGTTAACGCATCTGCATATTTATTCGTCTCACTGTAGACATGTCGGAACTGGACATACAAAAAGTCTTGGCATTTAAGCACTAGATTAAAGAGAGAAGGTGACGCCGAAGAGAGCAATAGAGGAGAGTTATGACCAACTGAGAGTCCATTTTTAAGATCACAAACTGGAAACCGCTTTCCCAACAAAACTTTAGTGTATGCAACACATCATATAGTTTAGCCATATGGACACTACATAAACCGAGGTTAGCTCCAAAGCCCGCATGCATCCTCCCTCATGAGACTTAATGAAACCCGTAACAGTTGCATGGTCTTCCACGTCTTGAACTATCCGTGTTAATTTTCTCAAATCCTAGTTGAGGAGCCTCCTAAGCAATATCCACGATAGAGCGTTGCACTTGGCAATGTCCCTTGTTCTAATCCATACGCAGGTAGATGCTCCATGACCCTGTCCCGAACAAATTTAGACCGGTCGCCTACCTCCAAAGTTCCTTCGATTTTTTTGCATTTTGCTACTTCCAGGTCCACCACAAACGTACCACAAAAACCTCACTCCACAAAGAGTCAGTCATAACATAATGAGAGGATAGAACATTACCTTGGATCCATGCCGCAAATGGGAGCTCGTAGAAGGTATCCATGAAGACCTCTTCATGCAAGTGAAGCCAAAGACGATGGGTCACGCGACAATCCCGAAACAAGTGCACCAAAGTCTCCACAACCCTCTCGCAACAAGGACAAGCGTTGGAAGTGGCACCATCGCGGCGACACCTATCTCCATTAGTCATCACACCGCCGTTGAGTGCTTTCCGCACGAAGAGACGTGCCCTCTCTTGTACTTGGATTGCCTAAAGAACATGGAGTAAAATACCTTCGCCGGATTGTAAGCTTGTTGCTGGCGAGAGAAGAGTATAGACCGAGGCAACTGAGTAGTCCCCATCTTGCGACAAGGCCCAAGTTAGCTCATCTTGTAGGGCTAAGGAAGAGACGAGGATGTTGTAGCAAATACTTCCTAAGAAGGCTGAATGTTTGCCAACTTCAACGCCATAGCATAGGGAAGACGTTGAACAACGTCATCAAGAAGCCAATAGGAAGAAGCACTCCAATAGTGTCTAATAGGAACGATATGTGGGTAAGGGATTCTCATATCCACAAGCCTATCTTGTAGTGGTTCATCAAGAAGCCACCTGTCTTCCCAAAACCAGATGTCCTGACCATCACCCAAAGTCCATCGAATTCCAACTGGCATGGCACCTCTCAAACCACAGTGTATGCCAGTCGAATAAGCCGAAGGCGCCATGTGTAGGCGGTCACTTTGGATATATTTACTCCGTAAAGCCCGAACCCATAGCCCGTCTTTAAGAAAACATCACCCCAACTTACCAATAAACGCTTGGTTAACTAACTATATCTTCCTGAAGCTAAGTCACATTCCTTCGGTTTGCAAATAACAAACCAAGAAATAATATGCATCTTATGATCACTGTCAACATGACCCCAAATGAAATTCCGAATAATCTTCTCCAAACTACATAGATTTGCATTCATAACCTCAAGAAGGAGAGAGAAAGTATCCTTGGCAATACATCTCTGCATGATAGGAACGCCAAGATAATTCCCAAGATTGCGGGTAACATCAACCCCGCTAATAACAGACATATCATTGCACAAGTCTCGAGAGATGTTAGGGAAACAAAAATTTTAGACTTAGAAATGCTTACTCTCAACCTTGACGACTTGTAGAATAATTCAATCCAGACAATGATAACTCTCATTTGGCCAACCGGAGCCTCCACGTACAAGGTAATATCGTCCACAAAGAACATGTGAGAAAAATGTGGGTCACCTCTAGAGAGGAATATAAGCTTCCAATTGCTTGGCTCCACAACCTCCAAAATCAAGTGATTGAGGCGCTCCACACATATGACAAATAGATACGGAGATAACGGATCACCTTGTTGGATTCCACGCCCAGGGATGAACTGATCAACTAACTCCCCATTCCAAAGCAACTAACCCGGGAAGAAGACAACACTCCCGTAGCAACCGATCCCAAGTAGGCGGAAACCGGGCCTGCCTAACAATATCCTCAACAAAATCCCGATGCAACCAATAATAAACCTTCTCAAGATCCAACTTCAACCACATACACCTTTTTACCTAACCGTTTCTACCGTTTCTTCCTCGTGGAACTACCTCTTGTATTAGAACAATGTTTTCCTGAATATAACGGCCCGGAAGGAAGCTACCTTGCGTGGGACCAACTAGCAAATTCATAACACCCTGCATCCGTTAGACCAAAACCTTAGAAATAATTTTATAGTTGAACATTACAAAGAGCTATAGGCTTGAACTGACTTATGACATCCGATTTCCCTACTTTAACAAAAAGGGAAATCAAGGTTTCATTCATACCCAAGGTAAGGGTTGCTCCCAAAAGAATCAAACCATCTCCACGAGAACGGAAGGGCCCACCACATGCCAACACTTCTGAAAGAAGTTATACTTTTGTTTGTTGTAGGACCCCTCTACCTTGTCAAAGACATATTTTGATCACTCGGATTTTATAAATATGAGAGGTTACGATTTAATTTTTTATAATGATTTCTTTTTTGAGTTGACAAAAAAATTGTTTTTAATTGACAATAATTTTAGTGGATCTTAAGGGAAACAAAATAATATCCTACAAAACATGTAAAAATAATATTGTGAATGCATAGCTTGTGACAACCTAGTTAAACATAAAATAATAAATTGTAATATAATGCTAGAATTCCTATTCGGTTAGACGAAATGAGGCAGTGTGAGTGGCTAATTGTTTCATAATTTTCCGGCTGACCAAATAACATCACTCTATAATGGTAGTCTTATTTATTAATGTAATAATTTTCGTCTAACCGAATAACATCACTCTATTATGGTGGTCCTAGTGAGTATGCAAATTGAATAAGAATGGGTCATAGTGAGTACACGGACCTGAGTACCTAATTGGCCATTTCTTCCGGATCACTCTACAATTGTTTTACTTGGTAGATTTCAATGAAAATATTGTCTTGAAATCTACTCATAGATCTCAATTAAAATATTATAAATGACTAATGACCGGAACTAATAGGGCATCCTCTTCTAGATCTTCAATACTTAAGGTCAAACAAACTTCCAAATGATCGCTAGCTAGCATAATCATCAGATATTGTCGAAGATTTAAATCGATGGAGTCAAGCAAGAATATATTATCTTCAAATTACGGCGGTTGCAATACCTTGGTGATATTGTATTGAATTCTATTTTTTCCAATCCTCAAGTTTAAAATATCATCGCTTACATCAACAAGAGTTCATGTAGTAGCTAAGAAGGATCTCACTCTAACTTATAACGTATGTTCAAACTCAAAGTAAATAATAACAAAATCAACTAGCAATTGGAAACCTCTAAGTATCCCAAGGATGTCGCCAAATATATCAACATGATGGACCATAGATATATCCTCCATGAACAATGTGAACTTCACATGCCGAATCTCACCTAACCTATGCTTATTGCAAAGAGATAAAGGTATCAAGCTGATACTAGCATCCAAATCGCAAAGACAATTATGAGTCTCATTACCTATCAATCATCAAGGGGGCATAAAAACCTACGGGTCTTTAAGTTTAGGAGTATCTTATTTTGAATCACTACACAAGAAAAGCGATGTTTTAAAATGTCGTTGGAATAATTCCCTTTCCATTTAATAACCGCTTGTTTGACAAGATGTCTATTAAGTACTTTGTACGTAGGCATTTGTTTTAAAATGTCGGTTTAGGGAATGTTGACGAGGGTTAAAACGTGAGTCTTAAATCACGCAAATAATTACAAGATCCATTATATGTAAAGGGAGTTAGGATCGTGCACAAGAAATGTGCTTTCTTGCTTTGAGAAATATTAATTAAGAAATTAAATAAATAAAAACTAAATGTAAACATAAAGTGAAACAAAGCAAACAAGGACATAAACAAAGGAAGGTTGATCGTTCATAGCACAATTAATCGGCCAATGACTCAAACTTTTTATTAAAATAAACATATAACAAAATAGAAGGGAAAGCGGATCGAAAGACATGAAAATTCTTAGTAACGGTGATTGGCTTAAAGGGCATGTATCGATTGGTCACCTCAGAAATCAAGGTAAATAGTAGTAGCTATATTAAGAGAGGGAGAATAAAGAATATATAATCAATCAATATAAAAGGTCTGGAATCCATATCACTCCAACATGCATATATAAAAAATCTCAATTGACAATTTCACAATTGAATGTAAGTCTAGTTATGCGGAAACAACTTCATTCAATTGTCACGTGGTTAAGACTTTGTTTGGTATACTTCAATGGATGTCCCGTAGATTGTCACGCACCCAATCTATCTTAGGTAAAGCCAGATTTGTCCCTAGAGAATTATTACTAAATCTTTCTTTTGAAAATATAGACTTGTCCCTAATGAGATCTATAAGCCAAAAATGTCTAACTAGACGGCGTGAAATTTCAAACAAAAAGAGAATATAGGAGAAGGAAATGATGTCGAAGCAAACTCGTCGCGTAGTATAGTTGATCGGCCCTACTAGGTCAAGACGACCGGCCTAGTCCAGAACTTGGTCTTTGACGCTTTCTCTTCGATTGTGGTCATGTGCAGTGAGAAACGGCATATGGCCGATCAACATTATATTCCGTCGATCAATGCTCAATCTACGTGCTTCCCGGTTTCTTCATCTTTACTCTTGGATCTCAGGTATTTCCGTTTTGACCTTGACTTCTTTGAGCACATGGAGATACTTAATATGTATAAGGGCACGTCTTCGTAGATAACTCACATTAGCTTCGCAAACGCTGGGATACCTACAATTACATAAACTAATCAATTGATCTCCGAAGTAAATAAGAAGGAAATAGATTGATAAGCTATGTTATTGAGCTCAAAAGATTTAATGAATGGAATAGAATGAGATTAGAAAGATACGCTAATTTGACTACTATCGAATACCTCATACTTGAATCTTATTTGTCATCAAGTAAGATCCGTAGATATCTTTATTAAGATGATTCTAATATTTGTCTCAAATGCAACAATATCAAACACTCAAACCTTATCATTATAACACATATCATATTACAAGGTTTAAGTCAAAGCTCATAAGTTTCATGACCATACAAGGGAATGTGTATAACTCTTTTACGTGTGTTTAAAGGATGTATATAATAACACTCAATCTCAACACATAAGCAATGATCATTAACCACAAGTTTACCAAGGCGTTTTCAACCTCCATCGCGTCGCTTTTCTACAAGTACATTATGAATCAAGAGGTCTTTTATAGGTTATAATTTGGTTAGGTGATGAGTAAGGGTGAGGAGTTATTTTGGATTTGTGGTGCAATAAGATCTAGTAACTAAGATGTCTCAAATCTCACGATTGACTTGATTACCACGTCCAATAGATCAAATCACCTTCTTGCAATAGGCGGGTTTCTTCACGCTTGGGTCACACTAGTTACGCTGTTTATTTCATCACTTTGTACTTTGAAAATTTTGATTCCCTTTTATTCTTCCCTTTTCAGCTAGGTCCACGTGATTAATAAATGTATATTTTGATATAACTTATGAGTATATGTTTTAATTCATATGTTACGGTAGTTTAAAGTTTTTAATGCAAGATGCGAAGCTGCGTATAAAATTGTTTTTCTCTTATTTGTGCTTCTAGGTGTTGATCGCAAGACGCGAGAGTTGCGCGATTAATAGCTTAAATACTTACAGGATGCGAGAGTTGTGCAAGATTGTTTCCTTCATAGCATAACGAATATGATATTTAGATTGATATATTGTCAATTGAGAGTTAATATGCATAGTTGTGGTGATTTAGATCCTCAAACTCTTTTTTTAATTGTCTTTGATATTATAACTTGGTTATTTTCGATATTACTTGTATTGGACCACATAGTGAAAAATACTTTCTTTCTCTCTTTATTGCTACGATTTGTGTTTTATCGTCTTTTGAGTATTCGCCCGATCCCCTCTGGTCGGCCGATTTGTGTGTTTTTCTTCCGTTTTTGATTTTGTTATTCACTTTCTTATTCATTAGTTATCTTACTTAATTGGCCATTCATCCACATCTAGTTGGTCGATCTTTGCGTTCCTTTTCCTATTTGTTTTATGTTATTTTTATTACGGTTTGTAATTAATTTGTCAAATCATTACTTGTTTTTCTAGTGTTCGATCCTAACCCTTTTACTACATTTGGGTCTTGTATATTTGTCAGGTTTAAGACTCACGTTTTAACCCTCTTCTTTTGGGATAAAGTTAATTTAAACGGAGAGAATGAGGAGAAGAGAAATACAAAAGTTTGTCTGAAGTTTACCTTAAGAGAGCCCGTGTGTGGGAAGGATGATTCCAAACTAAAATGCGGTTTGGTTCCACTAAACTGGGATAAACCGTTTATCCAATTTCAAGTGGTAAAGCAATATGTTGATAATAAAGGTTAAGAAAATAATCGGAAATTATGAGGGCTCTAGTTTACAAGACTAAAGGATTAAAAACTATTATACGAACTCAATAAATATTTTGGGATTAAATTTGAGAAGATTGGTGAAATTCAGCCCTTTTTGTTTAGTGTAGACTAATTAGGCCCCTAACAAAACTAAATTAAAAAATAAAGATAAAATAGAGAAATAATACTATAATTAAGGATAGAGGTTGGGCAGTTTATTGATTTTTAAATTAAAAAAACTGCCATAAAAATATCATCTGGTTATGAAAAAAATCGAAACCGTAAACAAAAGATTCTCCAAATCTTCTTTTAGCGGCTACTTATATCAATCAAAAGCAGCATCCCGTGTTCCAAGCCAAATACGCTCTACTCTCTCCAACTCCATTGAAGGCGGTTGAAGGCCTCTTCGTTCTGCATCTTCATTTCCGATTTGCAATCGTCGTTTATTGTTGTTCATCTTCATCAATTGTGGTTTAATTATACTAGGTAAGTACTCGATTTCATCTTTTCGGTCTATTCGTTGTTTAATACCCAACATTGAAAACTTCTCAACCTAGTTCTTCAGTGATGTTAAAAATGGAGAAGACGATAATTAATACTCACATATATGTACATATGTGTGCATAGATATAATATGTTTTGATTATGTACATTTATGTATCACGTATAGTTGTTGATAAATATTATGTACTAGTAATGCATCACACATAGTTGTTGTTAAATATTTGCTGATAAATATTATGTATTAGTTATTTAAATAAAGCAAGGAAGGACCAGCGGAAGAATGGACGTTCAAACTTTCATATGTAGTTGATTGCCACCGTATTATGTAACAGATCGATCTATATCAACGAACTTTGAAGGACACAAGAGTAGAAACAATAGCGTCCAGTTTTTACGATTAATTGCTCTTCAAATGATAACCCCCAATTAAAGGAGATTGTTAACGTTTTCTAATATAATTACAGTCTTTAACTACGTTAATTAATAAACTTAAATAGGATAGAGAAAGATTTTGAATATCTGCAGAATCTTTAATATTATGTATAATAAATCTTTTTAGTAAAATATACAAGGATCTAGTTTGTCAATATATAAAGAAAAGGGCCTAGTTTATACACCTTAATACATAAACTACCTACTTAGCCAACTCATCCATTAAATTTACAAGAAACCATTGACTATATACTCGAAGGGTATTACAATCTTCTCAATTACACCATTATCCCTATCTCTTATGTGGCATCCAAGCTATACCCTCCACAATGGTGGGTTGCGAGGCTCCCCCTTAATGTAATCACTTTTGATGACATATAGGAAAGAAAAGATAGGGATTGGGGGTTGACTGCTTATTGAAACGTTGACCCCTATTCATTTTTTACTAATACAAACGATGCTGATTCACTTTATGATGCAACCTTGATATTGAGAAATAGTCGAGGGAGCCTTTGGAGACGGATTTGGACTCATAAGAGACACTCTTGGTTGAATTATCCTACTTGTCGGCGAAAAGTGGCTCCAAGGCATATCTATAGGTAAGATGGACTTAGTGTGGAAGGAGTTGGAGAAGCGTGATCGTTTGGAAAGGTTTTCCAAAAGATCAAGTCTTTGGTGGTTAAGTGGTCACGATTTTGGTAAGTAATGGATAATCCTAATAGTGTGGCCGTTGAAAAAGTCTTTGTCACGGTGACAAGGTTTGGTCATTGTGATAGATCTCTTGTCAAAATAACAAAGTTGGGTTCGACGATAGAGTAGAGGAAACTCGATGGAAGCGTGGTGTTGATGAGTGATGGTGAGCGGTGGCTAAGGCTAGGCAGCGCGACGGGGATAGTGAACGGTGGAACCATAATAACAGGGGTTAGCTTGAAGGACTTAGTCCATGAGTTTTGTTTGTGGACGGGAATGGCGCACCAATATCTCCTACTACAATTGCATTATTGCAGGGACAAATTCGGTAGTAATCATGTGGCAATCATCAAGTGCTTCATAAGTTAATAGATATTTCCATGATGTTGAGAACCCCACAGATCCCTTTATCCCATATTCCCATTATGACAGCAAAAATTCTCCACTTGAAAAACCAACAGCTTTTTCAACTTTTGCTTTGATGATACCCAGAAAAGAACAATAGATCACTTAGCAATGACCAAGTCTTCGTTATTTCAGATCTAACAGAAAATTCTTAGTACTTAAATATGGTAAGAACATGTCCTTAAAACGATAACAAATAAATTTAAAACCCTCCGGTGTTCAGATCTCCCCCTCCGAATGTCGACTCGTATAGTTGAGTTCATACATCGTCTAACCAATGACCTTCTTGGCAAATGTTGGCAAGCAGAAAGCAGCTGAATGTATCTGCAATCAAAGAAAACATGTGAAACAATCAACACTGGATGCACAGTCATAAGACGAGAACAAGCGTACAATACCTCTGAGTTGTAAAATCTTAGGGGTCGCTTGGCATTGGCGTCGCCTCCAACTACATCAATAGGGTTGACTGGTTGCTTAAAGTTGACCTCAGGGCCCTCAGTAGAGCAAAGCATGAACCCCATCACACCACTAGGGTATGTGGGAACAGTGGTCCATGCATAGTTGACAGAACCCTTGAAGATCTGGCGACAATTTGCAACAATGTCTTCAATGATGTGCATGTGAAGCCATATGCTCTCGGCTTGGGTAGATATAACTCCACCAGGACGAAGAGCGTTAGCAACAGACTGGAAGAATGGCTTCTCAAAGAGCTCTTGAGCAGGACCTGATCAGAATCAAATACAAACAACTAAGTGTCTTCCACAAAACACTAATTAACTCGAGTATTATTTTTATATGATGCACACAAAGAGTTACCTATAGGATCAGACGAATCGACTATAACTGCATCGTAAGTTCCTGCAGGAACAGCTTTCAAGAATGCAACACCTGAAGATGTGAAATCCAGGAATGAGATGATGCGTAATACAAGAAGAAAAAAAGGCGGGATTGAGGCATTAGTCCTTACCATCACCAATATGCAAATTTACTCGAGGATCCTCGAACCCAATAGCCACTTCTGGGAAGAACTCCTTAGACACCTGCAAGGAGGAACATCAGGACTCTCCGTCTATAGACTATTTCCTACAATGAAATACCAATAGAATATGCTCTATAGTAGAGGTGTGACATTTACTCACAGTCACAACCATCTCATCGATTTCACAGATATCAATCTGTTCAACAGATGAATGACGAGCAACTTCACGCAGGACTCCTCCATCTCCTCCTCCAATAACAAGAACCTGACATACAAGACATATTATTACACTTTAGAAGATCATCAATCTTTGCTGTCAATGGCCGCCGCTCATTATATTACACTTTAGAGGTGATAACCTTTTTGGGATTCGGAATGGAGCAAAGAGGGAGATGAGTGATCATCTCCTGGTAGGCGAACTCATCTCTCTCGGTCAGTTGAATGACACCGTCCAAGATGAGAACTTTTCCGTACGTTGAGGACTGTAAAAAGGACCAATAACTATATAATCTCATGCATATAGCTTTATAAAGTCTTCAGCAGATCACAACACAATAATTAAGGAAGCTTTATACATTATAACACACCACCAAATACCTGAAAGACCATGACATTTTGGTACAATGATTTTCCTTCAAACAGAACCTTCTCTACCTTTAATGAGTGTGCTTCACCTGCATTCAATTCAATATCAGGAGAAATTATTAGCATAGCCTTTAGCACAGTAAAAGCATAGTGAATCTAATTACTCCATCATAGAAATCTTCAAGGTTTCGTGTGGTGTCTGAATAGTTTCACTAGGTACAACGTTGTTACAAAAACAAGGCTTGTTCAAACTAGGAACAATATAAACAACAACATCAAATCAGCTTAGAAAAACTACAAAAATTGTAGCTTTGCTGTGGCATGTACCTAAAATTACTTGAATCAGTGATTCACAGCACAAATTACAATCAAAGATACAGGGGAAACGAAACACCAGATTTCCAGATACTAGCAAGTACCAATTCACTCAAAAGACAAAATTTCGTACTGCGTGATGCTGAGAAGCCCAAATCTAAAGCAGCAGCAAGAGACACATTCACAACAATAGGGAAACTCCAAACGGGATAAAAGAGACAAAATAAAAAGGTTGAACCTTTACAAAAGAAACTAACCAGGCCACATAGGGCTAATTTCAGAGAACCAGCCAGGAATGATAGAAGACAAGGAATTAGAGCCGTTGGTGGTAGTCTCATCTTTCTCCTGTGAAGCAGGAGCTTCAACTGAGCCGCCATTAACGCCCATCTTGTCGACCTCTTCTTCTTCTTCTCTAGGCCTCTTGACAGGCAAATCTGTGGAACCCAAAACAGAGGTTTGGTCAGCCATTAGCACCCAACGCTTTAAATCGTCTTCTCCTTGTCTCTATCTTTCCACTACCCAACAAGGAGCAAGAACCCTATTCTTTGTTCTTCACACGCCCTTTCGCCGCTCAAAAGCTCAACAAATTAAGAGGCGCCCGCCACACAGATAAAAGAACCCAAACCTAAACAGTGTTGTCAGCTAAATATTATTCGTGCGGGGATATTTTGGTAAACCTATACCAAAACCCAAAATCAGAGTTTTAAAAATTACTATAATTTATTTCCTTTTATATCTTTTCATAATATATTTTAATTAAAACTTCAATTATAAAATAATTTTTTTAAATAATTCAAAACGAATTCTGAATTTAAAAAATCAACTTACTTTGTATTTATTTATTTTTTTAAATAAAAAATATTTTTTTTTAACTAATTATGATCACGTAAATTTAAACTAATTAATTTTATAATAAAAAATTTTACTTACTTTTATTTTCTGTTTTAAAATAAAAAATAAAAGTTTTAAAATAAAATAAAAATAAAAGTTTTAAAATAAAATTTTAAATAAAATTTATAAATTTTAAGTAATGAGAAATATTTTTTATATATTTTTTAATTTAAAAAATTTAGAAACTAAATTTAGGCCTAAATTTTTAATTAAAAATCAGAATTTTTTTATATTTATATTCAAATTATATTAAAATATAGAGGAAATTACCGGAAACCACCCGCTAAATAACCACCCGCTCTATCACTATTTACCGGAAACCACCCGTTATAAATACTCCGTTACCAAAATACCACTTTGTGTCAGTATACCGTCTATTTTCCGTCTTGTGGGCCCCATTTTAAAATAAAATAATAATATTCCTTCTTTTTCTTTTTCTGTTTTTTTTTTATTTTTTAATTTATTTTGTTTCTTTTTTTGTTAAAGAATAATAATTTCCATTCACACTAGTAAGTCCCGAAACCCTAAACTATCCCCAATTTCAGAGTTGATTTGGCAGGTAACCCTAAACCCTAATTCAGCCCCAATTATAAAGAAGCACCATGTTTTCTTCAAACCTCATATGCTTCCATCTGTTCAGCAGACTCATGATGGATTCAGCAACAAATACATAATTCTATTCCAACTGTTTTTGCTTTCATTTTTACAAAAATGGATGCCTCCCAGCTCTACTCAACAACAATGTCAGGACCTACAGACCCAAACCAAGGTAGCACAAGCAGCAGCACTGTCAATAATAGAAGAAGAAGGAGCAGAGAGATTGAAACTTTGTCTTTAGAAATTAGAAACTATCCAAGAGATCTGCTTCATAGCTTCATATCCACGAATCCAAACACATCAAACCAGCAATCAATCGAATCAGCCATGGAAGAGCAAGGTGGAGAAGACGAGGAGCCTGAATTGAATCTAGGGCTTTCACTTGGTGGGAGATTTGGTGTGAATCGAAACCAGAATCTTCAAGGAGACCCAAACTTAAACCCCATTCCAAATTCGAATGTTGCTTCTCATATTGGTGATTCCCCAATTTGAGGTGAAGAAGACCGTTAAGGAAATTGGGGAAGAAATTGGATCTAGATTTGGGTTTGGAGCATGATTTTCCCTCAATTAGACCTTCGGGTTTGCTGTGGTTTCGAACGAAACGTACTCGAGTCCGTCTCTTCCTGCTCTACATGTCTAGATATAGAACTGTGGGATGGCAACCATGGATCCTTCTGAGACTCTGTCATCTAACACCGTCTGACCGTTGTCGTCTCTATCTGCATATGAGCCTCACCCCTCAACAGGTAGAACACTCTGTGGCCTGAGAGCGGCCATACCGGCGCTAACCTGGCGTTCTACACCGAAGAGAAAAGTAAACATAAGTTTACAAGCTTCATATCCGTGAATATATGAAAAAGAAACAAAATTAAAATTTTAACCCCTTCTTTAACAAAAAAAAAACAAAATAAATTCAAAAATAGAAAAAAAAAAAAAAAGGGAAATTATTATTTTATTATAAAGTGGGGTCCACAAGACGGAAAACAAACGGTATACTGACACATGGTGGTATTTTGGTAACGGAGTATTTATAACGGGTGGTTTCCGGTAAATAGTGATAGAGCGGGTGGTTATTTGCAATATGACCTATTTAGCGGGTGGTTTCCGGTAATTTCCTCTAAAATATAAATTAAAACTAAATTTTTAATTCAAGCATTATAAAATATTTTATAAAATACAAAAAGTACATGGAGACCTAATTTTTATTTTTTATCTTATAATCCAATATGAGACTTTGAATGAAATATGTTTGAAAAAATTTATTTTATTAATATATTTATAATTCGATTTAATATTTTTTTGATTAGTTTTAGTTTTATTTCTATATTTCATTTTAATTCGATTTTTTTTTTTGAAAAATAATTTTTTTTTAAAAAAAAAAGGTCTAAATTTAAATTTCTAAATTTTTTACCATTTTCTAAGAATTATAAAGTTACTTAGAATAAAAACTTA
>BSUD01000001.1:31869067-31940909 GCA_033239045.1 Fagopyrum esculentum | reverse complement strand
ATTATTTTAAATTAGGTATTATAAAAAAATTTAAAACTTTGTGTATATCAAGAGAAAAAGTCCAAACATGAGGGATACTAAGAGAAAAAATTCAAAAATTATTTTAACATAAATCTTTTGCTTTGAATGCAAATTCTTGAAGTTAAAAAGCAGAATAAAATCTTACTTTATATATTCAGTTTTTAAGAAAGTATTAATTAATTAATATTAAATTTTTTCATTTTTAATATTAATAGTGTTTATTACAATAATAATAGATATTTAGATTAATATATCACTTGTAAAGTGAGAAAACATGAGTTTATTTTAAAAATTAATAATTATATCTTTATTTTTAATTTTATTAGAAGCAACTCGTGTATAGTACGGGCTCGAACATTAATACTTTTTATAATTTTGGCTTACAAGTTCATGTATAAAAATACAATTTGTGTATTTTTTTGTGGACTTTCAAATATTAATTATAAAAATGTTGACTTTATAAAACCTCTATTATTTGATTATTTATATGAGAAATTAACATATATATTTATTGTTTTTGAAGATATTATACGCATAAGAAATGTGGGATGGTGTGAACCCTGAAGAAGGAAAAAAAAAAAGTTACTTATTCGTAGTTTTGTAAACAGTAAACATTAATGGGTTGATTTTGAAAAGTGTAGCTACTAATAAAGCTGATATTGCATAATATAATGAATTATTTGAGTAGATGCTTAAGAAAGAAAAGATGTGTTTACCCGGAAAAGGACAAGTTACTAGCGGCCGATTAAAGCACTATTTTTCGATTTTCGCAATTATTTTAAAATATCACGGGGCTCTGCTCTCACTTTCATATGAGTGGTCCGGGGACATCTTGCTCTTCGTCAATTATTTTCAACATATCTTATAAGACCTAAATGAACTATTTTATTATAAATAAACTGTTTATTTATAAAAATTAATTTTGAAATACATATTGCTCGTTCGGTAAAACCTTATTTAATAAATATAAATATTTTTTAGATATAAACTAATATATAGAATGTAATTTATGCTTTGTAAAATATAAATAACTAGTCTAATTGTATGTTTATTGCTCATAATATGTATAATAATTTATACAACAGAAAATATGTATTCAAATATGAACTTTAACGTCTATACATGAATTACAACAATAATAGACTTATAATTACCTCTGGTTAGTGTAGTATAGTACAAATTTAATTAATGTGTTCTCTATCGTTAGGATCAGTAAGATATATAATATTATTCAATAATAATAATAATAGCGTAGTTTTTATTGTTATTCTAAACAAAATAATCATGAATTAAATATGTTATTATAAATTAATCAACAATAATGTACAATCAATTTTCAATTATTCTAATAATATAAATTTTATAAATATTAAATAGTTTTAACAATAAGGTATTTTTTTGGTAAAGAAGGACGGGAAGACCTAAGTCTCGCTCATATTATTAGAAGCAAAGGGTAACAAGCTAACTAGTGACAAGCCTTTGGGATGCAACTCTACGGACATTGTTTGACAAATGGGAATTAAAGAAGGGGGATGAGACAACATGAAATAACCAAGCGGGAAATCAAAAGCGAGTGAGGCCAAATGATCAACTGATGCATTGGCTTCGCGGTAGATGTGCCGGAGTTGAACGAGTCAGTTCCTACTGAGGAAGCCTTGACAATTGGAAACCATACTAAATAAGGGGTGGGACGGGGAAATCGGATGATTGATGAGGCGAATCACGAGTGCTGGAAACCAGATTAAAAGTAATCAGATTATACTCCAATTACTTCAAACATAAAGGAATGATTCCAAAATATTTTATGAACAAGGGTATCCGTATAGACTAGATTCGTTTACGTTTCCGGAGTTAAAACCAAACGGGCCCTCAATTGATTTATGCATTTGTCCTAGTTCGTGGGCACTCAATTCGTCGATCGTGAGCATATGCATCCTCGCAATGAAAGGCTCGTTCCACACCGGGGTCATGATGGTTCGTCCATCCAATCGGTAGGGGGTAAAGGTGAATCTCTTAAGAGTCAAACTTACAAGGTCAATTACACCACAATCAAAGAGCTAGTAAAAAAAAGGGAACAATAAAACTAAGTTTCGATTACATTATAACTCACCGGTACTAAATGTGTTAGTCCCCCAATCAATGTTATCACACGGATTTCCTTTTAGTGTTTTCCGGGTTTTCAACAATGGTGATTATCAGTAAGCAGGTCTCCAGCATCGTCCTAAGGATAACCACAACGTATCGATAATATGTTTCCGTTGTGAGACCGGCGATAGGGACCTCCATCCAATTTTGTTCCCGACTCGGTCCACTACATGTCCACCATATGTCGTTAAGGGTCGTGTCAATTGACTTGAAAAAAGACGCTTGTAAGGAGTGACATAAAAGGGGTTTAACAAATAAGTTGGCATGAACTTAACCATGATAAAACAAGTTAAAATAGACATATTCACCTAAACATGATAAAAAAAAGTTAAAATAGACATATTCACCTAAACATGATAAAACACAAGTTTCTTTTGTTTGCTTTTGACACTTTTGGTTTTCTTACGCCCGATGTCGTTGAGGTTCTCAAGAGGGTGCAACGGGTCTTGTATGATAACGTTATGTCTCCTAGGTCTTCTGATGTTATTTTTAGGAGGATCGAATTTGCTATTCAGAAAGGATTGGCGGCACAGCTTGTTGTCCGTATTACTTCTAGCTCTAAAATATATATTTAGACAGTAGATTGTCTAGGTACATATTTTCAGCCTTATGTCTTTCTCCTAAGGATACTATTTTCTTGTATATATTTTCCCTTTTATCAATAAACACACAGTTTATCATCATAACTAATTCTACTTGGTTTCAGGCATCTCTCGATCCTAACATTCTACTCTCCTGCTATTCTACTCATTTTCTTCTCTCATGTGAAAATTTTCTATGGTGATATGGGCGCTCTTACACCTACATCAGATTACTACCTCCATCCCTCATATCATCAGGGTCCAACCAATTATTCATTGATTCTCGATGAACATAATTTTCCATAATGGAAAGTTGTTGTCCTCAATTCGTCTCTACTAAACAAAAAGATGGTTTTCTAGATAGATCTATCAACAAATTGACGGTAGACACTACTGGATCGAAGTATTAAAAGAGCGTCAATTCCATGCTCAACAGTTTGGTTCTTAACTCAACTGAATCCAAACTCAACCCTTCAATTCCTACTCATCCTACTATCCATGAACTATGGAAAGGCATTATCCAATGCTTTTTTGTTGGTAATGACCCTGTCTTTTGCCAATACGATCTTCTTTGGCTCAATGCATACAAAATGGAGAATCCATTGTGTTGTATTTCAGATGTTGCAAACACTCTAGGAGGATCTTGCTTCACAATTAACGGGTCAGCATGTGTCTACTCATGTACATGTGGAAAGGAGGCCATTATTAAAGAAGATGAAAAAGTTCTTCATTTTCTTATGGGTCTCGATATGATAATCTACTCCACTATTTGATCTACAATTATCGCAATTGAACCTCTTCCCAGTCTAAACAAAGTGTATTCTTTAACTATCCAAGAATAACATGTTCGTATTCTTTCTAAAATCAAAACATCTATTGCGGATTCGCTCTTCCATCACGAGGTTCCAAATCATCGTCTTCTCGTCCAAAAAATACCAAGATATGTATTCACTGTAAGCGAGTTTGTCATGATGTCTTAACCTATTTTTAAGATCATTGGATATCCGGAATGGTGGAACAATGGTCGTGGTATCGGAGATCCAATCACTCGTGCACCGCCTCCTGTTAAGTCTCAAACAAACATGGTTACGAGATCTGGCAAAACAACAACCGGATTTGTCCATGTAGTGGCTAATTCGGTTTCATCTACTTCTCTGGATCCAGTCGGTCGTAACACCTTCAGTTCCGGAATAACCAATGATCAATGATCTTCTCTATATCAAATGTTCCAAGCTTTACCACATCCTAATGCACCCGTCACTCAAGCAGATATTGTTTCTACTCAATGGATTTTGGATAGCGGAACATTCTTTCATATGGATGGTCTCGATCTCTACTTTTTGGTTCGTCTAAATTTTCCTCGTACAACATTAAGCTTCCAAATGGCTCTTCTATTTATGCAAACCAATATGGATATATTAAACTACTACCTCATTTTATTATTAACAATGTAATATTTTTCCAAGGTGCCATTGTAATCTTCTATCTATTAATAATCTATCTATTGATTTATCTTGTCAAATTACATTCATTGATAAAATTTGCGTACTTCAAGAACCCACCATGAAGACGTTGACTGGATGAGGTGATACTCGAGACAACGTGTATTGGCTTCGTTGGCTATATCCAAAATTTCCGAACCCAACTTCTCACTCTTACTTTTTGTCGGTTGATCCAGTCTAGCTATGACACATTCGCCTTGGCTATCTTTTTTTTTAGTTTTAAAACATTTTGATGCTATTTCTTGTGACATTTTCCATCAGACAAAGCAAACTAGATGTGTTCTTCCAATAAGTATTACCCTTACAACTGTCATATTTGATCGTATTCAATGTGATGTATGGGGAACTTACCGTTCTTCTAGCATATGTCGGTTGTCATATTTTTTTTTTACTATTGTACAAGATTACCCTAGGAAAACTTGGATATATCTCATGCGTTTTAAATAAGAAGTTTCCAAACATATTCAAAAATTTTGTGTTGTGACTAAAATTCAATTTTCTAGAACCATCAAATGTCTTCGAAGTGATAACGGTTTCAAAATTCTAGCTTTAAAACCATTTCTTTAAAGTCAAGGCATTTTGTTTAAAAAATTTTGTGTTGCGACATCTCAATAAAATGAACGTGTTGAAAGAAAACATCCTCATTTATTAAACATTTCTCGGTCCATTCTTTTTCAAGCAAACTTACCTACGTCTTTTTGGAAAAAAGTTTTTTAACGGCATGTCATCTTATCAATCGCACACCATCTAAATTTCTAAATAATAAAATCCTTTTTTTTTTCAAAAACAACCAAATTATTCAAATATTCTATCGTTTGGAATTTTATGTATTCTACAATATTACCAAAATCTTCGGATAAATTTTAGAAGTTTCCAAACATGTTCAAAAAATTTGTGTCGTGACTAAAAATCAATTTTCTAGAACCATCAAATGTCTTCGAAGTGATAAAGGTTCCAAATTTCTAGCTTTAAAACCATTCTTTATAGTCAAGGCATTTTGTTTAAAAATTTTTGTGTTGCGGCATCTCAACAAAATGGACGTGTTGAAAGAAAACATCCTCATATTTTAAACATTTCTCGGTCAATTCTTTTTCAAGCAAACTTACCTACGTCTTTTTGCGGAAAAAGTGTTTTAACGACATGCTATCTTATCAAACGCACACCATCTAAATTTCTAAATAATAAAATCCCTTTTTTTATTTCAAAAACTACCAAATTATTCAAATATTCCATCGTTCGGATTTTTACGTTACTCTACAATAGTACCCAAATCTTCGGATAAATTTCATCCTAAAAGTCGAAAATGCATTTTTTAGGTTTTCCTTTTTGCCAAAAGGTTGGCGTTTATATGATTTAAATACGCAATAAATTTTTATTTCTCGGTATGCCATTTTTTTTATGAATATCATATTTCATTCTAAAATCAAATCCACATCCAATTCTATTTCTATATCTAATTCAATCTTAATCTGCCTATGATGAGCCTAGTCCTAATTTTACATATGTTATTTTATCCCCTTTGTCAAAATCCATCTGTCACAGAAAATGCATTATTCGAAAATACTAACTCAATTACCAATCGGCCCATTACAACTCAGCTCATATCACCTCAGCCCAATAATATTTCCCCCCCTAATCTATCTTATGGAACTTACCATAATTCCACTTCTTTAGCTTTTCATGCCCCTCTTCCCTATAATCCGATGCCACATCATTCTTCTACACTCTCTCCTCTTATTTCTTTTGCAAAAACGGATCTCACCCTCTCTCTCCTTTATTAAACTCATCTAGCCCTAATATCTCTCTATATACTGATACATCGGCTCATATAGATACAAGAGATCAACATTCTCTTGTTACTACGGACTTAATTCCGACTCGACGTAGTACTCGAGTTTCTAAACCCTCTACCTTGCTCTCTAATTATCACAAAAACATCAACAACAACAACATCAACAGTAGCAACAACAACAACACCAGCAACAACAACATCAACAGTAGCAACATCAACAACACCAGCAACAACAACATCAACAACATCAGCAGTAGCAAAATTATCATCATCAACAACAACAACAACAACTACTACTACAACAACAACATCAACATCAACATCATCAACAACAACCACAACCACAACCACAACAACAACAACAACAACATCACCACCACCACCACCACCACCACCAACAACAACAACAACAACAACACCAACACGACCAACAACAACATCACTACCAACACCAGCAACAACAACAACAACAACGACGACAACAACAACAACAATAACAACAAAATCAACAGTAGTAGCAACAACAACAACAATAACAATAACAACAACAACAACAACAACAACAACAACACCACCAACAACAGCACCACCACCACCAACAACACCAACAATAAGATCATTAATAGCAACAATAGTACCAACATCACCACCATCACTACCACCACCAGTAACAACAACAACAAAAAATACAAATACAACAATACCACCACCACCACCACCACCACCACCAACAACAACAACATCATCATCAGCAGCAGCAGCAGCAGCAACAACAACAACAACAACAACAACAATTTCCCCCCCCCCCCCATTAATTACTGTATTATAAACTGTTTACTACATTTTGAGATATAAGTGCGTCGCATACTATAGACTTTTCCGATCTATATCTATATACTTATATTAAAACAAAGCCCTTCTCGTCACGTGTCATCATTTTATGTCTTCAATGTCATGTGTCACTTTTATTAGCCTTCTTACTTTATAATCATTTAATTATATCAATTAATAACTAATTATAATTTAAAATTAAGTAAATATATTCTGCTAAATATATTTTATTCATTTTTAACTAATCATAATGTCCATATTTAAGTTATCCTAATATCACATAGATATTTTTTTGACACATATGTTTGGATATTGCGTCTTAATCTTATTGTTATCAAAGTCATGTACCTCAATTGGTAATTTCGAAATAATATTTACAAATTATTATTTTAAATATTATTTTTAACCAAAATAAAAAAACATTTTTAATGATTAATATTTTTTCGTAATGATACATATATGCACTATTTAAAATAAAGTTGATAAAGTCTTGTTAATCATTCTTTCTCGATTTGACCGTTTTTTAATATAATATTATTATACTAGTCTTTGATAATCAACTAACATATAATTAACTTAACTATATCTTATTTTGTTTATAAATATTTTATTACTAATCTTTTTTTTATATTTAAATATATAAATACAATATTAGCAACAATTGATCGATATTTACCCTCTTAGTTGTTTGACATCTATATATTTGTAATATGCTTAGTTTGTAAAATAAATTTATGCACATACCTCAATCCAAATATATTTTCTAATATTAAAGTACAATAAAAAATACTTATTACAATAATTTGTTAATAACTTAAAAAAATAGGTATTTTCTTAGACGTTTTCAAATATAAAAAAATTACAAATACTTTGCTATCAATTGATATGTTTTTGTTAAATAACTAATTATATATTATTATTAGTGTTATTATTACTATTATTATTATTATTTATGTTTGTATATTTTTAAAAAGGTATTTTAATAATATCATTTAATATAAGTAATAGGGTATCAAATTAATTATACAGAAGACTAGTTCATATTCGATCTTTTTTTCATTTGTGACCCTCGACTTTTGTAGTACAATCTTAAAAGAGAGAACTTTATTCCAAATGTACTAGCTTTGGTATCAATGTGGTATTGGTAAACTACAACCTATAAGCTAGATAGAAAACAATAAAGTATACCTTTAAATTAAAAATATTTTAATTAATTGATAGAATCCAAAGAAAAGGAGCATTTTCGTGGTGGATTAAAAAAATCGGCACTTACTTTATCAAAAAGTTTCAAAAGTTTTCTTTTGATAGAAAAAAGAATCACAATCAATTTAAAATATCAACAATTTTTTTTTCTTTGATTGCACTCTTCCGATTATACATAATTGTCGTTTTAACCTTTAACACATTTTTAAGAAAATATTAAATAGCATAGATTTTACAAAGTTTTTTTTTTAATCTTATCACTTATTAAATGTTCAACACTCTTTTGAACCAATGAAGATACTTTCTGACATAAAAGTAGCGTGCCGAGTTCATGGACATCACGTCTGATCGGAAGTAAAGATAAGCAATTACGGTAAGCAAAGAGGAAAAAGAAAGAGTAAAGGAAGAAGTCTATCAGGTCTTGAAAGTGGTTTGAGAACTTGTCCAAAGGACAAGCAACAAGCAAATAATGATGATAAAAAATATAATAAAGTGAGCGATCTAAGGAAACAAGTATCGTCACTACAATGAATTAATATTTTTTGGTAGGAAGGAGAGTCGGTGGTCCCCTGCGCATCTAGCCGCGCTTATTATATATGAAAAAGAGGCTAAGTAGTACGGACACGGGATAACACGACCCCTTACATCATATATAATGCAATATATTCCTTACATTAAAATATCCACCTAGTGAGACGACCATTAATCTTATCTAGCAACGCAGAGAATGTCGCCTTGGTTACTCTTCCTTGAAGCAAGGGCATGCCAAGATAATTGCCTAGCTTATTCATTACCTCAAAACCACTTGAGTCTTGTAAGCTCTTCTGAAGGTCCTCATTAACGTTAGGAGAAACAAAATTTTTTGATTTCTATACACTTATTTTCTAACCTGAGGCTCTACGGAAAATATCAAGACAGTCAAGAACCACCTTCAGCTGCTCCATGCTTGCCTCAACAAAGAAAGTCAAATCGTCTACAAAGAACAAGTGTGAAAGTTTGGGACCTCCACGGGAAAGCTTTATGGGTTTCCATCTCCCTCTACTAGCTTCCTCGATAATGAGATGACTCAGCCTTTCCACACAGACAACGAACAAGTACGGGGATAACGAATCTCCTTATCTTAGTCCTCTTTCAGGGAGAAACCAAGAGTGAGTTCCCCATTCTAATTCACTTGAAACCATCCCGAAGGGTACCCTACAGTTTTGATAGATTCATCAACAAAATCCTAACGAATCCTATCGTAAGCTTTCCTCTAAGTCCAACTTCAAAATCATCCATTTATTACCCGGTTTCTTTTTTCTCGTAGAGTGGATGATCTCTTGCATCAAAACGATATTATCTTGGATAAACCTACCCGGAATGAAACTTCCTTGCGTCGGCCCAACCAGAATATCAATATTGTCCTACATGCGTTGCACCATCACTTTAATAATGATTTTGGACAAAACATTGGCGCTATAGGTCTGGATTGATTGATCAACTCTAGGGTGCCCACTTTAATAATGAGGCATAAGATAGTGCCTTTCAGTCCCACATGAAGCTTTCTACTCTCAAAAAAATGAGTGAGCACTCTAAGCACCGAGGAACCGACAATGCCACAACACTTCTGGTTGAAGATCAGTTGAAAGCCATCAACTCTTGGAGATTTATAAGCCCCCATACTCTTGACGGCTCTCCAGACTTCATCCTGGGTGATGCTCTTGAGCAAATCATTCTCTCCTTGATTTAGGAACATGAGACACCCATTGGTAAGAGGTTGGTGCCTTGAACTAGAGCAACCAATCTCACTTTCACTTTAGAGGTCTTTAAAGAAGCCAACGACAATAGCTTCAAGCTTATCTCTATCTTTTTCCCACTCTCCTTCGGGGGTTTTCAAACCATCCACAATGTTACCTCTGCGCTTGATGATGGTCGCCGTAGGGAAAAAATGTGTTTCTATCACAAAGGAGAGCCATTGTTCCCTAGACTTCTGGAACCAAATGATGTCCTCTTGTTCTAGAACCTCTTCTAGTCTCGTTTGAAGGGTAATCTCCTTAGTTCTCCCCCCAAAAGTTGAAAGCATAACTGGATTGCTTTGTAACTCACCTAGTTCCTTCATGATCTTTTCCTTCCTGCAAAAAACATCACCAAAAACACGACGGTTCCAAAGAAGAAGCCAACTTTTAAGAGTATAAAGAGGGATACCTATACTCGTATGCATGTCCCAACAACGCTTGACCATGGGCATAAACTCCTTACGAGTCATCCAAGTCGTCTTGAACCGGAAGCGTCGCTTATCCCGTCTCATCTTAGTCAAGGGTTGAAGCCTAAGAAAGATAGGTGAATGATCCGAAGAAAAGCGTGCAAGCTGTTTGACTGAAGTGTTAGGCCAATCCATCCTAGCGTCTTGATTCAAGAGAACTCTGTCTAATATTTTTTGAATCCCTTTATTCCTAGTCTTACTATCATCCCAAGTGAAATCTGGACTAGAGAAACCAAGATCGAGAAGCCCATAATTATGGATGATGTCATTGAAAATATGCGAGTCCCTGTGTAAGTTACCCGAACCACCCCTACTCTCATGTAAGGAGGTAATGCAATTGAAATCACCACCAATGATGTAGGGATCGTCAATCTGAGCCAATTCTTTGTCAATGACATCCCAAAACAGTTGTCTTCTACTATAAGTCGGAAGGGCATATATCGCTAAAATATGGAAAGACTTATTGGCCACCACCACTTTGACATGGACAAAATAGGGACAAGTGCTCATAGTCACAACCTGAAACTTAGAGTCATCCCAAATCAGCCATACTCCTCCTTCAAACCCTACCGGATCCACCCGTACGCACCCTCCAAATCTCATACGTTACAAACTCTGTCAGCACTCTCTCCTGATATACGTGGTTCAAGGATCGTCTACAAAGAACAAGTGTGAAAGTTTGGGACCTCCACAGGAAAGCTTTATGGGTTTCCATCTCCCTCTACTAGCTTCCTCGATAATGAGATGACTCAGCCTTTCCACACAGACAACGAACAAGTACGGGATAACGAATCTCCTTATCTTAGTCCTCTTTCAGGGAGAAACCAAGAGTGAGTTCCCCATTCTAATTCACTTGAAACCATCCCGAAGGGTACCCTAGAGTTTTGATAGATTCATCAACAAAATCCTAATGAATCCTATCGTAAGCTTTCCTCTAAGTCCAACTTCAAAATCATCCATTTATTACCCGGTTTCTTTTTTCTCGTAGAGTGGATGATCTCTTGCATCAAAACGATATTATCTTGGATAAACCTACCCGGAATGAAACTTCCTTGCGTCGGCCCAACCAGAATATCAATATTGTCCTGCATGCGTTGCACCATCACTTTAGTAATGATTTTGGACAAAACATTGGCGCTATAGGTCTGGATTGACTGATCAACTCTAGGGTGCCCACTTTAACAATGAGGCATAAGATAGTGCCTTTTAGTCCCACATTAAGCTTTCTACTCTCAAAAAAATGAGTGACCACTCTAAGCACCGAGGAACCGACAATGCCACAACACTTCTGGTTGAAGATCGGTTGAAAGCCATCAACTCTTGGAGATTTATAAGCCCCCATACTCTTGACGGCTCTCCAGACTTCATCCTGGATGATGCTCTTGAGCAAATCATTCTCTCCTTGATTTAGGAACATGAGACACCCATTGGTAAGAGGTTGGTGCCTTGAACTAGAGCAACCAATCTCACTTTCACTTTAGAGGTCTTTAAAGAAGTCAACGACAATAACTTCAAGCTTATCTTTTTCCCACTCTCCTTCGGGGTTTTTCAAACCATACACTATGTTACCTCTGCGCTTGATGATGGTCGCCATAGGGGAAAAATGTGTTTCTATCACAAAGGAGAGCCATTGTTCCCTAGACTTCTGGAACCAAATGATGTCCTCTTGTTCTAGAACCTCTTCTAGTCTCGTTTGAAGGGTAATCTCCTTAGTTCTCCCCCCAAAAGTTGAAAGCATAACTGGATTGCTTTGTAACTCACCTAGTTCCTTCATGATCTTTTCCTTCCTGCAAAAGACATCACCAAAAACACGACGGTTCCAAAGAAGAATCCAACTTTTAAGAGTATAAAGAGGGATACCTATACTCGTATGTATGTCCCAACAACGCTTGACCATGGGCATAAACTCCTTATGAGTCATCCAAGCCGTCTCGAACCGGAAGCGTCGCTTATCCCGTCTCATCTTAGTCAAGGGTTGAAGCCTAATAAGAAAGATAGGTGAAAGATCCAAAGAAAAGCGTGCAAGCTGTTGGACAAAAGTGTTAGGCCAATCCATCCTAGCGTCTTGATTCAAGAGAACTCTGTCTAATATTTTTTGAATCTCTTTATTCCTAGTCTTACTATCATCCCAAGTGAAATCTGGACTAGAGAAACCAAGATCGAGAAGCCCATAATTATGGATGATGTCATTGAAAATATGCGAGTCCCTGTGTAAGTTACCCGAACCACCCCTACTCTCATGTAAGGAGGTAATGTAATTGAAATCACCACCAATGATGTAGGGATCGTCAATCTGAGCCAATTATTTGTCAATGCATCCCAAAACAAGTTGTCTTCTACTATAAGTCGGAAGGGCATATATCGCTAAAATATGGAAAGACTTACTGGCCACCACCACTTTGACATGGACAAAATAGGGACAAGTGCTCATAGTCACAACCTGAAACTTAGAGTCATCCCAAATCATCCATACTCCTCCTTCAAACCCTACCGGATCCACCCGTACGCACCCTCCAAATCTCATACGTTACAAACTCTGTCAGCACTCTCTCCTGATATACGTGGTTCAAGGATCGCCACCATATCTATCTTATGTTGCTTACAAAGATACTTAACAACCTTTTTAAAATCGTTCTTTCCGGATCCTTGTACATTCCAAAGTATGCAATTCATAATAACCATAATGAAAAGATGTGACTACGCACCTAGATGTGGACTGACGATTGCGGTCTTAGACGTCCGAATGCAAATTGCCTTCTTGAAGTTTTTCGACTCTAGTCTCATCACTCCTTCCATCCATAGCTTTGTCTTTATTGGAAATGTCCTTCGGCTGGGCTAAGAGAACCTCACTAGAACAGTGCAGACTTCTCAAAACCCCATTATCAGTCTTCGTCAATTCTCCTTGTTGTGTGCTTGCCCGTACCTCTGTACCGACGTTCATACCCATGCTTTGCGGGTTACTCTTATCATCCGCATGGCCACTCCATGATCCTCTTTTGGTTGAGTCACAAGTCCTTTACTGATATGTATATTATCCGAGTCTTGGGAAAGCACAAACATCCCCTCCCCGTCTCCTTCCAACATCATCTCTCCACTCTTAGACTCTCTTTCGATGAACCCGTGCTTATCCTCCGGTTCTTCTCTACTCTCTTATACGTCCGAACTGACCACCGACTTTAACTCCTTCTCTGGACGCTGACGCTTCAAAGATCCTTGTTCCATGCTCACTGCTAACTCACTTTTAACTTTTATAGCATTCTTACGCCTTGTATTCCTCACCTTATTGCGAATCTTCTTCTTCTCAACCTCCATCTCCTCTTCTGTCTTTCTTTGCGCTTCAAAGATGATATCTCCTTCTATTCGATTACTTCTGTCTTTACTTGAACTTAGCCTCAACTCTTTCTCTTCCTTGCATGGCATGTAACGTACTTTTCCTACTTGCCTCACCATCTCTAATATTTTCAACAGATCCTTGTGCCGTTACTTCCTCATTAGCCATCACCCTTTTACCTTTACAATATTGATAGTTTTTACCCCTGTATCTCTCCCGTTATTACCTCTTGCCAACTAGGATCCTTGATTTTCTTTCTCATTCGTAAACTTTCCTTGTACCTTAGAGTTTTGATATTTACTGTAGCCTCCCACTCTCCTC
Source organism: Fagopyrum esculentum (assembly GCA_033239045.1). NCBI lineage: Eukaryota > Viridiplantae > Streptophyta > Magnoliopsida > Caryophyllales > Polygonaceae > Fagopyrum > Fagopyrum esculentum. The sequence goes on along the minus strand of BSUD01000001.1, from coordinate 31,926,940 downwards.
TGATTCATGTGTGGAATATCTTTGCCTTTTTGATATATGACTTTCCTTCACACTATCATCCATGGTCCGAAGCCTTCTTGGTCTGATTTTGCCGGTGAAACAATCTCCGTTGACTCAACTGAACTCGTTTCTTTTTTTAACTTCAGTACTAGTCCCATTAGGGTTAGCAGCTTTCATCACGTCACCATTTTTTCCACCGTTTTCAAAGGACAGTGTGATGCGTAATGCCCTTATCTACCACATTTGAAACATAATAACTGTAGACCTTCGTATTCAATGGCACATCTCTTGTTGTTGACATAGATATCTTTCTTCAAAGGACTTTATAATCCGGTTAGTTGAGGGTTTATAATCCGGACCTGCACCGGATTAAAGGTTAGAGGTGTATTTGCCCACAGGTTTTATAATCCGGGCGTGTTTTTGCCAAGCACCGGTGTATTTGCTAGGTTCATTTTGCCCCTTTTTTGGATTGTTTGTTTGCCCGGATTATTTGACATTTTATAATCCGGATATTTGACTACATATAATCCGGATCTAGAACATCCGGATTATATAAGTGATAGGATTATAAAATGTCAAATAATCCGGAGGAACATCCGGATTATATAGTTGTGTAAAACACCGGAATATTTGTTTTTTATAATCCGGACTAAGATTAACGGATTAAGAAGTTTAGTGGTGGTGCCATTGGGTGAGGTTAATATACACCGGATACTTACAACCGGATTATTATAATTTTAACTTTATACACCGCCAACATATATCCAAATTATTTTCTGTCTATTTTTTTTTATATATATTTCATTCTATTTTTCGAATATACAACCTGTAACATTTGATTTAAATCTTGTAACATTTGATTTAATCTCCACAAGTATCATCAGATAAAATTGTTTCAAATTTGCCAACATACCACCATGATAATAAAAAAAACGTGAAACAGCAGTATTTATATCACACTTTACCAGCTAATATCTCACATCACAGAGCGATCAAAAACAGAAACATCATAGTTCAAGTATAAAAAAAAACCTCATTATATGCCCTCCTGCTGCAGTATTGGCAATTGGTTTAGACATCATAGGAGTTCCAAGTCCATTCAAGAAAGATCCATTTCTGCCATTAGATATCCTTGAATTCTCTTGATTTAGAATTGAAGATTTAGCTATTGGTGAATTCTTCTTATCATCCCCATATGGGTGACAATCATTCAGCCATATATTGTCATTAAGATCATCTGGACTCACAACAAATCACCACCAAATTTGAAAATCATTCTAAGGAACAGAAACGTAAAATATAAATAAACAAACAATCATCAAGTAACAACCTGAAAACTTGAAAAGAGATGATTAATAGGCCAATTATATGCAACAGAATGACATTTTAATTATCATACGAAGAAAAAATAGCTGAAAATTTTGTAATTTAACATTTGCCATCGTTATAATTGACGTCTGATTATCTCCCCCTTTCAGTATTTCCATGCAAGTCAAAAACAAAATCTTGGATAAACAAAGAGGGAGACCAGAGAGCTACACAAAATGGCTTGTGGTATTATACCATTTTTACCATCTGCCATGCTTACCAAATTGTGAACACACTACAGGTGTTAAGCATCTAAAAAACAGCAAGCATATAGATAAGGTTGCAGATTAAAGATATTTGACATTATATAACTTTGTGTCTTAACATAGCACAATCTACAAGCTCCATCACAAAATAATAAAAATATAGTGAAGGAAGTTTACAGAGATGTTGGAAATGAAACATATATAATATGGTTATACTAAAAAGACTACGTTCACCAGAGAGGAAAGCAAGCATCTCAAAAAAGAGAGCAAAGAAAACACGTGCTACGTGTTAGAAGCTTGTTAGAAAAATAAATTTCATTCCCATTTACCTCCAAAAGCATCAAAGTCTAATATTCCACGTTTAGAAACTTCTCCAACTTCTCTTGCAAGGATGAACCATTTGGTGGTACAGTTGGCATGGTGTTCTTATTATCCAGATAGACATATGATTCAGTTGTGGTTTGCAATCCATCTCCAGAGCTAGAAACACCTTTAGCTGAATCGAAAGTCACTTCAGTCACATTTTTATCCTGCTTATCCTGACCTTTTTAAGTACATACAAAAATCAGAAAGGAATTAGAGTAACTGTAAATGAATAATGACTTTCAAAAACCTGACCTGTTATATCATGTTCAAGTGCATGAACTACATTCTGTTCTTCCACTGAGCTATCCTCCAGATGAGACCCTTTGGTTACTTCATGTGAATTAGAAAGGATCTCTGTGATAACTTTGTATCCTCTTCTCCTCACAATATTTGATAGGTCCTTCCTATCATTTGCAAACACAAAGTTAGGCGAAAAGGATATTCTCATATTGAACCCCAACATTGGCATGTGACTGGACTTGGTACAATTAAGTGCTATCCTTTAAGATAAAAGAGTATCCAAGCATGCCTCAACTATGATCATGTGTAATTGACCATGTATCCCAAGGTAAAGAACGGCAAACTAAGAAAACAAGCTTAATTTCCCCCCAATTGAAGGGACGTGGAGACAAATAATGATTTTACACTCAAATCACAATACAAAATAATCACAGACATCTCCAACGTATACAATGCCACAAGAGAAGCAGAAATCACAAATGAAACAATCGAAATTACAAACAGAACCTTCCATGATCGGCTAGCTCCTTAGTGGAAGGAACGTGTCCATGAGGGAATCCAAAGGAAGACACAAATTCAAGAAACGTGAACACAAATTGGACGCTTCAAACATTTGGATATCTTCCTGAGATACTCTACTATGTGATTTTAATCATTACAAGTTTACAGCTAATCAGCTTCAATATTTGGACAATTATAGTGAAATCACAATCACAAAGCAACAACCATAACCCAGTCCTAAAAGCATGCTAATGTTGCAACGAGCTGCAATAGGAAGGCAGAAGCTTCAAGGAGGACCGACTGGCTAACTGTCATAGTAATATTGCAATCCCTGTCTAAGAACACTAACTATATCATGAGAATATGACTAACCATTTTACCTATGCAATACAGAGTTTTGTCATTGCACTGCTTACAATAGTTATTGCAACTTTCTCAACAGGCATTGACTCGCAATGCTTCCAGGTCCCTCCTCATCTAAAACAATACTTTAATAATTTAGAGTCAAACTGACAGCATCTTGTGCAGTTCCGGAAGACGGAGAGGAAGGGTGACGAGGAGGTTGCATACGGCTATGGTTTCTTTCATTTTGTGTTTGCAACGGGAGCAATGTACTTTGCGATGTTGCTAATTGGGTGGAACACTCACCATCCAATGAAGAAGTAAGCTAAGCTGATTTCCTCGTATTTTCACATTTTGTGGAGATCATAAAATGGTGGTTTTTGTAGGTGGACAATAGATGTGGGATGGACAAGTACTTGGGTGAGGATAGTGAACGAATGGCTAGCAGCTTGTGTATACAGTAAGTATCTCACCATTCTTCAAATTATTTCATCTAAACTATAGCATTCAATTCATCAATTGTATGAACTTGCGTTGCAGTATGGATGCTGGTAGCTCCACTTATAATGAAGAGTAGACAAGTGGCTGAATTTACATGACCAATTACAAATACCTTACAGTGGAGTGGTGGAGCTTATGTCAAAACCATCTGAGAAATAGAATATTATATACACATGTATAACATAATCTATTTAATTTAATCTATTCCTGCAACTATTTTGTAACTTGCTTAAAATTACAAACTTAGGATTCCAGCAAAAGCCAGAGCTCCCAGATCTCAACCTATGACTATCACTAGATTTCAATCTAACTATGCTTTTAACATTTATCCTTTAAGTAATAATAATCGTGATAAAAAGGTTCTCCTCCATGCATCTCATAATTCATAAGCAAAACCTATATTACAGGGATATCAAAGAAGACAGAAAATTACCATTGAAATCCTCATTTAAAAGCCTATTTAACTCGAATATCCTCACTTAAAAACCTATGTAACTCGATTTATTATGACCACTCACATTTCCACCCTAGTGCACAGATCCATATTCAATATTGTAAATCACCATTGAAATCTAAGTTTAGTAGACTGCCATAACTACACTCAATATAAATATCCAGCAGTCTCGAAAATAAAGCATAAAAACACATGAACATATTAAAAACTGTATTACAGGGACACATGGAGTACCAGAAGACAGAAAATTACCTCTTGGATCAAGTTGCAGCTTTCCAGTTGCTTGTATACCAATGCTCAAGCACGAATTGCCACCCTCTTCAGTGTCCACAGTCGGTTTCAAGCAAGCGTTCGAAACCTAAACCTCAAATAAAGAACCCTAAAGCAAACATTGCAAGAATGAAAAGAGAATGGAATTAGCTTAGACAAAATCGATGTATTAGCACAGAATGGGAAAAGTATGAGATAAGCTTACCGATTTGAAGATTGTTGAAGGACCAGTTGATCGAAGATTTTCTAATCCCCAACGATTTGATCGAAAGAACCCTAAAATCGAAGAAGATAGATGAAAAAAAGAGGCTATAGAGCGCGCAGGGGAAAAGTTCAGCGGGATTTGTCTCTCTTGAGAACGGGAGACCTTATTAATCCGGGCGTGTATTAAACCCTTGATGACTTGTCAGTTTGGAAAAAAATTTATGTATCTTTATAATCCGGTTTTACACAAAACCGGGTTATTTGGGTTATCAAATAATCCGGGCGTTTATATTATGGTGTATTTGTACCACTTATCACATAATTTAGCAAAGTTTATATTCCGAGTCGTAATCAAAACCGGATTATAATTATTTATTGATCTTATTTCTTATTTTATAATCCATAAATTACACGTCCGGATTATATGTTATGGAATATAAACCCAATTTTGTAGTAGTGACTAGTCCCATTAGGTTAGCAGCTTTCATCACGTCACCATTTTTTTCCACCGTTTTCAAAGGACAGTGTGATGCGTAATGCCCTTATCTACAACATTTGAAACATAATAATTGTAGACCTTCGTATTCAATGGCACATCTCTTGTTGTTGACATAGATATCTTTCTTCAAAGGTCTACTTAGTTCTATTTCAACACAAATCCTTGCAAACTTACCTCTATTGAGATTAAGAGTTTTTTGATCCATGGCTATAGGCTTACTGATCCCTATAGTACATAGGACTGCTTTGTTAAACCACTACATTGGAATTCCAGTCATTCTTACCCAAGTTGGTGCTGATGAAATATCCTCCATAGTACCGAAATCAGACGACCACCTTCTCATAATCAAACATCTTCTGAAAATAGACCATGAACCTCCAATGAGGACCATGAGAAGTTCTTTCTTGTTCTTAAACTTTAGCCACAAAGTACCTATTGTCCAAATCTATCAACTACAAATTTTCTCCAAACTTCCACATCTCTTTAACTATAACATGCAAAATAATAGACTGTTTCTAGTCTTTTTCAAGGGTGTTAGATATACTGGGATCAATTTCAAAGCATGGATCTCCATCAGGCCTATACGGGTAGGTCAACTTCATTTTCCCTGCTAGTGCGTTCATGTCTATTTTCCACCTTCAGTCTTGTTGCTTGTGATTCTAGTGGTGACGTCATTCCATGATTTGGATGGTCCTGTCATTTTCTGGGTCCCTGCCACCCCTTTTCCTTTGTTGTTGTCCTCACATCCAATAGCAAAAATGGGTGAAACTTCCTTGTTCGATTCTACCACATACTCCTTCGTATTATCAATATTTCTTTAGTCTTTGGAACTTCTTTATGGCTCTCTCTGATCTCAGAAGGTATACTTTGCATTATAGTATTAACCTCTGGTGCCACTGCCTCTGAATCCTCTACCATGATGACTTCAGGACCACTTACCCTGTTATTTGCTTCAGTAACGACTTGAGAACCACTACCCTCCTTATCTGGAGTGGAAGCTTATACCTCCATAACCGGTCGCCGGAAGGAGAAAACGCCCTTTGGGAAGATGATCGGTAACCGTATCTTTTTGCTATTAGGTTTTTCAAAAGAGAGCGTTTTTGATATAAAAAAAGCTTTGCTACAATAAATTAATATATAACCAATTATATGAACATAATGAACATCAATCGACGGCATATGCAGGTAATTGTCAAATGCAACATTTACCACATCTCTATGTATAAAGATCATGCTCAAGCCAACCCAAAGACGCTCTCAAAGTTGCAAAGGGTAAAAACTAAACCCATTAAGAATATAGCAAACATGAAGAAGACCCTGAAGACTACACTCTCACAGAAAAGCTAGAAGGATTAAAAAAACTGGTTAAACTATGACAATCAGGAATCCTCGAGGTCAATGCATGCGTCTTTCTTAAAACCAAGTTCACTCTAGAAGGTCCAATAGAACTAGCATGCTCTCATAGAAAACTAATCTATCTCAATCCTCAAGGAAAAAGGTATGCATAAGGTCACTAAAGAAAAACAATTCCAATGTTATTTTCCGTTAAACAATTTATATGCAATAATTATAAATCAATGCATCATAGGGTTCAACCAATCCTTAGATCATAAGAAAACTAGCGAGAGATGAAAAATGAAACAAAACAATATTGAAAGCTGAATTCATAAATAATAATTCAAATGCAAACCTCAAGGAATTTGCAACAAAACTGTCTTTGGCAAAAACCAAGTAGAAAGGAAAATGTGACGGCTAACTAGGGTTGTGAGTAATTAAAATCCAACCTAAAACACACACCTTCTAACATATGAAAAAAAGAGAATATATAGGGTACAAAATCGGGTCCAAGAAGATATAATAAAACCCAACCGAAGATAAAATCGAGGGATTTAAGCCATTGTTGGCTGGTAGAAACAGAAAGAACGCATGCAAATAGGTATATGATTCTCAATTCCAGTTCCCAATCTCAAAACACACGACAACGTTTTGTTGGTTGCTAGAACAAAAGGAAGAAGACGCCGTTTTCAGATCGATGGAGGGGAATGAGGAATAAAGGGTATAAAAGACTGGTGTACGAATCTCAAATCTCACAAAATCTTCATTTGTTAGATTCCCAAATCAGATCTGAAAAGCCTTTCAAAACCTATTTCAAAACCATAATACAATTCTAAAATATGAAACTAAATAGGTTACAAAATATCAAGGACAACCTAGAACCTACAAAAAATTTTAAACTTATGTTACTAAACAGGCCCTAAATTTAGGGAGTTGTAAATAAATTGGTGTTTAGGGCAGCCTTTGTGCTCTTTTTGAGCATCTACAACTTTTGAGCATGAGAAGATCTTGAATAGGCTCAAAAACGGTTGGTAGAAGCATGCTAATGTCCAATCTAGATTGCTTGTTAGAAAAATTGGTTGATGAGCAAAAATTAGATTTCATTATACTCTTAAAATACCTTGTTACAATTGGAATATGTTTGGTGATAACAAACTTACCTTAATTGCTTAATAACCTTAATTCCGTTACCGACCGGTTTGTTCACATCAAAAGATTATTGTCTATTTGAGTTTGCTCCTTAAATGAATTTTACTTTGATCCCTAATTTTGACAAATTTAAAAACCACCTAACTATTAGGTAAAATCATATGTATACGTTTTTTATGCAAGTCTGCACAAACAAATCAATAAGCATGTTGCATGAAACATCTAAACAATCATCCTATATCATTGGAAGACTCTTTCCTTGGAAGAAAAAGAAGCGGATAATAGACGATGTCAATACGTGTGGAAGCAAAACCACAGGTAACCAAATCGCATCAACTTCTCTAAACAAATTGCATAGGCAAAAGTAATCAATGCTTCAAAAAGATACACATATATTCCTCAATCTATTCGGGTATGTCCTCATCTTGGCTTCCCTACACCTTGCAAAAGCATGTGAACCCACCAATCCTTCACTGCAACTACAAAGATGCAGCAAATGCAGAGACATCAGAAATTGACAAGTCAATAAGCAGTAAAGATCTTGCAGTGAAGGATTGTGTGGCAACAAGCGCCTACTGAAGTCATCATCATCAGGCTTTAGGCCTTGAAAGCAAACCCGTCTCTACTCTCTTGATTTCGAATATAAGCATCCTCCACATCTTAAGGACAAACATTTCCGCTTCTTCATCCAAGATGGACTGCAGTAGCTCAAGCATTTGCGACGCCTTCACATGATCCTGGATACTAGACACTATGTAGTCCACTAATGTCGCTTCTTCTTCTCCCAAAAACTCCGTTATCTTCTTCACAATCCATGGTCTTATTCTTTCTTGTAGATTGTGCTGTAATAGGAGATCAACCACAGATAAGAAAATTATAAGGTACTAATAGTCTGGTAACAGCAAAATTTCCAATACTGATCTCTTAAATCTTAGCTAAGAGGATAATGAAAGAGGGAAAATCAACATAACTGTAAACTACAGCCAAATGCATAATCAATTTTCAGATTCAGTGTGGGTTTGGATGCATACTACAAGTTTTATAAGCCTATAGCACATTTTGGTATAATTGCTTTTTGCATAGCCTAATTATACTACATTTTACATTGAAGAATTTGTCAACCACATACATGTATTATTTATCCTAGGAGGTGAATTTGTCTGAAACCCTACAACAATTATAAAGGGGACACATATCACCTTCAAGATTGTGATCTTTTCAAACCTCAAAGCAATTTCTAGACCCTAATTTCCAACACTATTATAGTTCAATTTTGAAGTCCAATGCTGCAAAAGTGATTTATAATGCATGACATTCAAACAGACACTTATATGCATATTCTTCCTCACCTTATCATATACTGCCCAGTTGATGTCAAAGGAGAATAGTTCCTCTTTAGTTTTCGGGATCATATCAATCAACTGCTTTGCATCCAAAACATTCCTGTTATCAGAATTCTTAGTTTTATCTGCCTGTTCCCTGTCAAGGGATCTTTCACGGCTAGATTCATGATCCTTCTGGTCCCTATCACGATAGCTGGACCTGTCATGCGTACGGCGACTTCTATCCCTTTCAGCTTCTGATCTCTCATCTTTAGAGGCAATGGTAGTACGTTTAGCAGCATCAGGAGCTGAAGCCGCATTTGGAGGAGTTGTGCCGGCAACCGTTGCAGCCTGAAGTTCCTCAGCAGAGTAATCAATGGGGACAAGGGGCCTCATCTTCTTTTCCTTGTGTGAATCCTCATCATCTTCCTCTTTGAATACAGATGGGACAGCAGTTCGTTTCCCTAACCCTGAAAGACCGAATCCTAGCTTTTTAGCAGGGGCATTTCCACCGGACTTCAAATCAGATGCAGCATCTATTGCCATAGCTGATTCATCATTGGAACTGTTCTCTACAAATTCTCTGCCTGCCAAACCAAGGCAAAATATAAGTAATAACAGAACATGAAGAAGCAATGCAAACCCTGTTTAAGGGTGATGATACATTTTGTTGATTGCATACCATTATCATTTGTAGGACCTGAATAACTGTCGAAAATCTGTTCAGGAACTTTTTCCACAGTGTCACTCAAACCTGTATCAGGCGACAAAACTTTCTCCTTTCCATTAGCTAATGGAGCTGAAGAAAGCTGCAATGCCTCCTTCTCCAGCTGTTTCTGCCGTTCTTCGGCTTCAGCAATCCTCTTAGCCTCAGCAATCTCTTCTTCTTCCACTTCTTTCAATCTGTCTGCCAAATCCTCTTCCCTTTCTCTTTGCTTCCTCTTCCTCCTGTCCTCTATGTCACTTCTGCGCCTTGGCCTTCTGGAATCATCATCACTTTCATCCTCTTGGTCTTGAACCAGCCTCCTTCTCTCCCGTTCTTTTTCTTTCTCCCTTTCCTTTTCATACTTCCGCTGATACTCTCTCTCTCTTTCTCTAGTCTCCCATTCCTTTACTCTCTCTTTGTACAACCGCTCAGCCTTTTGAATCTCTAACTCTCTTTCCCTCTCCCTCCTTCCCCTCTCTCGCTCTCTTTCTCTCTCGATTCTTTCAAGCTCACGTTCCTTCTCTCGTTTTTGGTCTCTGTCCCGGTCCCTTTCTCTACCCCTGCCATCATACCTCCTCCCCCGTTCAGGTGATTCTGTCCCAGCTCTAGTAAGCTTGGTTTCACTTGTTATCTCATCGTCATTTTTGTCATCTGCTATTAAAAAAGTTAGAAGAGAAAACATTCACAATTACAATCAACATGCACCAATTGCTACTGCAATAATAACCTTTTTTAACATCAGCATCAGAATCCTTTTCACCAGACTTAGCGGGGCCTTCAGAGTTTGAAGATGCAATGACATCAGCCTTTTGTGGTAGAGGGGGTGGTGGAGGAAGAGGTCGGTTTTTCAGCCTTTCCTCTAGGGTAGTTGAAATTTTCTCTGTAGCTTCACGATCAGCTTCACGGTCCTCGTCAGACACAAGCCCAAAGGTTGAGATATCATTTTCTTTGTTTTCAGATTCATTTTTGTCCTGTGATTCCTCCGCAGGAGGTTTTGATTGTTCATTTATCTCATCACCTTCACTCAACTTTTCCTTCGTATTGCCTTCCTCCTCGGTTTCTTTCTCTTCAATTTCTTTAGGTTTTGAGTTTTCCTTTTTCTTTTCTACATAGCGCTCCAAATAGTCTCTTGTTGCTTTATTAACATTCAGCTAAACGGTTATAACAAGATGAATGATTAGATGACCCATGACAAATGTTCTTTTAGACACAGGGTCATTAGAGGCAATTTAACATAGAGCATGAAACACTACATGTATCAATCATGTGATGCACATTCCAGTCTGTTAAATCAAATCAAAATCAAGAAGGGAATAGATTAAACATACCATCAGTTCCTGACCATCAATGTTGAGTTTACTTAGCAACCGGAGTGAACGAAGTACCCCTTCAGCTGACTCAAATTCACAAAAACCAAAAGCTTTTGGGGTGCCGTTTGAAGGATCTTGAGGACGTTTCCAACTCTTGACAGGTCCACAGAACTGAAACATACAAACACTTAGCCCAAATAAAAAGGTAATCTAGGAGTGCAAAATCTAGCCACATCTGCAATGGTAATTCAGGTACATAGTTGATAGTTCAGCCTTAGTTGAGAGCATAAAAATAGAATAGTAAACATTACTTGATGAAGGTTCAGCTTACCTGAAGGAGAGACAGCATAAAATCATTTTCTACACTTTGTGCTATTTTTCCAACATAGACTGTGGTTTGTGGTTTCTCAGCTGGAATAAGCACTGGAAAAACAGGTGGTCGCACAATGCTGGTAATAACTGGAGGGCGGATTCCTAGCATTGGAGGCCTTGAAATTGGTGGAAGAACTCCAACTGTACCAGGTGGCCGTAGAGGAAATGCAGGCCGCAGTATGGGCTGGTAGGGATAACGAGGAACCCCTGCACAATCATATGGAAAAGCATCTAACAGATGTATCAGTATAAAATCATCCACAAGATACAAAACCAGAGAAGTTAATATCATCTAACAAGTATAAGAAAACACAATTGGTAACAAAATTTGAAACTGTTTTACCACATAAAACAGGAAGAACATATAGATGGCAGCATTTCAACAACACCAGCTGAACAAACAACCTGAAGGACATAGAAGCAGACAGTGTACAGTCCATAAACAAGCAAGACATTAAGCAAGCTTACCTTGCATATCCACTGGATATATAGCAGTCTTCCACAATTAGCCCATGTTCCAATAAAGAAAATTTGCTAACAAGTAGTGTGAGAATCTCTGCTTTCAATTTGACCAAGTATTTGATCATCAAAAACTGTACTTTATCTCATCCAATTTACCGTTTAGCCATTAATAGCCCAATGCAAGGTATGAAAAAGGAATTACGGAATGGAAGACAATGGAGAGGGTGAACAAATAAAATTTTGGAATATGATATACCTCGCTATACAAGGGCACCAAGATTTCGGTTGCTCAGGCGATATTCTGCCGTCAAATCAAGAACTTATGATGGAAATAAATCCTTATACTACAACAAAACTGCCTACTAGATGAAACGCCAGAATCATCCATTATATCATACCAGTGAAGCATCACAAATTCACAATTGTTAAATCAAAAAATATCATTAAAACCTGACAAGGAGGCCAGCGTCCATACTTAAAACTTCAAGTATCTTTTCAAATTCAAAAAACACAAAAAGGTGACGAAACCAAGAAAATAAGCGTACCAAAAAGGGAGTTGTAGAAGGACCCCCTAAATATCTGCAATATGAAGCCTTCTCACCACGATACTCAATAAAGACACTGTAGGAGAAAACATCTCATCATTCTCTCTCAACTTAACTCTTCTAGGCTCAAATGACGGCATTATCTTTGCCCCTAGCCCTAATAGTTTCATATTAGTGATCAATGGCACTAACTTTGATTCAAATATTTTCCGAAAAAAAACATTCAAGCTAAATTTTTAGGCCAAGTATACCAATTCAATAATATATCTACTTATACACAACAAAAGCGATAAAATTCACAGCTGGATATAGTACTTGTACACATTTGTGCAATCAGCACATCATTCTCTCTCAACTAAACTCTTCTAAAATAAATGAAATCATTATTCTTGCCAGAATATAACATCAGTGATCGATGTACACTCGCTTCAATTAAAAAGATCAGCAAAAAGAAACTTTCCAGGTTTATTTGTCAGACCAAGTATCATTGCTGAAGGAACACCAACTCAACAGTATATCTAGTTATACATCTTTTGTCCAATCAATACATCTAAAAGGTAACTATTTATCAGCGAAGACAATGATCAATGGAGCCATTGCCACAATCTCATATGAATCCAACCAATCACAACAAGGAAACAGCGATTTAAAGTCTTAGACAATATACAAAAAGGAAGACCCACCTGGCGGAGGAAGAGTGCCTGGAGGGACACCAGGCGGCATATAACTATTCATGGTGATATACGGCGGTCTAACAAGCGGGTTCGGTGGCTGCCCAGGAGGCGGGACCTGGTAAACACCTCCAGGAACCATAGGCGGTGGAGCAACCATCCCAGGTGCAGAATTCACACCGGGCGGAGGAACCCCGGGACCTTGCATCTGATAGTTAGGCAAATTAGGGTTTGGATGAACAGGAGTGAACTGCGGGGCAGAGATCGGAGCACCGGCCGGACGGAATTGGGGAAGGGATGGCGGAAGGCCATACGGATTGACGGGAGCCGGCTGGAGAGGAGGAACGCCGGGGGAGACGATGGTGGGACCGGAATTAGGGTTAGCGGCGAGTGGCGTTGGTGGCGGAGGTGGGGTTATTGTCGAAGACTGTGGAGGAGCCGAATTGGATTGAGATTCGGTGTTGGGAGGGTGAGAATTAGGGTTTTCAGGTTTGGTGTCTTGAGCTGGTTGTGGAGTCGAGGCTTCCGCCATGGATGCAGGTAGAGAGGGGACGAAGTTGGGCTTTGATGGCGAATTGTATCTGTATTTTCTTCCTCTGCTCGCATAATGAGTGAAAAGATTTCCTTACTCTCCTAATTACCCAAATCGCCAATACAGGCCGGGCTTTCCAGATTATCTCCGTAGATCTAAGTTTTACAAATTACACTTAGGGCCCGTTTGGAAGCTCTAGGAATCATTCCCAGTAACGGAATGATTCCGAATCAATCAAAAAATACGTTTGGTTAAAGGTCTTTTATCACATGAAAGTAATTCCATCATTTCCATTTCCATTCCTAACCCTTATCCAATTCCATTCCGTTTCCATTCCACCGCTCCAACCAAACGGGCACTAAATATCTCAACTTTTGGCATGATTGTAGTTGTAACCCTAAAAGATAATAAATTTCACAAAATCTCCAAAATTTGAGAATAAAGGCCTTTTTGGTATTGTACGGGGATTCTTTTTTTAGATTCTTAGGGATGGAGATTGTTGAGATTGTTGTAGATGGAGATTCTTGAGGTTTGTTAAATTTGTAAATTCTTGGTGTTTGATATAAATTTATTGAGATAGATTATTTAATGATAGATTACAAAAATACCCTTACAAAATACCCTTAAAATCGATTTGTATCAACTATATCATTTTCTAGGCCTCTGTTCAGGTCATTTCACTCCCCATTTGAATTGAAATTAATAGTAGTTCAGTTCATTTTCACAACTCATTTGAATTATAATCAATAGCATACTTTAAAACTACAAATGAAAGTATCCTAGTTCGGTTGGATGGCTACTGAGATTATTACACATACAATATCCATCACAAATACTGATCAACAACAATAATAACCAACTATAGTCAAGTTAAGCAGCACAAATACCAGTGATTATTACACATACAATTCTTGATTTCAATGAATTCAAACAAGTTAAGCAGAGTCGAAAACTAACTCAGTTGGGACTGATTCAACACTGCAAGACCTAATGTACTGCTGAATGGACAAGATAATAATATACAACTATAGTCAAATTGCAAAAACTTTTCCAATATCCCTCCCTGTAGTCATATTTTAACATTTGGTGAAAACAATCACCAATTTTATAACTAGATGTTTACGTGAGGAATATTTATACGTTGCTTTACTGGTTTAGACTGCTGAAGAGTAGAAGAAAACTCCCATAGTGCATCCATTGTATCATCTTGAGCAGGTGGCTTGTTCTTGAAAGCAAGAATCCTCGTCATGTTCCTCCTTTAGTTGCTGCTTGTATGCCGCTTTTGATGGAGAGCTCGAGACTGGGTTCTCCTTCCCCAACTTGCTGCGTCATTTGTGCTGCTTAACTTGATTATAGTTGGCTATTATTATTCTTGATCATTGTGTATTTGTGCTGGATATTGATTTTACAGGTGTTTGTGTTACTGATGTCCAAATGACACAGCAATGTCATGTATCCTAGTTCGGTTGGAAGGCTACTGAGATCACCACACTTCGGTCTCTTTATAGAAACTCTTGGATCTCCACCATATCTGATCATCAATCGATCCCTACACCAGCGGCTTCCATAGGAGAGAGAGTCAGGGGGAACTAGAGAGAGACGAGGACGATAATGACCTAAGGAGAAATTTGTTCTTAATCAGAAAGTAGACTCGTTGAAGGGTGAAATTTCTACATTCTCATCTATCAGAAATTTCTACTGCTATTTTTACACTTGTAATTCCGGCGAATGCGTTGCTGATGACCACCACGGTCCACATTGGTTTCACACACAAACGAGCCGGAGAGAAGAAAATAGCGATCGATCATTCTGGCTGGTTTCACAGAGAGAAGAGTCGGAAAGATAAGGAGAAGAGACTGAAGAAAGGCAGGATTGAAGAAGAAAGGGTAAGCAGGGTATAAAAAATAATCTATCCCTAATAATCTTCAAGAAGCTTGGGTGGGCAAGCTTCTTTTTACTGGATTCTTTTGTCAAAAGAATCTCGTAAAAGAATACAATACAAAAGCTGTAACTTATACCAAACAATATCAATTTTACCATCTCAAAGAATACAGTGAAAAAGAATCTAAATGAATCCCCTTCTAACTAATACCAAACAGGCCCTAAGTTGTGCAGATGTTGAGTCATCACTACCAAGTACCAACAAATAAATTCAACCATCGACGAGTTAACGTTGTTTCGTTAATTTTTGGATAGGTTTGGAAATATTTAATATACTACTTAAAAATCATATAGGTTAATTAGTATTGTATTGTAGGATATAATATATTCTCAACAAAAAAAATGTACGACTTATACAGAAAGTTCATATTTTTATGAAATATATATTATTCATGGGGTATTTAGTGGAATTTTACTTAAGTTTATGCCAAGTGAGTATCATTATTAACTATCATTTCAATAATAGGTCTAGTCTTTGTTACACAATTGTTTCCATTTTGCTATGTCTCATGAAATTACTTTCAAAATATACAAAAATGAAATATAACCAATATGAGAATATCAACATAAAGAATAAAAAAAATGGTATAAAACAACATTTGGACTATAATATGGTTCCTACTTTAAAACATCCTACAATAATTATAAAATTGATATTCACTATTTTCTTTGTTTTTTAGTCATTATTTTAAGGTTTTAGGAGGTTGTTGATACCTATTTTTCATTGAACCACGAGAAGTATGTTGGAGACATAATTGTACTCAAGATCCAACTATCGGTATAATTCAATGAACGTAGAAAGACTTTGTTAAATTCAAGTAGAGAAATTTGGTTGAATTCAATTAATATGAAGAGGAAGTAACTTTTAAAGTTACGTCCTCATTGATCACCAAAAATACTTCTATTGTCTTTGGTGGAGTCTCAAGAATTTAAGGTACGTGATCACAATTGTTTGTTTGGTTTTAACAAGTGGTTTATTGTGTTATCACAAAATTTTGTAAGTATAATTGCAACTCATTTGGATAAGGTTGGTCTACAACATTTATGTCGGTGAAATATATTTTACAATCTTAGTTACACTTTGGGATTGACTTTGTTTGGTTTACTTATAGGAAATATGCAAGTTAGTTCTTGTCCCAAACATGCTTTAGAAGGCTTACGGTTACTGGCCAATATAATCTCTTTTATTTTTTTTTGTAATGGATGTCTTCAATCAACAACGATTATGTCGGGAGAATAGAGAATAAGACGAACGGATACAAAGCAATGGATGCAACATAGGTAACTACCTCAAGAGTTAAGGTAGTTTATATAATGTTATGATCAATACAAGTGAATAGCTACTCTTGGAATCAACAAGAAAGCCTTCGTAAAGACATTCCTATGGAGAAGTCTAACTAGCCTTCTTCCAAAGGCGGTAAGCAGTCGTCGCTGTTGAAAATTATTGCTTGACTTTTGTAGTTTTCTAAGAAAAAACCTATCAAGTCTCATCTCGATAAAAAAAGAAATGGTTTATGAACTCATGCTTTAATCTCTCACAACTCCTGACACCTAGGTTTGTTTCCCTCGATACCTCTTTTATTTTTATGGCCTTATCTCTCAATTTTTTTCAATGCTAGTTGATTATGTTGAACCTTGTTTTTACAAATCATCTATATCAAGACTTTTGGATGTTCACATACCCAGACAAGTCTTCTCTGTATGCTTTTTTTTCCTAATTTACTTTGATTAATAAACTTAACAAGGGCTTGGTATTTGGTAATTACTTGGGTGAATTTGACTTATGATTATTCTTATGTTGTGAGACCTTCTTATGATGTTCACATCAAAGTGGGGAATTTACTTTGATGCGAGGTTAAACCTCAATTCCCGATCTAAATTGAAAGTTCTTAACCGGGATAAAATAGATTTGTTCTATAGAGAAAATCGGTCGATTTTCCTCAAGAACATGCCGATTTTTCGACAAACTCAAAACATGGATTAGTGAATGATATGGTAAGATAAGAAGATGAATATGGAATGATAAATGAAAAGAATATAGGAAGATATGAACTAAGATGGTTCCACAAAATAACCTTGACCAATTATGTGTCAAAACCCTTAAACGAGAAGATTATCTTAATCCGCACTTCTTTAACCTTACACAAGTCTTCTAATTAAGACAAGCACAAGGAGGGCTAGAATTGACCTAGAGCACCAACCTTCAATAAGATTAACACACACAAGCACAATCTAGCAAGAACTTCACAACAATTCAACCAAAAGCTCTCTTCTTGATTGAATGAAGATGAATAAAATACAAACTCCCTAAGTGAAGTTGCAAGTCACACAATTATGTGGAAATATATCAAATCTAATCTACCAAACAATCTCCCCCACTAAGGTTATTTATAAGGGAGATTAATCCTACTAAAACTAGGAAAATATATGCTTAAAGATTTATCTTGCAAATGTATCTTTAAGATATATATAAAATCTAAATTATAAAGATTAAATCTAAACTAAATAATTCCTTAAGATAATCTGAGAGCTTTAAAGAATCATAACAAAATATAATTGCCAAAAGATAGAAGATCATGGCCGGATCTTTGCAAGAACTCGTCTCAGTGAAGAAAATCGGGCTATCAGATCGATCGAAATCCCTACAGGAAAATAGGTCGATTTACTTGGAAAATCGGTCGATTTTTCCTCTGTGAGGCTCTTCCTTGCTCTTATCCTTCTTTCTTGCTTGGTGGATCCTCTTGGTCGTGGCTTGACTCTTCTATAATAGTTAATAATGTCACCAAACAACTCTTGAGAGTAAGAAGAGTTTCCTTGAGTGTACATGTCATTAATATGTTCGTGACTTCATCTTGAATCACCTTTGTTCTTGACCTTGTGATCGCTCCATCCATGATTGAATCCGAAGAAGGTGAAGGGATTGCTGGTTTGTCTTTTAATGCTTTAGCCTTTGAGCGTGTAACTGGTCCTCGTGTTGGAGATGGTCCACATCAGACTCCCCTTCTTGAGAAGGATTTGTCCTCGAATCATCGCCATGCTAATCTCTAAGCTCATAAGGACTTAAGTCACCAACGTTGAAGATGGGAGTTACACCATAATCAGTTGGAAGCTCTAAGATGTAAGCATTATCTCCAACTTTCCTCTTGACTCTAAAGGGTCCATCTCCTCGTGGAGATAACTTAGATTTCTGCTTGTCCGGAAATCGCTCCTTCCGTAGATGCAACCATACTAGATCTCTAGTTTTGAACAACATCTCCTTGCGATTCCGATTTGCTTTGGAAGCAACGACAATTCCTTTTTGCTCCAGCCGTAGGCGCGTCTTCTTATGTAATTCCTTTTTGATGATCTCCACCTGATTTCCTGCAATAAAAAATACTTGGTCCTCCAAGGGCAATGGTATAAGATCAAAGGGAGTCAAAGGATTCACTCCATAGACACACTCAAACGACGTTAGGTTAGTAGATGAATGAAAGGTACGATTATAAGAAAATTCAAGTGGTAAAACATCTTCCCAAGCATTCAAATTATCTTTCAAAACAGCTCGTAAAATCATATTTAAAGTTCGATTAGTTACCTCCGTTTGACCATCAGTTTGAGGATGACTAAAAGTTGAAAACAACTTTGTACCTAGCTTTCCCCAAAGTGTCTTCAAAAAGAAGCTAAGGAACATTAACATTTCTATGCCTCAAATTTAACGTTATGCTAAATTTGATTAGTTATGGTTTTAGGTTCGGAAGCGCCCCGATAAAGGCCCAACAAATCCATATCGACATCCATAGATCGTCTTCCGTCTTTTGACGTCACATGAGTACCCTCTCCCCCGAGCTTATGATCTTACTCGATTTAGTTATGTTTAGTATTATTATCATGCTAGGTTGGATTTAGCATAACTTAGAGTGAATACCAAGTAGTGGTTATGGACCTTAGGTAAGATTTGTTGATTGTGAAATGTTGTAAGACTTGAGGAGTTGATTTTATCTTGTGAGGTTGTTTATGGCTTTAAGTTGTATGTTGAGCTTGTGAGAAATTAGGGGTTGAGGTTGTATGATTGTTTAGATTGTGGTGATTAGGACGAGAGTATCCTAGCCTAGTGTTGTTACCATTGTGATCGTGGGGACTAAGCATGTTATCCTAGTGGTGTTGTGAGTTATGATCTTGCGAGATCCAAGAGTTTAGAAGTCTTAGGACTTCTAGCTTTTGTTGAGTGTGATGTGAGCATGTGGGATTCTAGGATGCGATCCTAGAATTGAGAGTCAAATGGTCTTGCGTAGATCATTTGTATAGAAGTCTAAGACTTCTATTGTGAGTGGGTTGTTGTTGATATAGTTATCTTCTTGTGAGCAGGTTATGGGCTTCCTCCCTAAGGAAGCGAGAGTGTTGTGAGTTGAGTGTGGTGACGAGGTAAGTCTCCGGACTTACTTAGCTCGTATTCCTTCTATTAGCATTGATGTGTGTTTGGTGGTGTGTGTTTATTTTTTATTATTTATAACAACTAAACCGGAAATAGGACTACCGACCTTTATATTATTTTGGCCCAAGTGTATGATAACGGGTGGTGACAACTTGCCTGGCTCCCGCGAGAGTTAGGAGGTTATCGGCGACTATCCCGTGCTGGTAGACGATCGGATGCATCAGTACCATTCCATGCCGGTAAATAGGGACCGAGGTGAGTTTCAGTGACTCTCGTGTCACAACCTAAGTTGAATTAGAATGAGATATGACTTAATAATAATAAGATAATAAACCGGACTTGTGTGCTTTGGAGTGTATTGGGTGTTTATGATGATTGACTTGTGTTTGTGCCTTTCACCTTGATTCTAATCCCTCGAATATTAGCTAACGGTTTTATACCGATTGTTGTAGATTGTCTTGCAGGTTAGGAATGCGGTCGAGAGATCCGGAAGAGTGGGCAGCCGGGATTCCGTACATTTTAGGAGGGGCTTGGTTGGAGTTGTATTTGGGTATTGTTTCTTGTATATTGTTATGTATTTGATGTTCGAGTCTTTGGAGTTGAGAACTCGGCTGAAGTTGTCTTTTATTTGTTTCTGGGGATCATATTATTTGCATAAATAATTGTATTTTGGTAATGCCTTTATTTATGTCTTGTTGTAAGATCCGGTGAAATTGTTGTCAGGCTAAGGGTCGGGACCCATTGTGAGGTCCCAACCCGTAGCATCCCGAGTCCCGTGGATTTGGGGTGCTACAAAAGTGGTATCAAAGCCAGGTTGTGGGATCATAAAGGGGTGGTAACAAGAACTTGGAACATTCCCGGTGGTTGAACGTCGGCAATATAGAAGTATGTCAAGGGAAGTGCAATTATCTTAATCAATTAGCATTTTACCGATTCTAGCAAGTGAGGGTAGCGTACCTTGTGGGGAAAGATTATAACGATCTGGTACGACCTTCTTAGGTCATGGGGGTTGTTATATGGAGAAATGACACGGATCAAGGTAAGGTAAATTGGAAGGACGGAGAGGAAAGTGAGTCTTCTATAGTTGTTATGTGGAAATGGGGATATATAAGGGGAGGTATGATATGTTTGTTCTAAGGTTATGGATGTCATGTTTTCACGAGCCAAGCTAAGTCAAGGTTTTTGTGACTCGTATGGCGAAGCCATATTGGCTATAACATGAAACGAGGAATCTAGATTGGGGCAACGCTGCAAGCTTAGGGTTATGATGTTAGTGCTGGCGGAGTTATGAGTTGGATACTTCAGTGATGTCGGTAGGGGGATATTAGTCCAGTGTTCTTCACAAGGCATACTGGTACGGTGGTGAAGTTGTTTTTGGAATACCAAGAGATGTATAAGGTGACCAACAAGAGTAAGAGAAGATCGAAGTTTTGAAGTTTGATGTCGACAAGAGATGTACAAAAAAGTATATGGAAGATTGAGGTTAGAACCTCTACTGTCGGGTTGACTTTGCATAAGGAAAGTGAAGAATAATTTCTACACCTACTTGAGGAAAGGATGTCTATGGTGAGAGCTTATATAGAATACGAAGAGCTCCTCCCATATGTTGGGATGTCGCGGAAAGTGAAGAAGATAAGGTCAATTGTTTTGAAACACGGTTAAGCCTTGCAGATTGGACCCTTATGGTTGCACATAAAGTGAGAAACCGTAGAAGATTTTTACAATCATGTCATCAAAGAGCAAATATGGGTTTAAGTTAAAAGAACACTTAAATAAGACCACAAGAGTCAGAAGACGCAAGCAAATCTTTCCAATTCAAGAAAGACGAATATTTGGAAGGAAACGGTCAACATTGTAGCTACAGATAGAACAATACACGTTTTTAAAGGATGTCACCTCAATAGATCGGGGTAAATTATTAGTATCATGACCATCTGTCAAGTTTTAAGACAAGGTTGTGTAGGTCCTACATTATGTGACGGAAGAGTAAAAGACGAAAACCGAGATATCACGGATTCCAATACGTCAGAATGTGGATTTTCCACTAAGGTTGAGCTTGATTCAATCCCGATATCTAAGGTACCGTATGGAATGAGACTTATGCAGAGACGTGTTGTGGAAACAAGTGAAGGAGCAATTGCAAGAACTTATTGATAAGATTTCACTAGAAATTAGTGAAATACTATGGGAAACTCCGAATGTTATCTTGAACTCTTGATTTGAAGTTCATGGTAGAATATATCTTAAACTCTTGATTTGAAGTTGTATGACAAGTTGTCTCAGAATGACAACCCTCAAAAGACATGGAAGAAGTTACAAGTTTTCTTGGATGTGCTGGTCATTACCGAATTTGTGGAGAGATTTTCCAAGTAACACCATCTATGGCTAACCTACTCCAGATGACAATGAAGTATTGAGTGAGACGGAAATTGACAATGCAGATGTTAAGAGTTAAGAGGAGATTCCTTGGTGCAACAATTTTGAAATTGTCTCGAGATATGATGGGTTTGAAGTGTACAAGCGATTCTCCAAGACAAGGTCTTAATGGAGTATTAAGGAACGATGTAAAAGTAATAGCATACGTGTCTCGTAAGTGGGAGCAGTGTGAAGTAAGGTACTACCTTCATTACTTGGAACTCGCGGCAAGAAATGAGAAAACGTAACATCAAAGTTTGGTTTGACAAGAACCAAAGCCAACGATGTAAATTGGGAATCCGATCTTCTTTGTTAGAGACAATATAAGAGAAACATAATGGAAATACTGTATTGAGAAAGACCCGAAAAGGAAGTTGAGTTCCGATATAACGAACCTTTTTGAGATCTTAGCGCAAGTTGAGAAGTAGGTTACCGGTTGGTATGGCCGCTGAGAGTAGAGTGTAACACCCCAAGTTTCAAAACTCGGGGAGCTACTGGTTAGGACCTCACAATGGGTCCCGACCTTGGTTTAACAACAACATTACTTGGATCTTACAACAAGGCACAAATGTACTTAAAACAATTTCAAAACATAATATTTTTACTGTATGAATGTACACATGTGACAGCCTTACAAAACATATACATATACATAACATGCATGCTATAAGGGAGACTCCCCCGTCCCCATCTAATGAGTACGTGGACCCGGCTGACCATCCGTTCCGGATCACTCTGCAACTGTCTATCTCTACAAATCTACAACACGGATAAACCGTTAGCTAACAATCCCAATATAAGCAGAATAAGGATAGCACAAACACACTCAAGATAACATAAAACAATCATCATGCTGGCACACAAACCGGTTATTATCTGTTCATTAAGTGAGTCACCTTATTCCATTTTACAGTTGTGGCACGAGAAATCTTAAGAGTTCTCGCCTCCGTTCCTTATCCAACTAGGTGTAGGTCTAGCTTACCTCCGCCGGTAGCATCACTACAAACCGAGTGTGGACTAGTCCCTAAAGAAACCCCCAGCGCCCTCAAGCTAACTGAGCAGAATGCCACCGCCCGTTACTCTTAGGCCAAGGTATAGGTCGGTATATAAATATTACTAAAATATAACTATAAGCATCTCATTCACACACCACTACCATTATTCATACTCATATCTAGAAGTCAGCTAAGTAAGCCCAAAGGACTTACCTGAATTCAAACATAATCTTGTTATCTCGACTCGGCTGTAACCGCAGGAACTCAACCGCCTGTTATAAAAGGCAAGTGGATCAATAATATATCCCACTTAATTAGAAGTCTCTGACTTCTAAGATATTTAACTCTATCATCAGTTAAATTACCAAAATACCCTTATACGGATAAATGACTGTTTTACCCCTGGTCCCGAAACTTTATAAAATTCCATAACAAAGTTCCAAACTATTCTTTGAAACTCAAAACCACACTCAAACTCTCAAAGGAAAGTTTGTTAAAGATTTAGAAGAGTTAACTACATTCTTGAATTTCATAAAAAGTCGTCAAGGTCCGACTTTGGCTTAAGATATGAGAACCGAATAAAAATATAAAAAGTCTAAAAAAAATCTCTAAGTCTTTTATGCTATGCACTCTATCCATAGTAGTCAGAATTTCCCAAAAATACATAATAATCACTTCTACACAATTTTTCAAAGTCAGTTCCTAAACCAGAAATTCAGACTTAGCCAAAAACTGAGTATTTCTTAACTGCTCAGCCAGTCCACTTTGGACCTTCATAGATCTAAATCCAACCGTTGGATCAACCCCAACTTTTAATACACCACACTATGCATGACACTCTATAACATATTAAAAACTGAACGGTGGATTATGTTTCTAAGGTATCCAAACTTAAGCTCAAACATGACTGCACAACCCAGATAATTCCAGCACTCAACAATTTCAGCAACATCCAGAAAACTGTTTAAGGTCTCAACTTCAAAAATTCATAACTCCTAAACCACTTGCTGGATTCATCCCAAATTTTAATATGTTCCACCACAATATGCCAACTATATCATATCCAAACTTCAAGTCAAACAGAGATCAAACTCTTATTCAAAACTATCTCTCAAAACAGCATCACATGTTGTTTTTCCCAATACTCAGCACAATTATAAAAACTGTGTGAAGAGTCAACTTGGAGACACCATAACTCTCAAACCGTAACTCCGATTCTTCCTAAATTTTAGTATGTTATACTATGTACTACTGTCTATGACATATCCGAAAACCAACCAAAAAGAATAAGTCTTTCATGCTTAAATCTGGTCACAAAGTTGGCTGCTCGCCAATATAAGAAACTGAGAAATTGCATAGCTCAACTATTCTACTTTGGGACCCTATAGCTTCTAATCCAACCGTTAACTTTGTTCGCTCCAAACGGTGTGTGCAAGTTTTAAATTTATAACCCTAGACGTAAGCTTAAAACAAGGATGCGAACCCGCAGTGTACGGGTCAATCGTAGTAAAAAGCAAGGAATTCCAGGGGTCGATCACAGGGACTTAGTGAAACAAAGTCCAATCACGGTATGCTTATGTAAATACTAACCACAAGAGCAATTAACACAATCAAAGATGAATAAGAAGTCAATAAAGGAAACATGCAATTCTAGGGATTAAAGCATCTAGTTGTGGTTCCAACTCAAGATCTAAAGATAAGCGGACAAAGCTGAGGTTTTTGCATGGGGAAGGTGTTACTAAAGTGGAATAGATCACCGGGTAAGTCTCACTACTCACTAATCCAAAACCGTAACTCCTATTACCGGGTAAGTCTCAAGGAATTAAGATAAAGAACTATAACCTCAAACTAACACACCATCTAAGGGAATAGAATCAACCTTTACCGGGTAAGTCTCAGGCTAACTCACAAAGATGGGATGAAAGCACACTCAAACCCCAATAAAGGATAAACCTTTATTACCTACACTTATGATCGTTGGTCCACAAACTAAGGAATTACCGGGTAAGTCTCATCCTAAGCTTGCTTTGAACCAGGAAAGGTGTAATAAGAATAGGATTTGACAAACTCTAACACTTAACTCTCAGTTTAGGATCAGATAAGTCACCTCGGTCAGACAAATTCCACCCCGGACGAGATGTTCATCGACTGAGCGAGATGCTTAGGGTTAAGGTTAAAGACTCGAACTTTCAGGGTCCTACTGGAATCTAAGATTATTCTATCATTGTTTTTCCCACAACCTTCAGCCAATCACCCTAGAATCACACAAGGAAATTAGCCACTCATCATCATCATGAAAGTATTAATCAAGTATATGGGAAGAAGGTGAATATTTGAACAAGAAGAATTTAATGAAAAGACTTCAATAACTGAATCAAATATCACAACAAAGCGTTCCTTGGATATAAATCCAACAAGCAAGACAACAAGGAAGAAAATCTAAGGTAATCTTACAAGAAAACCTCCAAAAGCTATAAAAGCTACAATCTTCAATCTTCCTTCAACCTTCAAAAAGGTTCTTCAAATCTCCCAACTGGAGTATGGCTGCTGCTGCGTATAAACCCTGATCGATGGTATAACACGATCTATGTAAGATCTAAGCGAGATCTTAGCGAGATGTAAGCGAGATGTTGGATTTGTGGAAATCCAACCCTTTTTATAGGAAAATAACCCTCCAAAGATAATATATCTTAGAGAGATCTTTTCCCATAAAAATAGGTAAAATATGAGATCTATAATATCTTCTTCCTTCCAAGAACCAAGCCCAAAAATATAAGATCACTTTCCAAATATAAAAGATCTCAGCCAAGAATAAAATATTGTCGCCGCGTCCTAGGTATTCGCCTCGGTCGAGTCGACTTCCCTGGATCACCTCGGTCGAGATGAATCTGTGGTCAACCGAGGTGAGTCACAACTGAATGTGAAATCTCTCAAAATTGGTCCAAAGTGAATCTTTAATCCATGGCTATGCTTCCTGGATGGTTCCTTATGTTCCTCAATGTAGATCCAATGACTCCATAGCTCCTTTTGCTCCTTTTTGATGCAAAACGTGCCATTTTACCTACGATTACAACAAAACTACGTGTAGACCTCGATTCCCACAAAGGTAGATGAAATGGTAATATAATCACATATAATACATACAAACATGCAGATTATGAAAGATAAAACGTCCAAACAAACCCCAAAATATAGACTATAATTCATGCTATCAAAATACTCCATACTTAGCCCTTGCTTGTCCCCAAGCAAGTTCCGCATATAAAAGACAAGATAGAATGGATTATAAGTCAATAAAATCAATGAAAAGTCTTTCAAAAACATTTTTATGGTGTGCTACAATTATAGATCACTCTAAGAGAATACTTCATGGAATTTAAAATCCAAATATAATCAAAACATTTTATAAATATATGAAAGTTGTTCATCTTTGCATAAAATCATAGAATGCATAATAAGTCATAATTATCAAAATTAATCATGTATAATCCAGTTTAAACCACTAAGTCAATCAACAAGCTCAAGGTCTCAAGGGCTTCCCAAAAGAAAGGTCAAGAAACGTGTAGGGTAGGGATGTATGTAAGGTAATGTGGTGCTAGAATCCGGGAAAAGGATGAACTTCACTTTCACTTTGACTTGCAACATCTTCCACCAATAAGCTTTGCTTATTTCACACTTTTTCTTTTTACTTTACTTTTTGGGATGCATGGACAGAGGTGCACAATAACCGAAGCCTAGGAAATCCGCAATCATCAATTTCTTGAGATGCATCAAGGCATACCATGACCCGTTAGGAATATCGCTCAATCCGACTTTGGCAAGACACAAACACCCGGCTATGTGAATGGTGCCGAGTTACTCATCTTCATGATTGACTTCCCCAAACCTAAGATTACTTTCTAACACTTTCACTTCCAGCCAACTTCTCAACTTTACTTCACTTGCTTTCACCACTTTCTTGCTTCCAAATTCCCGGATAGGTAAAGGGAGGCAAAATGTATATGAGGGGCTAAGCATGATCAAGAAGAAGAAGAGAGAAGAATGAATTGCCTTGGTCTTTCCAAGAAGAAAGTGAGAGAACTCATAATGTGGTGTCAACCTTCAAATTCATCATAATTTAGACAAAAACAAAGTATTAAACATGCCAATAATTTCAAACAAAGCATTTAGCAACTTAAACATATTATAAAACCTTTTAAACACATAAAGAATTTAAAACCAGTCAGTAAACAAGATCTTCACTGAGATCATATCCAGATAAGAAGCACAAAAATCGTTTTCGAAAACTCTCAGTTAACCCACCTCGGTCGAGGTGTTCTTAGGTCAACCGAGGTGAAACGCCTCGTTCGGCCAGAACTGCCCCGGTCGAGGTCTAAAATTTTTTTTTTAAAAACCATTTTTTTCAGTTTTGACGTTTTTTTCAATCAAATAACTTGTAAGTATGCATGCAATCTCAGATAAACATATAGAAGCAAAAGTGAAGCATAAAATATAAATATCTGATCAAGTAGAGTCATACATAAGTGTCAAATATCACATAAACACCCCATACTTGGGACACACTGTCCCAGTGGGTCAAAATAAGTCTAAAGGATAAAAATACTCACCGGATAATAAGATGAACTGCATAAAAAATAATAAAGAAAATCCTGCAGCTCTCAGTAGTCACGATCCGGTGGTGGTGGTGGCACGTACGGATACTGGGTCGGGTCGAACGGATAGCCCATGATGTGCTCAAACTGAATCTGGGCCATCATGTGCTGGTAGTGCTGCCGCTCCTGCATCTCGCGGATATCCAATGACAAAGCAACATATGAATCAATAACCTGATCCGTCAGGTCATCGATCCGTCTGTGAGCATCTGGATCTCTGTGTCGGCGTGTCCTACGCCTAGCAGGTCTCATTGGAGAAGTAGCAGGTGCAGGCTCAGTGTCCTCCTCATACAGATCTATAACTGGTGGTGCGCTTGTCCCTGTAGTATCTGTCCCTGTATCCATCGGGACTCCACCCTCTCTCTCATCAACCGTCTCCTCATCATCAGCCTCCTCCTCAGCTAGGGCAACTGCCGCCTCTCTGTAATCCTCCATCAGTGGAGCCCAAGCGGTCTGCCAATAATGAGGGTCATAAACAGTGAACTGGGCAGACCACCTGATCCCCTGTGGCGCAATCAGCTCCCACGGCATAGCCACGTACGGAGTAGTCAGTCCTCGGGGAACTAGAATCCGCCGAGTGATCATCTCCTGCAATCCAAGCGGCTTCGGAGCCGCCACCATCGTGCAAGCGCTGAGATCCATGTCCTGATAGCTAGCTATATGGGTGACAAGCCCTCCGCAGCAGATGTCTCCCTTCGCCTTGGCCTCGATCTTGTGCAGATCCTCTACCAACATCAAGCCAAAGTCCGGGATACCCCCAGTAACCATGCAGTACAAACTGAAAAGCTCTCCCTGTCGGATCTTCTGGGGCGTCTCAGTACGCGCCAAAAGTGTCTCGCTGAATATCCGGTGGGCTAACCTAAAGGCTAAATGGAAGATGACCTTCTCCCTGGAATCTCTAGGGCGCCATCTATCTGCATGCTCAACAATATGGGCAATCTGCCCCCAGAACTCCCTAGCTACTGATCGGGATGGGAAGTCAACAACGGTGGGCTTCGGAAAGCCAAAAATATCTCTCCAGTACTCAAGTGGCACTAAGAAGTTCCGGTTCATCAACCGGTACTT
Organism: Fagopyrum esculentum; assembly: GCA_033239045.1. Taxonomy (NCBI): domain Eukaryota; kingdom Viridiplantae; phylum Streptophyta; class Magnoliopsida; order Caryophyllales; family Polygonaceae; genus Fagopyrum; species Fagopyrum esculentum. The sequence goes on along the minus strand of BSUD01000001.1, from coordinate 31,898,106 downwards.
CATAGACTGCTCTGTAGGAAGGTAGGTGAAGGAGCTAACGAACTCTAGGTGTTCGCCCCTAAACGTGCGTGCAAATAAGCTTTAATTATAAAACTAGAATCAAGCAAGCGAACCCGCAGTGTACGGATCGATATAGTTAAGCAAGAATTCCAGAGTATCGAACACAGGGATTTGGGTGGGAACAAATTCAATTGCAGATTATCGAACGAGTAAATATGAGAGGTTTTGCAAATATTGGAAAAACAACAATCCTAAAGATCCAAGTATCCAACTGTGGCAATCGATTCAAGATATACTAATGATATAAAGACAGATTTAAGATATGCAAAGATATGCTAATGTAAGGTAATCGTACGGTGAAGTTCCAAAAACCTTATATGACTCACCTACAAGACACTCTCTATACAGGTTGTTGAGGCTTCAATATAGAAAGGTTCTAAAGGTAAGAATTAACGTCAAATACCCAAACTTACAATCCAAGGATCGAGACTAACTAAACCGATTAAGGTTGTGACACTCACAATCGAGGTAGAGGTTGTTGAGACTTCACTACCACCTAGAAAAGGTAAGCCTAAACTAAGTTAAAGCAAATCTTTAACTTTGGATTGAAGTAAAAGCAGGTTCGTAAACTTAAGGGAAATTACGGGTGGATCTTGAGATTCCACGGTCGTGGAACTCAAGAACAAACCGTGATTTAGGGTTCGTCGACGATTCTCTCTAACTCTCAGGGTCTAATCCATTTACGATCGATCTATCATCATCTAAGCCACAACTATCAACCCTTCACCTTAGAATTGTTAAGGGTTTTTAGCCAATAACAGTCATATTGATATTAAATTCAAGAATTAAAAGATTGAAGGATGAAAACTTCCGAAAACTTCCAATAAACTTCAAAACAATCTCAATGTCACAATCAAGAACTAATATCGTCATAAGATTCGGAATAGAACAAACAAACACAATCGTAGATAAGAAGGAAGAACGGGATGTCAAACCGTCTTCTAAATCGAACCTAAACAAGAAGAGGGATCTTCTTACGAACAACCTTCCGAATCTTTGATCTTCCGTTAATTTCGGAAATCTCAACAGCAATCTCCACCAAAAGTGCGAGATTAGGGCAGCTCCAAAGATGAGCGCAAATTACGTCTTTTGCAAGAATCGCAGAAATCTCCAAGTCGCGGCGTAGGCGAAAGTGTAAAGCGAGGTTGCAAAGTGCGTCTAAGTGAAGGTTTAAGCAGAGGTGACGGAATCTCCCTTCGTCCGTCTTTTTATAGGGCAAGATAAAATATCGGCCCGGCCCAATCTTCTAAAAGATTGTGGCTTAAAATGTGGCGAAAAGGATCGCCAAGATCACGGTCGTGGAAGGTTCCACGACCGTAATTTAGATCATGGAAATCAACACGATTTGAACACAAAGATTCCACGACCGTAAAAGCTTCTGGAATGAACCACGTTTTCTGACTATGGTTCCACGGCCGTGGAACTGAACGTGGTTCGTAGTACGGCCGTATTTTAGAGCGTGGTTTAGGGCAAGAACGTGATTCTTCCCTAGCCTCGTGCATTCCTCAAGTTAGCTCTCTTTTGGCTCCCAAGAATGTCCTCAATCCATGGACAAACTCAATCAACTCTTCTTTGCTAATTTCCGTTCGGAAATGGCTCTCAATCACCTATAATCAACATAAAGCTAGTTTAGACATCCATATCGACAATATAGGCAAACTAGCTCACAAATGCAACAATGCTCAATCAAGGACTATCAATATGAATCAAATACACTTAGAAAACGTGCCTAAAATATGACAATATTTCATGCTAACAAATAACCCCATACTTGCAACTTGTTTGTCCCTAAGCAAGGTCTTTCAAAAGCTTTTAAAACAAGAGTTAGGATGAAATATGTGTACCTTCTCAAAGCAATACTTCTTTTGGATGAATGTGCCTTCTAAAGAATAGATCATTCTCAAATCTTGCTTCAATCGTTTATAAGACTTCCACACACTTAATTAAAGAGTAAAAAGTAAAGAAAGCTCATGAATCAATTAAACTTCCATACAACATCATAACCTTTAAACATTATCAAAATCAATCATAAGAAACTTCAATTTAGATCACCAAGTCATATAACATTCTTTTGATCTTAAGGACTTTCAAAGAGAAGGTCTAGAATGTGGAAAAGGAAGGAAACTTTTAGGGAGTGTGGTGCATGAATCCGGGAAAATGGACAACTACTCTTCTCTTCTTCTCTTGCGGTTTCCGCACATTTTCAACTTAGAGCTTCGCTCTTTTCCTTTCATTTTTCGACTTTACTTTTGGAGTTATGGATAGAGGTGCACAAAAACCGAAGCCTAGGAGATTGGCGTTTCTCAATTTTTATGAGATGCCTCAAACCCTTAGCGCACATACCATAATCCGCTAGGAATATCGCTCAATCCGACTTTGGCAAGACACAAACACCTGACTATGTGAATGGTGCCGAGTTACTCATCGTCATGATTGACTTCCCCAAACCTACAATTTCTTTCTATTCATTTGATTGCAAATAATTGCTCTCATGGCCCTCCCACATCAAACATGCCTTTTTCATTCACTTCTCCAAATTCCCGGATAGGTAAAGGAGGTCAATATTTCAATGAGGAGTTAAAATGATCAAAGAAAGAAGAAAGAAATATCGAATTGCCTTAATCATCTCAACAAGAAGCATAGGAACTTATAATGCGATTTCAACTTCAATTTCTCAACATGATTTAGGTAACATTTATCACATTATGAAACTTGCAAAAAGAAGTATAATCAACTCATTTAATTTCTTTTCAATTCACTATTCGTTTAAGCATGCAATTGTCATCAAACTCAATTCACAAGTAGCGATTATCATGGAAATCATCTCAATTCCTTAGAAGCACAAAATTTTCAAAATTTTTCAATTTTTATGGTTTTTTCAAGTTCTTTTTCATGCAATGCAATAATGAAACGTGCAACAATATAATGAACATGCAATGATAGTCTCGAATAGAAGCAAACATAGTGAGTAAGAGTTATTACAACTTTTAGTCACACCCCACCCCATACTTAGGACGAACATTGTCCCTAATGTTCAAAAGAAAGAAAGAAAAGAAAGAAAAGAAAAAGAAACTCACAAAGTGGCGGTGGAGCGGCTAAAGCGAACGGTCATGCAGATCATCACTGCGGCGCTGGTGGAGGCGGGAATGGAGAGAAGCTGGAGTCGTAGGGCCGCCCAAACTGCTGGCGGTAGACGTCCCTCATCATGTGATCGAGATCATCCATGCGTCCGTCTCTAGCATCGGCTCGAATCTCCAATGCTCCTACTCTCTCCGAAAGGCCAGTAGCCCAATCCGGCATCTGCTCATACCATCCCGGAGCATGACTGTACCATGCTGGAGCGTCGGACGGTGCTGGTGCTGCTGACTGCTCTGTGGACCATGGAGGTGGAACTCCATACCATGCAGGAGGCGTGGCCATCCATGTAGGTCTCTCACTCACGCTAGCGCGGCGAGAAGATGAGCCTGAAGCTCTGGCTGGACGTGGAGAACGTCTAGGGACATCGGGGGCCGCATCCGGCTGATCCAGAAACGTGCCAAACTCCTGCTTGGCTCCTCCTCCACCCTCAAACTGATCTCTCATCTCCTCCTCCTCAACAACTGGTGGTGGGACATATGGGGGAGCTGCAATCCTGTTCGCATGCATGGCAGCGAACGTCTCCTTCCAATTATGGCGTCCCGCCATAATGGAATACTCCTGTAGCCACTCTATACCCCTACTTGTCCTGCTCTCCCAAGGCATGGCCGCATAAGGTGGACCTCTATGTGTGGGGAAGATGAGACCTCTAGTCATGAAAGCATGAAGTCCTAAAGGTACGGCTGGTATGCGGGTGCACGCAGAGAAATCAACACCCAAGCTCCTAGCAAGATGGGTAACTATCCCACCATATCCAATGCTGCCCTTCCTCTTGTTCTTGAGCTTGCTCATAGTAGCAGCCAAGAGGGTGGCACAGTCAGCTCGGCGCCCATACAGCATGGAGTATAGCAAAAAGAGCTCATCCGTCTTGATCTTTTGGGGCGTCTCCGTCCTAGGAAAGAGACACTCCGAAAGAACACGGTGAGCAATCTTCAAGGCTAGGTGGTACATCAACCTAGCCTTGGTGTCAGCAGGTTGCCAACGGTCCTCGTTGGCGTAAATCATCGCTACCTCCTCCCAAAAGTCCTTGGCGTAAACGCCACTAGGAAAGCGACCGTTAAAGGTCTCATGGAACCCAAAGAAGGTCCCGAACTCACGAATGGAAAAGTCATAGTTTCTTTCCATAAGACGGAAAGAAACGGTCCTATCTACATGGCTATGCTGAAAGGACGTCACTACCTCCCTCGTAATCTCCTCGTAGGCGTCTTCTCGGATAGCTGAGAAGACAACTAATCCGGCTCTATCCAAGAGCCAAGTGAGGTCCTCTATGATGTTAAGAGGAGCTAGATCCTCCAACAACAAGTACCTAGGACCAATCACAACCCTCTCCTTGATCCTCTCGAATGCGGCGAGGTGATCCTCATGTATAGTCGGTACTCTAGGGCTAGGAGGTGAGGGTGATGAAGGTGATGATGGAGGTGAAGGGGAAGAGGGTGGTGGTGCTCTAGAGGATGAGGAAGAAGAGGGATTACCCTTCCTCTTCTGGTTCTGATCATTCTTTTTCTCTTTAATCCTCTCTGAAACTCTCCTCACGAAGTCCATTACTGTCAAGAATTACGGGCTGTTCTAGCAATTCCACGGCCGTGGTTCTTCCAGGAACCGTGGTTTGTCTCAGTTTTTCGCAAATCTCAGAATTCAACACTCAATCTCAACAATCAATCAGCCTTAGTCTAATTCCTTCCAATTTCAATCAGTTCTTCCTAAAATCTCTAGCAAAATCGAACCAAATCGACAAAGATCAAGAAGAGTGGAAAAACCTATTTTTCGGATTTAAAAATCCGAATTGTGCGTTCCTTGGTGACTTTCCGCTCGATTCGTCGCTTGGATCTTGTTGGTGGTCGAATTTGCTTCAATTTGGGAAGAAGAATCGTTAAAAACGATTAACGAACGAAGAATTGGAGGAGGGGGCGTGGATTCGGCGTTTAGGTCGTGGAAGGGGGTTTTGTGGGTGATTTTTGTGAAGAACGTGGTTTATATAGTCACAGGAAAAATTTTGAAAATCACGGTCTGTCGGGGTGTTCCGCGGCCGTGGAATTGTACGGAACCGTGGTTTTTGTGATTTTTCAAAGGCTTTTGGAAATTACGGTCACTGTAGCTGTCACGACCGTGGTTTAGGCCGTGGAACTCTCTGTAAAGCTCCAAAGTCCAAATTTCGTCACTTTTCTTCAACATTATCCTTCCCCTTTCCTTTTCCATCGTTCCTACATCCAAAAACACGAACATACCAGAAGAAATCGAAGGCAAAAACAAAGCGAAAAACGTCTAAACTAAGCTAAACTATGAATCGAAAACAAAAACAAAAATGCAATACCTTGGGTTGCCTCCCAAGAAGCGCTTTGTTTAAGGTCCGTAGCTAGACCAATCTCACACTTATTCGAGTGCGGTAGGCGCGAACTCTTCAGTTTGGAGTTCCGGCGTGTACTTCTTGAGTCGTTGGCCGTTCACCTTAAAGCTTCCGCCCGCTTCACCCCATACTTCAACTGCACCATGGGGAAAATACGCTTAATTAGAAAAGGTCCGGTCCATCGAGATTTAAGCTTACCTGGAAAGAGACGGAGCCTTGAATTGAAGAGGAGAACTTGATCTCCTTCTTTGAAGTCCTTTGGAATGATATGCTTATCATGCCAACGCTTTGCTCTCTCCTTATAGATCTTGGCGTTTTCATAAGCATTCAAGCGGAGTTCATCCAGCTCATTAAGGTCTAGGAGACGCTTCTCTCCCGCTTCCTTCATGCTGAAATTCAACCACTTGATAGCCCAAAACGCCTTGTGCTCTAACTCCACCGGCAAGTGACAAGACTTCCCATACACAAGGTTGTATGGTGTGGTTCCTATGGGTGTCTTGTACGCAGTCCGGTATGCCCACAATGCGTCATCAAGTTTCAAAGACCAATCGTTCCTAGTCCTTGAAACCGTCTTGTCTAAGATTCCTTTGATCTCCCTATTTGAGATCTCAACTTGTCCACTCGTTTGTGGATGATAAGGGGTAGCGATCTTGTGAGCAATCCCATACTTAGCTAGAAGAGCTTCAAAGCGCCGGGCGATGAAATGAGAACCTCCATCACTAATGATAGTCCTTGGCGTCCCAAATCGCGGGAAGATGGTCTTGTTAAAGAACTTAACCACCACCATGGCATCATTGGTGGGAGAGACAATTGCTTCCACCCATCTAGAAACATAATCTACCGCCAATAATATGTATTGGTTTCCACAAGAGGATGGGAATGATCCCATGAAGTCTACTCCCCAAACGTCGAAAATCTCCACCTCTTGGATGTTGTTGAGGGGCATCTCATTCCTCCTAGAGATATTACCTGTTCTTTGACAAGCATCGCAGCAAGAAACAAAGGATTGCACATCTCTAAACAAAGTAGGCCAAAAGAATCCAGATTGCAATACCTTTGCGCTAGTCTTGTTCGAACTAGCGTGTCCTCCACAAGGTAGTGAATGACAATGACGGATGACACTTTGCATCTCATCTTCCGGCACACATCGCCGAATGATGCCATCTGGACCTCTCTTAAAGAGGAGAGGCTCGTTCCAAAAGTATTTCCGGATGTCCTTAAAGAACTTCTTCCTTTGTGCGTAGGATAGTCCGGGTGGTATCTCCTGACAAACCAAATAGTTAACAAAATCAACAAACCATGGTTCGTTACCTTTGGAGATCACATCGATGCACTCCTCAATAAGGTGTAGGTGTTCGTCCGGGAAAGAGTCGTCGATGGGTAAATGGTCGTCCTCTAGATGTGTTAGGCGACTCAAATGATCCGCAACAGAATTTTCTGAACCTTTCATGTCGCGGATCTCAAGATCGAATTCTTGTAGGAGAAGAATCCATCTAATTAGCCTTGGCTTCGCATCTTTCTTCGCAAGGAGGTACCGGATCGCAGCATGATCCGTGTAGACAATCACCTTTGCACCTACAAGATAAGAGCGAAACTTGTCAATAGCGTAGACAAAGGCTAAAAACTCTTTCTCGGTAGTGGCGTAGTTGAGCTGCGCTTCATCTAGCGTCTTGCTAGCATAGTATATGGCATGGGTTCGCCCTTCCTTTCGTTGTCCAAGAACAGCTCCTATAGCTACGTCACTAGGATCGCACATAACCTCGAAGGGAAGAGTCCAATCCGGAGGTTGGATGATAGGTGCTGAAATTAGAGCTTGCCGAATTGTGTTAAACGCAATTCGGAGGTTGGATGATAGGTGCTGAAATTAGTGAGCGGTTTTGATATCTTAGAGAAGTCTTTAATGAAACGTCTATAAAATCCAGCATGTCCTAGGAAACTTCTTATCCCTTTCACCGAAGTTGGGGGAGGAAGCTTCTCTATGGTCTCTATTTTAGCTTTATCTACTTCTATCCCTCTATTAGAGACTAAGTGACCTAATACAATTCCTTCCTTAACCATAAATTGACACTTCTCCCAATTTAGAACTAGGTTAGTGTCTTCACACCTTTGTAAAACAAGAGAAAGGTTAGAAAGGCAATCGTTAAAAGAGGAACCGTATACGGAGAAGTCATCCATGAAGACTTCCATGATTTCCTCTATGTATTCGAAGAAGATGGCCATCATGCACCGTTGAAAGGTGGCTGGGGCATTGCAAAGCCCAACGGCATTCTCCTATAGGCAAACGTACCCCACGGGCACGTGAATGTGGTCTTCTCCTGATCGTCCAGGTGTATCGGGATCTGAAAGAAACCACTATAACCGTCAAGGTAGCAAAAATGTGAATGTTGTGCTAACCTTTCAAGCATTTGATCAATGAATGGCAACGGGAAGTGATCCTTCCTCGTTGCATTGTTGAGCTTGCGGTAGTCGATGCACATCCGCCATCCTGTCACGGTTCGGGTAGGAATGAGTTCGTTGTTCTTGTTGGTGATGACCGTCATTCCTCTCTTCTTCGGTACTACTTGAACTGGACTTACCCACTTGCTATCGGAGATAGGGTAGATGATACCTGCATCAAGAAGTTTAAGAATTTCCTTCTTGACAACCTCCTTCATGGTCGGATTCAACCGCCTTTGAGGTTGTCTTGAAGTTCTAAAATCTTCCTCCATTAGTATCTTATGCATGTATAGGGAGGGTTTAATTCCTACTAAGTCCTCAATAGTGTAGCCTAGGGCTTTCCTATGTTTCCTAAGGACAATCATGAGCTGATTATGTTCATCTATGCTTAGATCGGAACTAACAATAACCGGAAAGGTAGAATTAGGTCCTAGAAAAGCGTACCTTAGATGAGTAGGAAGTGGTTTTAGTTCCATTGCTTTCGGAGCTTCCAGTGATCCTTGAGGAGCATCCGATGTTTCCTTAGAAGTGTCTAAGGGTGTTGAGTGTGTAGGAGAAGAATCAGAAGAAGTCGAAGAAGTGCCTCGATCACCCCTTTCCACGGCCAGAATTACGGGTTCCCCATGTCCTCCACGACCGTGGTTTAGGGCGTGGAAAGGAAATACGGTTGTCATGTCTTCTCCACGACCGTATAACTCTCTGGAGTGGGACACGGTTTTGGTTGTGAAATCCACGGCCGTGGAATATAGTGTGTGGCCGTGGATTCTCACGTTTTCTGCCTCATCGTGGAGTTTTTCAAACTCCACTTCATGCATCTCTTCTAGTGCTTCTAAGGCTTCAATTGCCTCATTGCACTCTTCTTCTTCCCCTACATTTGTTAGACTCATAGTAATAACTTTTTGTAAAGGATCGTTAAAGAGAATCGCACTTACCTCCTCCATAGACAAACCTTCTTCATCTTGGATATCGAAAATATCCTCATCAAAGATTGACTCCTTCACTAGAGTGGAAAGAACGAACTCTACTTTCTCTTCTCTCATATCAAAAGCGAGTCTCCCATTCTTGCAATCGACTATGCAGCCGGAAGTTGCAAGAAACGGTCTTCCGAGTATAATCGGGACCGGACTATCTGCAGGAATGTCAAGCACGACAAAATCAATGGGAACAAAGAATTTACCTAGCTTGACCGGGACGTCTTCTACAATACCGATGGGGCGAGTAATGGATCGATCCGCCATGTACAACGTCATCTTCACCGGCTTAGGGTCGCCTAAACCGATCTTCCTACATAATGCAAGTGGTATGATGCTCACACTTGCTCCTAAGTCACATAACGCATCGTATGTGACATCTCCCACTCCTATGGGAATGCAAAATGACCCCGGATCCTTCAGCTTTGGGGGCATTTTCTCCTTCATGGTCTTGATGAGATCCGAAGAATCCGAACTCATCTTAACCTCACCGAAATCTTCTAGCTTCCTCTTGTTAGAGAGGACCTCCTTCAAGAACTTGCCATAGGCCGGCATACCTACAATAGCATCAATAAAGGGTATATTAATATGCAGTTTGCTCATGAGTTCTATGAACTTACCAAATTGTTTATCTAGGCGCGCTCTCGCTCTAGATTGAGGGAATGGTAGGGGAGATTTGTAAGCCGGAGGAGGAACGTAGACATCTCCCTTCTCCTTCCCCTTCTCTTTCTCCTTGTCTTTTTCTACAGAGACTTCAACAAATTTAGGCTGCGGATCGGTGGTAGTCACTCCGCTCCTAGTTGTGATCGCCATAACCCTTCCCTTAGGGTTGTCCTCCGTCTTTCTTGGAAGTTTCCCTTGATTCCTAGGAACTTCCTCCGCATGGTTGAACATTTGGTTTTCTAAAACCTTTTGGGCTTTATCAACCTTAGAGATTTGATCATCAACCTTAATGATGCGGTTCTCCAACCCTTGTAGCTTTCCCAAGATCGTTTCCAACATGGGATCGGGCTTCTCCTTCCCCGAAGTGTTTCCTCCATTAGATGATTGTCCCTGGCTTTTCAAAGGAGTAGAGGAAGAGGAGGGTGGAGTTAGTGAATTAGAATTGGAAGGATAAGAGTTACCGGAATTTTGTTGATTGGAGCGCCAATTGTTGTTGTTTGAACCCCTATTGTTGTTCCAATTGTTGTTCCGGTTGTTGATGTTTCCATTCCAATTGTTCCGGTTATTGTTCCGGTTATTGTTGTTGTTGTTGTTGCGGTTTGTGTTATCACCGCCATTGTTGTTGCCCAAATAGCCAACATCCTTTCCTTGTTGTTTTGGGAAGTTGGTCTTGATGGCCTCCTTCAACTCTTTAATCTCATTGTTGAGAGAAAAGATTTGAGTTTGAGCTTCATGTGTGAGCTTTGCTCCTTGCTCCACACGATTTCCCTCCATTTTCCGGTGGGAATACTTCTCTATGACTCTTGATTGCTTCTCAATGAAGTCCGGAGCGTCATCTTCTCTCATGTCCATAAATGTACCACATGAGAGGGATTGGAGCTTGAATTGTGTTTCCACATCCAGCCCCTTATAGTTAATCTCCAGCAATGCAAGCTTGGATATGCCATGATGAGGGCAATCCAATAACAAGTCCTGAAACCTTTCCCAAGATTGAAACAAACTTTCGTTAGATCTCATGGAAAATGCATTGATCTTACCTCTAAGTTCCGCCGTTTTGGATGGCGGAAAGAATTTGGTGAGGAACTCCGCGGAAAGGTCTTCCCACGTGTCTAGTTTCCCACTAGGAAGAGCTTGATACCAAGACAACGCTTTCCCCTTCAAGGAGAAGAAGAAAGGCTTGAACTTATGGTTGTTGGTAGTAGCATTCTTCGGCCTCATTGTCTCCATCATACACTCAAAGTTTTGCAAGTGTTGGTGTGGAGATTCACCGCTTGTCCCGCCAAATTGGTTTTGGCAAACAAGAGTAATAACTTGAGGGTTGAAGCTAAACCCTTGTACATCTTCAGCATCAAAGTTCACGCCCAAACGGCGCGGTTGTTGTGTTGGATCCATTTTTTGGCCAAGAGTTCTTGGCTCATCATCCACACGTTCGATCCTCGCATTCCTAGGTGGAATGCGGCCATTAGTAGCTTCCCGTGGATGGAAAGGATTTACATTGATCGTGGGATCAATTTCCTCTAGTGGTGGCATGGAAGAATCGCTATCATCGGCGGATGAATGACTTCTTCTTCTTGATCTTGATGCCCTTCTTGAGGATTTCTTGCTTCCCTTATTCTTAAGGTTGCTTAGTTCTATCCTCATCTGGAACATCATATCCTTTAGATCGTTAACTTGAGATTGATGACGATCCATTTCATCCCGGCGGATATTCTCATTCCATTGGAGTTGAGCTTCTTTTTCCGCCAACTCCGCTTGAAGATCAGGTTCTTGTTCTTCAGCCATCTTCTTTTCCTTACGCTTTTGTCTTAGAGTCTTCTCAAGCTCTTGATCAAGAGGTAAGAGATCCTCGGTGTTCCTAGACCTGCGCATGCACTCAAAGAAATATCAAATAACGAGAGCAAGCTCCCAAGCTTGACAACCGGCAACCGAATTCGGCCGAAACCAAATCCCCGGCAACGGCGCCAAAAACTTGTTCGCCCCTAAACGTGCATGCAAATAAGCTTTAATTATAAAACTAGAATCAAGCAAGCGAACCCGCAGTGTACGGATCGATATAGTTAAGCAAGAATTCCAGAGTATCGAACACAGGGATTTGGGTGGGAACAAATTCAATTGCAGATTATCAAATGAGTAAATATGAGAGGTTTTGCAAATATTGGGAAAACAACAATCCTAAAGATCCAAGTATCCAGCTATGGCAATCGATTCAAGATATACTAATGATATAAAGACAGAGTTAAGATATGCAAAGATATGCTAATGTAAGGTAATCGTACGGTGAAGTTCCAAAAACCTTATATGACTCACCTACAAGACACTCTCTATACAGGTTGTTGAGGCTTCAATATAGAAAGGTTCTAAAGGTAAGAATTAACGTCAAATACCCAAACTTACAATCCAAGGATCGAGACTAACTAAACCGATTAAGGTTGTGACACTCACAATCGAGGTAGAGGTTGTTGAGGCTTCACTACCACCTAGAAAAGGCAAGCCTAAACTAAGTTAAAGCAAATCTTTAACTTTGGATTGAAGTAAAAGAAGGTTCGTAAACTTAAGGGAAATTACGGGTGGATCTTGAGATTCCACGGTCGTGGAACTCAAGAACAAACCGTGATTTAGGGTTCGTCGACGATTCTCTCTAACTCTCAGGGTCTAATCCGTTTACGATCGATCTATCATCATCTAAGCCACAACTATCAACCCTTCACCTTAGAATTGTTAAGGGTTTTTAGCCAATAACAGTCATATTGATATTAAATTCAAGAATTAAAAGATTGAAGGATGAAAACTTCCGAAAACTTCCAATAAACTTCAAAACAATCTCAATGTCACAATCAAGAACTAATATCATCACAAGATTCGGAATAGAACAAACAAACACAATCGTAGATAAGAAGGAAGAACGGGATGTCAAACCGTCTTCTAAATCGAACCTAAACAAGAAGAGGGATCTTCTTGCGAACAACCTTCCGAATCTTTGATCTTCCGTTAATTCTGGAAATCTCAACAGCAATCTCCACCAAAAGTGCGAGATTAGGGCAGCTCCAAAGATGAGCGCAAATTACGTCTTTTGCAAGAATCGCAGAAATCTCCAAGTCGCGGCGTAGGCGAAAGTGTAAAGCGAGGTTGCAAAGTGCGTCTAAGCGAAGGTCTAAGCAGAGGTGACGGAATCTCCCTTCGTCCGTCTTTTTATAGGGCAAGATAAAATATCGGTCCGGCCCAATCTTCTAAAATATCGTGGCTTAAAATGTGGCGAAAAGGATCGCCAAGATCACGGTCGTGGAAGGTTCCACGACCGTAATTTAGAGCGTGGAAATCAACACGGTTTGAACACAAAGATTTCACGACCGTAAAAGCTTCTGGAATGAACCACGTTTTCTGACTATGGTTCCACGGCCGTGGAACTGAACGTGGTTCGTAGTACGGCCGTATTTTAGAGCGTGGTTTAGGGCAAGAACGTAATTCTTCCCTAGCCTCGTGCATTCCTCAAGTTAGCTCTCTTTTGGCTCCCAAGAATGTCCTCAATCCATGGACAAACTCAATCAACTCTTCTTTGCTAATTTCCGTTCGGAAATGGCTCTCAATCACCTATAATCAACATAAAGCTAGTGTAGACATCCATATCGACAATATAGGCAAACTAGCTCACAAATGCAACAATGCTCAATCAAGGACTATCAATATGAATTAAATACACTTAGAAAACGTGCCTAAAATATCACAATATTTCATGCTAACACTAGGGTTGGCTCCAAGTAGGTTGGGGCTCGGATCTCAGTAAACTGATCCAGCCCAACTGTAGAAATCATCCTCCTAAGGTCTCCGTCTACCTGGAGGCAATCAAAAGCGGACACGTCCAGGAAGCGAGGTGCAATCACTGGACGGCCAGAAATACGGTCATAATCGACCTGGTGTCTCTCATGGATCACCGGTCGATAGGGTCGGGAAGAAGAGGAAGAAGGGGAAGGTGAGGATCTATCCCTAAGGACAAGGCGTCGGTCAGAACTCATTTTCAATTCAGTCACTGTCAGGTCACCTCGGTTGGCTGACAACTCTCAAGAATCACCTCGGCCGAGGCACAGCTCGACTGGACCGAGGCGAAAAACTGGATCGTAATTTCTTCAGAAAATTCAGTTCTTTTCCCCCAAAATCACTACAACTGCTTCCTATGGGGTACTTAAGCCTTTCCTCAACAAATGCAAGGGCAACCAAAGCCCAAATCGAAGCGAAAAAGCGAGGTAGGGTTTCGGTTCTATTTTTACCTCGTTCGGCCGAATCGGTTCGATTCTCTTGCAGATCGATGTTGCACTGGGATCCTCTATGTCTCAATCGCAGTTTGGAGACAGAAATCTTCGAAAACGAGCAGAAATCGAAGGAGGCGAGGTGAACTGTCGCCGCGGTCGAGGAAGGGTGAGATGGAAGAGAGAGAAAATAAATCCCCCTTTTATACCCTTTTCTGGAACTGCTGTCACCTCGGTCGAGATGGTCTCGACTGGACCGAGGTGGTACGGACCGAGGTGGTTCTTCAGAAACCCTAGTCGCCTCGGTTGCTCAAGAATCATCTCGGTCGAGGTGCTCTGATAGCAACCGAGATGCCTCAGTCAAACTCCGTCTTCTCAAATTCTCGAACTTATGTCCTTCCAGTTATGCTCCTTCCTTAGATGTCTCCTGTTATCTGTCTAGAACGCCAAAAACAAAACAAAGCAAAGCAAAAGCAAAAACTATCTAAGCTAGACTAGAAAAAGGAAAAAGAAAGCAATACCTTGGGTTGCCTCCCAAGAAGCGCTTGGTTTAAGGTCGCTAGCTGGACCATACGGCGTGGAATCACTCAATGTACCTCGAATATCGAGGAGTGCTCATTACATCCATAGTAAAACTCTTCCATAAAGGTTCCGGTCCCTAACTTTACCGGCAAATGGTAAGATCTCCCACGTACAAGCTTGTACGGTTTGATTCTCACCGGAATCCTTCTAGATTTCCTGCACTTCAATGGGACATAATCTAGCCTCGTGTCCCATCCTTTCCTGGATCGAGAAAACAAGTTCTCGAGAATCCTAGCAGCTTCCCCATCTATAGCTTGGGGATGGTACAAGGTCCTTAGCATGTGAGGGACCCCATACTTGAACAAGAGACACTTCATCGCCTTAACGGTGTAGTGTTTGCAAACTCCACTCCTTATAATCCAAGGAGTATCTTCTTCTATCGGTTTCAAGGGAGGTTTCATCTTGATCTTAGGAGGTTGTTTCGGAAGAGACCTCCAACTCTCCGGTGCCTTCCTGAAAAATTCAGAAATATTAATAGGGAATTCAAATGAAGTAGGAGAATGTACCTTGCAAAGTTCTCCAAAGCTTGAGACAAGTTTCGTGTTGGGTTGATAATCCACCCACGAAATCTCTCTTAGTTCTGCTGGTCTTTCTTCCACCTTGACCGCAATCTCAGTAATTTGGCCAAGGTTCTCTGCATCTTCCACTTCTAGTTTTGCAGATTCTTCCATCTTGGCCGAAATCTCTTCCACCTCGGCCGAGGTCTCAACAGTTGGATCGAGACCTTCCATATCCTCCTCTTCCTCAGAAGTTTCAGGAGAAATTTCTGGTTCGATTGGGGGAATGCTTGAAACGTGCAACACTTCCTTATGCTTCAATTCCGGCTTAGCATAGGATAGGGTGCTTTCATTGAGCTCCTCCACCTTCTTCATCAACCTCTCCCATCTTGATTCAAGAGAATCTTCAAGGGGTTGCTCACAAATCTTTCTAGGGACATTCAGTTCATCCCACATCGCAAGTTCACGCTGAATGACCTCTTCTCTTTCCCATTCATTGTTGAACCAATAGAATGAGTACTTCTCCTCCAAGTACTCATAATGGTCCGCCCTAGCATTTTGTCTTGCTATCCAGGCTGGATCAAATGTAGTCATCGGAAATCCTGAAAACTACAAAACTCATAGAAAGAGTAGTTAGTAGCAACAGGGGCAAATGCCCCGAAAGCAAACCGCAACCGGCTCGGTCTAGACCAAGTCCCCGGCAACGGCGCCAAAAACTTGTTCGCTCCAAACGGTGTGTGCAAGCTTTAAATTTATAACCCTAGACGTAAGCTTAAAACAAGGATGCGAACCCGTAGTGTACGGGTCAATCGTAGTAAAAAGCAAGGAATTCCAGGGTCGATCACAGGGACTTAGTGAAACAAAGTCCAATCACGGTATGCTTATGTAAATACTAACCACAAGAGCAATTAACACAATCAAAGATGAATAAGAAGTCAATAAAGGAAACATGCAATTCTAGGGATTAAAGCATCTAGTTGTGGTTCCAACTCAAGATCTAAAGATAAGCGGACAAAGCTGAGGTTTTTGCATGAGGAAGGTGTTACTAAAGTGGAATAGATCACCGGGTAAGTCTCACTACTCACTAATCCAAAACCGTAACTCCTATTACCGGGTAAGTCTCAAGGAATTAAGATAAAGAACTATAACCTCAAACTAACACACCATCTAAGGGAATAGAATCAACCTTTATCGGGTAAGTCTCAGGCTAACTCACAAAGATGGGATGAAAGCACACTCAAACCCCAATAAAGGATAAATCTTTATTACCTACACTTATGATCGTTGGTACACAAACTAAGGAATTACCGGGTAAGTCTCATCCTAAGCTTGCTTTGAACTAGGAGAGGTGTAATAAGAATAGGATTTGGCAAACTCTAACACTTAACTCTCAGTTTAGGATCAGATAAGTCACCTCGGTCAGACAAATTCCACCCCGGCCGAGATGTTCATCGACTGAGCGAGATGCTTAGGGTTAAGGTTAAAGACTCGAACTTTCAGGGTCCTACTGGAATCTAAGATTATTCTATCATTGTTTTTCCCACAACCTTCAGCCAATCACCCTAGAATCACACAAGGAAATTAGCCACTCATCATCATCATGAAAGTATTAATCAAGTATATGGGAAGAAGGTGAATATTTGAACAAGAAGAATTTAATGAAAAGACTTCAATAACTGAATCAAATATCACAACAAAGCATTCCTTGGATATAAATCCAACAAGCAAGACAACAAGGAAGAGAATCTAAGGTAATCTTACAAGAAAACCTCCAAAAGCTATAAAAGCTACAATCTTCGATCTTCCTTCAACCTTCAAAAAGGTTCTTCAAATCTCCCAACTGGAGTATGGCTGCTGCTGCGTATAAACCCTGATCGATGGTATAGCACGATCTATGTAAGATCTAAGCGAGATCTTAGCGAGATGTAAGCGAGATGTTGGATTTGTGGAAATCCAACCCTTTTTATAGGAAAATGACCCTCCAAAGATAATATATCTTAGAAAGATCTCTTCCCATAAAAATAGGTATAATATAAGATCTATAATATCTTCTTCCTTCCAGGAACCAAGCCCAAAAATATAAGATCACTTTCCAAATATAAAAGATCTCAGCCAAGAATAAAATATTCTCGCCGCGTCCTAGGTATTCGCCTCGGTCGAGTCGACTTCCCTGGATCACCTCGGTCGAGATGAATCTGTGGTCAACCGAGGTGAGTCACAACTGAATGTGAAATCTCTCAAAACTGGTCCAAAGTGAATCTTTAATCCATGGCTATGCTTCCTGGATGGTTCCTTATGTTCCTCAATGTAGCTCCAATGACTCCATAGCTCCTTTTGATCATTTTTGATGCAAAACGTGCCATTTTACCTACGATTACAACAAAACTACGTGTAGACCTCGATTCCCACAAAGGTAGATGACATGGTAATATAATCACATATAATACATACAAACATGCAGATTATGAAAGATAAAACGTCCAAACAAACCCCAAAATATAGACTATAATTCATGCTATCAAACTTTCCTCCAAATTTTGACATAGTAAAATACATATTTCTGTCTACACTATATCAAAATTTCAACGGTGGATGTTTGATCTAAGGCATCGAAAATAATTCCTAAAGACGGCAGTTTACAAGCAAAATCCTGAAAGTTAAAAGTGATGGCCAAGATCCTAAGTTGAGTCCAAACTACACCAGTCCAGTATCCTGCTCCTTGATTTAGCAAAAACCACCTTACTGAACAATAGAGGTTAAAGGCTAGCTTACTCACCCGCTCAGCAAGGGAGGACGACCGGTGCTCTGTCGACCGGTGCAACGATTGGCACACAAGTATCCACAAATCACCACAGTGTTGCTTCTTTCAAACGCAGGCAAGGAGGAAGAGAGATCAAAGTTTACCTCGGCGGGACGTGTTGATGCCGGTGAGATTAGGAGACGCCCGTACGCGAAAGATGGGGAGAGGGAGGCAAAGCAGCAGCAGGTCCGTAGCTGTCTGGCTGCAGCATCGGCGTGACACACCTGGTTCCCGGCGAAGACGTGGTGGTGTCCCCAGCGGTTCCTCTCAGTCGGTGGTGAGGGCGGCGCATAAACACGTTGAGATGGGCGGTGGTTTCCTTCAGAAGCGTGAAGCTATGGTTGCGGTAGAGAGGGAGGAGGGTTACGCTTATCACATACAGCAGTTGGATTAGGAATTTAGGTTAAGTTAATTAAACATGGATTAGGGTAAGAGTTATGGGCTGGGCCGGAAATTGTATCTGCTGGGCCTAACCCGATGAGCCTGCCCATCTAGTTAGGTGATGGCTATTAAATGAGTCGTTAAATTGTACGGAACTACTCTTCGGTTTTTAATCGTACTGACTTCTTATTCCATTTACCTATTTATCATTTTATGTGAATTAAGTTACATAAAATGATAGAACTTTGATAAAATTTTTATAATGTATAACATTCTCTAGAATGAGGAAAGATTAGCGGATCGAAATCCGGTTTGATTTGGTATTAAACGGAAAATAAATTTCCGGGTATCACATCAGTTCCCCCTTAAAATAAGTTTCATCCCGAAACTTTAAAGAAGGCAACATAAAGACGAAGTCTATACAAAAGATTTAAAGCGCCGGAAAAAGTCATAATCAGTCAAGTTCTTATTTGTTTCGGAAATAGTCGGAAGAAAATTTTCGGGTATTACATCAACCCCCCCTTAACAATAAGTTTCGTCCCGAAACTTAGGGTAAAACAATCCTGATCGGCCTTTATGGTACCAAATGAGTGTGTTTGATCGCTACACAAAAGTCTCGTCGATTTCACATCTAAGTATCCCGCACCTCAAGGTTACCAAAAGCACACATCATTGACTAAATACTCAATCATGAAATAACCAAATAGTCTAACAATATCACACATACAAGGTCAAGCCCTATCTCGTCACTCCCGAGGTTACAACTATCTCTGCGTAGTTTCTGAAAGGTTACGTCTCATACTATCCACAATATCTCAAGTAGCTTCGTCGGCTTTTCCTAAAACCATTGACTCCGAAATCTTTTCATGTACTTACATCACAAGCGCTTGTTACCACGTTCTAGAGTGGTTATCGGATATCTCACTAGTATCATTCGGCTCAACTGTCTGATCCTCTAATCTGATGACCTAACTCGTGTCTGATAGGTATCTCTTCAACTGAAATTCTCAAAATCAGTTCCCGAACTTAGTCTCCGTGGAAAACTGAAGCTGCACTCTCCAATAGGGTGAGGAATATTAGTCCATCAGTAACTTTTAAACCGCTTTAAAACTTCTAATGGTTGCCTTACACAACTCACTTTTAGATCCTTTGATGACCCTACACAAAAAAAAAATGATCTATTCAACTTTCTTCCCTTCGTTATGACCACTTGCTTCCGGCCTTCTGAAAAGGTTCTGACCACCTGCTCGGGTCAAAGGTCTTGGACATCCACCAACACTTACCAAGGGCTCAATGCTCTTCGTATCACGACCCACTTGGTCTTGTCTTTTAATATTACTCCATCATCTTATTCCTCAGGTAAGAAATCGTCACCTTTACCCTTTTCAGGTCTAACAGTCGAGACAACTAAAAATCAAATCTAGTGGTCATCCTCTCTGTTCACTTGACATTATTATATTATTTATAGATCTCTAATATATCGTTAACTCGAACCTAGGCTTCTCACGCATTTTCCAAGATCTTAAGTGACATAGAATATGTCCGGAATGACAGTATTAGACGCAAAGTGATCTCCTATCACCGTTATTTGATCATAACTACTCGATTAATGCTAGCACACTATCAACATTGCACTCTTATATCCTCCCCTTTTATCCGACTAGCAATATCTCTCTAACTTAAAACGCAACTAGACTCTGTTCCGACATAACATTACACATAAAATCTACTCCGAGATTATGCTTTCTTTAAGCACGGTTACTAGGTTGTAAGTATGCTCTTGTCGCTTCTCTTTCTTATGAATCTTCGACTCAGGACGGTAGTTACTCACTTTGAGCTTTCTAGTGCAGGTCATGCGCAATACTTTATTGCATCATTAATTCTTTCCTAATCCATCCGGAAAGACGACTCTATAGCCCTCCATTTGGAATTAAGTTCTCACACTACTTGCTTGTCGACATGTGACGAAGTCGTCATGTCTCACTTGGATCCATAAAGGGTACCACTCTTTTTCCACAACCTCTATATGCAAATACTTCCACGTCTACCCTGTGGTGACACGGTTCTTCCAAAAAAAAAAGTAACCCTTAAAACATTTCTCTTTATACCCTTAATTCATCCAAGAAGGTTGTCTGCCTACTTAAGGAGATCCTCTAAGGCGTCGGTAAAGCTACTCCATAGATCCACCATCACAATTATCTCTTCTTAACGGCACATAACTCGTCAATACCAAACAATACTTGCACGTCCTTGGATGACATCGGTCAGTCTATAATTGACTTATCTCAATTTCATACCTCTACTGGTATTAAACTTTTGGTTCACATCACCTACTAGGTTAATTCTTTTATCCTTCCTTTAGTTCGTCTTATCTTTCACTCTTCTACTTCCTTTGGAACAACTCTCTTTCTCAAGTCTCATTGTGCCATTCGCTTGACGTCAAAAGTTGTTCCTAACACTCCATGATAGATTGTAAGCGCCTTGTAGTTCCGATGACTTTTAATTACCTTCCAATTGTAGTCCTTTTACAGGGACCGTCTGTGTTGCTGACCTATGTTCTGTTATAAATGGGGGTTTCCCTGGACTCTTGTGTTCACCACACGATTCTCACAAGCACAGGTTCCTTAATCGGCGTTGTTTGTAATATTTCCTTCCAAATCTCTGTTGACTATGTTACGGGCTTCGATCCTTTCGATACTGGCGTTGTGATTCCACTTAGAATCTTATCTTTAAAGAAGACAAAATGTCTCCAGGCTTGTGAAGTATATCCTTCGCTCTTACATTAAGTTGTAAGTCTCCATTTCGTGTAAATTGTGATCTGTTAAAATTTCCTTAGCTAGTAGGTAAACAGTTGCTCACAACAATCCTTTTATACTTCTTTAGTTCGTTCTACCCTCCACCCTTCCGCTTCTTATAGGCTAACTCCATTTTCTCTAGTCCGATTTTGTCATTCATCTGGCACAAATAGTCGTTTCAAGTTTCCACGATAGCTTGCAAGCGTCTTTGAAATTCTTATGGCCGTAATGATCATCCACTTGCAGTTCCTTTTGCATGGACCATCTGTGTTGATGGCTTAGGTCCTGTGATAATTTGGGTTACCCTGGACTCTCGAGTCTAGCAAGGCCGTTCTCTCATACAGATTTCTTTACTGGTGTTGGTGGTAATATCGCCTTCCTGAAACTCCGTTGACCCTGTTACAGGCTCCCATTCTTCGGATATTGGCGTCGCGGTTTCTTTCAAACTTCTTATATCTCTGAGGTCAAAACCTCTCCCCACTTGTGGGGTCTACCTTTACGTTTTTACACTCAATTGTAGGCCTTTATTCTGTGTACCTTAGATCCACATATCCGGGTTGACACCCTATCTTCTGGTCTCTCATGCCCATAATTGCCTATGGGCATCCGCCTCGATTGTAATGCCCTTTATTCCGCAAATCTTGGTTGTACTCCGTTCCTCTTGGTACTTGCTCCAATATTGTTATCTCTAATCTGCGCTGATGTCGTCTCTTGCATGGTTATTCTAATTCACCTCTCGGCTTCATACAACCAAGTCCCTTGTATGACTTTCTATTCCTTCTATCTAAGCTGACTCAGGAATTTCTTACTCATATGATTGTGCTTGTGGTAAAAATGATCTTCACAACTTTACTTCCTTGCTCAACTGAGCTTTGGATGATTTGTAAGGGTCACCAAGCAGCTCACCCGAGTATAATACTCAATTCAAGGTCCGATTCCATTGCCTCGTGTTGAAAACTCTTCAAGTCCGCTACCGATTTATAATGAGGCGATAATCGCTTCATTATATCACAACTAAAGGATACAAAATATCTTTTAGCATACTAACATGCTATACATATACATATATATACTAATACATTAGAACATATCGATATAAGTCTATATACTAACTAACACACTTATCATTCTAAGTTGCAGAGATCCACGGAGAGCGATGGTAGTCCGACGTACTACTAACCCACAACCCGACTGCTCGTGTAAGAAACATAAATCCGTATTGAAAATTTTAGACCCCTTTCGGGTTCTAGTTATTTTATACAATCGGTCTTTCAGAAGATTTCAAGTGCCATTGTTGCCAACCCAGAGATCTGATACCATGTTGTAACACCCAAAGTTTCAAAACTCGGAGAGCTACTGGTTAGGACCTCACAATGGGTCCCGACCTTGGTTTAACAACAACATTACTTGGATCTTACAACAAGGCACAAATGTACTTAAAACAATTTCAAAACATAATATTTTTACTGTATGAATGTACACATGTGACAGCCTTACAAAACATATACATATACATAACATGCATGCTGTAACGAAGACTCCCCCGTCCCCATCTAATGAGTACGTGGACCCGGCTGACCATCCGTTCCGGATCACTCTGCAACTGTCTATCTCTACAAATCTACAACACGGATAAACCGTTAGCTAACAATCCAAATATAAGCAGAATAAGGATAGCACAAACACACCCAAGATAACATAAAACAATCATCATGCTGGCACACAAACCGGTTATTATCTGTTCATTAAGTGAGTCACCTTATTCCATTTTACAGTTGTGGCACGAGAAATCTTAAGAGTTCTCGCCTCCGTTCCTTATCCAACTGGGTGTAGGTCTAGCTTACCTCCGCCGGTAGCATCACTACAAACCGAGTGTGGACTAGTCCCTAAAGAAACCCCAGCGCCCTCAAGCTAACTGAGCAGAATGCCACCGCCCGTTACTATTAGGCCAAGGTATAGGTCGGTATATAAATATTACTAAAATATAACTATAAGCATCTCATTCACACACCACTACCATTATTCATACTCATATCTATAAGTCAGCTAAGTAAGCCCAAAGGACTTACCTGAATTCAAACATAATCTCGTTATCTCGACTCGGTCTGTAACCGCAGGAACTCAACCGCCTGTTATAAAAGGCAAGTGGATCAATAATATATCCCACTTAATTAGAAGACTCTAACTTCTAAGATATTTAACTCTATCATCAGCTAATTTACCAAAATACCCTTATACGGATAAATGACTGTTTTACCCCTGGTCCCGAAACTTTATAAAATTCCATAACAAAGTTCCAAACTATTCTTTAGAACTCAAAACCACACTCAAACTATCAAAGGAAAGTTTGTTAAAGATTTAGAAGAGTTAACTACATTCTTGAATTTCATAAAAAGTCATCAAGGTCCGACTTTGGCTTAAGATATGAGAACCGAATAAAAATATAAAAAGTCTAACAAAAATCTCTAAGTCTTTTATGCTATGCACTCTATCCATAGTAGTCAGAATTTCCCAAAAATACATAATAATCACTTCTACACAATTTCTCAAAGTCAGTTCCTAAACCAGAAATTCAGACTTAGCCAAAAACTGAGTATTTCTTAACTACTCAGCCAGTCCATTTTGGACCTTCATAGATCTAAATCCAACCGTTGGATCAACCCCAACTTTTGATACGCCACACTATGCAGGACACTCTATAACATATTAAAAACTGAACGGTGGATTATGTTTCTAAGGTATCCAAATTTAAGCTCAAACATGACTGCACAACCCAGATAATTCCAGCACTCAACAATTTCAGCAACATCCAGAAAACTGTTTAAGGTCTCAACTTCAAAAATTCATAACTCCTAAACCACTTGCTGGATTCATCCCAAATTTTAATATGCTCCACCACAATATGCCAACTACATCATATCCAAAATTCAAGTCAAACAGAGATCAAACTCTTATTCAAAACTATCTCTCAAAACAGCATCACATGCTGTTTTTCCCAACACTCAGCACAGTTATAAAAACTGTGTGAGGAGTCAACTTGGAGACACCATAACTCTCAAACCGTAACTCCGATTTTTCCTAAATTTTAGTATATTATACTATGTACTACTGACTATGACATATCCGAAAATCAGCCAAAAAGAATAAGTCTTTCATGCTTAAATCTGGTCACAAAGTTGGCTGCTCGCCAATATAAGAAACTGAGAAATTGCACAGCTCAACTACTCTACTTTGGGACCCTATAGCTTCTAATCCGACCGTTAACTTTCCTCCAAATTTTAACACAGTAAAATACATATTTCTGTCTACACTATATCAAAATTTCAACGGTGGATATTTGATCTAAGGCATCGAAAATAATTCCTAAAGACGGCAGTTTACAAGCAAAATCCTGAAAGTTAAAAGTGATGGCCAAGATCCTAAGTTGAGTCCAAACTACACCAGTCCAGTTTCCTGCTCCTTGATTTAGCAAAAAACCACCTTACTGAACAATAGAGGTTAAAGGCTAGCTTACTCACCCGCTCAGCAAGGGAGGACGACCGGTGCTCTGTCGATCGGCGATGAAGGAATTTCGGCGCTGGCCCTGGTCGACCAGCAGGGTCCGTTCTGACTGTGGCGGATGGCTGCAACGATTGGCACACAAGTATCCACAAATCACCACAGTGCTGCTTCTTTCAAACGCAGGCAATGAGGAAGAGAGATCAAAGTTTACCTCGGCGGGACGTGTTGATGCTGGTGAGATTAGGAGACGCCCGTACGCGAAAGATGGGGAGAGGGAGGCAAAACAGCAGCAGGTCCGTAGCTGTCTGGCTGCAGCATCGGCGTGACCCTCCTGGTTCCCAGCGAAGACGTGGTGGTGTCCCCAGCGGTTCCTCTCAGTCGGTGGTGAGGGCGGCGCATAAACACGGTGAGATGGGCGGTGGTTTCCTTCAGAAGCGTGAAGCTATGGTTGCGGTAGAGAGGGAGGAGGGTTACGCTTATCACATACAGCAGTTGGATTAGGAATTTAGGTTAAGTTAATTAAACATGGATTAGGGTAAGAGTTATGGGCTGGGCCGGAAATTGTATCTGCTGGGCCTAACCCGATGAGCCTGCCCATCTAGTTAGGTGATGGCTATTAAATGAGTCGTTAAATTGTACGGAACTACTCTTCGGTTTTTAATTGTACTGACTTCTTATTCCGTTTACCTATTTATCATTTTATGTGAATTAAGTTACATAAAATGATAGAACTTTGATAAAATTTTTATAATGTATAACATTCTCTAGAATGAGGAAAGATTAGCGGATCGAAATCCGGTTTGATCTGGTATTAAACGGAAAATAAATTTCCGGGTATCACATAGAGGGTGTTCACCCGGTGTTTCATGTGTATCAATCGAGAGAGTACATACATGATTCGATACATGTTGTAAGTCATGAGGATCTAGTGGCAAACGAGGAACCGATGAGACTAACTAGAAGACGAAGGGTAGTATCTTTAGTTGAGTTTTACGCGGATCTGGTAGCATCGATAGAATCAACGGGTTAGACGTAGTTCTTTCCTTGGTTGAGTTATGTGCATGTGTGATTATATGTGTAGTTGAGTCGTGTGCGGGAGTGTATTATATGACCTGATATATCTTGCGATGGTAGTTCGAGTAGTTTGTGTATATACATTTTAAAAGGTTTCAACCTTCTTAGCGCGAGAGTTCATACCTCGGCCTTAGGGAGCGAGAAGTTCGACGTACAGCAAGTTTCGGGACGAAACTTGTTTTTAGGGGGATCTGATGTGACGCCCCGTTTTATTAGGCACGTATTCGATATTTATTTCTCCTACTTTTATCGATATTTTAATATCTTAGGTATGTTTCACGAGTATTTTTAAGTCGAAAATTTTATGTATCGGGTATATGTTATATTAATATGTTAACGGTATTTTTATTATAATTTAAATCTCGTAAATTAGTTACGAGATCGATTTATACGTCGCAACGTATATTTCTGCGAGTTTAAGTATATACTCGATCCTCATAATATTTCCCGTATATTTTTTTTATTTCGGAAAAGGGGCGGAAAGGTCCCGGGTATTTTTATTATTTTTGGATCCGTGTACGTTTATCCGTTTATCTTGTCGAAAAAGTCGGAAAATTATTTTCCGATTCGAAAATCCCGCTCCGAATAATTTTAATAGATTCAATTATTTATTCATCTCCTTTTCTTTCTTTTCCCCTTTATTTATTTATTTTTTTAACCTGGCCTTTCGTGGCATCTCTCCCGCTCCTGGGCTGGGAATGTCGAAGGGTCGACCCCCCTCACTCATCCCTTGCAAGCTTGCAACCGGCCCCTCGCCCCCTGAGCTAGCCCGACCCTTGAGCACACCTACTCGACCCTTCGCCCTTCCCCTCGTCTACACCGGACACCTCCCTCTCTGTTACTCTCCTGGTCTCTCTATGCCATCCATCTCACCTTTTTCCTTCTCCCATCAGCATCATCTTTGACCCATCTTCTATCACGCAGGAAGCAGCAACATTCAATCTCTCCCTTTGCACTCTCCTCAACCTCGTCTGGATCTGCAACCACCAACACACCACTCTCGCAGAACCACATCGAGCCCCGCCGGGACTGGAAGGAGCTATCCTCATCTCACCATAACCGCCTTCTTTGTTTCCCTTGCTGTCGGAGACAAAGACGACATTGCAGCCGCCTGGGAGAGATACCACCCCCCCCGGAAACTACCTTGTCGCCACCACCAACGCACCGCAGGAGAGGCTCTCTCCGCTCTCTTCCTTCGCTTCCACCGGGAATCCATGTTGCCGACATCCCCTGCAAATCTTCTCTCCCTTTCCATTGTTTGTCACCACCGACCGAAGGCCTAAGAGTGGTTGCCGTCTTCGAATCGCCGGAGACTGAAGCCTTCTCGCCTGCTCGCCACCTCCGGAGAGCCAGTGTGCTGCCGCTTCATCCCCTATCTGCATCCTCCCAGCCGGCGAAGTATGACCCAACGCAAAAAGGGAAAACCCTTTAGGGTTATTTACAAACGGGCCCATTGATTTTGATATAATCACAAAATGTACCCATATTTCTATAATTGTAGTTTGGACCCACATTTTTGAAAGATTGCATTTATGCCCACTGTAGAAAGTTAATTACATATATGGGCCATATTTATTATTACAGTTTGTGACCAAGTATTTACAGTTTATCAATTGAGCCCTTGTTGGATTAATTTCGAGTTATGGCCTCAAGGATTTGATTGCGGATTTTGACCATGTTTTTGAATTGTTTTTGCCCCGGAAAAAAAGGTTGAGCGGTTTTGTTATCCTTGGGTTTATGATGTTGTTGGAGATTGCCCGGAAAATATTATTACGGATTTTAAATTGAGCTTCGGTTCCAATTGTAATTTTGGGTTATGACCAAGCTTCTAAAAATTGTGTAAATTGCCCGGAAAGTATTTTTAAGATTTTAACGTGGATTTTTAGTACGGGATTTATTCTTATTTTATATACTTTATATACTATGCATCAAATTTAGCGTTATGGTAAATTTGATTAGTTATGGTTTTAGGTTCGGAAGCGCCCCGATAAAGGCCCAACAAATCCATATCGACATCCATAGATCGTCTTCCGTCTTTTGACGTCACGTGAGTACCCTCTCCCCCGAACTTATTGTAACACCCCGAATCCGCAAGACTCGGGATGTCACATTGGGCTAGGATCTCACAATGGATCTTGACCCTAGCCTGACAACAAGTTCACTGAACCTTACAACATGTCACTGACGGATATAAAACAAATACATAATACAGTATAAACTGTACGACCCAAAGTAAACAACAACATAGCCGAGTATATAAAACGACATCCTCACACAGGAGGTAAAAAGATCATCCTCACGCAGGAGGGAAACATAACACACCCAAACCAACCGCCTAATGTACGAGAGTCCTCGGCCAGTCACCCTGCCAGATCACTCAGCAGCGCCTAACCTGTAAACATCTACAACACGGAATGAAACCGTTAGCTAACCATACATATATGAGGTAATGCATAAGTACAAACACAATCATGAAAGATAAACACATCAGCATACTATCACACATTTACCCATTTTATCATCTTTATATAATGGTCATTTACTCAAATCGTATATATATATATATATATATATATATATATATATATATATATATATATATATATATATATATCCATAGATGAAAATATGTGACACGAGGACCGATACATCCTCGCCTCTGAGCCTGCTAGCCATCTGGAGTGGAATCGGTCACACAACCCGTGTACCCTATGGGAGTGGTGTTGTGCCCTCCCCGTATACCAGTCTGGCCTGACTCAAGAGAACCTCCCAAACTCCACGGCGGGATGAAAGGGAAAGGTTATCACAGCCACGCATACGGGGCAATCAATAAACATAGGTTGGTATAAACGACATCTCATGCTATCATAGCAACATATAACGCACACATCACTCATGCAAACACCCAATATAGGGATGGTAGCTAAGTAAGTCCTACGGACTTACCTTAATCTCGTACACAACTCAAACACGATAAACCAGAACCAAACTCCAATCCTGAGAGAGGGGCATTGCCTAATAACAAGGCATAAAGATATATCAACCTCTATTCATCAAAAGGGGTCACACCTAGACCCAAAGGGATCCATAGGGATCATACTCAACCTCAAAACCTTAACCAACATCAACCTAAATCCTTAAAGCCGTACAAGGCATAAACCGATCATAACCTCAACCAAACACATCCTCACACCTCTAGCATGATCCTATACTCTTACACTAGGAAAGGATGGAACAAAGGCACCCTAAGGAAGGCCTAGAAGCAACACACACCTGTAGAACCAAGTGCAACACCAAGCTGGTGCAAGTGGCGCAGGGGCGGCTAGGAGATGGCGTAGGGGCGGTCCAGAGGTGACGCAGGGGCGACTGGTGTGCAGAGACACACCTTCAGCTCCTTCTTAACTCCTTCCTTTGATTCCTTCACTTCTTCTTCGTCCAACAGCCACACATACACAAAAACACAAACACACACACACACACACATACACACACACACACACACACACACACACACACACACATTCTTAACTCCTTCCTTTGATTCCTTCACTTCTTCTTC
>BSUD01000001.1:31702608-31848436 GCA_033239045.1 Fagopyrum esculentum | reverse complement strand
CCGCCAGACCTCTACGTACTACTCGTCAAGACTCCTCAATGTGGTTATTCTTCCACAATCCCGTTGAACTCTAACGTAGAGCACATCACGTTGGCCTACAAGTCCTCACCTTGACCTATTTAAAATCTTGACACGACGTCTTCTATTTAGCTCCTAACTTCCGAGGTGCGTTAATGAGTCTACACCGATACAATAATAAATGGTCTCTCATGCTTGTCTTGTGAACTCTTCTACTAGGTGACTCGTCTTATAACAATTTCCTCTCGTGAATCGGTCTCAACTTTCAGTTGATCATTATTGCCCATTTCATGTTGGAACCTCAGTTATGTTGTACTCTTGCATAGATTCTACAACGGTATCCTCATCTCAACACTTTATTCCAATTTAGCAAGACCCGCCTTTTTATACATGACTTTCCTTCTCATTGGTTAAGTTATTGTTTTGGTTTACACTTTATCCATCCTAGCGTTATCGGTCCGATAGTATGACTTCTATTAAACACCTATCGGTACCATTTGCATAAGAAACCTCAGTTGTATATGATTTTCTCAAATCAAAGTTCTTCACTCGCATTTATTATGTCGTCCTTATGCTCGTGTCGTTTTACCTTCTTTAAATCTTTACCCCCAGTAGGGTAGTTACATCCCTTTGAGTTTTCTCGTACTCGCTTTATGAACCACATTGATTGGTCTACTTACTTTCATCAACTCATATGTGATCAGTCGAGAATGGACTTCTAGTACACCATTTGTATGCAATCTCACTACTACTCCTCCATCTACATATTATTGGTTATCAAGGTTAACTTAAATTTTCATTGGAGTACCACCATTTCACTTTAAATTCTTTCTGATGTCTGTTCCAACAAATATGTAGGTTCCATTTACAATCACCTCAAAACTCAATAAGACTTTTCACCACGGTATTAAATTAATATTTCTATGTTTGTACCGCCTATATAATTCCAATTATTATATATCACATCTTTAATCACAAGGGTTTCCCCTGTCACTCTCGACAGTTTGACCCCACCTTTTCTCGGAGGAGCACTTTCAGTCCTACTTGTGTGGAATGCTAAGACATAGAACATGTTCACAATCATCTATTTCTTCTTACTCTTCTAGTTCTTCTTACAGGGATCCCTCCATACTAACTTTGATATGTATCCTCCCTTCGTCCGTAATAAGGAATTGCTCACAACCACTCTCTTTACTTCATTACTATCCTAAATGGTCATTACCGACCGTTAGGAGCTTCTTTTAAATTCCTTAATTAGAGTTATCAAATTGGACTCATTCAATGTTACCATCAAGGCTACTAGAGCTTGTATAGATTTAACCTTACCATTGCCGTCGTTAATCTCTGGGAGAAATTCTCCACATGTCGGTAAAATTCCTTTATAACCTTGTGGTTATTCTTCTTATCTGGCAACCAACCATCACTAGTTAGCCAGCACGTGTAAATTCCCTGTTGTTACCAGTTAGTCTGTAGTTGACCTTCTATAAGATCGTAGACTTACTTTTCTTCTATCTCTTTTGAGGTTTGATATATAAGGTGAAAATATATCTCTTCCATTTATTTTCCTTTAGCTCCTACAAACTACACTCTCATAAGAGTGTTATACTCTTACGAGTCTAGTTGTATCTTCGTCTCCCGTCAACGAACTTATCAATTCTTCTACGATAACTTGTAGGCATTTCTCCATGATTCTTTTTACCCGAGTTATTGTCCACTTGCGGTTCTCTGTTATGACTCGCTACTGTTATTAACTTAAATCCCTTCGTAAGTGAGAAGTTAATTGAGACCCTCTTTTCACCGAGGCCATTCTCCTACACCTTTCTTCCTTGGTTGTTGCTTGTACTTCTACCTTTATAGAAATCCGGTCTTTGTTGTATCCCGATCCTTGTTGTATTCTTGTGTGTTCTAGGAGGTCACACCACTTCCATGTTGGTGAAATATGCCCTCCACTTTCTAGCAACCTGTAACCTTCCATTTTGTGGCTCTTTTATTCTTCGTATTTGGATGGACAATGTATCTCATCTTGACTCCTACGCTTATGATTATCTCGGTTTCCCATCTTGATTGTGGTGTCAAGTAGCTGGTTAGGAGTGATCATATTCTGCCCTGCTTCTAGCCTCATCTTCTGGTCCGTTAGTAAGCTTAGATTCAATGCCTCTTGTCTGGATCGCTATTATATTTCACCTTGACGTTCAGGCCCATGTGTTTTTGAAGGTATCCGCTTTGTTTGTAACGTTGTTTTACAACACACTTGAAAGAACCTATGGTTTGTCTCTTCCAAACTGTATATTTGCCGGTCATCCAACGCCTTTCCGGAACTACTCTCCTGTATTTTCTTCATTGGGTCCTATTGAGTTGACTCGAGGTTCCCTTCTTGTCATCGTTGTTGGTGTTTCTTTTAGTCTTCACTTTTCCGTCTCGATGTTCCTTAACAAGTTCGAAGGGGTTGTCCGGACGTTCGCCTATCTTAATGCTCATAAGCTGAGCATAATTATCCTTGCGTTGACACCCTTCAAAATCTACTTAGGTGTGTCAAAGGGGTGAGAAACTCATTATGTTATCTCCGTTAAGGACATAACATAACTATAATTTCAGCTAATCTTCGGCATATACTTATCTATATCACATATCTGTATAATCAAGCTAATAAGTCCAACTAAAGTAAAACCTAAAGTCCATAATAAGCATACTGAGATCTACGGTAGTAGTGGTGGTCAGCCGTACTTTTCTATCCCCAACCAGTCTATGCATGCATTTGAAAACCAAAATTCTTTTTAAAACTTAGATCCCTTTTCGGGTTCTGCTTAAGTCCTTATTCGGTCTTTTAGAAGATTTCAAGTGCCATTGTTGCCAACCTAGAGCTCTGATACCATGTTGTAACACCCCGAATTCTCAGAACTTGGGACATTACTGGTTAGGACCTCACAATGGGTCCCGACCTCAGTTTGACAACAATATTACTAGGATCTTGCAACAAGACACAAATAAAATAAAACCGAAATTCATTAAATGTATTTGTAAAAGGATGAATGTAACAAAGTCTAACATCCTATCGTACTTAAACAACGGAAAAGGCTAACTATCTTAACAAAAGGGAAAGACAACAAAGCAACAACCCAAACCCCCACTCTAAAGAGTACGGAGACCCGGCTTACCACTACTTCCGGATCACTCAGCTGCTGTTCTAACCTGCAGTAAATCTAAAAATACAACAAAACAACCATTAGCTAGTTATCTAAACATTAGGAGAATAATAATAGCACACACACACACAAACTATAATAAACACTCATCATGCTTTCAAACAATCCATTTATTATCTTCATTTAAGTCATTCACTCTAATGATACTTATTTTGTGACACGAGGGATTCCCAAACCTCGCCTCCGCCCCCGTGTACCCATCAGGAGTGGATCCGATGCATCTCACCGTGTACCTGTATGGTCTGGGTATAGAGAACCTCCCAGTCTCCTGGCAGAGCTGGACAGTGATGTCACGGCCCGTTATACATACACTTGGGCCTTAAAACATAATAACCATTGTCGTCCTAACAAGTTGTTATTTATTATAGCACACATTGTACACACACAACCATTATCACCCAACTAATATCCAGAAACCAGCTAAGTAAGTCGCAAGGACTTACCTGAATCAATTCACAACTCTCAAAAGCCTCAACTCGGTCTGCAACCGTAGTAACTCAATCGCCTGTCAAACAAGGCATGTGGATCAAAATCACATTCCATACTCTTAGAAGTTATAAACTTCTAAGATGTACAATCTCTTGAAGAGATTACGGAAAAAGTCTCTCTTCAGGTAAAAAGACTATTTTACCCCTGATTCCAAAAATTCTCAAAAGTCTATCATTAAATTATAATATTTTATTTTAGAACTTATTTCCAAAATCTGGTTCTCAAGGATAGTTACTAGAGATTATAAAGTTAACAAGGTTTTAGAATTTCAAAGGGGTTGCTAAGGTCCTACTTTTACCCTTAGCTACTAGGTCTAAGATCAAATCCTAAACATACTAGTCAAAGAGAATAACGTCATTCCCTTTCCATGTTTAGGTAACTCCCACACAACTACTCTAGGTAGAAACCGAGAACCTATACGGGTTTAGCTTATGCCTGCATAAAGAGTCCTTACGATATTCTAATAAGTAGAGTTTGTTATCCTAACGTTAGTATATGCTCACCCATAGAACCCACCGCAACTCTCATAACTAGAATACACTACTCCGGCCGTAGTAACTATAAATTTTAGCCCTTCTCGGTTATTACTATACCGCACGTTCCAACCCACTTACGAACAAGGTTCTAGTTAAGGACACCTATTTACCTATATATATATATATATATATATATATATATATATATATATATATATATATATATATACATACCATTCTTACACATATATATACATCACTGGTGCCTACATATATATATACTCCTATCTTCCAATTCATTCATCTGTACATATCTTCCAATTCATTCATCTGTACATATACACGTACACTACACTCCTACATTTATATATACATGTGTAGGTACACTCCACTGATACACATATATATACTTATATATCTTCCCTTCTTATACAGTTATATATACATACATACGTACACGGCACTGAGGAGGAAAACTCACCCTTCCAGCACACTTAGTCCCGCACCTTTAGAGAAACAGCAGCCGGGACTACTCCGAATGGACCCACACGTCCTCTTGCTATGACGAGTCAAAGACGGAAGAAGACGGTGGTACTCCGGCTGGTGGAAGAAAACAACAGGTTGAAGTTGCACTGCCGGAGATCGTGAGAAGGCGGTGTTGCACACGCCGATCGGTTAGATACGTGTAGAAGTTAGGAGATGCAATTAGGAAGGGTGGAGGACCAGGAAAGGCTTACCGGAGCTCCGTCTGCAGCCGGCTGAGCGGTGTCTCTCTCCGGTCTGGTGTGGTGTTCCGGCATCCGAGACGAAGGTCCAACATCGAAATCAGAAGGAAGTGTAATCGGATGTTTGTTGCTGCAAAAAGTGGAGGTACGTTTCCTTGGCTCTCGGTTGGGATGAAGTAGCGGTCTTACCGACGGCTCCGGCGGGCAGTGGTGGTGGTTGGCCAGACGTGCGGCGGTGGCTTCGTCTTCTCCATGATCGTGATGGAAGACGGTATGCGATCGTGATGGAAGACGGTGTGCGATAGAGGAAAGGGTTGCCTTCTCACGTAGCAGTTAGGTTTAGGATAGTAATTAGGTTAGCAGTAGGATTAGGAGTTAAGCATGTGGGCCGGCTGAGGCTAATGGGCCAGTTATTGGGCCGGCTCATCTAATTATAATATGGGCTGAAAGGATAACTCGTTACTCGCACAAAACCGCTCTTCGGTTTTTTTAAAAATGTACGGAAATATTTACGGGTTACATAAATTATGAATAATTGTATTCGGGTTCCCTATTTATTATTTTAGGTGAATTTAAGTCACATGAAAAAATAGAATTTGATAAAGCTTTATTTTATTTAAATGAATAAAGGTCGGCGGATCAAAATCCGGTTTGATCGGGTATTAAACGGAAATTAAAATTTTCGGGTATTACATCATTACCCCCTTAAAATAAGTTTCGTCCCGAAACTTAGAATAATGTATCAAACGACTTTCTTTGTATATCTTAGTTTCATAAAAATTTCGTTTTCTACCATGCAACTACTCAATCATCATAATGAGGCACACATCAAAGAAAGCACAATCACTCAATCCAAGGTAAAAGCATGAATAGTCAAACAACACAACATCCGGGTACTAACTCGTCGGTACAGAAGTAACCTCTAACCCCGTAAAGAACTCGGGATAATTGCGCCTAATACTCTCCTTTGTCTCCCAAGTGGCCTCATCAGCTCCTCATCTAGACCATTGGATCCTCAACATCGGTATCTCATTGGACCGCATACGTCTAGTATTGCGCTCCAGGACAACTACTAGGTACTCCACTAAAGTATGATCGGATCGACTATTAAATCCTCATGGCTAATGACATGTCCCGGGTCTCGTATACATTCCTTAAATTGTTACACGTGAACACTAGGTGTACACCCTCTAGTATGGGTAAGAGTGTCAGTCGATTACTAACTTCCAAATCTTCATGAAGATATTGTTAGGTCACATTCCTTGATTTCCTTTCAGATACTCTTGACGACTTTCCAAAAATGACTACAGAACTGTATTCCTTTTATTAAATCCAATTGTTCCCGACTTTTTGGAATATCCCGACTATCGCATCTAATACAATGATTTCAGACATCTATCGACACTTTACTAAGTGTCTAATGCCCTTTGTAAGGCCACTCACTTGGTCTTGTCTCTCTAATACGACTCAACACCTACATATTGTCAGACTTCAACTTGTTGAAACCCAAAGTCACACTCCCAGTGGAGGTTTCCCTAAAGATCTCCAATTCTTTAGCTCGTGGTCATAGATATGATATTATTGAGTTTCTTGATCTATGAGTTATGGGCCCACCACGCTTCCGCTGCGCTACCCTGATCAATCTGTTGCCGCCCATAACTCATAATGGTATCCTCCGTGAGTCAGGATGGTCTACCAAACTTTCGTCAATAATTTCCTTTCTAATAACGACAAGGTTCTCTCAAACCGATCGTCATTGTAGGGATAATTTACTATGGTAAAGTGAAAGTTCGTACTCTACACCGGGTGTAT
This sequence comes from Fagopyrum esculentum, assembly GCA_033239045.1. Taxonomy (NCBI): domain Eukaryota; kingdom Viridiplantae; phylum Streptophyta; class Magnoliopsida; order Caryophyllales; family Polygonaceae; genus Fagopyrum; species Fagopyrum esculentum. Next base: position 31,841,713 of record BSUD01000001.1, on the reverse strand, counting down.
TGGCTATCCAAACCTTGAGATAAACTGTCCTTATGTGTCAAAACTATTGTCTTCGACTCCCATTGGGTTTCTCAAATGGGTCTAGGAACTCCTCAGCAAAATAACTCACCGGTTACGGCTCCTTGGAGCGATTGGAGCGTTCGGTCTTAGACTTTCTCGGAATTCTTTTAGGTACCGCCAGACCTCTACGTACTACTCGTCAAGACTCCTCAATGTGGTTATTCTTCCACAATCCCGTTGAACTCTAACGTAGAGCACATCACGTTGGCCTACAAGTCCTCACCTTGACCTATTTAAAATCTTGACACGACGTCTTCTATTTAGCTCCTAACTTCCGAGGTGCGTTAATGAGTCTACACCGATACAATAATAAATGGTCTCTCATGCTTGTCTTGTGAACTCTTCTACTAGGTGACTCGTCTTATAACAATTTCCTCTCGTGAATCGGTCTCAACTTTCAGTTGATCATTATTGCCCATTTCATGTTGGAACCTCAGTTATGTTGTACTCTTGCATAGATTCTACAACGGTATCCTCATCTCAACACTTTATTCCAATTTAGCAAGACCCGCCTTTTTATACATGACTTTCCTTCTCATTGGTTAAGTTATTGTTTTGGTTTACACTTTATCCATCCTAGCGTTATCGGTCCGATAGTATGACTTCTATTAAACACCTATCGGTACCATTTGCATAAGAAACCTCAGTTGTATATGATTTTCTCAAATAAAAGTTCTTCACTCGCATTTATTATGTCGTCCTTATGCTCGTGTCGATTTAGCTTCTTTAAATCTTTACCCCCAGTAGGGTAGTTACCCCTTTGAGTTTTCTCGTACTCGCTTTATGAACCACATTGATTGGTCTACTTACTTTCATCAACTCATATGTGATCAGTCGAGAATGGACTTCTAGTACACCATTTGTATGCAATCTCACTACTACTCCTCCATCTACATATTATTGGTTATCAAGGTTAACTTAAATTTTCATTGGAGTACCACCATTTCACTTTAAATTCTTTCTGATGTCTGTTCCAACAAATATGTAGGTTCCATTTACAATCACCTCAAAACTCAATAAGACTTTTCACCACGGTATTAAATTAATATTTCTATGTTTGTACCGCCTATATAATTCCAATTATTATATATCACTTCTTTAATCACAAGGGTTTCCCCTGTCACTCTCGACAGTTTGACCCCACCTTTTCTCGGAGGAGCACTTTCAGTCCTACTTGTGTGGAATGCTAAGACATAGAACATGTTCACAATCATCTATTTCTTCTTACTCTTCTAGTTCTTCTTACAGGGATCCCTCCATACTAACTTTGATATGTATCCTCCCTTCGTCCGTAATAAGGAATTGCTCACAACCACTCTCTTTACTTCATTACTATCCTAAATGGTCATTACCGACCGTTAGGAGCTTCTTTTAAATTCCTTAATTAGAGTTATCAAATTGGACTCATTCAATGTTACCATCAAGGCTACTAGAGCTTGTATAGATTTAACCTTACCATTGCCGTCGTTAATCTCTGGGAGAAATTCTCCACATGTCGGTAAAATTCCTTTATAACCTTGGGGTTATTCTTCTTGGCAACCAACCATCACTAGTTAGCCAGCACGTGTAAATTCCCTGTTGTTACCAGTTAGTCTGTAGTTGACCTTCTATAAGATCGTAGACTTACTTTTCTTCTATCTCTTTTGAGGTTTGATATATAAGGTGAAAATATATCTCTTCCATTTATTTTCCTTTAGCTCCTACAAACTACACTCTCATAAGAGTGTTATACTCTTACGAGTCTAGTTGTATCTTCGTCTCCCGTCAACGAACTTATCAATTCTTCTACGATAACTTGTAGGCATTTCTCCATGATTCTTTTTACCCGAGTTATTGTCCACTTGCGGTTCTCTGTTATGACCCGCTACTGTTATTAACTTAAATCCCTTCGTAAGTGAGAAGTTAATTGAGACCCTCTTTTCACCGAGGCCATTCTCCTACACCTTTCTTCCTTGGTTGTTGCTTGTACTTCTACCTTTATAGAAATCCGGTCTTTGTTGTATCCCGATCCTTGTTGTATTCTTGTGTGTTCTAGGAGGTCACACCACTTCCATGTTGGTGAAATATGCCCTCCACTTTCTAGCAACCTGTAAACTTCCCTTTTGCGGCTCTTTTATTCTTCGTATTTGGATGGACAATGTATCTCATCTTGACTCCTATGCTTATGATTATCTCGGTTTCCCATCTTGATTGTGGTGTCAAGTAGCTGGTTAGGAGTGATCATATTCCGCCCTGCTTCTAGCCTCATCTTCTGGTCCGTTAGTAAGCTTAGATTCAATGCCTCTTGTCTGGATCGCTATTATATTTCACCTTGACGTTCAGGCCCATGTGTTTTTGAAGGTATCCGCTTTGTTTGTAACGTTGTTTTACAACACACTTGAAAGAACCTATGGTTTGTCTCTTCCAAACTGTATATTTGCCGGTCATCCAACGCCTTTCCGGAACTACTCTCCTGTATTTTCTTCATTGGGTCCTATTGAGTTGACTCGAGGTTCCCTTCTTGTCATCGTTGTTGGTGTTTCTTTTAGTCTTCACTTTTCCGTCTCGATGTTCCTTAACAAGTTCGAAGGGGTTGTCCGGACGTTCGCCTATCTTAATGCTCATAAGCTGAGCATAATTATCCTTGCGTTGACACCCTTCAAAATCTACTTAGGTGTGTCAAAGGGGTGAGAAACTCATTATGTTATCTCCGTTAAGGACATAACATAACTATAATTTCAGCTAATCTTCGGCATATACTTATCTATATCACATATCTTTATAATCAAGCTAATAAGTCCAACTAAAGTAAAACCTAAAGTCCATAATAAGCATACTGAGATCTACGGTAGTAGTGGTGGTCAGCCGTACTTTTCTATCCCCAACCAGTCTATGCATGCATTTGAAAACCAAAATTCTTTTTAAAACTTAGATCCCTTTTCGGGTTCTGCTTAAGTCCTTATTCGGTCTTTTAGAAGATTTCAAGTGCCATTGTTGCCAACCTAGAGCTCTGATACCATGTTGTAACACCCCGAATTCTCAGAACTTGGGACATTACTGGTTAGGACCTCACAATGGGTCCCGACCTCAGTTTGACAACAATATTACTAGGATCTTGCAACAAGACACAAATAAAATAAAACCGAAATTCATTAAATGTATTTGTAAAAGGATGAATGTAACAAAGTCTAACATCCTATCGTACTTAAACAACGGAAAAGGCTAACTATCTTAACAAAAGGGAAAGACAACAAAGCAACAACCCAAACCCCCACTCTAAAGAGTACGGAGACCCGGCTTACCACTACTTCCGGATCACTCAGCTGCTGTTCTAACCTGCAGTAAATCTAAAAATACAACAAAACAACCATTAGCTAGTTATCTAAACATTAGGAGAATAATAATAGCACACACACACACAAACTATAATAAACACTCATCATGCTTTCAAACAATCCATTTATTATCTTCATTTAAGTCATTCACTCTAATGATACTTATTTTGTGACACGAGGGATTCCCAAACCTCGCCTCCGCCCCCGTGTACCCATCAGGAGTGGATCCGATGCATCTCACCGTGTACCTGTATGGTCTGGGTATAGAGAACCTCCCAGTCTCCTGGCAGAGCTGGACAGTGATGTCACGGCCCGTTATACATACACTTGGGCCTTAAAACATAATAACCATTGTCGTCCTAACAAGTTGTTATTTATTATAGCACACATTGTACACACACAACCATTATCACCCAACTAATATCCAGAAACCAGCTAAGTAAGTCGCAAGGACTTACCTGAATCAATTCACAACTCTCAAAAGCCTCAACTCGGTCTGCAACCGTAGTAACTCAATCGCCTGTCAAACAAGGCATGTGGATCAAAATCACATTCCATACTCTTAGAAGTTATAAACTTCTAAGATGTACAATCTCTTGAAGAGATTACGGAAAAAGTCTCTCTTCAGGTAAAAAGACTATTTTACCCCTGATTCCAAAAATTCTCAAAAGTCTATCATTAAATTATAATATTTTCTTTTAGAACTTATTTCCAAAATCTGGTTCTCAAGGATAGTTACTAGAGATTATAAAGTTAACAAGGTTTTAGAATTTCAAAGGGGTTGCTAAGGTCCTACTTTTACCCTTAGCTACTAGGTCTAAGATCAAATCCTAAACATACTAGTCAAAGAGAATAACGTCATTCCCTTTCCATGTTTAGGTAACTCCCACACAACTACTCTAGGTAGAAACCGAGAACCTATACGGGTTTAGCTTATGCCTGCATAAAGAGTCCTTACGATATTCTAATAAGTAGAGTTTGTTATCCTAACGTTAGTATATGCTCACCCATAGAACCCACCGCAACTCTCATAACTAGAATACACTACTCCGGCCGTAGTAACTATAAATTTTAGCCCTTCTCGGTTATTACTATACCGCACGTTCCAACCCACTTACGAACAAGGTTCTAGTTAAGGACACCTATTTACCTATATATATATATATATATATATATATATATATATATATATATATACATACCATTCTTACACATATATATACATCACTGGTGCCTACATATATATACTCCTATCTTCCAATTCATTCATCTGTACATATACACGTACACTACACTCCTACATTTATATATACATGTGTAGGTACACTCCACTGATACACATATATATACTTATATATCTTCCCTTCTTATACAGTTATATATACATACATACGTACACGGCACTGAGGAGGAAAACTCACCCTTCCAGCACACTTAGTCCCGCACCTTTAGAGAAACAGCAGCCGGGACTACTCCGAATGGACCCACACGTCCTCTTGCTATGACGAGTCAAAGACGGAAGAAGACGGTGGTACTCCGGCTGGTGGAAGAAAACAACAGGTTGAAGTTGCACTGTCGGAGATCGTGAGAAGGCGGTGTTGCACACGCCGATCGGTTAGATACGTGTAGAAGTTAGGAGATGCAATTAGGAAGGGTGGAGGACCAGGAAAGGCTTACCGGAGCTCCGTCTGCAGCCGGCTGAGCGGTGTCTCTCTCCGGTCTGGTGTGGTGTTCCGGCATCCGAGACGAAGGTCCAACATCGAAATCAGAAGGAAGTGTAATCGGATGTTTGTTGCTGCAAAAAGTGGAGGTACGTTTCCTTGGCTCTCGGTTGGGATGAAGTAGCGGTCTTACCGACGGCTCCGGCGGGCAGTGGTGGTGGTTGGCCAGACGTGCGGCGGTGGCTTCGTCTTCTCCATGATCGTGATGGAAGACGGTATGCGATCGTGATGGAAGACGGTGTGCGATAGAGGAAAGGGTTGCCTTCTCACGTAGCAGTTAGGTTTAGGATAGTAATTAGGTTAGCAGTAGGATTAGGAGTTAAGCATGTGGGCCGGCTGAGGCTAATGGGCCAGTTATTGGGCCGGCTCATCTAATTATAATATGGGCTGAAAGGATAACTCGTTACTCGCACAAAACCGCTCTTCGGTTTTTTTAAAAATGTACGGAAATATTTACGGGTTACATAAATTATGAATAATTGTATTCGGGTTCCCTATTTATTATTTTAGGTGAATTTAAGTCACATGAAAAAATAGAATTTGATAAAGCTTTATTTTATTTAAATGAATAAAGGTCGGCGGATCAGAATCCGGTTTGATCGGGTATTAAACGGAAATTAAAATTTTCGGGTATTACAGCTCCACCACTGCCGAATACCGATACCATGATAACCTAATATGATAAAAGCTTTGATAAAACTTGTTGGAGTAATCAAGTTAAATAAACTATATAAAAAAACAAGAATCAATCATGTTAGAGTTATTAAGGAATCGAATATTACATATTTGTTTCCATATTAACAAAACAGATCAAACAATAGTACAAAATCTACGATTCAAATGAGTGCCGCGGATAATCGGCTTCCTCAGTCAAACCTCTCCAACGTTTCTTTATGTTTTCTTTCGGATGGGTAGAGAATGGAAAAAGATGACAATGATTTGACGTGTTTGGGAGCATAACACAATATCGTTTATATGATGACCAAATAAAATCTCGTTAAGTTTATTGAGCCAAAATCCGATATCCACCAATTAAGTTGTAACACCCCGAATCCGTAGGATTTGGGGCGCTACGGGTTGGGGCCTCACAATGGGTCCCGACCCTTAGCTTGACAACAATTTCACCGATTCTTACAACAAGGAACAAATAAAGGCCAAAACCGAAATACAATTTTATGTAATGTTATGAAACCCGAATGCAAAAGAAAGGAAAAACTTCAGCCGTCCTTACAACAACATCATCATAATACAAAAATACAACACAAGGACTCCAAACCCAACTCAACCTAAGATATACGGGGACCCCGGCTGCCCACTCCTCCGGATCACTCGGCCACATCCTAACCTGCACATCAACTACAACAATCGGTATAAAATCATTAGCTCATATTCTAGGCATTATAAAGATAACAAGGGCACAAACACACACATAAGTACACATAACAGACATCATGCTCATACACATACAATCCGATTCTTATCTTCTCTTTTTAAGTCATTCCATTACTAGTTTCATTGGTTTTAAGTGTGACACGAGAGTCTTATAACTCTCGCCTTTGTCCCCGTGTAACCAACATGAGTGTGGCGAAGCTCATCCCGTATACCATGTGGAGTGGCAAAGAAGTCCGCCCGTATAACATGTATGGCCTGTTCATAAAGAACCTCCTAGTCTCCCTCGGGAGCTGGGCAGTGATGTCACCGCCCGATAATAACAGAAAATGGGCCAAACATATATAACCAAGTTGTCCTAATCCGGTTTCATGATTATAAACAAAGATAAAGCACACACCACCATCACATATCCAAATAATGCGTAAAAGCAAGCTAAGTAAGTCCGTAGACTTACCTCGTCTCAAAGCTAACCGAAGCCGATATCACTCTCCGAAGGAATATAACCAAAGCATGTTCAAGACAAGGCGCAATAATCAACAACCACTCACACAAGCCAAAAGTCTAAGTCCTATATGATCTTACACGATCATATCCTCTCACAATCTAGGATAGCATTCCTATTCCTCACAACCGATGTGTAAACACAACTATCAAAGCCTCACAAGACTCATAAGGACGACCATACACTCACCACATGATAACCAACTCAAGTTCCAACACTAGTTAAGTCTAAGAACATCGATAGCTTTCAATACTCATCTAAGGTCCAAAGCCACTATATGACATTCACTCTAAGTTATGCTAGATTCATCCTAACATGATTCTACCACTAAACGTAACTAGATCGAGTAAGATCATAACCTCGGGGGAGAGGCTACTCACGTGACGTCAAAAGACGGAAGACGATCTATGAATGTCGAGCTTGGATTCGTTAGGCCTTTATCGGGGTGCTTTCGGACCTAAAACCAAAGCTAAGCAAATTTAGCTTATACGCGAAATTTGAATGGAATATATAACGTATATAAATCTAAGGTAAACTCGTTTTCAAAAGCAAACATAAAACTCTCGTAATTACCCTTCCGGGGCAAAAGTACAATACTAGAAACTTGGTCACAAAACCGTGATTAAAACCTTGAGCCGTAAACCGAAATTAATCCGACAAGGGCATAATATATAGTATAATTAAATATAAGAATATCCCCGCAATTAAAATCCAAGGTTAAAAACTGCTAACACATTTTCCGGGGCAATTCATACAATTTCATAACTATGGGTCATAATCTGCAATTAGTACTTCTGGGCCAAATCTATAATTAATTGCAAAAGGGGTATAAAATCAAAAATCCAGAAACTTGAGTACAAAAATGTAATAATAAAACACTGGGTACATTCTGCAATTAACACAAAGTTGAGGGGGCCGAAATGTAATTATGCCAAATAAAAGGGGCCGAATTTAAAATAATTGGATTAGGGTTCTCTTAACCCGATAGATATAAAGGCTGAAGATATGTTGGCGGCGCAGGGCTCCGGATGCAAGGGCGGAGACAGCTCCGGCAGCGAGGCGAAGGCGGCTCTTTGGTGGCGGCTTCGTCTGGCGTCGCGATAGACGCTTCTCCGGCGTCGCTTGGTGGGGCACGAGGCTGGCGGCGATAAGAACAGAGAAGAAAAAAGGGGTTGGAGATAGTGATTGTAACATCCGGAATTTTTATTCCGGGTGTTGAGATATTTTCCGAGCTTCCCGCCTCAACGGCTTAGTTTCTCGCATGCACGTTTGCTGAGTGCCGGGATTTTTACCCAAAAATCCCGCGCCAACCTTTGGACTTCCTCTTTTTCTTTCCGGACTCGGGATATGGAGTGGAGGGACAAGGGGGACAGTTGACTTTGGGACCCCCCACCCCTTTGTGCATCTTTCATTACTCCCCTTCTCCTCTCATTTCCCTCTTTTCATTCTTACGCTCATCCTTTCCCCTCTATACTCTCTTCTCCCTTGTTGCTCTCTTCTTCATTCTCCTTGGAAGAGTGGTGTGTGAAGCTGCAACCTTGGAGTTCTGGATTTGTTGTGGTAAGCTATCACTTTCCCTCTTTCTCTTGCTGCTAGTTCTTCCCTTCTTCCTCTTCTCTTCACCTCCATGGCTATGGAGGAAGCTTTTGAAGGAAGATCTTGGAAACCTTTGCATGTACCTTCCTTTAGCTTGTTTAGGTCGTGGTGAGGAAGCTAGGACACGTGGTGGGAGTTTGGAGAAGGCCCAGCAAGATAAGGAGGCACTTGGAGCAAAGAACCAGTAGAAGAAACGAAGAAGACAGAGTTTTTGTTGTTCGAACGCGGGGCGGATCACCAGTGAAGAACAGGTAGGTGAAATAAATAAGGTAAAATATTCCTTAGAAGGGGGGTTGAATAGAGTATGGGAACTTTTCGCAAACCAAATCTCAAGGCCTTGAAACTCCCTTCAAGGGTCTTGATGTCGATTTGTGATCTTTGTGAAACTTTGATTTCAAGGGCTTTGAAACTACTTTCAAGGGCCTTGACTTCTTGCTCCTGCAAAACAAAGTTAGTCACGGTAAAGTATATATGGTGCGGAATTGAAAAGATCGACACGAGGATATGTTTACGAAGTTCGGCTCTAAATAGCCTACTCTTCGTCCCCGGGTATATCCTTAGGATCTAACTATCTATTATCAGCTTCAAAGAGTCCTAGATACAAACTAGAAGAAATCCCCTTCTTCTCTCACTATAGCCAATGCTACGATCTAGCTCGAACTCTCAACCTAGCTATAATAGCCTAGTTACTTCGCAGAGTAACACACACTTTAGTATACACACTATTTAGATCTTCCAATTGAGCTCTTGTGTTTTCTCTCTCTAAGGGGATATGGCTTTTGCGTAAAAGAGAGAAAGAAAAACAATGAATGAAGATGTTTATGTTGCTTGAAGACGTAAAGATTTTTTCCTGTGTAAGCTTGTGTATTTGTCTTCTACGACCATCATATCCATTTATACTCTTCTATGGAGAGGTCTTCTAGCCGTTGTAGAGATGACCGTTTGAAGACGAATCTTCTTCTCCATGAAGATCGTTTCTTGTTTTGAGATAAGGTAGATGTTGCAAATCTTCAGCTCCTGAAAACACGTCGAGTCCTTAGCTCCTTGATCTTCTCGTCTTCTTTTGAATCGAGAGAGAAGATATTTTGCCGCTCTTTGATTTTAGAAAATCTTCTGAAAAGATTCTCTAATCTTCGGTTGAGATCTTTCTTCGGTTGATGAGATCTTTCTGTTAAGAAAAAATCTTCCTGGAAAATCTTCAGCTCATTTGAATTCTTGTTTCATGCATCTGTAACTCCAAGGCCTTTGAGATCATCCCTTGAAATCCATATCAAGGCCCTTGACATTTTGACAAAACCAGCACTTAATTTAAACCAACCAAACATCTAGAGAATATAAACAATACATTGTTAGTGTATCCAACTACCACATTTGTGTTAAGTCTTCCATCATCAACACATGTAAAACATTTTAATCAAGGTGGAGTTTTCAATCTCCCCCTTGATGGAAGACAACACAAATGTTTTATCGTACCTGCATTTGTTAGTTTAGCAATACATATAAAAAACTAAAATTGCAGAATGCAATGCAGAATGCAGTATATCAAAATGTCGGATCATATTTCTCCCCCTTTGTCTTTCAACAAGGGAGAAAAAACAGTCAAAGCACGGGAGTTTAAAATACGATTACAGACCCAAAATAGTATTTTCACAAACCACATAGAAAGATTTTCAGAAAATCAGTCAGCTTAATTCTCCTCATAGAACTTCCTCTTTCCTTTGAATGAAGATTTCTTATAACGCCAATCATCCATTTCAGCTGCCAAACGTCTTCTCTTTTCTTCAGCTCGTCTCTGCTTAACTACTTCATGCTCAACCTTTGGCAAGAACATTGGCTCAACATGAGTTGGATACAGAATTGATTTATTCAGTACACGCCTTTTACAATTCATCAGCACATTCTCAACCTTCTCTTGAGTATGTTGAGCTACATCTTCAGGTATGGGCAAAATGCTTCCCATTGTAGTCAGTGTAAGAGCATTTATCAAATACATTTCATTGACTTTAGCATTTATGGTAGCTAGCAACTCGAAATTTGTATCCATTCTCCTCTTGGTGCCAAACTGAAAATACTATATATAGCGTTAATTGATAGTGTTTATATTGTAAATGCTATATATTCCCTGGTTGGCGTGGACTTTTTTTTATATCTAGCGTTTCATGCTAAAAAAAACACTATTATCTTTTTTTACTTTACCGCGTGTAAGGCCTAAATATTTCCATTCCCGCTCCATGAATAAACGATATGAAGGAAATACCGATTTTCCCCCCTCTTCACTTCTACAGCGCAAATCTTCGTCATTCACTCTTCTCCATCCTTTACTAGCCTTCTTACCGGCGGAGAACAAAACTAGGGCTTCACCTTTACTCATCTTCGTCCTCTCCCCTAGAACCGAAGTTATATGCAAGGCTTCATCTCTCTCATTCAACTGAAGATATATACAGTAGAAGTGGCGATTGATATATCTAGGGCTTGAATCAACGGACAACAGGTTTCCCCTCTCCCTTTGATGCGTTTTTATTTCCCTTAAATTCTCTATTTATGTGTTCGATTTTGATTTGCTTTCGTTGATATCGTGACTACAAGGTTTTCCTCTCTTCCCTTCAACTGAAGATATATGTACTAGCAACTAACAATATTGGTATGACTACGACTTGAATCAATTGAAAATAGGTATCCCCTCCTTTCCTGCATTTTTATTTCCCTTATATTCTCTATTTTTGTGTTAAGTGGGATTCAAACAATGTTTTCAGTTTTGAGTTTGCAGATATGGCTAAGCGATTAATGGAACATGGATATCGAGTGATGGTGCTTGCTTTTCTTTAATTTCATGAAGTAAATTAGCAGTTAGATACATAAATTCATGGTTCATATACAACTGAATGATTCAATAATGTGTCCCATAAGCAAAAAGGTGGTAAATTGGTTTCTTGTCTAGTTCTGGATTATGATTTAATTTGTAGTATAAAGGAACATATGTTAGTCTAATTTACACATAAGCATATGAGTAGAAGCTACACAGTGGCATCACGTCTCAGTCTCTAGTTGATCAAGCATAAATCTCATTTTAAGACAAAGTCCTAGAAAATTGATCTATACATTTACTTGTCTTACAATTTTTTCATGTAACGATCTAACCTTACATGATTCTTATTATTATTTGCTACATTGTTCCTACTCTACTTTTATACTTGTAAATATGACATTGATTTGCAACAGAGCCACAATTCAGATGTCCCACCTTATTTGCAGCAAAGGTTACTAGTTATAGTAGAGATGCTGTTGTGTAGGCATAAATGTACTGTTAGTTGAGTATTTATATTGGTTGTTGTCTCGTAGGCATATATTAACCCCTAAACAGATCACAAAATGAGTTAAGAAACAGATCATAAAATGTATGAATAATATGATAAGACTCTAAACTTAAAATTTGTAGCATACTCTCCTCTTTGATATCTTATTAAGGTATAAATTCTAATATGAAATTGCAACTTATTAAGGTGGGTTCCCTGAAGATAAGATCATCACGGCAGACATGAAGGAACCAAACAAGAAAGTTAATATGAGGAAGAAAGGAAAGGAAAATGGCTATACTCCATACCACTACCAGATGAGCTCTGAGTTGTTGTAGAAAGATCCTTTGCATTTCATAACTACACAGAATATAATTGATGATAACATCTCAACAAAACATTGAAATAAACTAAATCATATTAATCTCAAAGACTCATAGAAAAACGAATACAAAACTCATTAACAAAAATCTTAATTTGATTCCCTTGACAAAGGGATCGTTACTGTTCATTTGTCTTGATCCACAAAAATTACAATTCACAAACATTAAACACGAGGGTTTATCAGCTTCCTTGTCCTGTCATGTATTCCACTTCAATTGAACTGATAGTCAACTTTTCATCCTACATATGATATATCCAAATACCTCTAGTTAATTTACCATTCAAAGGCTACATGTTGTGTCAAACTAGTAAACAGGGTGAACTGGCAAGTTGCAATCAACATGAGAGCATGAAAAGTTTGTTAAAAAGACCAAAACATTCGTGGATTATCAAATTGAGTTATTATCAGAGATGAACCCGACATTCCATGATCTGTAATAGCACTGTACACATTCTCTACTCATGTATTTCATGTATGTTAGCTATTTTGTATCGTAGGCTTTGCGTTTACACCAATTAACAACATTTATTTTAAATTTTACCAGCAATTTTGCTACAATACATTTGAAATATAGGGTATCTATATTTGCTCCATATCAAAGAGGATGAAAGCTTGCAATTAAAATGTATGAATTTATACCACAGTTTCAAAATGAGTTAAAAAACAAATCAACGATCTGACCTTACATGTTAGTTGTTTTCATTTACTAATGAGGTTCTAGTTGTCTATTTTTTGATGTGTCCCTTGCATGTAAAGTCTTTAGTTGTCTATTTTTTGATGTAGTCTTCACTTGAAGGAGCATACTCTCTTCCGCCTGTTTATTCACTTTTTATTTTTGAAAATGCCTTGGCTTACAACAATTTGGGTAAGGTTGTTGCTTATATTTTGACATATGTTATTTTAGGCATTACCTTTTGAATTTGATTAGTGATGCCATACGATGCAAATCATGTTGGTTCCGGTTCCAGTTCACGGTTTTGTATTTTGAGGCCTGGGCTGATAATCACTTTCAATCAAGTGACTCCGATGAACTTCAACTTATATTTGATTGTTTCTCTAGGTTATTGTATCATTGAAGTTGGTTTATGGTTGAAAAGGCTGAAGTAATTTAAGATAGCAATCCATTTTTTACAACAGCAAAAATTTCAGCATTCATAAAGGTCTAAATCAGGAATTGCAGTATCACATGGTAGGGTAAGATGAATTGTCCTGGCTAGGTTGAATTTGGTCCTCCATTGGTTTAAGTGGTGAGTATAAGATGGATGGGGTCACGGATGTCGACCCTCTCTAAAATGATGGTTGGTTTTGGGGTCCAAAGCAATCCATTAATCTTCATACAAGCCTATCTGTATAAATACACCAGTAGACACTTCCATAGTTTTAGTTTCATAAGCAACATGTAGGGTAACCAATACACCAGTAGACAGGTAGTGATTTAGATGCAATTTGAACAAACCCATGTGGTCATGGGCCTGATCAACTTCTCACCGCAGGTACCACTCTTTGTATAAATAAGCTAGCATCCTTTGTTCACTTTCAAGTTATCAACTTAAACCCTTCTTTAGAGTTAAAGATCCAATTTGAACAAACCCATGCTTTGGCAAATTTAAAATTATATTCTGCAGAATATGCAGCATACTAGCACACTTTTAATGTCATTGATTGTAGCTTGAATAGTGTATCATATATTGCTTACTTAAATTACTTCAGCTACATGAAACCTTCAAATTTGGGAAAAAGTTACAAACTTTTTTTTTTCATTTATAGCCAAAGGCAATATCCCACAAGGGATAAAAAAAAAAGTGACACACTTTTAATATTATTTTATTTGTTTTGATGATAATGATACATTTTTTCTTGAAAATGGGGCAATTGATATAATTCACTAAAGCATCCTACTGTAAAGCAACTTTTCTACTCAATTAACAATAGTACAATATTGCCAATGTGTTTAGTAATGTTCAGCCTATGTCTTTTATTTTCCAACAAAACTTTTATTTGTATTTTCTGTAGGTCTTTAGAGCATCCATAAAGTGGGTTAAGTTGTAAAGTGCAAGGAGACACTGAGACAACCTAAAATCTGTAAGCAAAGTCATCTGGAAGATTGACATTGACATTAATGGCTCAAATCTCATGCTAAACTTTTAAAAACTTCTTGAGGGTAAATTGTCCAACGAATGGCTAGCTTATTTAATTGTCTTACAATGTATCTGTGTGTTATTGACAGAAATGCAACCCATCTTGCGGTAGTTACGTGAGATGCCTGCAGCGGCAACATGAAAACGTAATGCTTAGATTCCTTTTGACAATTTCTTGAGTAACCAGTCTAGGGTGCCAGTACTTGCCATATTGCTCTGTGAGGAAATTGTTGCATGTTTCACACCATTGTTTTAAGCATAAGTGCGATTTTGTGCAGAAAAGGTAACTAAAGGTCACCTCTTTGGTACTCTTAAATTGATACTAATCTTCCTATCGTTACTTTTTTTATCAGCTGTAGATAAAAGTTGATTTGAATCAAATGCCTTCTTTATTCCCTCTCCTTCTCTTCTCTTGCTTTCTGATTGAGTGTTCAATACATACAAACTTTGTTGTTTTTCACTTTTAATTGTTGTTGCCTTTTCATAGTCCTCCCAAGCTTACTCCAAGGCTATAAATAAGCAGTTGCATCAACCTATTTTTGACAGCATTGTTAGTGTCTAAGTTTCAAGACTTTAGCCTAATATAGAAAAAAAAACATTGAAGATGGCTAAGCAGCCTCCTAGTCGTACCTGGTTTCATTTACCAATTGCAGAATAGAATATCCCCGGTCTAATCCTCAACCCTAAAAATCAGCAGATTGGTCTTGGTTTAAACTGGTTTGCTCCTGGTCCGTTTATGGACAGATGAACAATCCTATTTATGTAGGTGAGAAGAAAAATAAACTTTTCTGCCTGAATAGGGTTTGCTTGGTACCACTTTTTGTCAGTTGTTGCTAGAAAAAATGAGTCAAACAATTTAGCAGTTGAACTGCTCATACAGTGTTTTTCTACTTCCAATTTAATTTCTTTCAATGGTTCTTATGTTACCGTCTCTAACGTTTGCAGACTTTTGATGATCGTGGAGTTTTAGATAAACAATAAGTCAAAGTCGTATTATTGAGGTAAAACTAACTTCATTCCGTTATTTAAAGCATTTTTGTGGAGCCAAATTTTGGCATGATACATATTGGAGATGCTATTGATTGTACAGTAGTGTGGCCTGCTGATAAGGTTGTTTTGGAAGAAATATCGATTGAGAGAGAGGAGGGTGCAACAATATCATATCATTCGGTAATTATTTTTACCGATATTTATATTATTGTTATTATATTTTACTTAATATGAAAATGAAATTATGTTAATTTTTTTTTGCTAGAGTGTGAACAATTCAAAGAAAAAGTGCAACTTATTAGATTTGAGAGGCTCAAGAAAGGTAGTTGTTGAAGGCCGGTGGTCTTCAAGTGATCCGAATCAGCTTGTTCATTTTGTTCCTTTAGGTCCTGATGTTGTACGAGTTTGGGTTGACATACCTAAGATTCCTGATGCAACACTTTAAAGGACAACATGTGAGTTAGAGTGCATTGAAGATGTTGTTGGTACAACAATTGCATGGCTAGTAGACAAAGTTGTTATAATATGAAATGACATTAGATGGTTATCCATTTTAGATTAGTATAGTATTGTCAAACTATGTTCTCTTGGTAAACAATTATTTTAAACAACTCATGGTTTGTATTATTTTGAATCTTTAAAATGAGAGAATGTGGTTTTTGTTTGATGTCATTATTGAGTTTCTATACCATTTATAGAAAACGCTTAGGTTTTATAGTGTTTATCAAAAACGCTATTATTGGGTTCTATTGCGTTTATAAAACACTAAAAATGACATTATTTCTATAGCATTTGAGCAAACACTATTAATAGGTCCACTTTATCATAGCGTTTCATCAAACACTATTAATAGGTCCACTTTTCCATAGCTTTTCCTTAAACGTTATAATAGGTCCACTTTTTATAGCGTTTGCACAAACCCTATAATAGGTCCACGTTTTCATAGCGTTTATCAAACGCTATAATAGGTCCACTTTTTCATAGCGTTTCTGCAAACGCTATAATAGGTCCACTTTTCCATAGCGTTTGAACAAACACTATGAAAAGTTGTGACCCTATTATAGCAGGCTCAGTCATAGCGTTTATAAAAACGCTATTAATGTATATCATAGCGTTTTTCAAACGCTATGAATGCTTCTAAATGTTGTAGTGGCCTTTTACAATTCATCAGCACATTATCAATCTTCTCTTGAATATGTTGAGCTACATCTTCAGGTATGGGCAAAATGCTTCCCATTGTAGTCAGTGTAAGAGCATTCATCAAATACATTTCATTGACTTTAGCATTTATGGTAGCTAGCAACTCGAAATTTGTATCCATTCTCCTCTTGGTGTCAAACTGAAAATCATATAATTCACGATTGAGACAAGCTATTTCTTTTTCACAACCCTCTAACCTGATTTCTAGAATAGGAGAAGGTTTGACTTCTTCATTTGGATTTTGAGTAGTTCCTTTTCCTTTTAAAATCCATGTTCGTGCAAGAGTTTTCTCAATCCCCAGACGTTCTAAGCAGTTCTCATCAATTTTGCTGGTAATAGATTGTCTTTCCTCAAAGGATGTGTCAATTTTGTAATAACAAAGACCTTAGACAGCAAATTTCCATAAGGCAGAGGAATAGGTCTCTTGGAATTGACATAATGCATCATATAATTGAGAATCAGATTAGGCACATCTATGTCCAGATCAGACATAAGCAAATGAATTAATTCCAGAGATTGATCAGTCAGCAGCTCTCTTGAGTTTGCACGAGGAACGACACATCGAACCAGTATGGTAAACACTATTTTAGCCTCTAAGGTTAGAGATGTATGAGTAAGTTGACGTGAGGTTGAATTTGGAACCAGAAAATTCTCCTTAGCAATACGAACACTCTTTGATCTTGAAGGATAGTTGAATACAACATCTGTAGGAATTTCAAAAATCTCACTTAGAATAGAAGGAGTGAGTGAAATCGGAGTACCTTTGACTGAAGATTCAAGAGTGATGCATCCTTTATCCACTTTTTGGAGTGAGATTAACATAGAATAGTCTCGTGAGTTGTGGAAAAACAAAATCTCCAGGGTTTAGAACCTTTCAGATAATCGAACTCTTCAGCTTGTCTATGCAGGGTATCTTGAGGGTATCGAGAAAATTAGTATCCACCAAATCATACATATAGAGCAGTCGATTGTGAAAACCATCAAGCCAAGATCCAGAAGTTTGAAAATTAATGAACCATGATGAGGGAAGACCGGTAGTCTGAGATGTATCCAGATCTTCAAAAGATTTTTCTTTTTTAGCAATTGAGGAATTCTGAACAACTTTGTTTTTGGGAGCTAGAGGAGCAGATCTCTTGCTTCTGGGTGCCATAAGGAAAGTTTGAGAGAGAAATCAAAGGATTTTGAATAGGGTTTCTTGTGAAAGAAAAGGATAGAGAAGGTAGGTCCTTTTTAACAGGGAAATAACAAAATCTTTGAAAAAATCAAGCTTTTAAAAGACCTAAAAAAACCAATAACAGCAAATCTTTTTCAAAATTCTCTAACAAAAGATTTATTAAAAATATTTTAAGACTTGAAATATCTAAAAGATATTAATTCTTAAAAGATCCATAAATTTAATATGCCCTGTGAAATATGTTTCAAGGCTCCTTGAATTTTATTTTAAGGCCCTTGAAAATATCAATTGGACTTCATGCGTAGGAACAATTTAACTCGTTTACTCCCCCTACGTTAATGCTTCCTTGTTCAACATATCAAGCTCCAATCTAATAAAATTAAATTGTTCCTCACGAAGAGACTTGGTAATTAGTACTATCTTGCACGTGCTTCATGTGATACTCAAGTGGGTTTTTGGAGATTTGTTAGAAAAATGTTTCTATACTATTTGGTGTTTCTTCAGGTTTTTGTTCTTTGTGACTAAATTTGATTTCTAATTTTTCTCATGTCATGCTACATTCCTTAGGAGAAGAAGCTTTTATAATTTGTTAACTTCAGTTCAATTCTCATAAACAAACTTTGGCTTCATATGACACTAAAACTTAATCATCCACCTTTAAGATAAAACCCTTTTTCAAGCCATCTTATATTTTGATTTAATTTTGAAAGTCATTTGCTCGGGAAGCTGAAGTTGATTGCTTTAAGATATGTTTTTCATTAATAATTCAGTTGGATGTTATTGATAAGTTGACCATTAGTAACTTGAACGGTTTAACCAAAACTAACCTTAGTGTCTATGGTTTTCTGAGGATAGGTCCTGCAAGAGCACCATCCTTTGAGCAACCTAAACAGCCAAGCCTGTCCATTAAACAGGCCTGAATTCAGAGACCCCTCCATTAGCACTGCCGACGACACCTCTGAATAGAAGTTTGACTAAACAGCCATGAAACGGTATCTTTGTAAGTTTCTTTACATTTCATAATTACTTAGTGAAAATACCATGCCTGAACATATTGAGTTGTAGGTTGGTGATGTAAATTGAGTTTGGACGGGGTAATGTTTTTATAAGCTTGACATGCTTTAGGCAAGCTATTCAATAGAATTTATGGATCATGTTACTTTCTATTGTTAGAATGCATATTCGTATTTTGTACTTTCGATACACCAAAAAGCTAATATTTCCTTAATTTGGATATTTTTAATGATAATGTATGTTAGCTGGACTAGAGAAAAGGCTTTGAAAGAGCCTCAAGAAGCCAATTTGTCCCAACAATGCTTCTCAACTTTGCAAGGATGTGCTGCCGAGGTATAGTTTCAAGTAGTTATTGAAGTGTTCACTTTCTTGGTTTCCTGTACTGATGTTCTATATGTTCTTACTTAATCATCCTTCGGTTATTTTTTTCTTAATTTGGATATTTTATATGTTCTTACTTAATCATCTTACGTTACATCAATATACACTACACCAATCTTTACTGACGTAACAGGGTTGATGTCATCCTTCGGTTATTTTTTTAAAAGTTCGGGAATACACATAAATGATTACCAACTTTCTTTGCGAAGGATTTCCAAAAGAGATGCAGGTATCTTTACACTTTTCAAGGTCACTTCTTATAGAATTCCATTCCTCCAATACCTAGCCCTAATGCTAATATGACATAAGTATACACAGAGAGATATATTATGTTCTTAGTTTACCTATGATTGAGTTGCTCTTAAGCCTTATCTATTATAAAATGGAGGGTCTTTAACTTTTAGCTTTGGTGTCTTAATTCCTTCTTACTTCTTAATCTTGAAAGGGGCTAGGTTAAAAGGGAGAGAGATTTTTATTAGAAAGATCTTATCTCAGTTTTGGATCTTCCCAAAATATACGGGAGATCATCACGCCTTTTCCTTGCTAGTTCACAATTCTGCAACATCTGTGATTACCATGCTTTCTAATGGATTTGTAAATGTTAAATTTGATTAAATAGTCTTCATGTATTGGCTGAATTGTAACTGATTGTATTTTGCTACTTGTGTTCGAATTACATTTCTACTTATTTATCTGAATTTCTGGTGTTGATGTGCATCAGGGAAACCTTCTGTGCATTTGCAATATGTTTTCATCCTATCATGCTTGCATCCAGCAGTTGTTTTCAAGGACATTGCTGATGCTTCACTTTCAATGATTTTAACATCCGGGTAAGCAAAGACAAACTATAACAGTTCAGTAGAGATGTTTTTTTTTCTTTTGTGGATCATAAGTACTCTATGTTTTCATGTAGTTTAACACTGTTTTTATAACCACCCCTACCCCCCCCTCCCAAATTTGTCTCAGTTTGAATACTAAGCTAAAATCTAAGGTTCACTTTTCAGTGTATTATTGCAAAACGAAACAACTTTGAAACCACCTTATCTTGTTTTTGTGCTGGCAGTATTGAAAATGAAGGTTACTCTTAGAGATATAACAAATCTTTTAATTATTGTAGAAAAATAGAAAATGCAAGCTTACTCTTAGAGATATAACAAATCAACTTATCTTTTTGCTTGATTGTTGTGTTGCGGCTACAACTTGAGACAAGCTTATCTTGCTCTTGGAAACTTCAACGAACTATCAGTGATTAACCTCCGGAGATTTTTCGCACACAATGGCTCAAATTTCATGGACTTGCAGATTGTAGAAAAAGCAGTCCTAAGATGAAGCTTACTACTTACACAATCTTCCAATAAGGGTTAGTGTTCATTCTGTGAAGTTCAACTGCACTTCAAGTAGTACAAGTAGAAAGGAGGGTGTTCATTCTGTAAAGTTCTACTTTGACTTTCGGGTTATTGAGAATGATGATGTACACTTTATGCATTTGTATTATTTATCTATGGATTATCATTAGTATTTTATACTAAATTTGTATAATTTATAAATTATCTAATTAATTGTACACATCAGGTATTGTGGTAACAATTGTAGATCATATGGCAATAGTTCTATATGTAAGGTGATCGACAATTATCTACGTTTTGTAATGGTTGTTCCTTGGTAACGGGTCTATCAATATTGTAATGGTAAGATCTATTGTAATAATAATTTATTTTTGTAATGGTTTTACCTATAGTAATAGTTATGTGTCTATTGTAATTGTTTTGGACTTGATTCTGTAAACCGTTACAGTAGAGTTCATGTTCGTTGCTACATACCTATTGCAAGGCAGGCTATTGTAGCGGGGCATAATCCATTACTAAAGTCTTAATGTAACAGTTTTGAAGCCTTAAGTAACTAATTTTAACGGTTACAACAGGCCATTTATTTAGTAGTGTAAAGATATCTGCAAGCTGCAAGTAAGTTGAGATAAAAGAAATCGAAACATCACCTTTCTCAACATGATCACGTATGAAGTGATGCCTTACATCAATATGCTTAGTCCTTGAATGCTGCACAGATTTTTGGTTATAAAAATAGCACTAGTATTTTCACATTTTATAGGAATACCTTTCAAGTCAAAGCCAAGATCACGAAGTTGTTGAGCAATCCAAAGAATTTGTGCACAACAGGCTCCTACAGCTATATATTCAGCTTCAGTTGTTGATAGGGCAACAAAGTTTTGCTTCTTGGAGTGCCAACTAATTAGGGATGACCCGAGGAATTGGCAACATCCAGAAGTACTTATCCTATCGACCTTATAACCTGCAAAGTCTGCATCTGAATAGCCAACTAGATGAAACGAGCTTTGACGTGGGTACCATAACCCTAGATCCTTAGTGCCATTGAGATACCAAAAAATTCTTTTCACAACTATCAAGTGTGACTCTTTAGGATCATCTTGAAATCTTACACACATGCACACGCTAAACATAATGCCAGGACGACTAGCAGTTAGATACAACAATGAACCGATCATACCTCGATACTCCTTTTGTACTACACTTTTGCCATTCTTGTTATAGTCTGGCGAAAGTGTTGAAATCATAGGAGTTTTTGCAACCTTAAATTGATCCATTTTGTACTTCTTAAGCAAGTCTTTAGTACTCTTGCTTTGATTGAAAAAAATTCCTTTCTTTGCTTGTGTAACTTGAAGTCCAAAAAAGAAATTTAGCTCTCCCATTAAGCTCATTTCAAATTTCCTGCACATAATATCTGAAAATTCCTTGCAGAGGGAATCATTAGTAGCACCGAATAATATATCATCAACATAGATTTGTACTAATAGAATGTCGTTGCCTTTGGTTTTGATAAACAATGTTTTATCAATCAAACCTCTTTTGAAATTGTTTTTAAGAAGATATTTAGACAATCTTTCATACCAAGCTCGAGGAGCTTGCTTAAGACCGTAAAGAGCTTTGTCTAATTTAAAGACATGATCTGGAAATTCATCATTTTCAAAACCAGGTGGTTGAGCAACATAGACTTCTTCTTCTAAAAAGCCGTTTAGAAAAGCACATTTTACATCCATTTGAAAAAGTTTTATGCTCATGAAAGATGCAAATGCAAGTAGCATACGTATAGCTTCTAACCTGGCAACTGGAGAAAAAGTCTCCTTATAATCAATACCTTCTTCTTGGTTATAGCCTTGTGCTACAAGTCGTGCTTTATTTCGAATGACTTTGCCACTTTCATCCAATTTGCTTCGAAAGACCCATTTCGTGTCAAAATTGATTGATGTTTTGGTCTTGAAGTAAGAGTCCATACCTTGTTCCTCTCAAATTCATTCAATTCATTTTGCATGGCAATGATCCAATCAGGTTCTTGAAGAGCTTGAGTGTAGTTTTTTGGCTCGACAAGCGAAACAAAAGCGGAGAAGGCAAATAGATTGTTCACTTTATATCTAGTTTGAACTCCAGCATTTGGATCTGAGATCACATTCTCTTGTGGATGATATAAGAAGTGTTGAACTTTTCTTCTTTTAACAGATGGAGCATATCCAAAAGGTTGAGCTTCATATGTTTGACTAGATTCAGATACCATTGGTATGTTTCCTGTTGATCCAATCTTAAGGCCTTGAAGTTGAGTTTCAAGCCCTTGAAGTGGAGTTCTGTTATCACAGTTTCTTTGTTTCAAGGTCTTGAAGGTGTGTTTCAAGGTCTTGAGGGTTTTCTTCGGTATCTTGAATCTTTTCTTGCATATTCTTGTCTCGATCTTTAGGATCTTCCTCTTCATCCGAATTATGATCTTCTATTTGGTTTAGATTTAGATTTGCAAAACTTTCACTCAAAGTACCATCATTGCTTTCATCAAAAATAATATGAATGCTTTCCTCAATAATTTTGGTACGTTTGTTATAGACACGATAAGCTTTGCTATTTGAAGCATATCCAATGAATATAGCTTCATCACTACGTGCATCATATTTCCCAAAATTATCTTTGCCATTGTTATGAATAAAACAAGTACATCCAAAGGGTTTGAAATATAGAATATTTGGTTTTCTTCTTTTAAAGAGTTCATAAGGAGTTTTTTTCAAAATAGGGCGAATTAGACATCTATTCAAAATATAATTTGCAGTACTTACTGCTTCATCCCAAAAACTTTTTGGCAAATTATTTTCTAAAAGCATTGTCCTAGACATATCCTCAAGAGTGCGGTTCTTGCGTTCCACAACTCCATTTTGTTGAAGAGTTCTAGGAGCTGGAAAATTATGTGAAATGTCATATTTTGCACAGCACAAATCAAACTTCAGTTGATCAAATTCTCTACCATGATAACTTCTTATAGAAACAATTGGTAGGTTTTTCAAATTTTGTAACTCCTTACACAGTTTTGAAAACTCAAATAAAGCTTCAGATTTTTCTTGTAGAAAAGAAATCCATATGAAACGAGAGAAATCATCCACTATAACAAGGATGTGCTGCTTGCCTCTAGGAGATTTGACACGCATAGGTCCACAAAGATCCATGTGTAAAAGTTCAATAGGTCGAGAAGAACTTACAGCTTTCTTAGGTTTGAATGAACCTCGTGTTTGTTTACCTTGTGTACACGCCTTACATATATCATTAACCTTGAAATTTAGGTTTGGCAAACCACGTACCAAATCTTTTGTAAGTAGCTTCTGCATGGTGTGCATGCTTACGTGACCAAGTTTTCTATGCCAAAGCCTTGGATCATGAGTCAAGGCCTTTAGACATTTTAGCTTAGTTCCTGAAACTTGGTTAGTACTCATGGAATATACATTATTATATCTAAGAGCAGTAAGCAACACTTCACCCGTCTTTTGTTTTAAACCTCACATTTATCTAAATCAAACATGACTTTGTTGCCTTTATCACAAATTTGAGATATACTTAGAAGATTATATTTCAAACCATCAACCAAATAAACATCATCAATAAAGTTGGATGAATTATAGCAAATTTTACCAATATCAATTATGTCCCACTTTCCTTTATCACCAAGTGTAATGGTTCCAGATGATTTCTTCTTTAAATATGAGAATAAAGTGCTTTTTCCACTCATGTGTCTTGAGCAACCACTATCTAATATCCATTTGTGCTCCTTTACCTTGGTGATATCCTGCAAAACAACAAACATTAACCTTTCCGGGTCGACCAAATGGCATATTTTGGTTCATACTCATGTTCGATCATGTTTGGTGGTCTAGTACCTTTAGGAACCCAGATTTGTTTGACCCGTTTCCTTAAACATAAAGGATAGGTGTTTTTGATGATATAAGGATCATTTCTTCTATAAGGACATGCAGATTTAACATGACCCTTTTTACAACAGTAGAAGCAAGTAGGCATATGAATGCTTCCTTTGGCCTTGACAAAAGTGGTGACAGGTTTTCTAGGAAAGCTCCTATGATAACCTATACCATTTTTGTTAAGGGAGGACTATTGTTCACCCATCATTCTCTCAAGATTAGCTTTTGAACGAGTAAACTTAATAAGTGCAGTCTACTGATCTTGACACGTCAAAGTTAGATCAGCTTTCTCTTTCTCTAAATCGATATAGTTTTGATGAAGAGAAGATAGGTTGTCCTTGAGAATCAGGTTCTCTGATTCTAAGGCCTTGATATTGTTATCAAGGTATACCTTTTCTGTGTTAAGATTTTCAATCTCCAGAGACATTTCACTTAGTTGTTTTTCTTGCTCAAGTAGCTTTTCTTTTAAAGAATTTATCCTTATTCTATGTTCCTTATCACATATGATAATATCTTTAAGAAATTGTTTCAGGTCGATTTCAGGTTGAGACATAATAGTACTTACCACATTGTCGACATACAAATTTGAATCTTCTTCATGATCGGCCATGAGACACAAGTTAGCTTGTTCTTTTTCGTCTTCTTATTCATTCGTTGATTCTGAATCACTCCATGAAGCAACCATAGCTTTCTTCTTTCGATCATTTTTCTTGAAGGTGGTCCTCTTCTTTTGTGGACAATCCTTCACAAGATGATCTGTTTCACCAGATTCAAAACAAGTTAGTACTCTTGTTTTCTTATTAGAGTTAGAAAACTTACCTCGGGGTTTTGATGCTCGTGGATATTCTCTATTAGCAGATTGTTTCTTAATCTTGAGAATTCTTGCGAGACCCTTAGAGATCATGGCAATTGCATCTTCTTCATCATCATCATCATCATTATCATCATCATCATCATCATCATCATCATCATCATCATCATCATCATCATCATCATCATCATCATCATCATCATCATCATCACTCTCCTCTTCGTCAGATGGTAATTCATCTCTTCTTGATTTTATTGCCAAATTCTTGGAGTTGGATTGGAGCTCTACATCTTCTTTACCAAGAACCATTTAATGTGTGATGAGTTTTCCAAGGAGGTCATTAAGAGGAAGAATTGTGAGATTTTGAGCTTCTTCAATAGCAGTCATCTTTGGTCCCCACTTGGCTTTAGGTAGGCTCCTTAGAACCTTCCTCACTTTCTCTTCATTTGTGAAAATATTTCCTAGTGAGTCCAGATTGTTCACGATCTCAGTGAATCTGGTGAACATATCTTTGACTGATTCATTTGGATTCATCTTGAATAGCTCGTATTGTTTGAGGAAGATGCTAATCTTTGTTTCCCTAACTTGACTTGTTCCTTCATATGTGACAACAAGCTTGTCCCATATTTCTGTAGCACTCTTGCATGATGAGATGCGGTTGAATTCATTTGCATCTAATCCACAGTATAGTAGGTTCATTGCTTTGTAATTCTTTGACACACTGTCCAGGTCAGCTTGTGTGAAGTCATCTTCCTTCTTTGGGACTTGGACACCTTCAACCGTTGTCATTGGAACTTTATGTCCATTTTGAATGATGCTCCAAAGCTTCATTCCTGGTCAATAATGAACATACGTATGAGTGCTCTCCAATGAGCAAAGTTGTTGCCACAGAAGAGTGGTGGTCGAGATGAGGATCTTCCTTGAGCAAATCCACCATCACCTACAGGATTCATGATTAGTCTCACTGATGGTTAAATCAATAAACGTGAGTCTAGCTCTGATACCAATTGAAGAACCGGTAGGTGAAATAAATAAGGTAAAAGATATTGTAGAAGGGGGTTGAATAGAGTATGAGAACTTTTCGTAAACCAAATCTCAAGGGCTTGAAACTCCTTTCAAGGGCCTTGATGTCAATTTGTGATCTTTGTGAAACTTTGATTTCAAGGGCTTTGAAACTACTTTCAAGGGTCTTGACTTCTTGCTCCTGCAAAACAAAGTTAGTCACAGTAAATTATATGGTGCGGAATTGAAAAGATCGACACGAGGATATGTTTACAAAGTTCGGCTCTAAACAGCCTACTCTCCATCCCAGGGTATATCCTTAGGATCTAACTATCTATTATCAGCTTCAAAGAGTCCTAGATACAAACTAGAAGAAATCCCCTTCTTCTCTCACTGTAGCCAATGCTACGATCTAGCTCCAACTCTCAATCGAGCTATAATAGCCTAGTTACTTCGCAAAGTAACAAACACTCTAGTATAACACTATTTAGATCTTCCAGTTAAGCTCTTGTGTTTTCTCTCTCTAAGGGGATATGGCTTTTGCGTAAAAGAGAGAAAGAAAAACAATGAATGAAGTTGTTTAGGTTGCTTGAAGACGTAAAGATGTTTTCCTATGTAAGCTTGTGTATTTGTCTTCTACGACCATCATCTTCATTTATACTCTTCTATGGAGAGGTCTTCTAGCCGTTGTAGAGATGACCATTTGAAGATAAATCTTCTTCTCCATGAAGATCGTTTCTTGTTTTGAGATAAGGTAGACGTTGTAAATCTTCAGCTCATGAGAACACGTCGAGTCCTTAGCTCCTTGATATTCTCATCTTCTGTTGAATCGATAGAGAAGATATTTTGCCGCTCTTTGATTTTAGAAAATCTTCTGAAAAGATTCTCTAATCTTCGGTTGAGATCTTTTTTTGGTTGATGAGATCTTTCTGTTAAGAAAAAATCTTCCCGGAAAATCTTTAGCTCATTTGAATCCTTGTTTCGTGCATCTGTAACTCCAAGGCCATTGAGATCATCCCTTGAAATCCATATCAAGGTCCTTGACATTTTGATAAAACTTGCACTTAATTCAAACCAACCAAACATCTAGAGAATATAAATAATACATTGTTAGTGTATCCAACTACCACATTTGTGTTAAGTCTTCCATCATCAACATCTATAAAACATTTTAATCAAGGTGGAATTTTCAACCAGAGGCGCAGGGGAGGACCAAGGCCACAGTAGGGGCGGCCAGAGCCACCGCAGGGGCGGCCAGAGCCACCACAGGGGCGGCCACCAAGCGCCGGGGCGGCTCCAGGGCGCCGCTGGGGGCGGTGACAGCTTCCGCCGGGGCGCCAGCTTGCTTCCGCGGCTGCGTTTTCTTCACCAGTAGGTTCCTGTCTCCCTTCCTCTTCGTTCCTTCCTTAGCCTTGTAGTTATGCCTTGTTAGAAGCATGCTTAGGGTGAACTTAAGACTCTTGAGAATGCCATACAGTGGTTGCTATCCTTAGAGCCCTTATGGCTTGATGTGATTGTTGCCCTTAAGTTGTATAAGCATGTTGAATCTTTCTAGGCTAGATTGGCTCTCCTAGGCTGTTGTTGATGATCATGTGAGCTATAGGTTGTTGTGAGTTTCCTTTGCTTGTTGAGAGTGTTATGAGTACCATGGATCCTAGGATACTTTCCTAGTTTGAGAGTTGGGTGATCTTGCATAGATCACTAGAATGAAGTCTATGACTTCATGAGTGTGGGCTTGTGTTGATGAGTGTATTCATGTATGAGCAGGTTGTGTACTTCCTCACTAAAGAAGCTAGAGTGTTGTGAGTTGAGAGACGGGGTAAGTCTCCGGACTTACTTAGCCGTATTCGATGTATTAGCTTCATTGTGTGTTGGTGGTGTGTGATTTATCGCTTTCGTTATAACATGTAAACCGGTAATAGGACCACCAACCCTTATATATTATTTTGGCCCAAGTGTATGATAACGGGCGGTGACATCATCTGTCTAGCTCTTGCGAGAGTATAGGAGGTTCTCGGGGACTAGCCCGTGCTGGTTAGACGGCGGAGGCATCCGTACCGTTCCATACCGGTAATTAGGGACTGGGGCGGGACTACGGTGGTCCCGTGTCACAAAACTAAGTTGAAATAGAACGGGATATGACCTATTAAATAAAGATAATAAACCGGACTTGTTGTTGAGCATGTTTATGTGATGTTGTGATGTATGAGTGTGTATGTGCCTTCACCATGTCTTTAATGCTTCGAATATAGCTAACGGTTTTAAACCGCTTGTGTAGATGCCCCGCAGGTTAGGGACGCCGCCGAGTGAGATGGAGGAGTGGACAACCGAGGGTCGCCGTACATTATAGGACGGGGGCGTTTTTGGGATTATTATCGTTATTACTCTTATGTTGGATTATGGATTGATGTACGCTTTCGGATTTATGTCTTGTGGAGTTTTTGTGTCGTTTTGAGGACTCGGCTGAGTTTCCATGTTGTACTCTTTACTTTTCCGTCTTGCATACATTATAAACATTTTCGAGTTTTGCGCCTTTATTTGTGCCATGTTGGAAAGGTCCGGTGAGAATGTTGTCAGGTTAAAGGTCGGACCCATTGTGTGGTCTCGCCCGTAGCATTCCGATATCCCGCGGATTTGGGGTGTTACAGTGGTCCCGATTTTAAATAACCAAAATGGTTTCTCTTTGCGGCGGCGGTTCTACAGAGGCAAGGCGAGGCAACAAGGCTTCGTTCTCCGGCGATTGCAGATGAGCGGCGGTGCTGTGTCTCGACGACGACGGTGGCAAGGTTGCCAGCGAGGCTCGAAGAGAAAAATTGCAGCTTGATTCGGGAGATGAGAAGCAACAAAGAACGAGGCTGCGAAATGGAGATAAAGGAAACCAAGATCAGGGAAGGGAGAGCAAGTAACGCCAGCAAATACAGGGAGTATCGTCGCAGAAGATTCAACCAGAGAGAAGATTCAGAGGTCAGTGTTTATGTTGTGTTTGAAGAAGAAGAACACCATCTCTGTTGAGCCCATACGTTAGGGCTAGAAGAGAAGAAAGACAGATGCAAAAGGTACAAAGGAGGGAGATAGAGTAGGGACAAGGCTGCACCAAGGTTAACGAGGGGTGAGGGTGGGTGAGCGAAGGGTCGGTCCCAGAGCTCACAGAGGAGGCGAGGAGTCGGGGTTGCAGCAGGTCGGGGAGAGGGAGACAGCTCACCGGCAAAGGAAGAGAGAGAGAAAAGAGAGAAGAAAGAAAAAGGGGGGAAAAGGAAAAATAAATAAATAAAATAAAAAATAAAATAAACTCGTTCGAAACGAACCGAACGGGATTTTTGGATCGAAAAACTTTTTCAACTTTTCCGAAATAAAATACGGAAAAAATATGTATGGATTAAACATATATATAAACTCGTAAAAATATACTTTGCAATACAATCTCGTGAATTATTTACGAGATTATATTATACTTTAAATACGGGTAATAAAATATATCGATATATACTCGTGGGATTTAACTTACACGTCACGTATAAAAAAATGTAAGCTATTTAAAATAGCGATAAGTTCCGAAAAATTAAATAACGCAACGCGCCAAAAAACTGGAGCGTTACGTAAGCTCATACCGTTTCATTAGTCATTTAGTAATTAGTCTTGTATTATAGTTTGTGTATTATAATATGTACATCCACTAGTTGTAAAATTAAATAAATTTTACATTCGATGCACGTATACTTCGGGTGTGTTTGGTAAGAGATGAAGGTTATTTTGAAGATTAATCTAGATGAAATTTAAAAGGGGTTAAATTTTATATGAGATTTATTAGGGATTATTTGATCTAAAATAATTTACGTGAAGTTGTTTGGTTGAAGATCTTTTGATAGGTTTAATTGATATTGATTTACAAATTTACCCTTATTTTAACCTTAAATAGGGGGCATGAGTGGAATCCTAATTGATATTTAAAAATTAATCTCCTTTAACCTTGGTAATATAAGGTTATTTTTTTGCCCTTTTTAATCCCAATTAATCCCTTTTATAATTTTTTTCATAATCTCCACCTTCATCCAAACACTTACACAAATTTAATCTCCTAAATTTAATCTAAATGAACCTCCTTTAATCTCCAACCAAACACACCCTTCGTCTGGACAATACTTCTGAATCAATTTCCTGCAAAAGAAAGAAAATGAACATATGTGTTCTTCTTCTTTGCAACCTCGTACTAACCCGTAGATTAGTACTACAACTATTCATTTTTTAATAAATAAATCAAAATCTTAGTAGTAAACTACGGTTTATTCACCTTTGTTTTAAATAAAAGAATTTTAGTTTGAAATTGCGGTTTATTAACAAAAAAAAAATACCAAACCAAATTCGTAGTATTAAAGTCGGATTATTCATTCAAATTTGAAGTTTGAAACAACACTTCTGCTCTGAACCTTGATGTCTTCCTATAGTGGGAACTAGTTTTGTTCCGTGAGAATTTTTTTTTTTGTTATTCTGGAAAAAAAATCTACAAAATATCACTCGAAAAAAATATTCACAATATAAGGTGGCTATTTTAAAAATCAAAATTAATTATATAGTAAACTCATCATGAGTTAAAATTCGATATGGATATCCACAAAAAATAAATAAGTGAAAATGTCATATAGGTCTTTCTTCATATGTCTTTATAAATATAAAAATAAATAAAGGTGATTTTTTTCCAAGTTTTACAAATAATTAGTGATTTATTCAATTTAGAAATTATTCGCATTCATGCATTGTTGGACAATTAACATACGGATAGTTTTGTGTAATAACGAAATGAGATTTTGTATGCAAAGTTTAGCAAATTATTGATGAATTGCATAATACTAAAAAGAAAAAAATAACCCAAAATAATACTAACTATCAACATTCAACCCAAAATAATACAAACTTTAAAAATTATTAGCAGCGATACAAACTAGCAGCGATACAAACTATCAACATATTTTCATCAATAAATAGTTACATAGTTACGTGATATGGATTTTTTTTAAATGAAGTTATCAACATTTCGTGTGAATTTTGTAACTATTTTTTTAAAATAATAATTTTGTAAATCTAAATTAAAAATTTTTTAAATAATAATTTTGTAACAATTTTTTTATATAAATTTATTTTTTGTAAAAAATAAAATAAAGTTCTGTTAAAATTTTTTAAAAAATAAATTTGTAAAAATAAATTTTCGTAATTATTTTTTAAAAATTTCGTGTGAATTTTTAAAAATATTTCGGGAAGTTTTTAAATTTTTTTATAACTTTTAACTAATTTTTAAACAAAAAAAAAAATTTTAAATATTTTTGTTATTAAAAATTAGTTAAAATATATACAAATGTTAAAAAATTCTCCACAAAATTTTTAAGAAATTCACAAAAAAACAAATTTATTTTTATAAAAAAAATATGTTTACAATTTGTTTTTTCTAAAAAAAATTAGAATTTTTTTACGGAAATTTACATATTTTTTTGAAATATAGTTACAAAATTATAATTTAAATATAATAATTTTTCAAAAAATACTTTATTTATATCTTAAACTTTTTTATGTTATTAATTGATTTTTAAAAAATGAAAATTAATTCATTTTTTGATGAAATGTAAGATTCCGGTTGCCACGTCATCGCCAGCGATAAAATTTTTGCTGGAAAAGTAAAACATATAATTTTTGGTAAATACGTTGATAGTTTGTATCGCTCCTAGTAATTTTCAAATTTGATATTATGTTGTGTTCAATGATAGTTGATATTATTTTAGATAGTTCTTTCTACTAAAAATATAAAAATATAATCAATAGTACAAAATTTATCTTTTAAAATTTGAATTATTATAAATTGTATATTAATGGTTATAAAGTTCAAATTATTTTTATTCTCTAAGATAATCATTTGTAATATATTGTTTGGTTTGTAAAATTTGAAATGAGTTAATTTTTTATTTTTAATTGACCAAGAATAATTTGAATTGTTTTATCCGTAATAATAGTAACAGTAATATAATATTAAATATAAAACTCTTAGGGCCCGTTTGGTTTAAACTCCGGAAACGGAAACGGAATGGAAACGAATTTAGTCAATATGTATATCCTAATTCATGAAGGGGGATATTAAGGGCACGACGCTCGATTTCGTATACGCACCACGTAGCCGCGATGAGTGACCTTCACGGTCACGCATCGCGTCTACGTGGATTTTTGACCGTTGAGATTTGAACGTTGTAAAAGTGACCGTTGTAATTTAAACGTTATTGATTTCATTTGGTTATATAAAGATAGTAATAGAAGAGGTGAAAAACGCTCACAACATCTTTGAAAAAACAACACAACATTTTCTGGAGAACAGCTGCGAGAATGTCACTTTGGCACGAGGATGATGAAGTGATGATTCCGTTCGACGATACAAAATTTAGTGATCCAGACGAGTTTCTTCGTCATTTCGAGGTAAGTACTTTATAACCGAAAATATAGAAAAACTATAATTGTTGTATATAATGTATGTTTAAGTTAGATATAGTTGCAATTAATGTTAGAAACATTTATTATAATTCGTGTTTTTATTATTTGAAAATTAGTAAACCGAAAACTAGAAACTATATAGTTTTTTTTTCTATGTGAACTAGGATCTTCCGAATTATTCTCGTGACGAAGGGAGTGATTATTCGCGAATGTTTGAAATTCGCGGTTTTTTCCATGATCGCGAGACGATGGTGGATTGGGCTCGATTCATGGGAGGAACTATGAACATGGTGTTGGTTACTAGTAGGTCGTGGAGAAATTCTTGGGGGTTCGTTACGTTTCGTTTGACATGCGCACGTTTTGGAGCCCCTCATAAGAAGAAAGATGTGGATCCTGATACCGAGTCATCTTCTAGCCGAGCACAGAAATCGAAGAAGGACAGATGTTGTTTTGAGCTTGAGGGCGTACAAAGCGAGGCTGAGAAGTGGACGTTGCATGTTATAAATGGAGTGCACAATCATACACTTCCCGAGCAGTTGAAGGGACACACATATGCTGGCAGATTGACGGAGAAACAATTTCGGAAGGTGGGACGTGAGCTTGGGTCGGGTTTTAAGCCGAGAAATAAATTGAAGTCAATAAAGTTAGATGATCCATACAACGTCAGCACAATCGAACAAATATACAATCCTGGAATGAAGATTAGGAAGCTACAAGCCGAAGGACGGAGTCCTCTCCAACAAGCACTACATATGTTAGAGGAGCGTCGTTATTACGTAAATGTGAGAAGATGCTCGGAATCGGAAGAAATTTCAGATTTTTTCATCATGCATCCGGATTCAAGACATCTCCTCAACCTATTTCCTTATGTCATCGTAATGGACACGACGTACAAGACGAACGAGTAAGTTTTAATATACATGTTATTATAATTTTTTAATTTTTCATGTACTTTTAGTTTAATATAAATGTAAACTCTTAATATATCATATATAGGTACAAGATGCCGTTGTTAGAGATTGTCGGTATCACTAGCACGAGGTTGACGTTTGCAATAGCATTTGTTTTCATGGTCAAGGAAAACGCCAATCACTACGAGTGGGCATTACGGAGACTCCGACATGTGTGCGGAAATGTTACACCGGGGGTGATTGTGACGGACAGAGAGTTAGGACTCATAAGTGCCCTCGATGTTGTTTTTCCGGATGTGAAGCACATGATTTGCACCTTTCATATAAAGTGCAACATCCAACATAGATCTTGGGCGGTGACTCGGTCAAAGGAATTACAAGCTGTTTTTGCATCACACTACCATGTTCTTATTGAATCTAGATCTCCTGAGAGTTACGAGCGGCGTTTGGGTGAAATGAAAGTTCATTGGCAAGCGTATCCGAGGTTGATGGAGTATTTTGAAACTACATGGCTAATCCCCTACAAGGAAGCAATTGTTCGATATTGGTGCGACTTGCATCTACACTTTGGCACGAGGACAACGAATGCGTAAGAACTTATTTTTATATTGTTCGCACTTGTTTTCTAATAATTGTTGTAGGTTAATTTATTGAATTGATATTTGTTGTTAGGTGTGAGTCCGCACACTCATTGTTGAAGGGTACATTGCGCTCCACCGTTCAAGGATTTCAGTTGGTGATGGAGAACATTGACTTGATGGTAAATGATCAGATTGATAAGATTCAAGCGTCAATAGAGATGTCACGTGAGAGGATTTTGTTGGCTGTGCGTGTGCCTATATTTGATTTGCTCCGAAACAAAGTAAGCAACGAGTGCTTCTTGGAGTTGTTGGAGATCTACGAGAAGGCAAAGCAAATTAGGAGCTTGACAACATGTAAGGATTCATATTGGAGGGAAGCTCATGGGTTGCCTTGTGCGCACGAGTTCTATATTGCTATTAGGCATCGGGAGCCAATACGTTTGGGTCAGATTCACCCGTATTGGAAGCAAGTACGATGGGAAAAATTGAATCCGACGCATGAAGATGAGGTTGTTCATATTGATCGATACATGGAGTCACTCAATGATTTTAGGGAGCGATTGGACAAGAATTTGCTTTCGAGAGATGTGCTTGAGCGGATGGCTTCATCATATGAAGATATTACAAGTCCGGGCAATTCAACGTCGAGAGTACCAAAGTAGAAAGTCAGAACTAAAGGAAGACCACCAAAGTACGGCCTTCTTTCAACAAGGAGAGAACCAAGTCGGTTTGAACATGGTTCTGGATCGGCACGTCCACGTCCTCGAGGTCGTCCACCTAAAGCAAGACAACATGTGGAAGTTAAAGTGGAGAAGCCCGAACCCGAAGAGGCCAAAGTTGAAGTTAAAATTGAGGAGGCTGAGCCACGTGGTAAGAAAAGCACCACTAGACGTTCTAAGAACTATCGGTTCAAGGGTGATCAGATGTAGAAGTTCATGAAACCCTTCATCCTTTCAGCCTATGATGTTAAAGGAGATGGACATTGTGGATTTAGATCTCTTGCCGTGGTTTCGGGATACTCGGAAGAAGATTACTTGATTGTTAGAAGGGAATGGCTACAGAGTTGTTGATGAGAAAGGACTTGTACGCACGTGTGAGTATTTTTTGTTGATAAACCCTTCATCCTTTTCTTTGATTTACTATATTTTGTTGATAAAATGATAAATTTCACTAATAATTGTTTTTTTTGTCAATAGTCGGCGGTCAAATGGACGGTTGATGAAGTTATCGAGGCCACTTGGTGGACTGATCCTATACCTTGTGGGCCGGAGAATTGGATGAAGTGTTCACTTATTGCAACGGTGGCAGCGACATATTACCGGTGTGCAATTGTTATACTTGGCTCAACATCCGAGACATGTTTACCAATTGTTGCAACGGTTGAGAACCAAGAACCCCCAACAGAGATTCGTGCAATTGCGTGGGTCAATGGCAATCACTTTGTAGCCGTAAGTTTTCTTTGCTTCTACACTTTTTATATCTCATATATTTTGTTACTTTTATTCAAGAATGCCAAAAAAAAGATAATCAATTTTTCATTTGTCAATCATCTTTCGTTAGGTTTGGCTTAAACCAGACTCTCCATTACCACCTTTGACCCTTCCATGGAGGCGTGGACATGATTCTAGCGTTGATGGATGGGATGCACACTTCCGTGATAGATTCAAGATGTTCGA
Source organism: Fagopyrum esculentum (assembly GCA_033239045.1). Classification (NCBI taxonomy): domain Eukaryota; kingdom Viridiplantae; phylum Streptophyta; class Magnoliopsida; order Caryophyllales; family Polygonaceae; genus Fagopyrum; species Fagopyrum esculentum. The sequence goes on along the minus strand of BSUD01000001.1, from coordinate 31,805,850 downwards.
CGACCTCCGGCGCAAAGAGTGTCCTAGAGAAGTGATAGTCAATCTCGTATCTTATTCAGAGTGATGGTTATATGTGTTTCAGGGTTTCATTTGGTTGATGGATGTTTGTTTTATATGTAATTCATGCGGAGTACTATAAAACTTGTGTTTCTACTTAGGTTAAACAAAGTTCAAGGTTATATGGACGGTTGATGAATGTTTGTCTTGTTTTGACGGTTGATGAATGTTTGTCTTGTTTTATAATAAGCAAGATTAGTGATGAACCTTAAAAACAATGTAAAAGGTAAAGCACATAACTTGCAACATATAAAATGTAATATATACAACAAAAGGTAATGACAATCACTTTGTATGCCTCGATGATATCTCCTATCTGGATCGTCACTCGGTACGTCGACACAGCAAACTCGCCCTCAAAATCTAACACTCTATCGCTATATGGCATGAACTTGATGTCCTCCGCTCTCATCTGATCTAACTGTGAGCGCAAGGATCTCAGCCTCTCAAGAGTGGGTGCTGGTGTCCTCGGGACAGACAGTCTAGAAGCCCATATGGCCGATCCATGACGTCCTGGATCCTCGGCCGCTGAACAACCCAAGGACGGGAAGTGGGCATAGATCCAGAACTGTAAATATTAAAATAAATGAAAGATATTATTAGTAAGAATAACAAATGAAAGTTCTTATCTAAAGTGACTAATTACAATGAATGTTCTTACCTGTAGAAGTGATGTACATCCTCCTATCGTCTTCACCTTCAGTCTTGAGGCATCGCCCAACATACTGTAGGTAAAGTCCAGATTTGTCATTTTATCATAACAGTAACAATAAGAAGTTATTAGTTATTGAAGTAGAGTGATAGTTATACGTACGAGTACAAGTACGGTAACACGCCGGTGCCCCAAGCATAGTCTCCAGTCCGGCCATGGTCTCGCACCAAGTCGATCAACCAAGGTCGAATCTTGTTCGTCGATTTATCGACGAACAAGGATGAGCCTAGAAAGAAAATAAGAAATACAGAAGCCACCTTCTCAACTGGGGTAGCTGGGTCGCGCCGAATGACATCATACGCAGTCCTCAGCAAGTCAACTGGTAGAGCTGTCTGGTGACTCCTAGCCTCCACCTCTGATATATGAAATGTATCACTCAGCCACCTAACCCTCTCTCGTGCCAGCATAGGTGTGACCATGGCCTCTCCACCAATCCTAATGTTTACGATGACGGATACATCGTGTAGGGTGATGATCATCTCACCCCAAGGTAGATGGAAGCTGCTAGCCTCTATATGCCAACGCTCCACGAATGCATGTATGAGGGCGTGGTCAACTCCAGCAAACGAGACGTCTAGCAAACCCATCAATCCACTCTGAGATGCTAAAGCAAACCAGGAAGTGGGGTCGGCTCTATCAGCGTCGGAAATCCATCTACTAAGCATCTGAATGTGCTCTATCCGCCGTAAAGCTGTCATCGGCCTCCTGTAATCCTCCTTCATAACACAACGAATATTCAATTAACGTTTTATTAATTTAGTTTTTGTAACATAATGTGTTATAATTGTGATTAGTTATCTACCTCTCCCATCTAGACACCGCGAGCACGGTGTCCGGCATAGCAAGTGAGCACATCGCTGATCAATGGTGCCCTTGTATCAGAAACTACACGGCCTCGATCAGCCGGTACAAATGGCTCCTGCGGCGGCACTACAGGATCTGCAGCTGGAGCATCAAAGTCAAAATCTCGCTGCTCGGTAAGATCGCCAACCGGTGGCTCTACCTGCTCCTCAGCAGGAATATCTGTAGCTGTCTCCATGTGCTCGTCAGTAGTAATATCAGTAGGTGGCTCAACCTGCTCGTCAACAGTAGTATCAACGCGCTCGCCAGCTGTGGGATCTATCTCCCCTGCCTGTACAGAAGGACCGGCCACATCCTGGTCCGAGTCAGATCCGTATGTCGGTGGTGGAAGAACCTCCCGAGGGAGAGCCGGAGATGCATCTGAGATGCATGGTCTTTGTGGCTGCTGTGGTGGTGGTGTGTCGGCAGCCGAACCAGCTACCTGGGACCTCCTCCCCATCGTAGCCCTCGTGGTGGCGAGACCATCTCTACGAGCCGAGGCCGTGGGACGCCTCCGTCTATGTCTCTGCATGGCCTGTAATATCTATATTTGATATTACAGGCCAATTTAATTAATTTTCTTTTATTTAATTTCCTTTACTTTCATTTGAATTGAATTTAAAAGAAACTAAAAGAGATTAAATAAGTTATAATTACATTAATAAACGCCCTTTTTATTTTATATATTTTTAATTCATTTTATTTTATATTAAAATGGATAAATTAATTTAATATATTTAATATATTACAATTAAATTAATTAGATATATTTTTATTCCATTTTTTTTGAATTAATATACATTAATTAAGATTATATAATATTAATATATTTAATACAATATTTTTAATCCATTTTATTTTAAATTAAAATGGATAAATTAATTTAATATATTTAATATATTACAATTAAATTAAATAAATATATTTTTATTCCATTTTATTTGTATTTAATATTCTTTAATTAAATTAATTTATTTTTAATTAATTAAATGCATTGGAATGCATTATAATGCATTCCAATGCGTTAAAGGATGAACAGTGGCTCCACGGTTTCGCAATGCGTGACCGTAGAACACTATTCATCGTCTTCGATAGTCCGCCATTGAAGGCGGACTATCGAAGCAAATCAACGCCCTTTTTTCGCAATCTACTCTTCAACCAACCTAAAACTAACTAATTCAACAACAAGCTAACCTATTCATGTTCATTTCCTGCTCAATTACGAACCAAAAAGTGAAAAACGAAAACCGAGCAAAAACCGAGCAAAAACCGAACAAAAATCAAACGATACCTCTCTCGGGTTGTGTTTCCGCTTTTGAAATGGCCTTCCTTCGTTACCGTCTTTATCCATTGCTTGATTTGGTGTGAAATGGTGAGAAATGGAGCTCGATCGTCGTATTCGCCGTCGTCCACTGCTTGCGACTTTTTTTTGAATGAAAACTGCTTACGAGATCTCATCCCGTAAGCGATTTAGGGCTGAAACGCTCACGCATTCGCAATGCGTCGTTTCACTCATTCGCAAAGCGTGAACGTGAGATCACGGTCACGCTTTGCGAATGAGTGGTGCAATATTGAATTCCTGAACCGTGCGAATACGAGTTCCGTTCATGAAATTTTATGGAATCATTCATTTTGATTTCATGCAAAATACACTTGTCTCCCCATATTTTGTTACCCTATAGGGTATTAAAAGTAATCAAATTCAACTCCAATTACTTCAAACCACAAGGAATGGTTCCACAAATTTTCATGAATAGGAGTATACATGTTGACTAGATTCGTTTCCATTCCGTTTCCGATTCCGGAGTTAAAACCAAACGGCCCTTAAAAGTTTTGAGCGAATATATTACGCACATGCATGCTCGTACCCTAGTGGTTAATAATTTAATATAAACGTGCCTGTTTCGAAAAGCACATAGCAATATTGAAAGCGCTTAAATTGCATGGAACACCATCCGTTACGTTACACGCAAAGGGTCATCGGTATATAAAGACAGCATATGCTTTTCCTTATGTTTAATTTATGACTTACCGATTATTCTTTTACTTTACTAAACTTTTCAAGTATCGATAAATTAAACTTAAATTTAACAATTAGTAAACGTGGCGTGGCGAATTTGAAACTCATCGTATACCAATTGTACAAATTTTCTTTAGAAAAAGAAAAACTCCTCGTCCGAATTTAAAATTGAATTAGTTTACTGTTGACAATTGACATTCTCCTTCACGTCCAAAGTGAAAACACGCAAAGCAACCATCCTTTCTGGCGGCAGGAGGCAATCACACACAACCATAAAAACCATCCCACCACGCCACCACCACCTCCAATTTCTTAGCGTTTCTCTCTCCATTTCCTTCTCTCGAGAAAGAAGGAAAAAGAAGGTGAGGAGAATGGGAGCCTGCAACAAAACCGACGTTTCAGATTTTACTTGCTTTCCTAGGTACGACCGTATGGCTTCCAAGCAAGTTTTCGATAACGTCCATGGAAACATCTACCTTGAACCGGTATACCGACTTCCGATCAACGAATTACTTCTGTCCTTGTTTTCTGTTGTGATATTACTGCTTCTGTATGTCATTTTTGTTTTATACTTCATGGAATTCCACCGATTGACGGTGAAATATTTGGAACTGCAATTCCGGACTTGTTCTTGGCCAGTTGTGTTCGTATGAGGCTTGACGTTGATGAATACGATTATGAGAAATTTTGGTCTATTGCCGAAGATCTAATGATAAGTTTCAGTTTATCGGAGTTGATTGTTTATTTTGAGCTTTTCTTCTATTCGAAACTATGACAGTAGTTTCAGCTTTTTAGGCGGTATTACCTGTCTATGTATTGTCTTTGTTGATTAGGTCTATTTGATTATGAATGTTTAATCCAATTATGTCGGAACTGTTGCTATATCTGCTCGTCGATTGACTATTTGGACTCTCGAATGATTCTTTTTCTCCAATTGTAAAAGTGAAAGAAATTCAAACATACAGTTACTTTGAATCTTCACTGTTTATCTGTTTTCTTGGATGCGTTTTTTATTTCCGTTGCCGATTTGTGAAATTACTTCTTCTGTCTCTGGTTTACGAGTTTTCTGTTGATAACTGTAATGAGAAATTTTAGGCTACTATTAATGGATTTTCAACTTATTTCTGCCAAGCGAAACTATGAATCAGTTGAGATCGGCAAGAACAGTTTGGAACTTCTCAGTCACACTAGTTTCCACTTTTAGGCGGTGTTAACTGTCTAACTATGTAGATTAGGTCTAAAGTTGATTATGATTATTTAGTCCGAGTAAGGCGAAAATATTGCTAGGCCTGCTAGGCGATTGACTTTCTTGACTCTCTCTGTTACGGTTCCTCAGTTTTGGAAAGATAAAGAACAAAAGTACAGTTTCTGATCTAGAATTTGGTTTTACTTCCACAGATCTTTCTCAAGTTCGTTGACACTGCACAGTTTCAGAGGCAAGCATATACATAAGATCATTATGCGTATTTTCTTCTTCTCTTTTGGAAAAGCATAAACTGGACTAACTCTTGTCTACGTGTATGCAGGCTGCGTGATCTGAAGCAGCTTGGTAAGTGCAGACTGCAGAGGAATTTAAAAACATTTAATTACAATTGTATTTTAGATGTCTGAGTTGGTAGGTGTGATTTTTAAATTTTGAGCTGCTCAAGCCTCAATGGTTTCTTATGAATGATAATTTTTTTTTAAATGATTATTAACCAGAATTTATCTGAATTATAGCTGAGTTTACTGTGATTAAGTTTACGGTTTTCAGAATATCAAAAAAGTTCAACAAAATGAAACATTGCAAAACTATCTTCTTGTGGTTGAGAGAAGGTTAGGAGTCAATATGTTGTGAAAATGGAAACTTTGAATTCATCCCTTTTATCTTTGACGTTAATATTATGCTATGGTTGTTCTCTGACAATATAATTCACTTCCTGTATCAGGGATGACTGATATGGTCTTTCCAGGAGCAGTGCATACTCGATTTGAGCATTCTCTTGGTGTCTATTGGCTTGCTGGTGATGCTGTTCACCAACTTCAGAGTAATCATGTAAGAAGTTCTAAAAAGCATACATCTCACTTTCTAGGGTGACCTTGACATTTTCTCTCTACACTAACTTGGGAGTGTGCGTCTAACAGTATTTATCGTGTTTGTTTTTGTCTCTTATTTGCAGGGACCGGATCTTGATATTGATCGTTTTGATATACAGACTGTAAAGCTTGCTGGTAAGCTTATCAAGCACACTATTGATTTTACTTTTAGCATACAGGATTCAGTGGTTTATTTGCTTATCAATTTGCTGTAGGGTTATTACATGATCTGGGTCATGGGCCATTCAGCCACATGTTTGAGTCGGAACTTCTTCCTCGGATTCTTCATCATAGAAAATGGTATTTCCTTTGAAGCTTTGTTTTACAAATTCACAACCCTCAACTTTCCTGGAAAAGTAAATGAATGGACCGGATACAGATACTAATTACCATAAAGGAAAATGTGAAGCAAAGAGATTATGGAACATGATAGTATCCGTGCATCTGTTACACTTTTGCTCTTGCTTCAGTCCCTCTGATCAACAGCCATTATAATAGCATTTCTTATACCGATGATTAGACTAGCAGATATTTACTATCTTCATCTATGCTTTTCTCTTGTTCAATCACTTACAAAATTTATATTGTGCTCTTCAAACTGCATAACTTGTAGGTCTCACGAGGTCATGTCAGCGCGAATGATTGATTACATAGTTGATGAGTATAACATTGACATTGATGGTGAAATTGTGAAGAAAGCTAAGGTACACACACCAACATGTTCAAAACTTCATCCTTTGGAAGCTCTGGTCAAGTGTCAAATTTTGTTTGAGCTAATAGATGCTTGTGACAAGATATTAAGAGTAGGCGATCCAAAACTTGTCCCTAAATTATTCAGCAGTTATTAATTCTTAACTTATTTCCCATTTTATGTTTCCTTGGACTTTAAAACACCATTGCTCTTAGCTGAAATAACAATTCAGAAAGTTTAATAACTATTATTGGTTGTTTTAGTATTATCTGCAATAAGTTCAGTTCTGTTGTTGTGTAGTGTGTGTCACTGTTGATGCAGTTAAGTTTCACTTCAGTTTCTTTTTCTTGTTTTGTTAATAGGAAATGATACTTTCAAGTGGCCATGCCTCAAGTACTGTAAGTAATGAATAATCGTGTGTTTATTCTAAATAACATTACTTTAATTTTTTCACTTAAGGTGTAATGTTTTGCAATCTGTTATGTTGTTGACTCTATTCCAACGTATTGCAATATTGCATCACCCAATTTCAGGTTGCAAGAGAGAAGGGCTTCTTGTACGACATTGTGGCTAATGGTAAAAATGGAATCGATGTTGATAAGTAAGCACAATGGCCTTTCTTTTTGACACTATAAATAGATGTATAGAGATCTTGAGCCTTGAGCTTTAAAATCACGTTGCTTTGTGTTGTAGGTTTGATTATATTGCTCGTGATTCTAGGGCTTGTGGCCTTGGCTGCAACTTTAAATCTGAAAGGTATGTTAAAAACAGAGGTCAAGCAAAATAAGTTGGAATAGTTATGGCACCTTGCTAGTATTCAACTTCCCTTAGGATCGTATGAAAAGATAGCCATCATGATAAACTGTGAACTTACAGGTTACTAGAGACGATGAGAGTAATGGATGGCGAGATTTGTTATCGTGTCAAGGAATGTGAGTATGCATTGGAATAGTCAATCTATGGTTTTGAAGTTGTTCTTTCAAAGCTTATGCCTATTTTTCTTCTCAGATCTTACAATACACAAAATGTTCCTTGCACGTGCTGATCTGCATCGAACTGTCTATACACATTCTAAAGTGCAGGTGCTTTACTGAGACCCCTTCACCTTAAAATCTTATATAATAATCCACTTAGTACACAAGTTGTCTTACAGATTCGATATTTTCCTCCAGGCAATAGAACTCATGATTTCTGATGCTTTGTTGTATGCAAATGAGTACCTTGAGCTCAAGTCACATGTTGATGATCCTGCTCAATACTGGAAGGTTGTAGACCTCCTATGGAACTTTTTGTAATTTTAGTAGCGAGATACTTAAGAAAATGACACAAACCTTTCAAATTGCAGTTGAGTGACTCAATAGTGAAGTCGGTTGAATATAGTTCAGCAGAAGAGCTGAAGGAATCTAGGGATTTAATATCACGTCTCCGGAGGAGAGACCTGTACCGGGTAATCTTGTGAATTTATTGTGTTTTCAGGATTTGAGCCTCCAGCTTGAATGACAAAATCTGCTAATTTTTGCATATTAGTTCTGCAACGAATTTTCTGTTCCCAAGGAGAAATTGGAACACTTTAAGCAAGTCACGGTTGATGATATCATCTGTTCCCAGGTATAAGATCTTTGGCACTCTGTATAAAACCAAGTGTTATTTAATGTGACATCCTCTAAGCTAATAATAATATGTCCAGAAATCTGACAAAGTGACCCTTAAAGCCGAAGATGTTGTGGTCTGTAATGTGAAGATTGATCTGACAAAGGGAAGGATCAATCCTCTGGGAAGGTGCTTTTCTTTATGGCACTATTCCAGCATCAATTCTCTGTTTATTTTGTTTTGTCTAAAATTTCTTCTAACCTTAAATTAATTCCAATTTTTCTTGTCATCTCCTTGTCCTTTGTTTTCTACTTCATCCAGCATCAAGTTTTTCAAGGTATGACAATTGGCGACACCTTTCTTGAGACCGCTGTCCACTTCTTGCTTAATTAGCGTTCACAAGCTTTTGTGATGATGTACTTTGTGAGTTGTTGTACAACAGGATTATGAAAGTGAAGAAAAAATCACAATAGAAGATGACCGTGTTAGTCACCTGCTTCCCGCTTGCTGCCAGGACAGAATAGTGCGGGTCTATTCCAAAAAACCGGAACTGGTTAGTGAACGAACATTCCCATGTTCTCCACACCTCAAGTATTTGCAATTTAATATTGAAAGGTTCTAATCAACAGGTTGAAGCAGTCTCAGAAGCCTTTGTGAACTACCAGGTAAAGGTGCTCGGTATGAAAGCTCAAGTCCACGAAACACCTGAGAAAAAACGCTAGTTGTAACCTTGTTCTCCGCCTGAAGACAACGTACGGGTATTCTGTTTTTCTGTACAAAGGCCCCATGCAAATAGCCCTAACAGTAATCCTCAGATGCCAACAACTCCTCATCTTACAACCCTAGCAGTGATCTTCAGATGTCAATAATTCCTCACTTCCCATCTTCTCACGTCTATACATTGTAATATGCTATGCTTAGTATACGTTGCTTTTATTATCGACACTCTTAAGAGCGGTCGATACATGGTAATGTGCTATACTTAGTACGTTACTTGGGTATCGACGTGCTTAGAGGGTCTCGCATCATCAACTATCTGTAGATGGCAGTGTTGTGAATTTTGAAAACTAAGGCTGAACGTTTCGGTACGGGAAAGCACAGTATACAGTATTCCGCAGTAGTATGATTCTGGGATCCGGGCCCACGAACATTGCGATTCGAGTTGATGAATTTGGAGCCGAACATATCTACCAGCCATCCTATTTTAGTAACACCAACTAGTGGCTGTTGTGTGAACACATATGCAGTCAGCTAATACTTTGAAGTGTATCGTATAAGATAAAAGAAAATCAAGAAAACATTTTGATTTATTTATTTTTTCCCGTTTTGTGAAAATTAGGCCATAGTTGTGTGTAGTAATTACTTAGGGCCTGTTTGGTTTTAACTTCGGAATCGAAAATGGAATTGAAACAAATTTAGTCAATACATATACCTTTGTTCATGAAAGTTTTTGGAATCATTCCTTATGGTTTCGGAAGTTTCGGAGTTGAGTTTGATTAGTTTTGATATCATATAGGGAAACAAAATGTGGAATGATTCCATAAAGTTTCATCAATAATGATATACATATGGACTAAATTTGTTTTTATTCTGTTTTCGTTTCCGGAGTTGGAACCAAACGGGCCCTTATTCTCTATGGGTCGTTCGACAAAATAAATTATTCACGGAACTATTATTTTCAATAATTTCTCAAATAATTGTAGTGTATTTGAATTTATTTTTTTTCAAAATAATCCCAAAAATAGTAATCCCTTCAATAATCTCATAATTTGTGCTTGTTGAACATGTCAAAATACTGTGCTTGTTGAACATGTCAAAATACGAGTATAATTTTAAAGTTTAATAAGTAGATGATAAATATTTTATTGTAAAACACTTTTATGTATGATAATGGAATAAATTAATTAACTGGAAGATGAACTTAAATTAATCTTATATGTTATTATTGAATTAATCATATGCTAGATAAACAATATAAAAAATATTCCAATTTAGACACCGTTCTAAATAATTGATAATTCAAGTGTAATTTGATTAAAAATTTTGTTTAAATATTCTTTATAAAAATCTAGCTCCAAATAATCACTCCAACCTTCACATATAATGTTCTTGCTGAATGGGGCAAAACATATCATGATTTTTCATCATGTAAACACAAGTTAATATTATTTAATTATTTATAAAATGGTAAAGTGAAATAAATATTTTAAAAAAACAATTTCAAAAATAAAATGTATATTTCATTAATACAAATATCTTAAATAATTTAAAACACGAACCTTGAAGGACAAAGAATATGTAACATTTATATCGTAATAGTTTATACATTTGTTAATTTAGTGAGTATTTATTGATTAATATAACGGTCAATTAGGTAACTAAGCCTTTTTAAGAATTATATTTAGTAACTAGGCTTTTCTATTTTTACATTTAGAAAGTGTACCCCTCTTTATTTTTTACTGCGAAATCATTTTCTCACATTTAAATGTCGTGCTTATAGATGTTGTTCTTGATGTGTGAAGTAACTAGGCTTTTCTCACATTTACTGCGTGATCATCTTTACAGTTGGTTCTTGTTAACATCATAAAATCTCAGCAAAGCTTCCTGGGGGGCACTCCAGAACAACACTCAGCTAATGATTCGTTCTTATGAGGTACTAAGAGACTAATTTAAGTTGCTCACGTTTAAGTTAAGGGTCGGTTTGTACAACACACTATCAAATAGTACGTGGGTGTTTACCGAAGAAAATGTTCTAGATACTGTTTTCTGAAATTACTTGACCGTTTATGCCACATGTTCAGAATCACGGATCTGTTTTTCATCACTTCCTTTATTTTCCTTGGGGTGTTTTGATCTCTTAAAACAACCATGGTTCTTTTGAGCCAAGTGTACATTGTTAATTTCCCATGCTTTCTTTTGCTGTGAAAAAAAATCAGCTTGGGGTGCTTTTTTTTTTTGCCATCTCTTATGAAAAAGGGTTCTGGATTTTCTTGCACAGATTACAGAGAAATTGTGAAGGTAATCCTCATCAGTCCTTATTACTGTATTCCGTCCCTATCACTGCTATACATACTTTAACCAACTATATGTTTAATAGGATAATCAATCATTGGATAGCAAACCAGATTGTAGGGGTTATCTCGTACCAGAAAGTTTTATTAAATTCTGGTATGAGAAATTCTTGTATATAAATTTCGGTATGTAATTCCAGTACGTTAATTATAAAAAATTTAAAAAGGATAAAAAGAAAACAAAAAAAAATTCTGGTATGAGTTTCTGGTATGAAATTTTACACCAGAAACTCATACTAGAAAATTATAAAAAATAAAAAAAGGACAAAAAACAATCTAGTATGAAAAAAAATTCTGGTATCAAAAAATTCTGATAAGTTCATTACAGAAAATAGAAAAAATAAATAAAGGCAAATAAATAATAAACAAAGTCAGTAATTAAGAATTAAAACTTATACTTACATAAACTAGCAAATTTTTATTATTATTATTATTATTAAAATTTAGGGTTAATTATTTTTTCCTACTATTAAATGAAAGTGGTGAAAAATTACGGGGTACACTTACTAATCACAAAACTAAAAAATGCTTAGTAAACCAATATAATAACTACATCTCATACATAGAGTTAGAATATGAAATTATCTAATCATTTTATAAATAATAATGGAAATATTGTTAAAAAAATATTTGATAAAGATATATTAATATATATAGAAGATTATTGTAAGATTAAAAATAGAAACAACATATGTAATGTCTATATTAATGATTTTTTATGTATTAGTTACTTAGTAAAATTACTAATTAAAAATGCATGAGAAAATGGCACGTCAATGAAGTTAGTAATAGAATGACAAATAAGGTGAAGATCTTCTACTTTATTACAAGTATATATATTTTACGGGCGTGTTATGTACACGGTACTTAAATTCACAAGGGTAAAAAAACAATCGCTAGATGCCAGCGTTGGCGTCATTTTTTTTCTTGTAACTCCGGGCGCCGGCAACTTTAGCCGCGCCCAATTTTTTTTAAATTTTAATTTAATGTTTTTCTCAGAAAAGAAAAAAAATAGTTAGGCGCTGGATGGCGCCGACGCCCACGGAGCGCTGCCAGATTATGATCAATTTTGACGTTAGTAATTCAAACCCGGTGTATTTAGCTTTTTCTATTTTTATAAACAACAATTGATTTACTTGCCAAAATTGAATATTTTAGAAACTAACTAGTGTCTACACCCCAATTTCGATTCTTCCACTCTAGCAAGAAACTTTTCATGATCTAGTCTTATAACGCCTCTTCTTGTTGACCTAGTTGTTCCTTTAACATCCCTACTCCCTTGTCAAGAGAATTAACTTTGTCCGTGAGCTTCTCTAAAATTTCTTCCATTCTAATTTTTTTCGATCTAGCATGAAGCTCTTCATTTTCGCTCGGTTACATTCCTCTACTTGTTGAGCACACCATCTATCATATTCAATTTTCTCTTGACATGCATCTTTAATTGAAGATAAGATAGCCAAGTTATTGATCATCTCTTGAGGCCCATACAAAACAAAAACACACACAAAAGAGAATCAAAAGTAACAAGACAACCCACACTACTAATACCAAACAACCAACAAACAATAAACAAGAATCTTCGGCAACGGTGCCATAAAACTTGATGTTTGTTCAACTAGCACATAAAAACAACCGCAAGTGCTCTGTAATGTCAATGTAGCATATGATTAGCTCAATGTCATTTTCACAAAGATTCAAGTATGGTTCATCGGTTAGTAATCAATTAAGTCTGTGCTCAAAAAGGAAACAAAAGTGGTGATCAATAATCAATAAAATTCAGGGCATACAAGTATCAAACGGAAAATGACAAAGATAGGATTCAAAGATGAAGAAAAACTGGTCTTAGAGGTTAAATCTCCCAAACTGATACTTATTAGCTCATGCAAGTGCTCAATTCAATCAAAGGAGGGAAGCGTTCATGTGTTCATCGATAATCCTAATCCTCTTTTGAAGCTCATAGGATTACTCAAATCAATTACTTCAAGCAATGGTCATGCCACAATATAATAAATAAAATCTAAGCACAAACAAGAACAAACATAACAACATAAGGCATCACAATGGTCATGCTATTGACCAAACATCATCGAGCACGTGTTACCATGGATAATTCACACAATTAGAGTAATGATCATGTGTTAGCCCTTAATACACTCCAATCAAACATCATAGGGTTTCAATGCATAATCAACTTCATACCACCTCTCGACTTCAATGAAGAAGATCAATCTAGCAAACATTCACTTAATCATGGATGAATTCAATGCTTTAACAAGTAGATCTAGGTTAGAAAACCCAAACCACCAACAAATGAAATAAATTCAACATGCAAACCATTTTTCATAATTTTAAAATCTCCTATATGCTACTAAACATGCTTCAAATTCTCTTCATATCATGAATCAACACTCAAACTAACTAGAAAATCATGATTTGGGGCTTTCACCCCAAACCTAGAGAAGAGCTTAGCTACTAATGACAAAGTCAAAATAAAAATAAAAACCGTCATGTCCATAGATAGAGAATAGAGAGAAATAGAGAAATAATGCAAAAAGAATCAATGAAAAAGGATTTACTTAGCAAAAGATGTACAAATTTTTGTTGAACAATGAAGAACAAGATAGAACTTTAAAAGCGGGTTAGAAAACTCTCTAATTTGATATAAGTTGAAATGTAATTTGTGTTGGAAAATGGTAGATGACAATCAATATTACAGCCCATGATTTCATATTAGTGTTTAGGAAGTGGTCCCCTCTCACAAAAATCCAAATAGGTTGTTACAAATAAAAACTAGTCAAAGTCTATTAGAAACTCGATCTAGAGGGAAAATTTGCTTAAGCCCCAGTTTTATAAAACTCGATCGAGTTTCCAATGCAAGTGAAACTTGGTTTCTTCTTGAGCAAAAGTCGATATGGGATATGTTGAACTCGACCTCCAGCATCCCAAAAACTCGACCTGAGGAACTTACGAGTATTCTCGGCTTCTTCTTGTCCGGGTTTTTTCTTGGTTAATCATTGGGTTCCTCAGACTCTGTGCTAGACTCATAAGGGAAGTGTGATCGACCTTTGGAGACTCGGGACTAGGTGAGGATGTTCCTTTGGATCCTAATGATAGTTTGATGAGATCTTCTTCCAAAAAATCAAGAAGGAAAGGTTGGATTGAGGATGTTTTGGATGCTAGCAACAAATGCTTGGTAGGATATTTAAGGCAAAATCACCTACAACGACACACAAACAAGAATCTACAAATCTATTTGTCAAATTAAGCTCAAACCAAAGTATAGAAGCCTATTTCATGCAAAACTAAAAAAAACAGACCTAAATACACATGTAGAAAACTAGCATGAAAATATGCTATCAAAATACCCCATACTTAGCCCATGTTTGTCCTTAAGTTAGAATAAACACAGCTAGCTACAAGCAAACTTCCGGGTGCTCTAGGGTCTTTGTAACCCTTTTGTGTGTGGAGTAGCAGGAGGAGTTCTATAGGGCTTCGTTGGTTGTGTGTTATGTGTTATTGTGTCGTAGCGTGCATCCAGGTTGTTTCTTAGGGTTCAAGATTGATCTATCTTTCCCTTTATTTTACTCGTGTCACTTTTGTTTTCCCTTTTTCATCGAGTCAAAGCGTCAAAAGATCGGACACACTACATGGGCGTATACCCCATATCAAAGTGGTACGGGGTACTCGTGTCACTTTTGTTTTCACTTTTGTTTTCCCAAACTTTCGTTCAATTCAGTAAAAAAACCGAGTCTTTCATCAGATTCCACAAAAAAGTCAACCGGAACAACAACTGCTATGGTTTGTTTATATCATTCTCGTTTGTTTACTACTTTCAATATCAATTGCGATTACTTCTAAATTGGTTTCCGTAACCGTAAAATAATTTCAAATTTTTTTCTTTCGCCCTCGGAGGCTCACCGAAGCAAACCGGGATTACCCGCAATTGAGACTTGCACTGCAACGACTCATCTGTCTCACCGCACCTGCGCCTCATTCATCCCGTGGTCGCGCCCACCTCTTTCATCAGATTCCACAAAAAAAGTCAACCGGAACAACAACCGCTATGGTTTGTTTATATCATTCTCGTTTGTTTACTACTTTCAATATCAATTGCGATTACTTCTAAATTGGTTTCCGTAACCGTAAAATAATTTAAAATTTTTTTCTTCGCCCTCGGAGCCTCACCGAAGTCAAACCAGGATTACCCGCAAAAGAGACTTGCACTGCAACGACTCATCTGTCTCACCGCACCTGCGCCTCATTCATCCCGTGGTCGCGCCCACCTCACCGCACCCGCACCCCATCCAATCAGCCTTCACGCCACGTTGCACCCGCGCCGTAACCTAGGCCGCGGTCGCGCCACCCCACACCCATGCAATTGTTCCTCCGTGGTCGCGCCTTCATCGCCGCAGTCGCGTTTCTACTTCTCTGCAGTCGCGCCTTCACCACCGGTTTCACCACTTCAATCCAGTTTGACTATTTCAAACTTTAAAAAAATTCGATTCAATCCGCCCCTATAGTAACAATAGATCTGAGTCAAGCAATTAAAGAAGTCATTGATTCATCCTCAACGAACCAAAACCACATCAAACCGGTTCGATCAAACCCGGTTCACCGCAGTTTGTTCTTTTCGATTCATTGCATTCGAATTTCTGTATAATAAAAGTTTCAGTTTAGTTTATAAAAGAGTAATCGACAAAAAAAAAACAGCAAGTCGATTCTAAAAAAAGAAAAATAAATAAATTTAGTTGTTCCTTGTTCATCTCGAGATTTAACAAGTTCAGGTTGAAGATTGTGTTGCATCTTGGATTATCGGAAGTAAACTCCACACATTTCCTAGGCATCTCCCTAAATTCTGATTTTTGATCTTATTTTTGGCTATTTATGTCCTTTTATAAGTGCTTGTCCTTTGATTAAGAAGGTAAGCGAGAGTGGTTTTGCTTGCCTTTGTTAGCACCACATCAAAAAGCATTTTCCCTTTGAGATCAAGGTTGATTCCTATTTAGTTTTATAACTCTAAATGCACAATCTTATTTTTCTAGGAGCGGGAGAGCTTCGCAAACCGGCTAAGATAAGTGGTGCAAGTACAAATGAGAGAAAGAGAAAAAAGAAGAAAAAAAAGAAAACAAAAGAAGAAACAACGGGTAGTTAAGGATATTATTATCTCTAACCTAATGCGTTTGTCAATTTTAAGCTACTTTTTTGCAGGAACAACCAATAGCAATGCAAAATCCTACACATCACGTCATGATGAAATAGAGAAAGGAACCTCCTAAAACTGAAGAGCCTCCCGGAATAGAGCCCAAGGATAACATTTTTCGCACCCTACTCCTTGTGTTGGGAAAGTGCTGCAATGTTATCATCGACAGTGGGAGTTGTAGCAATATTGCTAGTACCAAAATGGTGGAGAAACTAC
Source organism: Fagopyrum esculentum (assembly GCA_033239045.1). NCBI lineage: Eukaryota > Viridiplantae > Streptophyta > Magnoliopsida > Caryophyllales > Polygonaceae > Fagopyrum > Fagopyrum esculentum. The sequence goes on along the minus strand of BSUD01000001.1, from coordinate 31,789,377 downwards.
AGCTAGATCAATTAGATCACCCGGTGCCATATAAGTTCTCTTGGATGCGTGAGAGTGGATAAGTGTATATCAACAAACAAGTTGAGGTTTCCTTCAAAGTAAGACCATACACTAACATTATCCTATATGATGTCGCCCCGATACAAAAATGTCACATGATGTTTGGAAGTCCATAATAACATGATCGAGATGTCACTCATGAGGGAAAAACTAACAATTATGAACTCGGGTTCATAGGAAAAACGATAGTCTTTCTCCCAATGAGTCTTGAATAGATTATGACTATCCAAAAAGAAGAACAAGATGAAAGGCAAGCCTGTATTAAAAAGCACGAAGAGGAAGCCAAGGAACGGAACGAGGTGTACCCAAGTTCAAAACCACAATATCCTGTGACGCCTCCTACAACTTCTACTTGTAGTTCATCCTCGTCACCTACAAACACTACGGTAATTGGGGTTACCGCACCCTCAACAGATAGTGATTCGACGCTATCTATCTCTAAACTGGATGAACTTATTTATGATATTAAAGAGCTAGTTGGAAACGAATTGCATGAATTAAAGGCCAAAGTGAATGATGAACATATTATACATGATGATTTAAATCCTGAAAAGTTTATTAAAACTTCTTGTGATCATAGTGCTTTTTGTGGACTTTAGAGAGCCTTTTAGGGAGCATGTTGATCCTATTTCCTATGATGCTTTATGTGTCCCTTTTTTATGAACTCATTTATGATATCAAACTTCTTGTTGTACATACTAACTTTATGAAGTTTAATATTGTGAAGCGTTTTCTTCCAAGCATACCATTCTCATGACATATGAGTATGTTGATTTTATCATACTTGCCACTATGAATGTCGATCCCTTACTGAGATAATGAGAAATTTTACTAATAGTTTTGATAAAATTACTAATAACACATCCCTTGCTTTATATGATGAATTTGTTGGATGTATTGTTGACATTTCGGACCCTATTAATCATATCAAAAGAGATATCGATTCTAAGATGATGGTTGAAAATCTTGATCCTAGTTGTCCTGAACTGATTTCATCTCTTGATGACCATGTTGATCATTTACCTCTTGTATTACATGTTGATATTGAGGATAATGTTGTAACTAATGATTTGATTGAGTATGAAAACTCGCTTAAGTATGAAGAAGAACGTGTTGAATTGTATAACCCATCACATGTAAATTTCGATTTAGTCATGGTGCCAAGATCCTTTGTTGAATTTGATTGTTCCATGATTAAATGTTTTGTCTATCTTGTGACGGGAAGAACTGTACTTCATACGAGAAATTAATAACATTTCCAATGAAAAAGTGTAAATTTCTTTGTTTCTTAATATTTCTTGTCTTTTGTTTCATGTTAATAGGAAGTTTCATAATGTAGAGATACCTCACTTTGGAAATATGATACTTTTCCTATTAATATGTTTCTTCTTATCATTAAGGCCTCATGACTATATCTTTCATACCATTTGGAGGATCATAAAGTATGATATCCTTAATGATACATGTGCTTACCCTATCTTAAGATTTACTCTTACAATATTCTTAGACTTCTTATATGCCTCAAATTTACTTCATTGTAATTAAGGATCTCGGTGTAATATATAAATGGCACATGATAATACCATGGAATGATATTACGTGCTCTATAATGTTGACATACGAAGTTATAGAGAACTTTTATGGCCTTGAGTGTAATGTTTTCATGTGGAGTAATATTTTTTCTTGCACTTTATTTCTTCTCAAAGTATGTGTAAGAGCCTTATTATCTTAGGGAACCCGCCCCTGCACTGTAGCCAGGCCGCAGGTGCGGTGCCGCCTCGCGGATCTGGTGTTCCGCCACCGTAGTTTTCATGTCGAGTGCCGCCTTCTTTGACCGTCATGATTTTCCGTTTCTTCCTCTATAAGTTTCTTTACCTCTCTTCTGATGACGGTTTTCCATCTCCTTCTCCAGACTTCATCTTCTTCTCACGTTCTTTTTTCCTTCATTCTCTTCTTCTTTTGGTTTCTCTCTTTGGTTCTTCTTTGAAGTTCTTCAAGTGAAGCTTTGGTGGTGTATGTTTGATGACTGGGATGATGAGGATGTTGTGGTTGTTGTCGATTGTGTGCCTTGAGAGACCAACCTTGTGAGAATTCGTTTTGGGTTCATCAATGGTGAGTTTCTTCCACTTCCTCTTCTTTCTTTCTTACTTCTTCCCTCTTCTTCTTCCTTATCTTTGAATCCCACAAGATTTTGCTTGTGCTGAACTCCTGGACAGGTGTATGTACATGTATGATTATGTTAGGTTGCCTTTGGCACCAGAAGAAGAGAAGAGATCGAGCGAGAGACTGAAGAAGAGTAAACATATCGTCCCTTTGCTAGTTACCTGCCCTCGTGCCCTGTCAGCACCGCCCCTGTGGATGAGGTCTATCACCGCCCCTGCGGTTGTGAGCCACCGCAGTTGCAGCTTGTCACCGCTCATGTGCCTTTCCGTTTTCGCAGGTGCGTCTTTGTCCAGGACATACCAAGTGTGGTATGTGTCCTTTTTTCAATATGGTTATAGCTTGAGAGTGTGATCAAGTTAGTGTTATGTTGTGAGTTTGACGATGTTGTATGTTGAGGAATGTCTTCGGCATTTGTGAGTTGTAATGTGATATCGAGGTTTAGTTTATGGGTTGTGATCTGGTATGATCTTAGGGTCTAGAAGGTGGAATCTCCTAATCTTGATAGCGTTTGATGCTGTGTGTCTTGCTTATACAAGCACTGATCGTTTCCTCGAGGGTAAACTGTGACCACAATTATATAGGACTACCTTGTGACAGGTAAATCCTTCGGGCTTACTTAGCGAGCATTTATGAGTTTGAGTGATCGTGATAGTAGTGTTTGTGCATATGAATATTGCATTGATAACCTAAACCGGACTAGGACGACCATATGTGTTTTTAATTGGCCCAAGTGTATTATAGCGGGTGATAATAACTTGTCTAGCTCAAAATGGGGCAGGTAGGGGGTTCTCTACGACCATTCCACCACGTGGTGATGATTGGAACCGATTCCAAACATGTATGGTGAAAGGGACAAAGGCGTGGTTGTTTTACTCCTCGCATCATACTGAATGAATTAGTAATGGTATAACGTAATGAAGATAATAAACGAATATGATATGAGCATTGCATGCTATATTGTGATTATGTGTTTGTATGTGTTATTACCTTCATTCTTGTTCATGATCTGTGTTAGCTAAAGGTTTCATACCATGTTGTAGATGTTTTGTCGGATAGGAAGACTACAAAGTGATCCGATGGGGTGATCAGCCGAGGGTTTCCGTATATTAGGATGTGTATGGGTTTTGGGGATGTTGATGTGTACATAAGTTTGATGTTTCCGTTTTGTAATCGGCTATGGTTTTGTATATGTTTTGATATATGATTATATAATTTTGTGAATTTGGTTTTATATTTATTTGTGTCTTGTTATAAGATCCAGTGAACTTGTTGTCACGCTAGGGTTAGGATCCATTTTGAGATCCTAGCCCGTAGCGCCCCGAGTCCTTTGGATTTTAGGTGTTACAATATATACCTCTTATGTTGCACTCTTTGTTTATCTTACAGATGTTATATACTCATGGATGTCTTCCCTGCTGAAGACCCGCCTACACAAATCAGATTCGTGGTTGAATCCTTTTAAAGAATGGAGAGATGATGCGAGAGTAACTCTGAACCTAACATGCTTCAAGACCATATACATTGAAACTAGAAAGTAAGAAGTGAAGAACACTCCAAGGAGGAGGAGATGAAGAGTCAGGAGCTTCAGGACCACAACCATAGAAGTCAATGAAGCTAAAAGGCAATGAAAGAGGAACATTGTTAAAAGAAAAAGGGGGAGAGTCAAATTCATTTCTACTATAAAAATGAATAACATTTCCATGAAAAAAGTGAAAACCATTTCTAGCAAGGAAATGAATACCATTTCCCGGAACACTTCTTGGAAGGTACCAAGACTCACGTAAGCATGGGAACCAATGTTACCATGCAAGTACGTGAATGGAAGGAAGAGAGGATGGATCGATCTGATACCAATGTTAGAAGATCCTACGAGAAAATCCCTTGCTTCTCAATAGTACAAGGAACCGAGCCCACATACAAGACCATCCCAACAACCAAGTTCCAATACGTATGAAAACACGACCATTCATGAAGGACGTACATATCCAAGCAAGAGAGGAAGGCCAGCTATGCAGATGGATCATCCATCCATGCGTGTGTATCAGATAAATGGGCCTCTGGTTCATTCTACTTTATTTCTTTTAGAATAAAATTAAGTCTTTGAATAAGGAAGCTTAAAGATCTTAATTATTAGAAGATAGATTATATTTTGTTAAGAAAATCTAGTATTTTTAGAAGATTGATCTTATTTTATTTTCTTAAGAATAGATCTTATCTTATTAGAAGATATATTCTATTTTAGTTAGTTTAAGAAGATATATTCCCTCTAGAAGATTGATCTTATTTTATTATATTCTATAAAGATAAATCTTATCTTTTAGATGGAAAGAGGGTTGATTTTCGGCCCATACCCATCCGCCCTAGGGTTACATGAAACGCCATCTACTCCTTGATAGGTGATGAAATCACTATCAATTAGGGTAGTTTTTAGAGTCTTTTTATTGCATTAGTGTCGGTTTATGCTACTAAAACCTTGGTCCAGAAGAAGAAGATTAAAAGAAGCTAAAGAAGGAGTTATAAGCACTTAGGAGTGAAGATCGATCACGAAGCAAAGCTTCTGTTTCCTCACCGCCCCAGCGGGTCCTTGCAGCCGCCCCTACGGGTGACGCCTTACATCGGAGCGCTCCCTGCGCCTTCACTAGCGCCAACCATGAAGCGTGTCACCGCCCCTACGCCACTCCTTGGCTCCCCTGCGGTGTCCTCCATTGAAGAAACGAAGACCAGCTCCCCTGCGCATTCCACTGCGGTGCTGCCTGCGCCTCAACATGGGAGCTGGAAGACGAAGAGGCTGTGTCACCGCCCCTGCGCTGACATAGGGACGTCCCGGCGGCTTGGCATCAGAAATGCCAAGAAAGCGAAAGGTCAGACGTTGAAGTGCATTGAAGATCCGCCCCAGCGGAATTGTGTAGCCGCCTCAGCGGCTCTGAAGAAGATCAACCGATTCTGCCTAAACCGTCCCTACGGTTCCTGAAGGCCGCCCATGCGGTTTAACGCCAGAAGCTTTACTCCGGCTGTTTACACCACCTTTATGGCATTTAAGGTGGCTGTTTTGGGCCGGCCATTTACTCCTATTTAGTGTCTTTTGTAGTATAAATAGTCCTTGGTTGATTGCTAGAAGGAGCCATTTTATCATCTTGTTAATCAACAAAATTATCCACTTAGATTGTCTTGCTACCTTGTAATGAGTTGCTAACTCCCTTGCTACATTGGGTTGGTTTGAAGCTGCATTGTTATTTTGGTTGTAAGTTCTTTATAATATAAGTTTTCATTCAGTAATACTTTGTGTTTCCTTGATCTCCATTGTCTAATTGCATGTTTACTATTGCTTGAGACTGATCACATTAGGTTCTAAAGTGCATGTAAACAACTAGGATTAATAGGTTCCGGGTTCGGGTCTTTAATCTAGTAGCAACTTTAAGTAATAACGGGTTGTGATTACTTAAAGAAAAGGAACACAAATATAAAGATAAGTTTAACGGTTTTAATCTTCTCTTTATATCCCTTAGTCTTTGTTTGAAAGCTAACTTGTTATTTGTTCTTGTAGGTTTACGGAACTTTAACCTGTTAAGTTGTGTTGATGCCGGTTGGCTCAACACATATATACAATCGAGACGGGAGATTACTTGAAAACTTGTAAAAGGAACTCACCAAAGTAGCAATTGCATGCTTAGAATCAACCTAATGTAGATTTACCCATCATTGTCTTACTTGTCGCATTAATCGTTTTCATAAGTTTTTGTGCATCAATTCAACCAACCCCCCCCTGTGTCACTTGTCACTATAATCGATAATTGCAGCTAAAATACCTTAACTCTCTTGGGTTCGACCCTTACTTAATCACTATACTTGTTCTTAGTGCTAAGTCGGGATTTACTTTTGATTGGGTATAGACGACCATAGAAATACCTTCGGTCAAATTTTGGCGCCGTTGCCGAGAGTTTTAGTGTTTTATTGTTATTATTGATTATTGGTTTGAACCATTTTTATGGTTCAAACCCGTGCTACTAATTCCGGCTTTGCTTCTTTTGATCCAGAAATTGAGAGGACGCACATCCGGCAACGAAGACAACAACAACTTCAATAAGAGATGGCTGACCGTACTCTTCGTCAACTTACGTAGCCCACCTTGGCTCAAAACCCTCTTGCGGTCACTATACCGGCACTAGGGGAAGGAGTCAACTTTGAGCTCAAGCCGGGCCTCATTCACTTGCTCCCATCCTTCCATGGGCTAAGTGGTGAAGACCCCATCAAGCACTTTGGGAAGTTCCATACCGTGTGTATGAGCATGAAGCCGGCCAACATTACCGAAGAACAAATCAAGATGAGGGCATCCGGCTTCACACTCAAAGATTTGGCGGATGATTGGTATTACCACCTTCCATCCGGAAGTATCGACACTTAGGAGAACCTTCACAAGGCGTTCTTGGAGAAATACTTTCCAGTTAAGAAGGCCAATATCTTGAAGAAAGCTATAAGCAACATCGAGCAAGAGGCAACCGAAACTCTCTACGAGTACTTCGAAAGGTTTGCACGCCTCTGATCCAGCTGTCCTTTTCACGGATATTCAACTCAAGATCTAGTCTTGTACTTGTACAATGGCTTGCTAGACAATGAAAGGAGTATCGTCGATGCGGCTTGCGGAGGTAATATTCTTAACTCTACTCTTGACCTTGCTTTGGAAAAGATACAGGAACTAGCGGAAGGAACTCGGAACTTTGGAAGGACCTCGGCTAAGAAAGGAGTTCATGCTATGAGTTCCGGGAAGGGTAAGATTTCCACCAAGCTCGCGGAATTGAAGGAAATGGTGAAGAGGCTAACACTTATGGGAAAACCGCAACAGCTCAAAGCTTGTGGAGTTTGTGCTGACCCGTATCATCCAACGGACATGTGTCCACAAGTCCAGGATGACGATGCTGAGGTAAACGCAATGGGATATGGACAACCACAGCAGCAAAGACCTAGGAACGATCCCTATGCACAGAATTTCATGCCAAACTGGCGTGACCAACAGAATTTTCGTTGGAGGGATCAACAAAACCAACAACAACAGCCCCACCAAGGTAAGTATCACTCAACTGAAGATATGTTGCAGGTTTTGACTAAACACTTTGCTACTCATGGCCAAACAACAAAATCTAGCATCAAGAACCTTCAACAACAGGTTAGTCAAATGGCGGAAGCTATTTCAAGGACCGAATCAAGGCTTTCTAGAGGATTTCCTTCCCAGACGTTTATAAAACCCAAGGAGAATGTTAGTGCCCTAACATTAAGGAGTGGGAAGCAAATCCAACAAGAACCAGCAAAAGAATCACAAAGTAAACCTTCTGTCGTTTGTTCCGCACCCACAGCCGCCCCTGCGGCTGCAACTGCGCCCAACACAGAACGGACGACGCCCCTGCGGCTGGCTGTCCCCACCCTTGCAGTGACAACCCCTAACCGTGATAACGTGATTTATGACGTTAGTATAGGCATACATTTAGATAGTTTCTCCCGTTATTCATGCACGGTTTGACATTAGTTCACGACGTTTACACTCATTTCGTGCATATTTCTAGAAAAGACGTCTACACGACCTTTTGTCGGTGTTGTAGGTATTTCGGGGGTCTTTTGGACATTAACCGACGCATTCGAGGGTCAAGCCTCATGGTGGTACACATCCAAAGCTTTAAAGGAGCATAATTGGAGCAACAAAGGACACAAAGACCACTATTGGTGCAAGCAATGGAGCAACTCATGGCTAGACGATCATAACATGTTTCTGTTGAAGAAAATCGGACCATCACTCAGGAAAATCGGCCGATTTTCCTGGCTGGGTCGATTTTTGGCCTTCAACAGCTTAAGCCACGTGTCCCACGATCTCTTGGTCCGGCCTTGCTCTTGGTGGAGAATATAAGTGGGCCTGCAAGCTGTTGCTGGGCATCTCTCCTCTCCCACAATCTCTCACACACAACTCATTTTGGATTGGAGGCAAGACTTGGAGGAGGGGAAAACTCTCTAAAATTGAAGGAAGAAGAAGAACACCAAACATAGAGTGATAGTGAGGTTTTGAGTGATTTTGAGTGATTTTCGGAGTCTTTGATTGAGGAACCATTGTAAGGATTATTAGGAACGTTTTGGAACTTCATTTGAAGGGTTGTAAGTCTTACTAAAACTTAGATTCAGCTGAGATTTATTGTTTTTACTTGCTTATCTTTCATCATCCATCTATGAGAACCATGTATGCTTGTGTGATGATTTTGGATCTTGATATGCTTATTATTGGCTAGTTTATCGTGATTCTGGAGTGATGGATTGATGGTTATGACTTGGGTGATGATAGAATGGACTTATATGTTAGTTTAGGATGATTTGTATGCACGAAGACCTAACCCAAACAGAAAAAATCGGGCTGTTCTCCAGTCAGATCGGCCGATTAAGGCAATGATCCACCCGATTTTTCTCTCTTTTGCTCTTTAATTGATGAATCTGTATGTTAGGATGTTTGTTTGTTGAAATCCTAGTGTTTATTAAGCATAATTCAGCTTAGGATCACCTAATGCTATCAACCTAAGTGAGGGAAGAGATCTACCCGATAATTTCCGACCTTAGATATCTAAGATGATGAACTTTAGGTAGTAGTGAGCCTCACAAGCCGCTATTGGATTGAGTGTGCTAGGATTATTGCTTGAGACTTACCATTTCCGAGACTTACCCGGTAAGGAAAGGTTTACCCCTTAAGTAGTGTCCGGTTTGTGTAGAATTCCCTACTTTAACCCCTTGAGACCTACCCGGTAATAGGAGTTTGATGTGAGATTAGTGAAGTGAGAGACTTACCCGATAATTGCTTCCACTAGAGAAACACCCTTTCCCAACACCGCAGCGTTATTCTTAGAATCTTTAGATTCTTGAGTCCAATGCCATAACCGGAAATCTTGACCTCTAGAATCCGTTTTTCTCTCTTTGATCACATATTTTGAGTTTATGCTACTTGATTGTTTTGCTAGCTTGAGTTGTTAGTTTGATTTAGTATTTTGCATATTTTGTGATCCTTGTTTGATCACCTAAAAACCAAACCAAAAACATTGAGATTTTCATTTCTTTATCCCTTTCTCTTTTCTTAGACTAGTTTTACAATATCTATGCTCACTTGTTGATTCGATTTCACCTTAGTCTTCGAGTTCGACCTCGGAATACTATCCTTACTACAAAACGACCCATACACTGGGTTCGCTAGGAGTTAGGAAAAATATAACGAGTATAAATTTAAGGCTTTTGCGCATCTATTCCTAGACGTAACAAGTTTTTGGCACCGTTGCCGGGGACTAGGTCTAGATTGAGTCTATTTTGTGATTGTTTATAGTGTAGATCTTTCTTGTTACTTTTGATCTCTCTTTGGTTTGTGTCTTTGCTTTTCAGGACATCTCTCACTCTTTAGGTGTATGCGAAGATCTCGTGGCAAGGATTTAGCTCCATTCGATCCCGAACCGGAGAAAACCCTTAGATCTAGATCCAAGAGCATTAAAAAGGGAAAATAGATGGCCGGAAGAGATCTCCAAGCTGAATTGGATGAGGCTTTAGAGCAAATAAGGCTAAGAGATGAGCTCTTGGAGGAAGAAAGGAGACTTGCCAATGAGAGGCAAGAAGCAACTAGGAGGGAGATTGATGAGATTAGGCAAGCCCTTGTACAAGGAGAGCTTAATCGTCAACAACCTCCACCTCCTCCACCACCACAACCGCAGCCGGCGGCAAATGTTAGGGTTGTGCCCATTGCTATTGAAGAGCCACAAACATTAGGAAGACGTATGGATCCGGCACAAAGAGCACACCGTCCGGGTGTGAACTTAGGAGATCCCGCAACCCACAACTACGAGCTCCGCCCTCAAGTTCTACAAATGATCCGGCATAATCAATTTGGAGGGATGGAAGGAGAGTCTCCTCATCAACACTTGATGAACTATGAGATTTTGATGGAGACTCTTAGACCGCCTAGATTGGAGAGCAACAACCATAAGCTTAGGGCTTTCTCCTTCTCTCTTAAGGACAAAGCCTTAGCTTGGTATCAATCTATTCCACAAGGGCGAGTTGGTACCTGGGAGGAGATAACAACCGAGTTTTTGACTAAGTTCTTCCCACCTTCCAAGACTACCGAGTTTAGAGGGAAGATTGATGCCTTCGTGATGAAGGATAGAGAGAGTTTGTTCAAGTCTTGGGAGAGATTCAAATACCTTCTTCTAGATTGTCCACACCATGGTATACCAAAAATTGAGCTATTGGAAATCTACTTCAAGGGACTTGATGAAGATAGCCAATTCAAGCTCCAATCTCTTTCCGGTGGGACTTTCATGGAAAAGCATGTGGATGAAGCTTGGGAGTTTGTAGAGAAACAAGCTCTAGTGATTGAGAAATACTCCCATAGGAAGAGTGAAGGGAGAAAGGCGGGAGCATATGAGGTGAGTGAAGTCACCATGAGCAATTTCAAGCTTGATGTCATCAACAATGAATTGAAGTCTTTGAGGGAGTTGTGTGCTACAACTTTGAAGAACCAAGCAACTCCTCAAGTGCAAGTGCAAGCAAACTTGTCTTCCAAGGAGGAAGATGTCAATTACATGGGAAGGGGCAATTACAACAACTACCAAGGCCCAAGGAACTTCAACAACAACCGGCAATTCAACAATTACCGGCCCAACCACAACCATCCCGGGTTTTCCTATTCTAACCCGGATGGAGCCTTGAACCCTCCCGCCTCCACAAGCACAACTCCACCACCAAAAGCTTCACAAGAACCTCCACCCGGATTTACTCAACCTCCAAAGGATAGAACCGAAATGATGTTTGAGCAATTGCTTGGAAGGTTGAGTGGTCTTGAGAGCACGGTGACTTCTATTTCCAAGGCTCAAAAAGTGTTGGAAGCACAAGTGTTCCAAAAGGCGGGTGAAGCCCATAGAGATCCGGGAAAGCTTCCCGGAAGGACCGAAGACAACCCAAGAGGCCAAGTGTTGGCCATCACTACAAGGAGCGGGTTGAGCATGAAGGATCCCTTGCCAAAGGAAAATGCTAAGGGAAAGCAAGTAGTGGTAGAAGAAGAGAAATCGCAAGAAGATGGAGGTAAGAACAAGGATGTTGAGCCAACATATGTGGCGCCACCTCCATACAAGCCACCACTACCGTTCCCACAATCACGAGCAAGAGCTCGCTTGGACAATCACTTTGGTAAATTCCTTGAACTTATGTCTAAATTGCATATTAATATTCCGTTCATGGATGCTATCTTAGGTATGCCGGCATATGGCAAGTTCTTGAAGGAAATACTCTCCAATAAGAGGAAGTTGGAGGAGTATGGGGAAGTAAGGATGACAAAGAGATCCTCGGAGTTGATTCAAACGATGAAGGAGGAGATGCCTCCTAAGCTAGGAGACCCGGGATCCTTTTGTGTGCCAATCGGAGTGGGAGAAGTGAAGTATGACGCCCTATGTGATCTTGGGGCAAGTGTAAGCATCATCCCGCTTGCACTTTGCAACAAGGTTGGGCTAGGAGAGCCAAGACCGGTCAAGATGACCCTTTACATGGCGGACCGCTCAATCACTCATCCGGTTGGAATCTTGGAAGACATTCCGGTGCAACTAGGGAAGTTCTATGTGCCCATAGACTTCGTTGTCTTGGATATCCCGGCGGATTATCCGGTTCCTATCATCTTGGGGAGACCTTTCCTAGCCACTTCCGGATGCCTAGTAGATTGCAAGAATGGGACTCTCTCCTTCAACATTGGAGAAGAGAACATCAAGTTTAATTTGTCCACAATGGTGAAAGGGCCAGCTCTAGGTGAAGATGTCTTCAACATTGTTGAGGAAGAGGAGTCTAGAGAGATTGTGAGCTCAATCTTGCTTAAGGATCCACTTGAGAAGGTTCTTAGCTCAAGTTTGATGGAGGAAGGAGTTGAGGAGAGTAGCAATGAAATAATCAAGGCCTTGAATGCATTGGACGAGCTACCAAGTGTTGGATTTGAAGCACTAGAGGAAGAGAGAATCACCCAAAAAAATCGGCCTGTTGGAGCCAGATCGGCCGATTTTTGGACTTATACTGAAGTTTCGTCCAGTTCAGCAAATACAAAAACTCAGATCGACCTACCCTCAGGAAAATCGGCCGATTTTTCTGACTGGGCCGATTTTCCTGAGTCTTTTCAGCATCAACTAATTGATTGTGAGCAATCATCAAGAGACTTAGGGGAGGCTTCCATGGCTTTGCAATAATCTCAACCTACATTGTATGGATCATCTCCAACCGAAAAAGGTCCTCCTCAACTTGATCTTAAACCTCTTTCTTCTTATTTAAAGTATGCTTTCCTTGGTTCAAATTCTACTTATCCGGTGATTGTGAATGCATCTTTGTATGATGATGAGCTTAATAGATTGTTGAATGAATTGAAACTGCATAGAAAGGCAATAGGATACACCATTGATGACCTTGTTGGCATTAAGCCCTCTTTGTGCATGCATAAGATAATGATGGAAGATAACCATAAACCCTCTATTGAACATCAAAGAAGATTGAATCCTATAATGAAAGAGGTAGTCAAGAAAGAGATCATTAAGTTGCTAGATGCGGGAATCATTTACCCTATTTCGGATAGTAAATGGGTTAGTCCCGTACATGTGGTTCCTAAAAAGGGTGGGATGACCGTAGTAACTAATGAGAACAATGAACTAATCCCAACTAGAACGGTTACGGGATGGAGGATGTGTATTGATTATAGGAAGCTTAACATGGCCTCTAGGAAAGATCACTTCCCCCTACCCTTTATTGACCAAATGCTATAAAGATTAGCTCAACATTCCCATTTTTGCTACCTAGATGGCTATAGTGGATTCTTCCAAATCCCTATCCACCCCGATGACCAAGAGAAAACCACATTTACATGCCCTTGGTGTACCTTTGCATATAGGAGAATGCCATTTGGGTTGTGTAATGCACCCGCCACCTTTCAAAGGTGTATGATGGCCATATTTTCTGAATATATTGAGAATATCATGGAGGTGTTTATGGATGATTTTTCCGTTTATGGATCTTCTTTTGATAATTGCCTAGCTAACTTGTCTTTGGTACTTAAGAGATGTGAGGAGACAAATCTTGTCTTGAACTGGGAAAAATGCCACTTCATGGTAAGTGAAGGTATTGTGTTGGGACACTTGGTGTCCAACCGTGGCATTGAGGTTGATAGGGCCAAGATTGAAACGATAGAGAAGTTGCCATCACCTACCTCGGTGAAGGGGGTAAGGAGTTTCTTAGGGCATGCCGGTTTTTACCGGAGGTTTATTAAAGATTTCTCTAAGATTTCAAAGCCTCTTACTAACCTACTAATGAAAGACGTTGAATTTGTTTTCTCCAAAGCTTGCCTTGAAGCATTCTGTAGGTTGAAGAACGCTTTGATCTCCGCGCCTATCATGCAACCTCCGGATTGGAGCCTACCGTTTGAGATCATGTGTGATGCAAGCGATGTAGCCGTTGGGGCTATTTTGGGGCAAAGGAAAGATGGCCACACTCATGCCATTTATTATGCTAGCAAGACGCTAGATGATGCCCAACTTAACTATGCCACAACCGAGAAAGAGTTCCTAGCGGTGGTTTATGCCTTTGAGAAGTTTCGGTCATACCTTGTTGGAGCGAAGGTCATTGTTTATACGGATCATGCTGCGATCCGTTATCTCCTTACAAAGAAGGATGCCAAGCCTAGGTTGATTCGGTGGATCTTTCTCCTTCAAGAATTTGATTTGGAGATCCGGGACAAGAAGGGGTCCGAAAATTCAGTGGCGGATCACCTTAGTAGACTCCCACCATTAGAGCTTGAGAGAGATGACATCCCGATTGATGACTCATTCCGGGATGAGCAATTGCAAATGGTGGAGGAGTGCTTGTTCCAACTGTCTAGAGGAGGTGAGCCATGGTATGCCGACATTGTAAACTACCTAGTGTGTGAGGAAGTGCCTCCCGGGTTGACATATGCCCAAAGAAAGAAGTTCTTCAAAGATGTGAGGCACTACTATTGGAGTGAACCACTTTTGTTCAAAAGAGGGCCGGATGGAATGTTTAGAAGATGCATACCGGAGGATGAGGTAGAGAGTGTGATCCGCCATTGTCATTCCTTGCCATGTGGAGGGCATGCTAGTTCACACAAGATATGTGCTAAGGTGTTGCAATCGGGCTTCTTTTGGCCAAGTTTGTTCAAGGATGTACAAAGCTTTGTGGTAGCTTGTGATGCTTGCCAAAGAACGGGCAACATCTCAAGGAGGAATGAGATGCCCTTGAACAACATACAAGAAGTGGAGATATTTGATGTGTGGGGTGTGGACTTCATGGGACCATTCCCTTCTTCATGTGGCAACCTCTACATCCTATTGGCGGTAGACTATGTTTCAAGATGGGTGGAGGCAATCGCCTCTCCTACAAATGATGCCAAGGTGGTGGTACGGTTCTTCAACCGAGTGATTTTCCCTAGGTTTGGAACACCAAGGGTGATCATAAGTGACGGAGGGAAGCACTTCACTAATAGGAACTTTGGGGCACTTTTGGCTAAGTATGGGGTGACTCATAAGGTGGCAACACCTTACCATCCCCAAACTAGTGGCCAAGTGGAGATCTCCAACCGGGAGATAAAAGGAATCCTTGAGAAGATGGTTTCTAGAACAAGAAAGGATTGGGCTATGAAGCTCGATGATGCCTTATGGGCTTATAGAACCGCTTTCAAGACGCCAATTGGCACCACTCCCTACAAGCTAGTTTATGGCAAGTCTTGCCACCTTCCGGTGGAGATGGAGCATAGAGCATATTGGGCCATAAGGTGGCTGAATTTTGACCTCAAGGAGGCCGGTGAGAAGCGGTTGCTAGACATGAACGCCCTTGAGGAGATCCGTTTAGATGCTTATGAAAATGCCCGGATTTACAAAGAGAGGACCAAGCGTTGGCATGACAAGCGCCTCATCCCAAAGGAGTTGAATGAAGGCGACTTAGTGCTTCTCTTCAATTCGAGGCTGCGGCTTTTCCCCGGAAAGCTCAAATCAAGATGGACGGGTCCTTATGTTGTGAAGAAGGTCTTTCCTCATGGAGCGGTAGAGATAGGAGGAGATCATTGTGGTAACTTCAAGGTGAATGGGCACCGTTTGAAGAAGTACGTCCCGGAGGCCCCGGTGGAAGTGATTGCTCCACTTCACCTTGATTGAAACGCTCCTGAATTTGGTCAAGCTAATGACCTTAAAGAAGCGCTTAATGGGAGGCAACCCATTGGTACATATTTTTCCCTTTCGTTTTTCTTGTTTTTGTTTGATCTCACTCTTGGTGTGCTTTGTTTTTCTTTTGTGTTTTTGGGTGCTAGATCTTGTTGATTGTCATGTGTGATGAGATATTGGAGGTCATGTGAAAACCTCATGGAACTGTTGAAGGTACAAGATCCAAGCACATGGACGAGGAGGAAATTACCCAGAAAAATCGGCCTGTTCTTCAGCCAGATCGGCCGATTTCCTGGGCAGTTGGGGCGATTTTTCCTTCTGTAACGGAAAGTGATGATCTCCAATCAAGCATGGGTTGAGCGGACGTGGAACTTGGACGGCTTGCGGTGCCAAGCGCGGGTTCCGACACCATAATGAACATCAAGAGCTCTCTACCATCCTTGATCGATCATCCACCATCATCATTCAATGTGAACCGAAATACCAAAGCATCACCAATTTTACATTGTGAGGACTCTCTTTCACTTCTTTATTTAGCTTACACATTAGGGACAATGTGTTTCTAAGTATGGGGTGGGGTTTTCATGATCACTTGCATGATTAGCATCTAGGATAGTTTAATATTGTCACATGTTTCATTATGTCTTGCATTGTACATACATATTTCGAAAAAATCCAAAAAAATCAGAAAAATTTAAAAATTTTAGTGCTTCTAAAGCTTGGGAATGACCCTTATGATGAAATTGTCTTGTGAATTGGCTATGTATGGCCTTATGTGTTGAATAGATGAATGCATATGTGGACTTGAAGTACTTATCTTGAATCCCATGAATGATTTGTGATCATGAATGTTTGCCTTGATTGAATTGAGGATTGAAAGTCGAAATTACATGCTAGTTCTTGCACATCATTTAGGAGTGATTAAGGCAATTCATCTTTCTCTACTTCTCATCTTGATCATGTTGTTAAGCACCTCAATTGATATAAAATTTGACCTCTTTTGACCCATTCGGGACTAGGAGCATGCTAGTGTGTTGATGTGTGTGAAAAGCAAGTGTGGGGTGAAGTCGTTGATGAAAGAATGTTGTGAATAAAGTGCTGAATTTGATGTGAAAGTGTAGACAAAAATATAGGTTTGGGGACGTTGGTTTAAATGACAAGTACCTCGGCACACTTCACATAATCGGGTGTTGGTGCCTTGCCAAAGTCAAATAAACCGATAGTCCTAACGAGCTTTGGTATGTGTGCCCGGTGTGGATGCACCTCGAAAAATAGAAAAATCCCGAGGATGGCTAATCACCAAGGTTTCGGCTTTTGTACACCAATGTCATTGTCTCAAAAATAAGTGAAAAAGAAAAGAAAACAAAGAAAAGATGGAGAAAATTATACACTTGTAGGGAAGTTGAGCAAAAACGAAATTGCGGAGTTAGTTCCTTTCCCGGATTAGCATCACATGACCTAAAAATTCCCACCTAATCATAACGTTTCTTAGCCTCTTCTTTCCTAAGTCCTTGTGACCTAAATGCATGTGTGTAAGACTTAGTGATCTAGATTGGATATACTCATGATCATCTTGACTTCTTCATTTTCACCTCTCATGCATGCTTTCTAGTTAAGTATAATTGTCTTTCCATGCCTTCATTCATTTGATGCATAATTGCTTGTCCATAGCCATGAAACAATGACTATGAAGGTGATCCAATGTTAGAAGCACAATCCCAAAAAGATTTTGTTGTTTTTCTGCATGCATAAATCATGTCATCTCTTAGTCTATAGTTGGAACTTGCTCGAGGACGAGCAAACCTTAAGTATGGGGTATTTTGATAACGTGATTTATGACGTTAGTATAGGCATACATTTAGATAGTTTCTCCCGTTATTCATGCACGGTTTGACATTAGTTCACGACGTTTACACTCATTTCGTGCATATTTCTAGAAAAGACGTCTACACGACCTTTTGTCGGTGTTGTAGGTATTTCGGGGGTCTTTTGGACATTAACCGACGCATTCGAGGGTCAAGCCTCATGGTGGTACACATCCAAAGCTTTGAAGGAGCATAATTAGAGCAACAAAGGACACAAAGACCACTATTGGTGCAAGCAATGGAGCAACTCATGGCTAGACGATCATAACATGTTTCTGTTGAAGAAAATCGGTCCATCACTCAGGAAAATCGGCCGATTTTCCTGGCTGGGTCGATTTTTGGCCTTCAACAGCTTAAGCCACGTGTCCCATGATCTCTTGGTCCGGCCTTGCTCTTGGTGGAGAATATAAGTGGGCCTGCAAGCTGTTGCTGGGCATCTCTCCTCTCCCACAATCTCTCACACACAGCTCATTTTGGATTGGAGGCAAGACTTGGAGGAGGGGAAAACTCTCTAAAATTGAAGGAAGAAGAAGAACACCAAACATAGAGTGATAGTGAGGTTTTGAGTGATTTTGAGTGATTTTCGGAGTCTTTGATTGAGGAACCATTGTAAGGATTGTTAGGAACGTTTTGGAACTTCATTTGAAGGGTTGTAAGTCTTACTAAAACTTAGATTCAGCTGAGATTTATTGTTTTTACTTGCTTATCTTTCATCATCCATCTATGAGAACCATGTATGCTTGTGTGATGATTTTGGATCTTGATATGCTTATTATTGGCTAGTTTATTGTGATTCTGGAGTGATGGATTGATGGTTATGGCTTGGGTGATGATAGAATGGACTTATATGTTAGTTTAGGATGATTTGTATGCACGAAACCTAACCCAGACAGAAAAAATCGGGCTATTCTTCAGTCAGATCGGCCGATTTAGGCAATGATCCACCCGATTTTTCTCTCTGTTGCTCTTTAATTGATGAATTTGTATGTTAGGATGTTTGGTTGTTGAAATCCTAGTGTTTATTAAGCATGATTTAGCTTAGGATCACCTAATGCTATCAACCTAAGTGAGGGAAGAGATCTACCCGATGATTTCCGACCTTAGATATCTAAGATGATGAACTTTAGGTAGTAGTGAGCCTCACAAGCCGCTATTGGATTGAGTGTGCTAGGATTATTGCTTGAGACTTACCATTTCCGAGACTTACCCGATAAGGAAAGGTTTACCCCTTAAGTAGTGTCCGGTTTGTGTAGAATTCCCTACTTTAACCCCTTGAGACCTACCCGGTAATAGGAGTTTGATGTGGGATTAGTGAAGTGAGAGACTTACCCGGTAATTGCTTCCACTAGAGAAACACCCTTACCCAACACCGCAGCGTTATTCTTAGAATCTTTAGAATCTTGAGTCCAATGCCATAACCGGAAATCTTGACCTCTAGAATCCGTTTTTCTCTCTTTGATCACATATTTTGAGTTTGTGCTACTTGATTGTTTTGCTAGCTTGAGTTGTTAGTTTGATTTAGTATTTTGCATATTTTGTGATCCTTGTTTGATCACCTAAAAACCAAACAAAAAACATTGAGATTTTCATTTCTTTATTCCTTTCTCTTTTCTTAGACTAGTTTTACACTATCTATGCTCACTTGTTGATTCGATTTCACCTTAGTCTTCGAGTTCGACCTCGGAATACTATCCTTACTACAAAACGACCCATACACTGTGGGTTCGCTAGCTGTTAGGAAAATATAACGAGTATAAATTTAAGGCTTTTGCGCATCTATTCCTAGACGTAACAAGCCGCCCCTGCGCTTTCAAGCTGACACCCCTGCGGAAAATACAACAGAGGGTCCTGCTGAAAAGGATACCTACGTCCGGCCTAACTTTTCGCCATTGTACTCCGAAAAGCCACCAGCTCCTTTTCCCGAGGCTTTGAAGGAGAGAAGAATCATTTAGGACAAGGATATCTTTGATACTTTCTCCAAATGCGAGGTAAACATTCCCCTCCTTAAGTTGGTGAAAAGTATCCCTAAGTATGCTCGTTTTTTGAAGGAACTTTGCACTATCAAGAGAAATCAGAAGCTAAAAGAGAAACAGAAAGTGCAAGTGAGTGAGCATGTGTCGGCAGTTTTCTAACGGAGAATGCCCAAGAAGTGCAGCAATCCGGGCATGGTAAGCATTCCTTGTGTTATAGGGAAACCCGTTTTGACAAAGCAATGCTTGATCTCGGTGCTTCTATCAATGTTTTACCATATTCGATTTACAAATCACTTGGCCTTAGGCCATCAATGGAAACTAGGATTGTAGTACAACTTGCTGATTGATCTAATGTGTACCCGAAAGGGATAATTGAAGATGTATTAGTAATGTTAGACAACCTAATATTCCCGGCTGATTTTTTTGTAATGGATATGGAAAATGATTCACATGTTGCACCCATTCTGTTAGGTAGGCCATTTCTGAAAACGGCTAGGACTAAAATTGATTATGTTAGTGGTAAATTGACCATGGAGTTTGATGAAGAAGTAGTGGAATTTGACATCTATGATGCAATGAGATTTCCTAGTGATGATCATTCTTTATGTGCTATTGACATTGTTGAACCTTTTGTGCAAGATGTTTTTGATAACTCTGACGTGGATGAATTAAGAAATGTGATTGAGCATGACATTGATGGTTTCAAATCAGATTATGTGTTAACATCTAGCATGAAAGAGGTCCTATCCCAATTAGATGGGCATAAAAGGCTACCTATCTCCAATTTGGACATTGGGCCTACTTTACTAACCCCAAGCAAGAAGCTTGTTCCGTCCATAGTGCAGGCACCTGAAATAGAATTGAAGGACCTTCCGTCACACCTCAAGTACATTTTCCTTGGAGCACACAATACCTTGCCGGTGATTATCTCCAACAAGTTGACCACCGGACAAGAAGACAAGTTGGTGAAAGTACTAAAAGAGCACAAGACGGCCCTTGGATGGACTATTGCGGACATCAAAGGGATAATTCCTTCCACTTGCATGCATAGGATTCTACTTGAGGACGAAGCCAAGCCCTCTAGGCAACCTCAAAGGAGGTTGAACCCGCCAATGATGGATGTGGTCAAAAAGGAAGTGTTGAAGCTCCTCCAAGCGGATATGATCTTTCTTATCTCGGATAGCACTTGGGTTAGCCCGACCCAAGTAGTTCCAAAGAAGGGAGGCATCACTATGGTGGAAAATTAACATGGAGAGATGGTCCCAAGTAAAACGCAAAGCGGATGGAGAGTTTGCATTGACTACCGCAAGCTCAATAAGGTAACACAAAAAGACCATTTTCCATTACCTTTTATTGATCATATGTTGGAACATCTTACAGTTCACAAGTACTACTGTTTCCTGGATGGATATTCGGGCTATTTCCAAATAGCCATCGCACCAGAGGATCAAGAGAAGATGACGTTCACTTGCCCATTTGGCACTTTCGCATATCGCAGAATGCCATTTGGACTTTGCAACGCACCGGGCACTTTCCAACGGTGTGTTAGCATGAAATATTGTGATATTTTAGGAACGTTTTCTATATTGATAGTCATTGATTAAGCATTGATGCATTTGTGAGCTAGTTTGTCTATAATGTCGATATAGAGATCTACACAAGCTTTATGTTGATTGTAGGCAATTAAGAGCTATTTCCGAACGGTTTGTGCGAGAATGGAGTTTGATTGAGCATGTCCAAGGATTGAGGACATCTCTAGGAGCTAAGGATGGTGCCAACTTGAAGAATGGCACGAGACTAAGGAAAACCACGAACTAGCCCTAAACCACGCTCTAAAATACGGCCGTACTACATTCCACGTTCAAGTCCACGGCCGTGGAACCTTGGCAAGGGAAGCGTGGTTCATTCCAGTAACTTCTACGGCCGTGGAAGGATTGAAACAAACCGTGACAACTTCCACGCTCTAAATTACGGGCGTGGAACCCTTCCACGACCGTGATCTTGACGATCTTTTACGCAATATTTTAAGCCACGATCTCCTACGCAATTGGGCCGGGCTTATATTTTATCTTACACTATAAAAGGACGGACGAAGAGAGATTCCGTCACCTCTGCTTAGACGCACTTTTTCTTACGCTTGGACTTGCCCTAATTTCACATCTTGCGGAGATTGTGATTGAGAGATTAGCGCTTTGCTATTGAGATTTCCGGATTGACGGAAGAGTTGAAGATTTGGAAGATTGTTCGCAAGAAGGTTACGCTTTATCTTTAGGTTTGATTTAGAAGACGGATTGACATCCCGTTCTTCCTTCTTATCTAAGATTCGTGATTGTTTGTGTTATTCCGAATCTATTGACGTTATTGTTCTTGATTAGTGGATTTGAGATTGACTTGAAAGTTATTGAAGGTTTTCGGAAGTTTTCATCTTTCATCCTTTTAAATCTTGAATTTGATATCAATATGACTATTGTTGGCTAAAACCCCTTAACAATTCTAAGGTGAAGGGTTGATAGTTGTGGCTTAGATAATGATAGATCGATCGTAAACAGATTGGACCCTGAGAGTTAGAGAGAATCGCCGACGAACCTAATCCACGGTCTGTTCTTGAGCTTCCACGGCCGTGGAACTCAAGAACTACCCGTAATTTTGTGTCAGTTTACGAACTTGCTTTTACTTTAATCCAAAGTTAAAGATTTGCTTTAACTTAGTCTTGGCTTACCTTTTCTAGGTGGTAGTGAAGCCTCAACAACCTCTACCTCGATTCTGAGTGTCACAACCTTAATCGGTTTAGTTAGTCTTGATCCTTGGATTATAAGTTTGGGTATTTGACATTAATTCTTACCTTCAGAACCTTTCTATACTGAAGCCTCAACAACCTTTATAGAGAGTGTCTTTTAGGTGAGTCATATAAGGTTTTTGGAACTTCATCGTACGATTACCTTACATTCGTATACCTTCGCATACCTTAACTCTGTCCTTATATCTTTAGTATATCTTGAATCGATTGCCACAGCTGGATTCCCGGATCTTTAGGATTGTTGTTTTCCCAATATTTACGAAAGCTCATACATTTACTCGCTTGACAATTCTATAATTGGATTTAACCCCCCAAATCCCTGTGTTCGATACTCTGGAATTCTTGCTCAACTATATCGATCCGTACACTGCGGGTTCGCTTGCTTGATTTCTAGTTTTATAATTAAAGCTTATTTGCACGCACGCTAAGTGGCGAACAAGTTTTTGGCGCCGTTTCCGGGGAGTTGGTCTAGGCCGAATTCGGTTATCGGTTGTCAAGCTTGGGAGCTCCTCCCTTGTTATTTGATATCTTTTCGAGTGTGTGCGCAGGTGTAGGAACACCGAAGACCTCTTACCTCTTGATCAAGAGCTTGAGAGGACTTTAAGGAGAAAGCATAAGGAGAAACAAATGGCTGAAGAAAGAGACCGTGATCTCCAATCGGAGTTAGCGGAAAAGGAAGCTCAACTCCAATGGAGTGAGAAGACTCGTAGAGAAGAGACGGATCGTCACCAAATGAAGGTTGATGATCTAGCGGACATGATGTTCCAAATGAGGTTGGAGATAAACAACCTTAAGGAGAAAAAGAAAAGGAGGAGACCGGGAAGATCGGTTAGAGCCAACTCATCCAATGAGGATAGCGACTCCTCCATGCCACCATTAGAGGAAATTGATCCCACGATCAATGTGAATCCATTCCATCCACGGCCAGCTGCAAATCGCCGTGTTCCACCTAGGAATGCGAGGATCGAACGTGTGGATGAGGAGCCAAGAACTCTTGGCCAAAGGATGGATCCAACGTAGCAACCACGCCGTTTAGGTGTGAACTTCGATGCTAACGATGTACAAGGGTTTAGCTTCAACCCGCAGGTTATTACTCTTGTTCGCCAAAACCAATTTGGCGGAACAAGCGCTGAATCTCCACACCAACACCTACAAAATTTTGAGTGTATGATGGAGACGATGAGGCCGAAGAACGTGACTACCAACAACTATAAGCTCAAGTCTTTCTTCTTCTCCTTGAAAGGGAAAGCGTTGTCTTGGTACCAAGCTCTTCCTAGTGGGAAACTAGACACGTGGGAAGACCTTTCCGCGGAGTTCCTCACCAAATTCTTTCCGCCATCCAAAACTGCGGAACTTAGAGGTAAGATCAATGCATTTTCCATGAGATCTAACGAAAGTTTGTTTCAATCTTGGGAAAGGTTTCAGGATTTGCTATTGGATTGCCCTCATCATGGCATATCCAAGCTTGCACTTTTGGAGATATACTATAAGGGGCTAGATGTGGAGACACAATTCAAGCTCCAATCCCTCTCATGTGGTACATTCATGGACATGAGGGAAGATGACGCTTGGGACTTCATTGAGATGCAAACAAGAGTCATAGAGAAGTATTCTTACCGGAAAGTGGAGGGAAATCGTGTGAAGCAAGGAGCAAAGCTCACACATGAAGCTCAAAATCAAATTTTCTCCCTCAACAATGAGATCAAAGAGTTGAAGGAAGCTATCAAGACCAACTTTCCAAAGCAACAAGGAAAAGATGTTGGCTACTTGGGCAACAACAACAACGGTGGTGAGAATACAAACCGCAACAACAACAACAACCGGAATAATTGGAACGGCAACAACAACAACCGGAACAATAATTGGAACAACAATAGGGGTTCAAACAACAACAATTGGCGCTCCAATCAACAAAACTCCGGTAACTCTTATCCTTCCAATTCAAATTCACTAACTCCACCTTCCTCTTCCTCTACTCCTTTGAAAATCCAGGGGCAAACACCTAATGGAGGAAGCACTTCGGGGAAGGAGAAGCCCGATCCCATGTTGGAGACAATTTTGGGAAAGCTTCAAGGGTTAGAGACTCGCATCATCAAAGTTGATGATCACATAACTAAGGTTGATAAAGCCCAAAAGGTTTTAGAAAACCAAATGTTTACTCATGCGGAGGAAGTTCCTAGGAATCAAGGGAAACTTCCAGGAAAAACGGAGGACAACCCAAAGGGAAGGGTGATGGCAATCACAACTAGGAGCGGGGTGACAGCTACCGATCCGCAGCCTAAGTTTGTAGAAGTCCCCGTTGAGAAAGACAAAGAGAAGGGGAAGGAGAAGGAAGATGTCTACGTTCCTCCTCCAGCTTACAAACCTCCCCTACCATTCCCTCAATCTAGAGCGAGAGCGCGTCTAGATAAACAATTCGGTAAGTTTATAGAACTCATGAGCAAGCTGCATATTAATATACCTTTCATTGATGCTATTGTAGGTATGCCGGCTTATGGCAAGTTCTTAAAGGAGATCCTCTCTAACAAGAGAAAGTTAGAGGATTTTGGAGAGGTTAAGATGAGTTCGGATTCTTCGGATCTCATCAAGACCATGAATGAGAAGATGCCCCCAAAGCTAAAGGATCCGGGGTCATTTTGTATTCCCATAGGAGTGGGAGATGTCACATATGATGCATTATGTGACTTGGGAGCAAGTGTGAGCATCATACCACTTGCATTATGTAGGAAGATCGGTTTAGGCGACCCTAAACCGGTGAAGATGACGTTATACATGGCAGATCGATCCATCAATCGTCCCGTCGGTATTGTAGAAGACGTCCTGGTCAAGCTAGGTAAATTCTTTGTTCCCATTGATTTTGTTGTGCTTGACATTCCTGCAGATAGTCCGGTCCCGATCATACTCGGAAGACCGTTTCTTGCAACTTCCGGCTGCATAGTCGATTGTAAGAATGCTAGACTCGCCTTTGACATAGGAGAAGAGAAGGTAGAGTTCGTTCTTTCCACTCTAGTGAAGGAACCAATCTTTGATGAGGATATATTCAATATCCAAGATGAAGAAGGGTTGTCTAGAGAGGAGGTAAGTGCTATTCTCTTCAAAGATCCTTTGCAAAAGGTTATTACCATGAGTCTAATGGATGTAGGGGAAAAAGAGGAGTGCAATGAGGCAATTGAAGCCTTAGAAGCATAAGAAGAAGTATGTGAAGAGGAGTTTGAGAAACTCCACGACGAAGCAGAAAACGTGAGAATCCACGGCCATACACTATATTCCACGGCCGTGGATTTCACCAACCAAAGCGTGGCTCACTCCAGAGGGTTACACGGTCGTGGAGGAAACAGAGCACCCGTAACCACATTCCACGCCCAAAATCACGGCCGTGGAGAAGCCAGAGAAACCGTAATTTTGGCCGTGGACGAAGGCAATTATGCCACTTCTTCAACTTCTTTTGATTCTCCTCCCACACCTTCTACACCCTTAGACACTTCTAAGGAGGCATCGGAGACTCCTCAAGAACCATTGGAAGCTCCGAAAGCGATAGAACTAAAGCCACTTCCTACTCATCTAAGGTACGCATTTCTTGGACCTAATTCTACCTATCCGGTAATTGTTAGTTCCGATTTAACCATAGATGAACATAGTAAGCTTATGGTTGTCCTTAGGAAACATAGGAAAGCTTTAGGTTATACTATAGAGGACTTAGTAGGAATCAAACCTTCCCTATGCATGCATAAAATATTAATGGAAGAGGACTTTAGGACTTCAAGACAACCTCAAAGGCGGTTGAATCCGACCATGAAGGAGGTTGTCAAGAAGGAAATTCTTAAACTTCTTGATGCAGGTATCATCTACCCTATCTCCGATAGCAAGTGGGTGAGTCCGGTTCAAGTAGTTCCGAAGAAGGGAGGAATGACGGTCATCACCAACAAGAATAACGAACTCATTCCTACCCGAACCGTAACGGGATGGCGGATGTGCATAGACTACCGCAAGCTAAACAACGCGACGAGGAAGGATCACTTCCCACTACCTTTCATCGATCAAATGCTTGAAAGGTTAGCACAACATTCACACTTTTGCTATCTTGACGGGTATAGTGGTTTCTTTCAGATTCCGATACACCCGGATGATTAGGAGAAGACCACATTCACGTGCCCGTGGGGTACGTTCGCTTATAGGAGGATGCCGTTCGGGATTTGCAACGCCCCAGCCACCTTTCAAAGGTGCATGATGGCCATCTTCTCCGAATATATAGAGGAAATCATGGAAGTCTTTATGGATGACTTCTCCGTATACGGTTCCTCTTTTGACAATTGTCTTTCTAACCTTGCTCTTGTATTACAAAGGTGTGAAGACACTAACCTAGTTCTTAATTGGGAGAAGTGTCAATTTATGGTAAAGGAAGGGATTGTATTAGGACACTTAATCTCTAGTAGAGGGATAGAAGTAGATAAAGCTAAAATAGAGACTATAGAGAAACTTCCTCCCCCAACTTCGGTGAAAGGGATAAGAAGTTTCCTAGGACATGCTGGATTCTGTAGACGCTTCATAAAGGATTTCTAAAAAATATCAAAACCGCTAACTAATCTATTGATGAAGGATGCAGTTTTTGAGTTTTCGCAGGAATGCTTGGATGCGTTTAACATGATTCGGCAAGCTCTAATTTCAGCACCCATCATCCAACCTCCGGATTGGAGCCTTCCCTTTGAGGTTATGTGTGATGCTAGTGACGTAGCCATAGGAGCTGTTCTTGGACAAAGAAAGGAAGGGCGAACCCACGCTATCTACTACGCTAGCAAGACGCTAGATGAAGCGCAGCTCAACTATACCACTACGGAAAAGGAATTTTTAGCCATTGTTTATGCTATTGACAAATTTTGCTCTTATCTTGTAGGTGCAAAGGTGATTGTGTACACGGATCATGCTGCGATCCGGTATCTCCTTGCGAAGAAGGATGCGAAGCCAAGGCTAATTAGATGGATTCTTCTCCTACAAGAATTTGATCTAGAGATCCGCGGCAAGAAAGGTTCAGAAAATTCTGTTGCGGATCATTTGAGTCGCCTAACACATCTAGAGGACGACCATTTACCTATAGATGACTCCTTCCCGGACGAACACTTACACATTATAGAGGAGTGCATCGATGTGATCTCCAAAGGTAACGAACCATGGTTTGCTGATTTTGTTAACTATTTGGTTTGTCAAGAGATACCGCCCGGATTATCCTACGCACAAAGAAAGAAGTTATTTAAGGATGTTCGGGAATACTTTTGGAATGAACCTCTCCTCTTTAAGAGAGGTCCGGATGGCATCATTCGGCGATGTGTGCCGGAAGATGAGATGCAAAGTGTCATCCGCCATTGTCATTCACTACCTTGTGGAGGACACGCTAGTTCTAACAAGACTAGCGCTAAGGTATTGCAATCTGGATTCTTTTGGCCTACTTTATTTAGAGATGTGCAAACCTTTGTTTCCTGCTGCGATGCTTGTCAAAGAACAGGAAATATCTCTAGGAGGAATGAGATGCCTCTCAATAACATCCAAGAGGTGGAGATTTTCGATGTTTGGGGAGTTGACTTTATGGGACCGTTCCCATCATCTTGTGGAAACCAATACATACTCTTGGCGGTGGATTACGTTTCTAGATGGGTGGAAGCAATTGCCTCTCCCACCAATGATGCTATGGTGGTGGTTAAGTTCTTCAACAAGACCATCTTCCCACGATTTGGGACACCAAGGACTATCATTAGTGATGGAGGTTCTCACTTCATTGCCCGGCGCTTTGAAGCTCTTCTAGCTAAGTATGGGGTTACTCACAAGATCGCCACCCCTTATCATCCACAAACTAGTGGACAAGTTGAGATCTCAAACTGGGAGATCAAAGGAATCCTAGAGAAGACGGTTTCAAGGACTAGGAAGGATTGGTCCTTGAAGCTTGATGATGCATTGTGGGCGTACCAGACTGCGTATAAGACTCCCATAGGAACCACACCATACAACCTTGTGTATGGGAAGTCTTGTCACTTACCGGTAGAGTTGGAGCACAAGGCATTTTGGGCCATCAAGTGGTTGAATTTTAGCATGAAGGAAGCGGGAGAGAAGCGTCTCTTGAACCTTAATGAGCTTGAAGAACTCCGCTTGAACGCCTATGAGAACGCCAAGATCTATAAGGAGAGAGCAAAGCGTTGGCATGATAAGCATATCATTCCAAAGGACTTCAAAGAAGGAGATCAAGTTCTCCTCTTCAATTCAAGGCTTTGTCTCTTTCCAGGTAAGCTTAAATCTCGTTGGACCGGACCTTTTCTAATCAAACGTATTTTCCCCCATGGTGCAGTTGAAGTATGGGGGGAAGCGGGCGGAAGCTTTAAGGTGAACGGTCAACGACTCAAGAAGTATACGCCGGAACTCAAAGCTGAAGAGTTCGCGCCCACCGCACTCGAATAAGTGCGAATTTGGTCTAGCTACGGACCTTAAACAAAGCGCTTCTTGGGAGGCAACCCAAGGTATTGCATTTACGCTTTTTGTTTTTTATTCATAGATTAGCTTAGTTTAGACGTTTTTGCTTTGTTTTGCCTTCGATTCCTTCCGGTATGTTCGTGTTTTTGGATGTAGGAACAGTGGAAAAGAAAGGGGGAAGAGTAATTTTGAAGAAAAGTGGCGAAACTTGGACTTTGGAGCATTACAGAGAGCTCCACGGCCTAAACCACGGCCGTGACAACTACAGTGACCGTAATTTCCAAAAGCCTTTGAAAAATCGCCAAAACCACGGTTCCGTACATTTCCACGGCTGTGGAACCCCCCGACAGACCGTGATTTTCACAAATTTTGCCGGCCACTATATAAACCACGTTCTTCACAAAAACACAACATCACAAACCCAATTCCACGTCCTATTTCGCCGATTTTCCTCCTCTCACCTCAATTCTCCGTTCGTTAATCGTTTTTAACGATTCTTTGATCCAAACTGAAGCAAATTCAACCACCAACAAGATCCAAGCAACGATTCGAGCGGCAAATCACCAAGGAAAGCAGAATTCGGATTTGAAAATCCGAAAACCTAGGTTTTTTCCCTCTTCCCTATCTTTGTCGATTCAGATCTACATTTGCTAGAATTTTTAGGAATAACTGATTGGAATTGGAAGAGAATTAGTATAGGACTGCTGTTGTGGAATTTGGCGATTGATTGTTGAGATTTGCGAAATTTTGAGAGAAACCACGGTTCCTGGACGTTACACGGCCGTGGAATTGGAAGAACAAACCGTGGTTTTCAACAGAAAATGGATTTTGTGAGGAGAGTGTCCGGGAGAAATAAGGACAAGAACAAAGAGAAGGATAAGAATAAAAAGAGGAAGGGTAACCCCTCTTCCTCTTCCTCCTCTAGAGCACCACCACCTTCATCCCCTTCACCTCCATCATCACCTTCATCACCATCACCTCCTAGCCCTAGGGTCCCTACCATCCACGAGGATCATCTCGACGCCTTAGAGAGGATCCATAAGAGAGTTGTTATAGGACCTAGGTACCTACAGTTGGAGGATTTAGCTCCTCTACATGTGATAGATGACATCACTTGGCTCTTGGATGGAACCGGATTAGTTGTCTTCTCGACTATCCGAGAAGACGCTTACGAGGAGATTACTAGAGAGGTTGTGACATCCTTTGAGCACAGCCATGTTGATAGGACAGTTTATTTCCGTCTGATGGAAAGAAACTATGATTTCTCCATCCGGGAGTTTGGAGCCTTCTTTGGGTTCCATGAGACCTTCAATGGTCGTTTCCCCAGCGGCGTTTACGCCAAGGATTTCTGGGAGGAGGTAGCCATGATCTATGCCAGCGAGGACCGTTGGCAACCAGCTGATACCAAGGTTAAGTTGATGTATCACTTAGCCTTGAAGATTGCTCACCGGGTACTTTCTGAGTGTCTCTTCCCTAGGACGGAGACACCTCAGAAGATCAAGACGGATGAGCTCTTTCTTCTGTACTCCATGCTATATGGACGACCTGCTGACTGCGCCACCCTCTTAGCTGTTACCATGAGCAAGCTAAAGAACAAGAGGGCTGGCAACATTGGATATGGTGGGATAGTCACCCACCTTGCTAGGATACTAGGGGTAGATTTCTCCGCCTGCACACGCATTCCTGCTGTACCCCTAGGACTCTAGGCCTTTATGACTAGAGGTCTCATCTTCCCCACCCATAGAGGTTCACCTTACGCAGCTATGCCATGGGAGAGCAGGACGGTGAGAGGCATTGAGTGGCTCCCAGAGTATTCCATTATGGCTGGACGCCATAACTGGAAGGAGACGTTCGCTGCTATGCATGCGAACAGGATTGCAGCCCCTCCATATGTCCCACCACCACCTGTAGTTGAGGAGGAGGAGATGAGAGACCAGTATGAGGGAGGAGGAGGAGCTGAGCAGGATTTTGGCACATTTCAGGATAAGCCGGACATAGCTCCTGACATGCCTAGACGTTCTCCACGTCCAGCTAGAGCTTCAGGATCTTCTTCTCGCCGCGCCAGCGTGAGCGAGAGGCCCACTTGGATGGAGACTCCTCCTGCGTGGTACGGAGCTCCACCACCATGGTCTACACAGGCACCACCAGCACCAGCACCGTCAGATGCACCGAGATGGTACAGCCATCCACCTGGTTGGTATGAGCAGCTGCCGGAGTGGGCCACCGACCTTTCTGATAGGGTGGGAGCTTTGGAGATTCGAGCCAACACTAGATATGCACGTATGGATGACCTCGACCATATGATGAGGGATGTCTACCGCTAGCAGTTCGGGCGGTACTACGATCCTAGCTTCTCTCCATTTCCGCCTCCACCGTAGTGATGACGATGATGACCGACAGCTTTAGCCGCTCCACCGCCATTTTGTGAGTTTTTTTTCTTTCTTTCTTTTCTTCTTTTTCTTTTCTTTGAACATTAGGGACAATGTTTGTTCCAAGTATGGGGTGGGGTGTGACTAATCGTCTGTAATAACTCTTACTCACTTTGATTGCTTCTATTGAGACTATCTTGCATGTTTCATTATATTGTTACACGTTTCATTATTGCATTGCATGAAAAAGAGTTTGAAAAACCCATAAAAATTGAAAAATTTTGAAAATTTTGTGCTTCTAAGGATAGAGATGATTTCTATGATAATCACCACTTGTGAATTGAGTTTTGATGACAATTGCATGCTTAAACGAATAGTGAATTGAAAAGAAATTGAATGAGTTAATTATACCTCTTTTGCAAATTTCATAATGTGATGAATGTTACTTAAATCATGTTGAGAAATTAAGGTTGAAATCACACTATAAGTTCTTATACTTCTTTTTGAGATGATTAAGGCAATTCGATTTTCTTTCTTCTTTCTTTGATCATTTAGCCCCTCATTGAAATAATGGCCTCCTTTACCTATCCGGGAATTTGGAGGAGTTGATTGATATTGGCATGTTTGATGTGGGAGGGCCTTGAGAGCAATTATTTGCAATCAAAAGAATAGAAAGAAATTATAGGTTTGGGGAAGTCAATCATGACGATGAGTAACTCGGCACCATTCACATAGCCGGGTGTTTGTGTCTTGCCAAAGTCGGATTGAGCGATATTCCTAGCGGATTATGGTATGTGCGCTAAGGGTTTGAGGCATCTCATAAAAATTGAGAAATGCCAATCTTCTAGGCTTCGGTTTTTGTGCACCTCTATCCATAACTCCAAAAGTAAAGTCGAAAAATGAAAAGAAGAGAGCGAAGCTCTAAGTTGAAAGTGCTGCGGAAACCGCAAGAGAAGAAGAAAAGAGTAGTTATCCACTTTCCCGGATTCATGCACCACATTCCTTAAAGTTTTCCTTCCCTTTCCACATTCTAGACCTTGTTTGAAAGTCCTTAAGATCAAGGGAATGTTATATGACTTGGTGATCTAAATTAAAGTCTCTTATGATTGATTTTGATAATGTTTGAAGGTTATGATGTTTACATGGAAGTTTGATTGATTCATGAGCTTTCTTTACTCTTTACTCTTTGATTATGCATTTGAAAGTCTTATAAGCGAATGAAGCAAGATTTGAGAATGATCTATTGATTAGAAGGCACATTCATCCAAAAGAAGTTTTGCTTTGAGAAGGTACACATATTTCATCATAACTCGTGTTTTAAAGCTTTTGAAAGACCTTGCTTAGGGACAAGCAAGTGGCAAGTATGGGGTTATTTATTAGCATGAAATATTGTGATATTTTAGGCACGTTTTCTAAGTGTATTTCATCCATATTGATAGTCATTGATTAAGCATTGATGCATTTGTGAGCTAGTTTGTCTATAATGTCGATATAGAGATCTACACAAGCTTTATGTTGATTGTAGGCAATTAAGAGCTATTTCCGAACGGATTGTGCGAGAATGGAGTTTGATTGAGCATGTCCAAGGATTAAGGACATCTCTAGGAGCTAAGGATGGTGCCAACTTGAAGAATGGCACGAGACTAAGGAAAACCACGAACTAGCCCTAAACCACGCTCTAAAATACGGCCGTACTACATTCCACGTTCAAGTCCACGGCCGTGGAACCTTGGCAAGGGAAGCGTGGTTCATTCCAGTAACTTCTACGGCCGTGGAAGGATTGAAACAAACCGTGACAACTTCCACGCTCTAAATTACGGGCGTGGAACGCTTCCACGACCGTGATCTTGACGATCTTTTACGCAATATTTTAAGCCACGATCTCCTACGCAATTGGGCCGGGCTTATATTTTATCTTACACTATAAAAGGACGGACGAAGAGAGATTCCGTCGCCTCTGCTTAGACGCACTTTTGCTTACGCTTGGACTTGCCCTAATTTCACATCTTGCGGAGATTGTGATTGAGAGATTAGCGCTTTGCTATTGAGATTTCCGGATTGACGGAAGAGTTGAAGATTTGGAAGATTGTTCGCAAGAAGGTTACGCTTTATCTTTAGGTTTGATTTAGAAGACGGATTGACATCCCGTTCTTCCTTCTTATCTAAGATTCGTGATTGTTTGTGTTATTCCGAATCTATTGACGTTATTGTTCTTGATTAGTGGATTTGAGATTGACTTGAAAGTTATTGAAGGTTTTCGGAAGTTTTCATCTTTCATCCTTTTAAATCTTGAATTTGATATCAATATGACTATTGTTGGCTAAAACCCCTAAACAATTCTAAGGTGAAGGGTTGATAGTTGTGGCTTAGATAATGATAGATCGATCGTAAACAGATTGGACCCTGAGAGTTAGAGAGAATCGCCGACGAACCTAATCCACGGTCTGTTCTTGAGCTTCCACGGCCGTGGAACTCAAGAACTACCCGTAATTTTGTGTCAGTTTACGAACTTGCTTTTACTTTAATCCAAAGTTAAAGATTTGCTTTAACTTAGTCTTGGCTTACCTTTTCTAGGTGGTAGTGAAGCCTCAAGAACCTCTACCTCGATTCTGAGTGTCACAACCTTAATCGGTTTAGTTAGTCTTGATCCTTGGATTATAAGTTTGGGTATTTGACATTAATTCTTACCTTTAGAACCTTTCTATACTGAAGCCTCAACAACCTTTATAGAGAGTGTCTTTTAGGTGAGTCATATAAGGTTTTTGGAACTTCACCGTACGATTACCTTACATTCGTATACCTTCGCATACCTTAACTCTGTCCTTATATCTTTAGTATATCTTGAATCGATTGCCACAGCTGGATTCCCGGATCTTTAGGATTGTTGTTTTCCCAATATTTACGAAAGCTCATACATTTACTCGCTTGACAATTCTATAATTGGATTTAACCCCCCAAATCCCTGTGTTCGATACTCTGGAATTCTTGCTCAACTATATCGATCCGTACACTGCGGGTTCGCTTGCTTGATTTCTAGTTTTATAATTAAAGCTTATTTGCACGCACGCTAAGTGGCGAACACGGTGCATGATAAGTATTTTCTCCGAATACATAGAAAATTTCATTGAAGTCTTCATGGATGATTTTACCGTCCATGGAGATAGTTTTGACGCATGTTTAGAGCATTTGAAACTTGTTCTTGAAAAATGTGTTGAAACCAATTTAGTTCTTAATTCGGAAAAATGTCATTTCATGGTCGAACAAGGAATTGTGCTATGACATGTAAAATCCTCAAAAGGGATAGAGGTAGATAAGGCAAAGGTTGATGTTATTCAAAATTTACCTTATCCTACTAATGTTCGGGAAATCCGATCTTTTCTTGGTCATGCAGGTTTCTACCGACGGTTCATCAAAGATTTTTCAAAAATTTCGGCACCCCTGTGTGAATTGCTCAAGAAAGATGGCACCTTCATAGTGGATGAGTATTGCAAGAAGGCTTTCGACACTTTGAAGGCATGTCTCACCACCGCACCAATCATCCGTTCCCTGGAGTTGGAGAAACCTTTTGAAATCATGTGTGACGCCATTGACTACGCCGTCGGAGCTGTCTTAGGACAAAAAGACGGACGGGCCTCCCATGTAATCCATTATGCGTCTATGACACTCAATGGAGCGCAAAGGAATTACTCTACCACCGAGAAGGAGATGTTAGCAGTGGTTTTTGCCCTTGAGAAATTCCGGCAGTACCTACTTGGGGTAAAGGTAATTATCTTCAGTGACCATGCAGCTCTTAGGTACCTCATGGCAAAGAAGGATGCAAAGCCACGATTGATCCGTTGGGTGCTTCTTCTAAGCAAGTTTAACCTAGAGATAAGGGACAAGAAGGGAGCTGAGAACCTGGTGGCCGATCATTTGAGCAGACTAGTGCAAGAGGAGGAAGATCCAGAAAAAAGAGAGATAGCCGGAAGTTTTCCAGACGATACATTCTACACAGCTCTTTGTTGTGTAACCCCCCCCCCCCGCGCCTCACACCAGCCGCCCCTACGGCTCTGTCTAGGCGCCCCTGCGGAATTATCGACAGAGGTTTGTCTTAAGCTCCAATCTTTTAAGCCTTGGTTTGCTGACATTGTGAACTTCATTGTCAGGAAGGAGTATCCTCCAGACTTCACCAAGGCACAACGAGAGAAGGTAAAAGCTGAAGCTCGATACTACGTTAGGGACGATCCTTACCTTTGGAAGCATTGTAGTGACCAAGTGATCCGGCGTTGCATTCCGGACAATGAGGTACAATCCGTCCTAACTTTCTGTCATTCTGAAGCATGTGGGGGGCACTTTGGGGCAAACAAAACTGCAAGAAAAGTTTTGGATGCCGGTTTCTTTTGTCCACACATTTTTCGAGACGCTTTTGCATTTTGCAAAGTGTGTGATAGATGCCAAAGGGTAGGAAATCTTTCAAGGAGACATGAAATGCCCCAATCCTCTCTTATATTTTGTGAAATATTTGATGTTTGGGGAATTGATTTCATGGGGCCGTTTCCTACTTCATTCGGGAACACATATATTTTGCTTGCGGTGGACTATATTTCCAAGTGGGTGGAAGCAAAGGCCACCAAAACTAATGATTCAAAAGTAGTTGCAGCTTTTTTGAAGGAAAATATCTTTGCAAGATTTGGAACCCCAAAAGCCTTAATCAGTGATAGGGGTGGGGTACCCATTTTTGCAATAAGACGATCACGGCTCTCCTTTAGAAGTACCACGTTCACCAAAGAGTATCAACAGCTTATCATCCACAAACAAACGGCCAAGATGAGGTGTCCAACCGGGAAATAAATACCATCCTTGAAAAGACGGTTTCTCCCGGGCGGAAGGATTGGAGTGCAAGGCTAAATAACACCCTATGGGCATATCGGACAACCTACAAAACTCCTATCGGGATGTCCCCTTTTAGGCTCGTGTTTGGGAAAGCTTGCCACCTACCGGTGGAGTTAGAGCACAAAGCTTGGTGGGCAGTAAAGAAGTGCAACATGAACATAGAGGAAGTGGGAGAATTCCGGAAGCTCCAATTGCAAGAGTTGGAGGAACTGAGGCTAGATGCATATGACCATGCTACCACATACAAAGAAAAGACCAAAGCATGGCATGACCGGAACATTCTCCGGAAGGACTTCAAGGTAGGTAATAAGGTACTTCTTTTTCAATCCCGTTTAAAACTCTTTGCACGTAAGCTGCGTTCGAGATGGACAGGGCCGCTCATAGTAGCCAAAGTATACCCTCACGGGGTTGTAGATCTCTATGATCCCCAAACGCACAAGGTGTTTAAGGTGAACGGACAAAGGCTAAAGCTTTACCTTGAAGGAGTCAAGAACGATCCGATTGACGAGATGGAACTGGAGGAAGCACAGTTAGAGAAGTAGAGATCTTACGTCGAGCCAACGACGTAAAACAAAGGCGCTTCTCGGGAGGCAACCCGAAGGAATAAGAAGAGGAGCTCCTGTCAAGGAACCGCCCTTGCGGCTTTGTACCCCCGCCCTTGCGGTGACACTCATGCCCAGTGTCGCCCCCTGTGTTGGGCCTGCGCCTGCAACACGCCTGTCACCGCCCCCGTGGTGACATCCCTACGCCCCTACGGCGGCCATCCTTGACACGAATTCCCAGAGCCGCCCCCGGCGCTGAGCCTGCGTGCCCCTCTCCCTTGTCGTCGCCCCGCGGCGACAAACTCCCGCTCCTGCGGGTTTACCCAAAAAAGAAAAAAAAGAGGATCTCAAAAACGCCTACACCTACCACGCACCACCCACCAACCTTCTTCACCAATCACACAAACCCTCCAAACCCCTCTCCTTCAGAAACTCTCTCACGCTCCTGCGCCTTCTGCCCACCAACAATCTCGCCGACGCCCCTGCGCCGCCTCCGACAGCCAGCCATCAGTCGAAACGCCCCTGCGCCACCCTCTCCCACTACCCCCTTACTCTCTCACAGTCCTACGGCCTTCCTCCTCACCCACTTCACACATTCCACTCCAGCTACACCGCCGGCGAGACTAAACCACCAAGGACGTCACCGGAGCAGCCTCAGCAACACCCTTTCCATCGCTCCCCGGAAATCGCCTCTGCACTTCTCCCGCACCTGCGGCTGCAAGCATCCGCCCCTGCGCCTCACCGCCCCCGCGCCTGCACAGCCGCCCATGCAGAAATCACACCAGAGAGGTCATTTTCTTTTCCTTATTTCGACATTTGCTAATCCTTTGCTTCAATTACTTTCAATAATGGAAGCCCCAAGGAAATACAAGATGACCTACGCAGAGAAGGAACGTTATAGGATTGTGCAGGATCGAGTTGTGTATGCAACTCGATTTTTGCATATTCCCACTTTGGAGAAACTAGGCATGCTAGAGAGCACGCAAGCTTTTTTGGCGAATGCCGGGCTCGGAGACTTCCTCCAGAAGAGTGCTCCAACATATCCCGAGCTCAGCAGACATATTATCTCCACTTTCACAATGGAGAAGGAAGACCACGTGTGTATCGGCCTCACCTTCAAGTTCAACAAGGTGAAATACACTCTTGACTACGCCGATCTACGGGAGGCCTTTGGGGTGACTCTAAACCCCTCTGCAAACTGGTGGGATCCAATCCCGGCCCCGGACCTGTGCGAGTTTTGGCAGACAGCTACCGGGTCAGAATTCCATGCTGGGGGTGAGTACTCCAACAAACTCACTCACCCCAGCTTGAGGCTGATTTCAAAGATCCTCATGAGTGTCTTCTGTTGATACAAAGAGGAAAACAAGGTCGCTCTCAAGGACCTCCCACTACTCTACTCCTGCCTTCCACATAACGAGAAGGTGATGGATTGGCCCTCTCTCTTCCTTGCCGCTTTGAAGCGGATTAGGAGGGATGAGCCAAGGGATATTGTCGGTGGTGGGGTGATCTCTTTGATCGCCTCACAAGTGATGGACCTGTTCGAGTTAGAGGACGGGATGACGACTCCTCTCTACACTGAGGGGATGCTTAAGAGGTGCAATCTCCTCCGGTAGGACGGGGAGAACCTATTTTGGATCTCCCTTGCAGATGGGAGCCACATCACCTACCTCCCCGGGCCTTTACCATTGGGAGGTGAGCTCTCCGAGCTCTACATTCCGGCAGATCCTTTCGTGCCGAGGAGGCCACTAGTGGCCATTGTGGAGAGGCATGCTGCCAGCTCCAGCCGGGCTCATCAAGAGGAGCACCTGCCCTTCCCAGATGACGAGGAGATGCCCACGGAGGCACCAGAGGAGGACCCGACTGTAATGCCCGAAAAATTTATTTTCAATAAATTCCGAGTCAAATAATAATTCGACCAATTTGGACTTTTAGGTGATACTAGTATAGTAAATTCCGTTAATATGACTTACCAACAGACCCATCAAGATGACAGACCAACAGGCCCATCAAGAAAGGCCCGTTGGGCCCATCAGGATATGAGAGTAAGGGTTTATGTTCTTTTATTTTTTTAGGGTAAGCTGCCATCACAAGAAACCTAAGCATCTTTCTTCAGCCGTCACTTTTGGGACCATCTTGCTGCACCGGCCGCACTGCTACACGCCGGACCGCCCTGCTACACGCCGGACCGCCCTGTCTCCTTCTCCTCTCCACCTCTCGCTCTCACCGCCGAACCCTTCTTTTCTTTCTTCTCCTTACCGCTGGACCTCCTTCCTCTTTCTTCTTCTCAACTGCCGCCTTCTGCCCTCATTCTTTTCTTCCGGTGCTGTCTAAACCAACGGCCTCCCGCCTCTGCCCTTCGATCTTCGTACCACCGGACAAGAAGAAGGTGTTGCCGACGCCGAGCAAGAAGAACGTGCAGCGACGCCGGACTTGTCCTTCACCACAAACGGGTGTTGCAGACGGGTGCCTTGCCACCATCAGGACTTCCGCCGCTGTAGAACGCTTATTGGATCTCGCTGTGTTGCAGATAGGTCTCTTGCAACCGTCAGGACTATTGCCGCCGTGCCCTGCTGTCGGTGACGGAACTGGGAGCCTTGCCGTCGAGTGTGAGTCTGTTTCCGTTGTTATGTACCGCTGAGTTGAGTCTGTTTGTGTTTGGTGTTGTGAAACCTTGATTTGCTAATTGGGGATTTTGTGACTTTGGCTTATTTAATTATGTGTATGTAACTTTGAAATTTGGGGTAAGTTTGTTGAGAATCCATGTGATGCAGTTGATCTATTTGGTTGTTGGTTAGATGATGTTGAATTGTGGTGATTAGGTTGAGATTTGTCGATATAAACCCTAATCTCGGATGTGAGGATCTTCTTGTGTCGGATTATGGTCTAGGATTATACGTATGTAATTATATATAACTTTCATGTTAATCGTACGTTAACCTTGTGGGCAATAGTTGGTGAGTTAGTTGAAGGAGTTAGGAAATCTAAGTTAGATAATTGTATTATTGGATTGATGATACGTACATATTAAGTAATCATGGTTGGAATGTAAAGGTGTGAGGATGTTTATGAGTGTAACCTAGGTAGATGTGAGTTGATTTGTAATTTTAGAGGAAGTAATGCTTGTGTGTGAATAATAGAGGTTCTTTGGAACTTTTGGGATTTCGTAGTAGGTTTAATTGACCTTAGTTAGTTTTGATGAGGAGCTTGAAAGTGGGAAAAAAAACTTCCAACCTTAGTAGAACTTTTCTTTTTAGTGTTGGACATCAGATATTTAGTTTAGAAGAAGTTTAAGAGTCTTCCTAGTACCTTTAGGGTTTTCCGATCCAAGGGGTAAAATCGTCTTTTCTCCAAGTGAGACTAGTTTAATTTTTCCTCTCAGATGATCGTTGTTAACTTAGAAGTGAAAACTTCTAAGGTGTTAGATATGTTATTGATACAAGTTTCATGTTATGATCAGGCATTTGATTTTAGACTCATATGGAGTCAAGGAATATTGCAGACTAAACTTGACCTGGTATAGGTAAGTCTCCGGACTTACTTAGCTCGTATTCTCTGTATTAGTTTCGATGCGTGTTTGGTGGTGTGTGTGTTTATTGTTTACGTGTGTGATTCTGTTTATGTTATAACAACTAAACCGGTAATAGGACAACCGACTTTATATGTTGATATCTGGCCCAAGTGTATGATAACGGGCGGTGACCGCTTGTCCAGTCCAAAATGGGGATGACTGGGAGGTGCCTTGCGACCAGTCCAACGGGTGATGCTGATCCGCATCAAGTACAAACCCGTTTGGTGAAAGGGGACAAGGGCGAGTGAATCTCGTGTCACACCATAAGTGGAATAGTAAGGGATATGACTTAATAATAACAAAGAGATAATAAACCGGACATGTGTGTTTAGATCATGTTGTGTGTTATGATGCCTATGTGTGTGTGTGTGTGCCGATACCATGATTCTAATGCTTTGAATGCTAGCTAACGGTTTTATACCGATATTGTTGTAGTTGACTTGCAGGTTAGGGACGCGGCCGAGAGATCTGAAAGAGTGGGCAGCCGGGGTCCGTACATTTTAAGATGGGTTTTGGGGGTTGTATTTATGTATGTTTATGGTATTATGTATGTCGTGTGTATAGCTTTTGCCTTTGGAGTTGTATCTCGGCTGGAGTCTTTCGTTGTTTTCTTTTGGGTTCATATCATTGCATAAAAAAAATGAATTTCGGTTTTGCCTTTATTTGTGTCTTGTTGTAAGATCCGGTGAAATTGTTGTCAGGCTAAGGGTCGGGACCCATTGTGAGGTCCCCGCCCGTAGCGCCCCGAGTCCCGCGGATTCGGAGCGTTACAAAGTGGTATTAGAGCCCTAGGTTGACAACAATGACACTCACAATCTTCTAAAGGCCGAATAGGGAATAAATGGAACCCCACGGGTTTTGATTTTTCGTTTTCAAAATCATATGCATGAGTCGGGTTTGGGTTAGAATGTACGGACCACCACTCCTTCCGCGAATCTCGGCAGCATAGTTTATTGGATTATCAATGTATGTATATAAATATATATAGATATGTATATGTGGATTATAGTTATGCATGATGGACTTGTTATGTGGAAATGGTGGCATGATTTTTTTTATACTAATATGAGTTTGTACATGTGGCATGATAATATCATATAAGTGATGGGACCTTGTTTTATTGTAATAGTTTTGCTTTGATGTGATATGCTGGTTATAGCAAGGTGGACAGATGACTTATATAGTCTTATACGTATTCTAAGATATAAAGTAGCATATGGATGCGAGACCTTATAGTTCAGATAATAGAAAGCTATCATCGCCTTTGGACAATGTCGTTTGGCTTAGGATAATATACATATGATGATGAGCACGCTCAAGTTAACAAGTTGAGCATCACGTTCTAGCAAGAACCCCAAGGATTTCTTGGACTCCTTTAGAGGACATCGTAGCAGAAGAGTAGAGATCACATAAATGAAAGCCGAACAAGTGGAAAGAAAACTCAAGGCACTTAAGAGAAATCGAGATAGAGACAATACAAGAAAAAGGGTATCGTGAAGGCGGGCAAATATTCCCAAAGAAGCCATGATTGGAAAGACACCAATGGAGATAACGAACTTAAGTTCTTCAAGAAGACGTGTAGACAACTAAAGATGCGAATCGAGGAGGTGATGAGTACATCCTAGCAAGGTTAAAGGTGGTATTCCATTAAGGTGTGGAAGTTCCCTTAGGCACTCCTAAGCATTGGAGTCAGGATTAGAAGAGTGATCGGACCATTTGCGACAGATTTAAGATACCTTAAGTTAAGCTTATGAGGTACCAATAGTGGAGTGTCAATATTACTAGAGTTATGAGAAGAAGAGCATGGTTGAGATTCACGTAGAGTTGACCGGCTTCCGTCATGGTGATAAGGCTAAGAACGCCAAGAAGAAAGAAGTGTGAGTGGACGTGATTCCGAGAAGATAAGTAACGCAATAAGGAGCTTTTAGTTATGAAAAGACATAAGACAACAACCAAGAGAAATGTGAACGGTTGCTGAGTAACATTTGAGATTTGAGAACACACACTTACAAGATAGCATAAGGCCCGGTTAAGCGTATGAAGGTGAGTTATACGGCATGCGAGGCCCAGAAGAGTATGGTTGCCTTATGGAAGAGGAAGAAAGCATGGAATAGGGAAAGAACTAACGAAGTTTAAGGTAAAGTACCCCGAGGAGGGTAGCCTTCATGAGAATGGTAACATGAGAAGTGTAGTAGAATAATAAGTCGTTGACTTCGGAGCAGGTCATATACAAGTTAATCGGTGACAATTGAGAACACACAAGTGCGGGTTGTCTATTGATGAAAGTAGATGAGAAGAGTAGACAAGACTATGACATGAAGGATCGTTATTGAGAGCTTGGAGGATTTCCGGCAGTTCGGTGTAAGTAGTAAGGAAGTATTACAACTAAGTATAATTGTCTTAAAAAAGTAATATTGCATCATATCAAAGCAAGTGAATGTAATAGACCTCCTAGGGAGGGATTGTAATGACCTTCTTAGGACAACGGATTGACATATAGGGGAACGACACGGATAAGAATTGTTAAAGTTTGATAAAAGTGAAAGGAATAGAGGAGCAGGAGGAAAATGAAGCTTTCCTTGTTGTTGAACGTAAATGGGAATATAAAAAGATGATGCATAGTATGTTCGTTCTAATGAAATGGATGGTATGCTCTCGCGAGCAAAAGCTGAGTTAGATGTTTCAAACTCACACAGAAGAGCCAAGGTGGCTATGGAGTGAAATGGAGGACCTAGATTAGGGCAACGCTGCAAACTTAAAGTTATGATGTTAGTATTTGGTAAGGTAACGAGTGGATCTTTCAGTGATTGTGGTTGGGGAATTTTGGCTAGCGTTCTCCACGGGGCACACTGGTACAATTGTGAAGTTGTTCAGGGAATACCAAGAGATACATAAGGTGATGAACAAGGGTAAGCAAAGACCGAAGTTTGGAAGTTTGCTGTTGACCTAAGATGTATGAAAGGTATATGGAAGTTTTAAATTGAGAACCTCCATTATCGGATTGAAGTTGCAAAAGAAAGTGAAGTATAAATTAATACACCTAATTGAAGAAAGGGTACAATACGAGGAACTCCTCCAAAAGGTCGGGATGTCAGAGAAAGTGAAGAAGATAAGGTCATTTGTTTTGAAGCACGGTTAAGTCCGGTAGTTTGTACTCTTATGGAAGCACATAAGTGAGAAACCTTAGAAGATTTGATGGCCGGAAATGACCCCTTATGTCATTAATGAAGTAAAGATAATTGTTAGATAATTGTTCTGCGCAGTTGCTTACCTACTGACTAAGAAAATGGTACATATCAATGTTATTACAGATGAATTATATAAGAAGAACTAGAGGAGTAAGAAGAAGCAGATAATTTTGGTGATTTCCTACGTTAATCAAGATAGAAGGCGCCTAGCATTCCACACAAATTGGACTATGGCGCTCTCCCGAGATTTACCGAGGAAGCCTAAAGGGATTAACCATAAGCGGTGCTCATAAGGAAAGTCAATGTCAAAAGAGGTATGAGGGGACCTTGAGGTGAGTCAACTATAGACTGACCAACGACAACTGAGAACGTGAACGTGTCAATTGGGTAAATCGTGACTGAAGATTTATAAAGTGGCTTTACCGATGCCTTGAAGAATTCCCTCAAGTAGTCAACAACGATCTTTTTAAATCAACTAACGGTATACAGAAAATCGTGTTAGAGGTTACTCACTGGTTTGCTTAGAATAGACTCCGGTTGAGTCAGAGAGTATGGACCCGTGTTAGAAGAATTAAGAGAGTAAGAGAATGAGGTTGTTTTCCAATCGTTATCACATTTCATAAAGGTAAGTAAGGAAAGTACTCGGTACTCCTTCCGGATATGACTGATGGTGTATTTTAACAAAGAGTTTTGGGTCAATCATTTTGGGCTCACAAAAGATGCCTTATGATTAAGGAGTGACAATAGAATAATCAATATAGCACAGCGGAAGCATGGTAGACCCTAACCCACAAAGCTGGAAGCTCAGGGGTACAGAAAGGTGACGTGTCAAGTTAAAGACGGTGATAGTTGGAGAAATACATTTCGTTTGGAACAAACGTGAGTTAGGATACGTGGAGTGACTGAAAATTTTGTATGAGAACTTATTAGACAAGAAAGTAGGTGCATGAAGAGGTTATTGAAAGAGTAGTAACCTAATATGGATCCAAGTGAAGCATGACGACTTCGTCACATGTCGGTAGACGAGTAATTTTGGAACTTAATACCTAATGGAGTACTCTAGAGTATTTTTCCTGATAGATTGAAAGAAGAGTTGATGACGTAACCAATGTATGGTGCAGGGCTT
This sequence comes from Fagopyrum esculentum, assembly GCA_033239045.1. NCBI lineage: Eukaryota > Viridiplantae > Streptophyta > Magnoliopsida > Caryophyllales > Polygonaceae > Fagopyrum > Fagopyrum esculentum. Next base: position 31,745,205 of record BSUD01000001.1, on the reverse strand, counting down.
GCACTAGAAAGCTCAAAGTGAGTAATACTTACAACCTAGTAACCGTGCATAGAGGAAGTATAATCTCGGAGTAGAGTTTACGTGTAATGTTATATCGGAATGGAGTTGGGTGGCGTTTTGAGTCAGAGTGAATATATCGGGCTGATAACCGTGGTGGATAAAAGAGTGCAATGCAGATGGTGTGTCAACATTTAGTGAGTGGTTATGATCCGTTGACGATAGTGAGAGCTCACCTTGGGTCTAGTATCATCATTTCGGATATACTACTACATTACTTTAAGATGTTTGGAGCTAAGTAAGAAGCTCGAGGCTAAGTTATTGATAAATTAGAGATATACAAAAATAATATGACGATGCTAAGGGAATGCGGGAAAGTGACCACCGAATATTGACTATTGAGTTACATCAAGTTTAAGACTCGAGAATTAGGTGATGATTAATTAATTGATGAACAGTCTGACTGGGTCATATTAAGGTAACGGGACCAAGCGAATTATGTTCCAAGAAGCTTATTTAAACAACTAGTAAAGTTACGGAGATGTATATGATCATTGTCCTATTTATAATGGTCGTGATCTTTCGGGAAGTTGGAAGTAAGTACATTCAATAAAAGGAATAGGACTTTTATAACTTATACTCGGTAAGGTTATCAGAGGACCTAAATGTGAGTTATAAGATATAACCATCGGAGATCTTAAAGCGGATTGGGAGGTTGCCTGTCGGCTAGCGCTCTTACCCATATTAGAAGGTGTCCACCCAGTGTTCCACGTGCCAGAGTTGAGAGAATACATATCGGATCCGAGATATGTCATCGGCTACGAGGATGTGACCGTCAAGCCTGATAATACTTTCGTGGAGTATCCGATACTAGATGCTTACGGTCTAAGTACATACATGTGTCACAAGAATTTAGTGGTTTAGCTGAAAAGCCGAGGGGGGCTACTTGAGAGACAAAGGATAGTATTAAGAGGAACTATCTTGGGCAACTACAAGACCGACGAGTTAGTTCTCGGTTTTGTTCTTCTGTGATTTTATGTGACTGATTTCTTGTGTTTCCATGTTTGAGTGTGATATTATTGTGTTAGATTTTTGGATGATTGGGTTATTGAGGATTGATTGTGTAGTTATAGTAATGATAACCCCTTCATAAGAAGCGGTCGATACACCTCATTATTGTTGTCACCCGCGACAACCTTAGATTATTTAAGTTTCGGGACGAAACTTGTTTTTTAGGGGGGAGTGATGTAATGCCCGAAAATTTTATTTTCAATAAATTCCGAGTCAAACAATAATTCGACCAGTTTGGACTTTTAGGTGATACTAGTATAGTAAATTCCGTTAATATGACTTACCAACAGGCCCATCAAGATGACAGACCAACAGGCCCATCAAGAAAGGCCCGTTGGGCCCATCAGGATATGAGAGTAAGGGTTTATGTTCTTTTATTTTTTTAGGGTAAGCTGCCATCACAAGAAACCTAAGCAGCTTTCTTCAACCGTCACTTTTGGGACCATCTTGCTGCACCGGCCGCACTGCTACACGTCGGACCGCCCCGCTCCACGCCAGACCGCCCTGCTACACGCCGGACCGCCCTGTCTCCTTCTCCTCTCCACCTCTCGCTCTCACCGCCGAACCCTTCTTTTCTTTCTTCTCCTTACCGCCGGACCTCCTTCCTCTTTCTTCTTCTCAACTGCCGCCTCCTCCCCTCATTCTTTTCTTCCGGTGCTATCTAAACCAACGGCCTCCCGCCTCTGCCCTTCGATCTTCGTACCACCGGACAAGAAGAAAGTGTTGCCGACGCCGAGCAAGAAGAACGTGCAGCGACGCCGGACTTTTCCTTCACCACAGACGGGTGTTGCAGACGGGTGCCTTGCCACCATCAGGACTTCCGCCGCTGCAGAACGCTGCCTGGATCTCGCTGTGTTGCAGATAGGTGTCTTGCAACCGTCAGGACTATCGCCGTCGTGCCTTGCTGTCGGTGACGGAACTGGGAGCCTTGCCGTCGAGTGTGAGTCTGTTTCCGTTGTTATGTACCGCTGAGTTGAGTCTGTTTGTGTTTGGTGTTGTGAAACCTAGATTTTCTAATTAGGGATTTTGTGGCTTTGGCATATTTAATTATGTGTATGTAACTTTGAAATTTGGGGTAAGTTTGTTGAGAATCCATGTGATGTAGTTAATCTATTTGGTTGTTGGTTAGATGATGTTGAATTGTGGTGATTAGGTTGAGATTTGTCGATATAAACCCTAATCTCGGATGTGAGGATCTTCTTGTGTCGGATTATGGTCTAGGATTATACGTATGTAATTATATATAACTTTCATGTTAATCGTACGTTAACCTTGTGGGCAATAGTTGGTGAGTTAGTTGAAGGAGTTAGGAAATCTAAGTTAGATAATTTTATTATTGGATTGATGATACGTACATATTAAGTAATCATGGTTGGAATGTAAAGGTGTGAGGATGTTTATGAGTGTAACCTAGGTAGATGTGAGTTGATTTGTAATTTTAGAGGAAGTAATGCTTGTGTGTGAATAATAGAGGTTCTTTGGAACTTTTGGGATTTCGTAGTAGGTTTAATTGACCTTAGTTAGTTTTGATGAGGAGCTTCAAAGTGGGAAAAAAACTTCCAACCTTAGTAGAACTTCTCTTTTTAGTGTTGGACATCATATATTTAGTTTAGAAGAAGTTTAAGAGTCTTCCTAGTACCTTTAGGGTTTTCCGATCCAAGGGGTAAAATCGTCTTTTCTCCAAGTGAGACTAGTTTAATTTTTCCTCTCAGATGATCGTTGTTAACTTAGAAGTGAAAACTTCTAAGGTGTTAGATATGTTATTGATACAAGTTTCATGTTATGATCAGGCATTTGATTTTAGACTCATATGGAGTCAAGGAATATTGCAGACTAAACTTGACCTGGTACAGGTAAGTCTCCGGACTTACTTAGCTCGTATTCTCTGTATTAGTTTCGATGCATGTTTGGTGGTGTGTGTGTTTATTGTTTACGTGTGTGATTCTGTTTATGTTATAACAACTAAACCGGTAATAGGACAACCGACTTTATATGTTGATATCTGGCCCAAGTGTATGATAACGGGTGGTGACCGCTTGTCCAGTCCAAAATGGGGATGACTGGGAGGTGCCTTGCGACCATTCCAACGGGTGATGCTGATCCGCATCAAGTACAAACCCGTTTGGTGAAAGGGGACAAGGGCGAGTGAATCTCGGGTCACGCCATAAGTGGAATAGTAAGGGATATGACTTAATAATAACAAAGAGATAATAAACCGGACATGTGTGTTTAGATCATGTTGTGTGTTATGATGCCTATGTGTGTGTCTGTGCCGATACCATGATTCTAATGCTTTGAATGCTAGCTAACGGTTTTATACCGATATTGTTGTAGTTGACTTGCAGGTTAGGGACGCGGCCGAGAGATCTGGAAGAGTGGGCAACCAGGGTCCGTACATTTTAGGATGGGTTTTGAGGGTTGTATTTATGTATGTTTATGGTATTATGTATGTCGTGTGTATAGCTTTTGCCTTTGGAGTTGTATCTCGGCTGGAGTCTTTCGTTGTTTTCTTTTGGGTTCATATCATTGCATAAAAAAATGAATTTCGGTTTTGCCTTTATTTGTGTCTTGTTGTAAGATCCGGTGAAATTGTTGTCAGGCTAAGGGTCGGGACCCATTGTGAGATTCCCGCCCGTAGCGCCCCGAGTCATGCGGATTCGGAGCGTTACACCGGCCCTTGCGAGCCTTCAGGCTCAGATGGCGGCTATGACGACCCAGCACCGGACATGGCAGTCCGATTACCAGCGAACTATGCTAGAGCAGCAGCAGAGCTGTCAGACCAGTTTTGCCACCTCCATGACCTCACACTTTGACCAGAGGCAGGAGGCCTGGCAGGCAGCCCAGCAGTAGCAGCTGGAGGCTCAGCAGCTGGCTTGGCAGGCCAGTTTTGAGACCTCTTTTGGCCGCCGGATGACTGCCCAGCAGGACCGCATTGATGACATCTACCGCCGGCAGGAGCACTTCTTCCGCAATTTCCCTTACCCACCGGAGGAGGGTCTAGGTGGTCCATCCGGACCACCCCACTGAGGGGTACATTTCTTTTCCTTCTCCCACATTTATTGTTCGCTCCAAACGGTGTGTGCAAGCTTTAAATTTATAACCCTAGATGTAAGCTTAAAACAAGGATGCGAACCCGCAGTGTACGGGTCAATCGTAGTAAAAAGCAAGGAATTCCAGGGGGTCGATCACAGGGACTTAGTGAAACAAAGTCGGAATAGGTAAGCTTTAGCAATTACTAACCACGAAAGCAATTAAAACAATCAAAGATGATAAAAGTCAATAAAGGAAATATGCAATTCTAGGGATCTAAGCATCTAGTTGTGGTTCCAACTCAAGATCTAAAGATAAGCGGACAAAGCTGAGGATTTTGCAAAGGGAAGGTGTTACTAAAATGGATTAGATCACCGGGTAAGTCTCACTAAACACTAATCCCAAACCGTAACTCCTATTACCGGGTAAGTCTCAAGGAATTAAGGTAAAGAACTATATCCTCAAACTAACACACCGCCTAAGGGAATAGAATCAACCTTTACCGGGTAAGTCTCAGGCTAACTCACATAGATGGGATGAAAGCACACTCAAACCCCAATAAAGGATAAACCTTTATTACCTACACTTATGATCTTAGGTAAACAAACAAAGGAATTACCGGGTAAGTCTCATCCTAGGCTTGTATTGAACCAGGAAAGGTGTAATAAGAATAGGATTTGGCAAGCTCCAACACTTAACTCTCAGTTTCGGATCAGATAAGTCACCTCGGTCAGCCAAATTCCACCCCGGCCGAGATGTTCATCGACTGAGCGAGATGCTTAGGGTTAAGGTAAAGACTCGAACTTTCAGGGTCCTACTGTGATTAAGATTATTCTATCATTGTTTTTCCCACAACCTTCAGCCAATCACCCTAGAATCACACAAAGAGATTAGCCACTCATCATCATGAAAGTATTAATCAAATATATGGGAAGAAAGAGAATAATTGAACAAGAAAACCTTAAGAGAAAGGCTTCAATAACTGAATCAATTATAAAACCAACAAGCGTTCCTTGGATAGAAATCCAACAAGACAATCAACAAAGAAGGGAATCTAAGATGATCTTACAAAAACCCTTCAAAAACCTATAAAAGTTATAGACTTTCTTCCTTCAACCTTCAAAAAGGTTCTTCAAATCTCCCAACTGGAGTATGGCTGCAGCGGATGTCTTTCGGTGTAAGCGGCTGTTCCGGCTGTATGTGGGATGTCGGATTTGTGGGAAATCCGACCCTTTTTATAGGAAAATTACTCTCCAAAGATAAGATATCTTAGAAAGATCTTTTCCCATAAAAATAGGTAAAATATATGGTCTATCTTATCTTCTTCCTTCCAGGAACCCAACCCAAAAATATAAGATCCTCTTTCCAAAGATAAAAGATCTCAGCCAAGAATAAAATATTCTCGCCGCGTCCCAGGTGTTCGCCTCGGTCGAGTCGACTCCTTTGGATCACCTCGGTCGAGGTGACTTTGTAGTCAACTGAGGTGAATCACAACTGAATGTGAAATCTCTCAAATCTGGTCCAAAGTGAATCTTTAATCTATGGCTATGCTTCCTGGATTCTTCCTTAAGCTCCTGAACGTAGCTCCAATGACTCCATAGCTCCTTTTGCTCCTTTTTGATGCAAAACGTGCCATTTTACCTACGATTACAACAAAACTAGGTGTAGACCTCGATTCCCGCAAAGGTAGATGAAACGACAATATAATCACATAATATACATACAAACATGCAGATTATTGAAGATAAAACGTCTAAACAAACCCCAAAATATAGACAATAATTCATGCTATCAAAATACCCCATACTTAGCCCTTGCTTGTCCCCAAGCAAGTTCCGCATATAAAATACAAGATAGAATGGATTATAAGTCATAAAGATCAATGAAAAAGTCTTTCAAAAACATTTTAATGGTGTGCTACAATCATAGATCACTCTAAGAGGATACTTCATGGAGTTTAAAATCAAAACATGTTTAAAACATTTTATAAATATAAGAAAGTTGTTCATCTTTGCATAAAATTATAGAATGCATAATAAATCATAATTATCGAAATTAATCATGCATAATCCAGTTTAAACCACGAAGTCAATCAACAAGCTCGAGGTCTCAAGGGCTTCCCAAAAGAAAGGTCAAGAAACGTGTAGGGTAGGGATGTATATAAGGTAATGTGGTGCTAGAATCCGGGAATAGGATCTTTCTTCACTTTACTTGAACTTCAACATCTTCCACCCATAAGCTTTGCTTATTTCACACTTTTCCTTTTTTTACTTTACTTTTTGGGATGCATGGACAGAGGTGCACAATAACCGAAGCCTAGGAAATCAGCAATCATCAATTTCTTGAGATGCATCAAACCCTTGATGCACATACCATGACCCGTTAGGAATATCGCTCAATCCGACTTTGGCAAGACACAAACACCCGGCTATGTGAATGGTGCCGAGTTACTCATCATCATGATTGACTTCCCCAAACCTATTTATTGCTTTCTAACACTTTCACTTCCAGCCAACTTCTCAACTTTTACTTCACTTGCTTTCACCACTTTGCTTGCTTCCAAATTCCCGGATAGGTAAAGGGAGGCAAAAATGTATATGAGGGGCTAAGCATGATCAAGAAGAAGAAGAGAGAAGAATGAATTGCCTTGTCTTTCCAGGAAGAAAGTGAGAGAACTCATAATGTGGTGTCAACCTTCAAATTCAACATAATTTGGATAAAAACAAAGTATTAAACATGCCAAAAATTTCAAACAAAGCATTTAACAACTTAAACATATCATAAAACCTTTCAAACATATAAAGATTTCAAAACCAGTCAGTAAACAGGATCTTCACTGAGATCATATCCAGATAAGAAGCATAAAACGTTCCGAAAACTCTCAGTTAAACCACCTCGGTCGAGGTGTTCTTAGGTCAACCGAGGTGAAGCACCTCGTTTGGCCAGAACTGTCCCGGTCGAGGTCAAAATTTTTTTTTCTAAACCAGTTTTTGACGTTTTTCTCAATCAAATAACCTGTATGTATGCATGTAATCTCAGATAAAACCATAGAAGCAAAATAAAGCATAAATATCCGATAATGTCGAGTCATACATCACATAAGTCATAAAATACATAAACACCCCATACTTGGGACACACTGTCCCAGTGGGTCAGAATAAGTCTAAAGAAAATAAAGTACTCACCGGACTAAGCTGAGCTGCATAATAAATAAGAAAGAAAATCCTGCAGGCTCTCAATGATCGCGATTCGGTGGTGGTGGTGGTGGTGCGTACGGATACTGGGATGGGTCAAATGGATAACCCATAGTCTGCTGAAACTGGATCTCCATCATCCGGCGCTGATAGTGTTGGCCCTCTAGCATCTGATGAGTCAAGCGGTCGATCTCTCGGCGCTGGTCAGCAAATCTCTCATGGATGTCCACAGTAAGGGCAGCATAGGAGTCTATCATCTGATCCGTCAGATCATCGATCCGATGGTGAGCCTCTGGATCTCTCTATCGGCGTACCCTACGCCTAGCAGGTCGTACTGGTGATGCAGCCGGCGCGGTCTCAGTCTCGTCATCGTCCAAGTCAATGACCGGCACACTAGTCCCAGCAGTATCAGTCCCTGTATCCATAGGAACTCCACCATCCCTATCATCATCATCATCATCAGTCTCCTCAACCTCATCCTCCTCATCTGGTGCAACTGCTGCCTCTCTCGTATCCTCCATCAGTTGGATCCAAGCAGTCTGTCAATAGTGTGGATCATACACAGAGAACTGGGGTGACCATCTGATCCCCTGTGGTGTAGTAGGCTCCCATGGCATAGCTATGTACGGCGTAGTGAGTCCTCGAAGAACCAGTATCCTCCGAGTAATCATCTCCTGAAGTCCTAGCGGCTTGGCAGCCGCTACCATGGTACATGTGCTGAGATCCATATCCTGGTAACTCGCTATGTGAGTCACAATGCCTCCGCAGCAGATATTTCCCTTCGCCTTGGCCTTGATCTTATGCAGATCCTCTGCTAGCATCAAGCCAAAGTCTAGAATCCCTCAAGTCACCATGCAGTATAGGCTGAGCAGCTCCCCCTGTCTGACCTTCTGGGGCATCTCAGTACGCGCCAGAAGAGTCTCACTGAAAATCCTGTGAGCTAACCTAAAAGCTAGGTGAAATATAATACGCTCCCTGGAGTCTCCAGAGCGCCATCTATCTATGTGCTCAACTACATGAGCAATCTGACCCCAGAACTCCCTAGCTACGGCTCGGGAGGGAAAATCAACAGCAGTCGGAGCCGGGAAACCAAAGATGTCCCGCCAGTACTCTAAAGGAACTAAGAAGTTCCGGTTCATCAACCGGTACTTCACAGAACACTATGTGGGAAAGTAGGTGAAGGAGCTAACAAAATCCATAGTCGGCTCTAAGTAGGCAGGTGCGCGGATCTCAGTGAACTGATCGAGCCCCACCATAGAAATCATACGTCTCAGGTCTCCATCCACATGGAGACAATCAAATGCAAAAATATCCAGGAAGCGAGGTGCAATCACTGGACGGGTCGCGATGCGGTCATAGTCGACCTGGTGTCTCTCGTGGATCACCGGTCTAGTAGGTCTGGAGGAAGAAGAAGAAGGGGAAGGAGAGGATCTGTCCCTCAGGACCAGCTGTCTATCTGAACTCATCTCTCAAACAACCTGTCAGATCACCTCGTTCGGCCTGACAACTCTCAAGAACACCTCGGCCGAGGCACAAGCCGACTGGACCAAGGCGAAGAACTGCACGACTAATTTCCTCAAAAATCCAGTTCTTTTCCCCCAAAATCACTACAACTGGTTCCTATGGGGTACTTAATCTGTTTCTCAGCAAATGCAGGGCAACCAAAGCCCAATTTGAAGGAAAACAATGGAGAAGAACGAGGTTAGGGTTTTTTTCGATATTTACCCCGATTCGGTCAATTCAGTTCGTTATTCTCGCAGATTAGCACTTGCACTGTGATCCTCTATCCTTTCTTAGCGGTTTGGAAGCGAGAATCGTCGAAAACGAGCGAAGAATGGCGAAGTAAGGCGAAGGGAGTGCCGCGGTCGAGGAGAAGGTAAAGGAGGAAAGAGAAATCTCAGCCCCCTTTTATACCCTTTTCTGGAACTGCTGTCACCTCGGTCGAGGTGGTCTCGACTGGACCGAGGTGGTACGGACCGAGGTGGATCTTCAGAAACCCTAGTCGCCTCGGTTGCTCAAGAATCATCTCGGTCGAGGTGCTGTGACAGCAACCGAGATGTGTCTCAGTCAAACTCCGTCTTCTCAAATTCTCGAACTTCTGTCTTTCCAGTTGTACTCCTGGTTTGTATTCCTTCCTTAGATGTCACCTGTTGTCTGTCTAGGACGCCAAAAACAAAACAAAGCAAAGCAAAAGCAAACTATCTAAGCTAGACTAGAAAAACGGAAAAGAAAGCAATACCTTGGGTTGCCTCCCAAGAAGCGCTTGATTTAAGGTCGCTAGCTGGACCATACGGCGTCTCTCATACGAGGTATAGTGGTGCAACCTCCTCAACCGGAACTTCCGGTTTGTATTTCTTAAGTCTATGACCATTATGCTTGAAGCTTCCACTTGTTTCGCCCCATATCTCAACTGCACCATAAGGAAAAACATGTTTCACAACATAAGGTCCGGTCCATCTAGATTTCAACTTACGTGGAAAGAGGCGGAGGCGGGAGTTGAAGAGTAGAACTAAGTCTCCTTCTTTAAGCTCCTTAGGGATGATACGCTTGTCATGCCATCTCTTTGTCCTTTCCTTATAGATTTTGGCATTTTCATAAGCGTTCAAACGCAACTCCTCCAGCTCATTGATATCCAATAGCCGCTTCTCGCCGGCTTCCTTAATGTTGAAGTTCAACCATTTGATCGCCCAATATGCTTTGTGTTCTAACTCAACGGGAAAATGACAAGACTTCCCATATACCAAATTATAAGGGGTGGTACCAATGGGAGTCTTAAATGCGGTCCTGTAGGCCCAAAGAGCCTCATCCAATTTCATGGACCAATCCTTCCTTGTCCTAGAGACGGTCTTCTCCAAAATTGCTTTGATTTCTCTATTCGAGATCTCAACCTGTCCACTAGTTTGAGGGTGATAAGGGGTTGCTACCTTGTGGGTAACCCCATACTTCGATAGAAGTGCCTTAAACTTCCGGTTGATGAAATGCGTTCCTCCATCGCTGATGATGATGCGTGGAGTTCCAAAACGTGGAAAGATAGTCCTGTTAAAGAACTTCACAACCACCTTGGCGTTGTTAGTGGGAGAAGCCATGGCTTCAACCCATCTAGAGACGTAATCAACTCCTAGAAGGATATAGAGCTTTCCTCCGGAGGATGGGAAAGGTCCCATGAAGTCTATCCCCCATACATCAAAGATTTCCACCTCTTGAATGTTATTAAGTGGCATTTCATTCCTCCTAGATAAGTTCCCTGTTCTTTGGCATGCATCACAAGAGACAACAAACGATTGCACATCTTTAAATAATGTAGGCCAAAAGAAACCGGAACGTAATACCTTAGCGTACGTTTTGTTGGCGCTAGCATGTCCTCCACAAGGAAGTGAATGGCAATGCCGTATGACGCTATTAACTTCATCTTCCGGAATGCATCTTTGAAGCATCCCATCCGGCCCGCGCTTGAATAGCAGCGGTTCATCCCAGTAGTAATAGCGTACGTCCTTGAAGAATTTCTTCCTTTGAGAGTACGTCAATCCGGGCGGTATTTCCTGGCAAACAAGATAATTCACAATATCAGCATACCAAGTCCTTTATTATCAGAAAGTTGGTGAATAGAATGTTCCACCAACTGAGGATGAATGTCAGAGAAAGGAGTAAGAAGTTTGTTATTTTCAGCAGTCTCATTTGACATCATCTCGCCTTCGACCTCAGTCGAGGCGCAGAGGCGCTGACCGAGATGTTCTTCAGTCGCCTCGCTTGGTCCAGAAAGTGCCTCGGTCGAGGTACTGTAACTGGAACCGAAATTAGAGATCTTCGTCTCCTGGATTAGTTTCTCAGTTTTAGCTCTTGGATCTTCTTCCAGTGCCTTTAAGCTCCGTATATCTGCATCACAAGAGGCATCTATACCTACCTCCATTAAACTAAAACTAATAACTCTTTCAAGTGGATCGTTAATAAGGATAGAGCTCACCAATTCTCTTGATTCTTCTTCATCATAGATGTTGAAGATATCATCTCCTAGCTGCTCTCCTTTCATAGCCGCAAGTAATGCGAACTCCACTTCATCTCCGCCAATGTTGAATTTCAACTTGGCGTTCTTACAATCCACATTGCAACCCGAAGTTGCTAGAAATGGCCTCCCGAGAATGATAGGAACAGGATAATCTGTGGGAATATCAAGTACAACGAAGTCTATAGGTAAATAGAAGTTACCTAACTTGACCGGAACGTCTTCCAAAATGCCCACGGGATGGGTAATGGAGCGGTCCGCCATGTATAATAGAATCTTCACCGGCTTGGGTTCTCCAAGTCCGATCTTAACATATAGCTCCAGCGGAATGATGCTCACGCTGGCTCCTAGATCACATAAGGCTTCACAAGTGACATCCCCAACTTGAATGGGAATGCAAAATGAGCCGGGATCTCTCAACTTGGGTGGCATCTTCTCCTTCATGATCTGAATAAGCTCCGAGGATTTAGATGTCATCCTTACTTCACCAAAGTCTTCCAGTTTCCTCTTCCTTGATAGGATCTCTTTTAAGAACTTCCCATAGGCAGGCATCCCTAGAATAGCATCAAGGAAAGAAATGTTAATGTGTAGTTTATTCATCAAGTCAAGGAACTTACCAAAGTGCTTGTCTAGATGTGTTTTGGCCCTTGACTGGGGGAATGGAAGTGGTGGTTTATATGCAGGAGGTGGAACATAAACTTCAGTTTTCCCCTCCGCTTTCTGTGGCTCCACCTCGGTTGGCATCTCGGCCGAAGTGTTCTTTGACTGCACCTGGACCGAGGTGGTCTTCGTCGGTACTGGCACCGACCGAGGCACTGGATCTACAGTCTTCAGTCCACTCCTTGTCGTTATGGCCATGATCTGGCCCTTAGGGTTGCTTTCCGTTCTTGCTGGAAGCTTCCCTGGATCTCTTGGCGTTTCGTTCGCCCTACTGGCAAGTTGTTGTTCAAAGGCTTTTTGAGCCTTCGAAAATGAAGTCATGGATGTCTCCATAGCACTAAGCTTGATCAAGATGGCCTCCAGCACTGCGTCTTTCTTTTTCTGGCTGGGACGAACTTGATCCTTGCCCCTGGCTCTTTAATGGAGTAGAGGAAGAAGAAGGGGAAGAGAGGAAAGGATTAGAGGAATCGTTAGAATTGGAGTTAGAATGATTGTTACCCGAATTTTGGTTGTTCGCCCTCCAATTATTGTTGTTGGATCCTCTATTGTTGTTGTAGTTGTTGTTCCGAGAACCGTTGTTGTTGTTACGGTATCCATTGTTGTTATTCCTTGATCCTTGATCTTCCTTCTTGGTTTGAGCAACCAAGAGTTCCTTCAATTGTTTCACGTCATTCTTCAAAGACGTGAGTTGATTGTTGTTAGGCGGAGCATCTTAAAAGTTAACTCTTTTAACTCCACCTTCAGCTCCTTGGTAGGTATATTTCTCCATATGCAAAGCTTGCTTCTCTATAAATTCCCAAGCTTCGTCAATCGCCATGTCCATAAATGTACCGGCGGATAGTAGTTGGAGGTTGAACTGGGTGCTTCCGTCCAGTCCCTTGATGTATATCTCCAACAACTCTATCTTTGGAATCCCATGATGTGGGTAATCCAAAAGAATGTCTTTAAACCTCTCCCATGACTTGGACAAGCTCTCCTTGTCCTTCATAATGAATGCATTAATCTTCCCTCTCATTTCAGCGGTCTTAGAGGGGGGAAAGAATTTAGTCAAGAATTCCGTAGTCATCTCCTCCCAAGTACTGATTTTTCCTGGGGGAAGAGATTGATACCAAGTAAGAGCTCTATCTTTTAAAGAAAAGTAAAAAGGTCTTAGCTTGTAGTTGTTGTTTTCTATTCTTGAGGGTCTCAAGGTCTCCATCAAGATCTCATAGTTTTGCAGATGTTGATGCGGAGACTCCTTCTCTAGCCCTCCGAACTGGCATTGGCGAATCATGGAAAGAACTTGCGGTCGAAGTTCGTAGTCATGGTCCGCCGGATCTCCTAGGTTCACTCCAGGACGCCTCAGTTGTTGATTGGGGTCCATCCTTTGCCCTAGGGTTTGCGGGATTCCTGCAAAAAGAGCGCCTCGGACTGGTATCCGAGGTGGAAGTACCTCGGCCGGGGCATCAGGTACTGGGACCTGCCTCGGTCAAGGATCTGGTACTGGGACCTGCATCGGTCGAGGATCGGGAACTGGGTCTTCCCTCGGTCGAAGTAGATACTGGTCTCGTAAGGCTGCCATATCTGCTTCGATCGCTTCAGTCCTGGTGCGAGTTTCTTCTTTCTCTTGCCTCATTTCTTCCCTGCTGAGGCGTAGCTGTTCTAACGCCTCCTTCAATTCGGCCTCAAGATCGCGATTGTCTTGGTTGGCCATCTTCGTGTTTGCCACTTAGCGTGCGTGCAAATAAGCTTTAAATTTATAAAACTAGAAATCAAGCAAGCGAACCCGCAGTGTACGGATCGATATAGTTAAGCAAGAATTCCAGAGTATCGAACACAGGGATTTGGGGGGTTAAACCCAGTTATAGATTATCAAGCAAGTAAATGTATGAAGCTTTTCAAATTATTGGGAAAACAACAATCCTAAAGATCCAGGAATCCAGCTGTGGTGATCGATTCAAGATATACTAAAGATATAAGGACAGAGTTGAGGGTTGCAAAGGTATACGAATGTAAGGTAATCGTACGGTGAAGTTCCAAAAACCTTATATGACCTACCTAAAGACGCTCTCTATAAAGGTTGTTGAGGCTTCAGTATAGAAAGGATCTAAAGGTAAGAATTAATGTCAAATACCCAAACTTACAATCCAAGGATCAAGACTAACTAAACCGATTAAGGTTGTGACACTCAGAATCAAGGTAGAGGTTGTTGAGGCTTCACTACGACCTAGAAAAGGCAAGCCAAGACTAAGTTAAAGCAAATCTTTAACTTTGGATTAAAGTAAAAGCAAGTTCGTAAACTGACACAAAATTACGGGTAGTTCTTGAGTTCCACGGCCTTGGAAGCTCAAGAACAGACTGTGGATTAGGTTCGTCGGCGATTCTCTCTAACTCTCAGGGTCCAATCTGTTTACGATCAATCTATCATCATCTAAGCCACAACTATCAACCCTTCACCTTAGAATTGCTAAAGGGTTTTAGCCAACAACAGTCATATTGATATCAAATTCAGGATTAAAAGAATGAAAGATGAAAACTTCCGAAAACCTTGAATAAATCTCAAGTCAATCTCAAATCTACAAATCAAGAACAATAACGTCAATAGATTTGGAATAACACAAACAATCACGAATCTTAGATAAGAAGGAAGAACGGGATGTCAATCCGTCTTCTAATCAAACCTAAATATGAAGCGTAATCTCCTTACGAACAATCTTCCAAATCTTCACTCTTCCCGTCAATCCGGAAATCGCAATAGGCAAAGCGCAAATCTCTCAACGACGATCTCCCCAAAAGCGTAAAACTAGGGTAAGTCCAAGTGTAAGCGAAGGTGACGGAATCTCTCTTCTTCCGTCCTTTTATAGTGTAAGATAAAATATAAGCCCGGCCCATTGCGTAGAAGATCGTGGCTTAAAATATTGCGTAAAAGATCGCCAAGATCACGGTCGTGGAAGGGTTCCACGCCCATAATTTAGAGCGTGGAATTTGGTCACGGTTTGTCACAACCCTCCACGGCCATGTAAGTTGCTGGAATGCACCACGCTTCTCTTGCCAAGGTTCCACGGCCGTGGACTTGAACGTGGAATCTAATACGACCGTATTTCAGAGCGTGGTTTAGAGGTAGTTCGTGATTTTCCTTAGCCTCGTGCTATTCTTCAAGTTAGCACCATCCTTAGCTCCTAGAGATGTCTCAATCCTTGGACATGCTCAATCAAACTCCATTCCTTCTCAATCCGTTCGGAATTAGCTCTTAATTGCCTACAATCAACACAAAGCTTATGTAGACCTCTATATCGACAAAATAGATAAACTAACTCACAAATACTTCAATGCTTTATCAATGACTACCAATATGGATGGAATACACTTAGAAAACGTGCCTAAAATATCACAATATTTCATGCTAACACTTCGCTTCTCTCAAGCGTCGTTTATATGTCTTTTCTGGTTCGGGATCGTAAGGAACGATTTCCTTCCCAGCGCGGGTTCTTCGCATAAACCTAAGAAAAGAACCTGCGAAAGTCACTCAAGTAGAGTGGTTAGTAGACACGGGGGCAAGTGCCCCAAAAGCGTACCGCAACCGGCTCGGTCTAGACCAAGTCCCCGGCAATGGCGCCAAAAACTTGTTCGCTCCAAACGGTGTGTGCAAGCTTTAAATTTATAACCCTAGATGTAAACTTAAAACAAGGATGCGAACCCGCAGTGTACGGGTCAATCGTAGTAAAAAGCAAGGAATTCCAGGGGTCGATCACAGGAACTTAGTGAAACAAAGTCGGAATAGGTAAGCTTTAGCAATTACTAACCACAAAAGCAATTAAAACAATCAAAGATGATAAAAGTCAATAAAGGAAATATGCAATTCTAGGGATGTAAGCATCTAGTTGTGGTTCCAACTCAAGATCTAAAGATAAGCGGACAAAGCTGAGGTTTTTACAAAGGGAAGGTGTTACTAAAATGGATTAGATCACCGGGTAAGTCTCACTAAACACTAATCCCAAACCGTAACTCATATTACCGGGTAAGTCTCAAGGAATTAAGGTAAAGAACTATATCCTCAAACTAACACACCACCTAAGGGAATAGAATCAACCTTTACCGGGTAAGTCTCAGGCTAACTCACATAGATGGGATGAAAGCACACTCAAACCCCAATAAAGGATAAACCTTTATTACCTACACTTATGATCTTAGGTAAACAAACAAAGGAATTACCGCGTAAGTCTCATCCTAGGCTTGCATTGAACCAGGAAAGGTGT
The DNA here is from genome assembly GCA_033239045.1 of Fagopyrum esculentum. Lineage (NCBI taxonomy): Eukaryota > Viridiplantae > Streptophyta > Magnoliopsida > Caryophyllales > Polygonaceae > Fagopyrum > Fagopyrum esculentum. The sequence continues at coordinate 31,729,018 of BSUD01000001.1, read as the reverse complement.
AATAAGAATAGGATTTGGCAAGCTCCAACACTTAACTCTTAGTTTCGGATCAGATAAGTCACCTCGGTCAGCCAAATTCCACCCCGGCCGAGATGTTCATCGACTGAGCGAGATGCTTAGGGTTAAGGTAAAGACTCGAACTTTCAGGGTCCTACTGTGATTAAGATTATTCTATCATTGTTTTTCCTACAACCTTCAGCCAATCACCCTAGAATCACACAAAGAGATTAGCCACTCATCATCATGAAAGTATTAATCAAATATATGGGAAGAAAGAGAATAATTGAACAAGAAAACCTTAAGAGAAAGGCTTCAATAACTGAATCAATTATAAAACCAACAAGCATTCCTTGGATAGAAATCCAACAAGACAATCAACAAAGAAGGGAATCTAAGATGATCTTACAAAAACCCTTCAAAAACCTATAAAAGTTATAGACTTTCTTCCTTCAACCTTCAAAAAGGTTCTTTAAATCTCCCAACTGGAGTATGGCTGCAGCGGATGTCTTTCGGTGTAAGCGGTTGTTCCGGCTGTATGCGGGATGTCGGATTTGTGGGAAATCCGACCCTTTTTATAGGAAAATTACTCTCCAAAGATAAGATATCTTAGAAAGATCTTTTCCCATAAAAATAGGTAAAATATATGGTATATCTTATCTTCTTCCTTCCAAGAACCCAGCCCAAAAATATAAGATCCTCTTTCCAAAGATAAAAGATCTCATCCAAGAATAAAATATTCTCGCCGTGTCCCAGGTGTTCGCCTCGGTCGAGTCGACTCCTTTGGATCACCTCGGTCGAGGTGACTCTGTAGTCAACCGAGATGAATCACAACTGAATGTGAAATCTCTCAAATCTGGTCCAAAGTGAATCTTTAATCTATGGTTATGCTTCCTGGATTCTTCCTTAAGCTCCTGAACGTAGCTCCAATGACTCCATAGCTCCTTTTGCTCTTTTTTGATGCAAAATGTGCCATTTTACCTACGATTACAACAAAACTAGGTGTAGACCTCGATTCCCGCAAAGGTAGATGAAACGACAATATAATCACATAATATACATACAAACATGCAGATTATTGAAGATAAAACGTCTAAACAAACCCCAAAATACAGACAATAGTTCATGCTTGTACGGTTCATTGAGTTGTTTTTGGAGATTGTTTTTGCATTGTTGAATTCAGTTTGATATTCAGGAAAAAAAAAAAGAAAAAAAGAAAAAGCCAAAGAAGTGAAAAAAGGCATGGAAATCCTTGGATAAACCGAAAACCCAAAAGGGCGGTTTAGGTAAAAAGAAGGTAGTCCGACCAACCTTAGGTTGGTGCAAAATTGGACTTGAGGGATGTGAGTTAAAGTGAGAAAAGAAGAAGAGTGGTAAGGTGAAAACCCGAAAGGGCGCCTTGGCAAAATGAGCGACATCGAGCGTAGGTTTCCCTTCCGGCGTTTTGGCGACATAAGAAGGGGAGTCATAAGGAAGTTGTCCGGGTAGGCCACTCTTGGAGCGATAAGGATGGTAGTATTTCTTTTTCTCACATTTCCTCTCTTTTCCTTCTTTCTTTCTTGGCTTTTCTCTTGTTTTTCATTGTCTTTCTGCTTGCTCATGCTTCCTGAGGCCTTTGAGTCTAGTTGATGTCATTTGTTTTTACTCGGGACGAGTAAAAGGTCTAAGTATGGGGGAGTTTGATAGGTGATGGAATCACTATCAATTAGGGTAGTTTTTAGAGTCTTTTTATTGCATTAGTGTCGGTTTATGCTACTAACTCCTTGGTCCAGAAGAAGAAGATTAAAAGAAGCTAAAGAAGGAGTTATAAGCACTTAGGAGTGAAGATCGATCACGAAGCAAAGCTTCTGTTTCCTCACCGCCCCAGCGGGTCCTTGCAACCGCCCCTGCGGGTGACGCCTTACATCGGAGCGCTCCCTGCGCCTTCACCAGCGCCAACCATGAAGCGTGTCACCGCCCCTGCGCCACTCCTTGGCTCCCCTGTGGTGTCCTCCATTGAAGAAACGAAGACCAGCTCCCTGCGTCTTCCACTGCGGCGCTGTCTGCGCCTCAACATGGGAGCTGGAAGACGAAGAGGCTGTGTCACCGCCCCTGCACTGACATAGGGATGCCCCGGCGGCTTGGCATCGGAAACGCCAGGAAAGCGAAAGGCAGACGTTGAAGTGCATTGAAGATCCACCCCAGCGGAATTGTGTAGCCGCCCCAGCGGCTCTGAAGAAGATCAACCGATTCTGCCTAAACCGCCCCTGCGGTTCCTGAAGGCCGCCCCTGCGGTTTAACGCCAGAAGCTTTACTCCGGTTGTTTACACCACCTTTATGGCATTTAAGGTGACTGTTTTGGGCCGGCCATTTACTCCTATTTAGTGTCTTTTATAGCATAAATAGTCTTTGGTTGATGCTAGAAGGAGCCATCTTATCATCTTGTTAATCAACAAAATTATCCACTTAGATTGTCTTGCTACCTTGTAATGAGTTGCTAACTCCCTTACTACATTGGGTTGGTTTGAAGTTGCATTGTTACTTTGGTTGTAAGTTCTTTATAATATAAGTTTTCATTCAGTAATACTTTTTGTTTCCTTGATCTCCATTGTCTAATTGCATGTTTACTATTGCTTGAGATTGATCACCTTAGGTTCTAAAGTGCATGTAAACAACTAGGATTAATAGGTTCCGGGTTTGGGTCTATAATCTAGTAGCAACTTTAAGTAATAACGGGTTGTGATTACTTAAAGAAAAGGAACACAAATATAAAGACAAGTTTAACGGTTTTAATCTTCTCTTTATATCCCTTAGTCTTTGTTTGAAAGCTAACTTGTTATTTGTTCTTGTAGGTTTACGGAACTTTAACCTGTTAAGTTGTGTTGATGCCGGTTGGCTCAACACATATATACGATCGAGACGGGAGATTACTTGAAAACTTGTAAAAGGAACTCACCAAAGTAGCAATTGCATGCTTAGAATCAACCTAGTGTAGATTTACCCATCATTGTCTTACTTGTCGCATTAATCGTTTTCATAAGTTTTTGTGCATCAATTCAACCAAACCCCCCCCCCCCCTTGTGTCACTTGTCACTATAATCGATAATTGCAACTAAAACACCTTAACTCTCTTGGGTTCGACCCTTACCTAATCACTATACTTGTTCTTAGTGCTAAGTCGGGATTTACTTTTGATTGGGTATAGACGACCATAGAAATACCTTCGGTCACTCCTATATATAGGGTGGTTTTGTCTCATAATATTTGATCCAGAATAAAGTTATTGATAAACATGTTGTGTTATCCCTTGTGGTGTCGACCGTCGTCTTCACGGAGTGAAGAGAAAATCTGAGTAAGAGACGTCTTACTTGCCTCGCTTGGACTTGTTTGAGTGTGTTCTACGTGTAAACGACGTAAGCAGGTCCTTCAACAAGCAACAAGCAAACCTCGAAGTGATTTAGAGTCTTTGTAACCCTTTGTGTGTGGAGTAACGGGAGGAGTTCTACAAGGATTCGTTAGTTGTGTGTTATGTGCCATCGCGTCGTAATGTTTCTCTAGATTGTTTCCTAGGGTTCAACCTTGATCTACCTTTCCATTTATTTTATTCGTGCCACTTTTGTTTCTCTTTTTTTACTTTTTCTATCGAGTTTCAAGCGTCAAAAGATCGGGCAAACTACATGGGCGAATACCCCGTATCATTTCTTTTCTTTCCTTGTCATATAACATAAGAACCGACATCAGCTTGTCTTAACAATTGACAGGTGGTCGTGGTACAAATGATTTTCCCCGGTCTATTAGGGTGACAACCTTTAAACACGTGTATTGTTCTACCTTCAGCTATGACGGTGACTGTTCTCTTTTAAAGATTCGTCATCTCATGAATTCGAATGATTCACTTCCGACTTCTGAATCTTGGAGCCTTGGTTAAGCAACCTTCCAATTTTAATTCCTTTTTCCACCTTGAGTTCATGGTAGTAATAATCTTTAAGGTCTTGCACTTATGTACCGCCATAAGGGTCTTAACTGGAAGACTTAATCATGCCTCAAAATAACCGGTCCTGTCATCTTTTTCACTTTCTTAGATATCCCTAACATAGGGCTAAAGCTCATGTACCTTGCATTAGCTTGTACCATAGGCATTATTTCTTCAAGTAGGTGTAGAAACTTATACTTCACTTTCTTTTGCGACTTCAATCAGATAAACGGAGGTTCTTATTCTCAATCTTCCATATACCTCTTGCACGACTCGTGCTATCTTCATAACTTTAACAATTCGCTCTTTTCAAATTCTTGTCATCCATGGATATACTTCAGATGCGGAGGACAAGCAAGGGCTAAGTATGGGCTAAGTAAACGGAGGTTCTTATGATTGTAGCACACCATAAAAATGTTTTGAAAGACTTTTCATTGATTTTCTTGACTTATAATCCATTCTATCTTTCCTTTTATATGCGGAACTTGCTTGGGGACAAGCAAGGGCTAAGTATGGGGTATTTCGATAGCATGAATTATAGTCTATATTTTGGGGTTTGTTTGGACGTTTTATCTTCAATAATCTGCACGTTTGTATGTATATTATGTGATTATATTACCATTTCATCTACCTTTGCGGGAATCGAGGTCTACACCTAGTTTTGTTGTAATCGTAGGTAAAATGCCACGTTTTGCATCAAAAAGGAGCAAAAGGAGATATGGAGTCATTGGAGCTACATTCAGGAACATAAGGAAACTTCCAGAAAGCATAGCCATGGATTAAAGATTTACTTTGGACCAGATTTGAGAGATTTCACATTCAGTTGTGACTCACCTCGGTTGACTACAGATTCACCTCAACCGAGGTGATCCAGAGAAGTCGACTCGACCGAGGCGAACACCTGGGACGCGGCGAGAATATTTTATTCTTGGCTGAGATCTTTTATCTTTGGAAAGAGATCTTATATTTTTGGGCTTGGCTCCTGGAAGGAAGAAGATATGCTAGATCATATATTTTACCTATTTTTATGGGAAGAGATATTTCTAAGATATCTTATCTTTGGAGAGTAATTTTCCTATAAAAAGGGTCGGATTTCCCACAAATCCGACATCCGCTATCACCTCGCTTACACCTACTACACCGCAGCAACCATACTCCAGTTGGGAGATTTGAAGAACCTTTTTGAAGGTTGAAGAAGGAAGTTTATAGCTTTTATAGCTTTTGAAGGGTTTTTGTAAGATCATCTTAGATTCCCTTCTTTGTTGTTTTGTCTTGTTGGATTTCTATCCAAGGAACGCTTGTGTTATATAATTGATTCGGTTATTGAAGCCTTTCTCTTAAGGTTTTCTTGTTCAATTATTCTCTTTCTTCCCATATATTTGATTAATACTTTCATGATGATGAGTGGTTAATCTCTTTGTGTGATTCTAGGGTGATTGGCTGAAGGTTGTGGGAAAAACAATGATAGAATGATCTTAATCACAGTAGGACCCTGAAAGTTCGAGTCTTTAACCTTAACCCTAAGCATCTCGCTCAGTCGATGAACATCTCGGCCGGGGTGGAATTTGGCTGACCGAGGTGACTTATCTGATCCGAAACTGAGAGTTAAGTGTTAGAGTTTGCCAAATCCTATTCTTATTACACCTTTCCTGGTTCAATGCAAGCCTAGGATGAGACTTACCCGGTAATTCCTTAGTTTGTTTAACTAAGATCATAAGTGTAGGTAATAAAGGTTTATCCTTTATTGGGGTTTGAGTGTGCTTTCATCCCATCTTTGTGAGTCAGCCTGAGAGTTACCCGGTAAAGTTTGATTCTATTCCCTTAGATGGTGTGTTAGTTTGAGGTTATAGTTCTTTATCTTAATTCCTTGAGACTTACCCGGTAATAGGAGTTACGGTTTTGGATTAGTGAGTAGTGAGACTTACCCGGTGATCTATTCCACTTTAGTAACACCTTCCCTATGCAAATATCTCAGCTTTGTCCGCTTATCTTTAGATCATGAGTTGGAACCACAACTAGATGCTTTAATCCCTAGAATTGCATATTTCCTTTAGGGGGATATTATTTACACGGTCCAAGATTTCGTTAACGCACCACTCATACGCAATGCGTGACCGTCACGGTCACGCATTGCGTAACCGTAAAAAAAAAATAAAAAAAATAAAAAAAAAAATTTCTGACATCACGGTTACGCAATGCGTGACCGTAAAGGTGTCTGATTTTTTATTTTTTTTCGGGTTAGACTTCATGTAGAAAATTATCAGATCCGGAACCCGTAAAGCTCACGGTTACGGGATCCGTAACCGTGTCCAAAAGTTCACGGTTACGCATCCCGTAACCGTGAACTTTTGGTCACGCATACGGATCACGTAACCGTGACATTGTCACGGTTACGGGATCCGTATGCGTGGTGCAATAACGAAATCTTGAACCGTGCGAATACGACTTCCGTTCCTTTATTGACTTTTATCATCTTTGATTGTTTTAATTATTTTGTGGTTAGTGATTGCTAAAGCTTACCGTAATTGGACTTTGTTTCACTAAGTCCTTGTGATCGACCCTTGGAATTCCTTACTTTTTACTACGATTGACCCGTACACTACGGGTTCGCATCCTTGTTTTAAGCTTACGTCTAGGGTTATAAATTTAAAGCTTGCACACACCGTTTGGAGCGAACAAGTTTTTGGCGCCGTTGCCGGGGACTTGGTCTAGACCGAGCCGGTTACGGTTTGCTTTTGGGGCACTTGCCCCCGTGTCTACTAACCACTCTACTTGAGTGACTTTTGCAGGTTCTTTCTTAGGTTTATGCGAAGAACCCGCACTGGGAAGGAAATCGTTCCTTACGATCCCGAACTAGAAAAGACATACAAACGACGCTTAAGAGAAGCGAAGATGGCCAAACAAGACAATCGCGATCTTGAGGCCGATTTGAAAGAGGAGCTAGAGCAGCTACGCCTCAGCAGGGAAGAACTAAGGCAAGAGAAAGAAGAAACTCGCACCAGGACTGAAGTAATCGAAGCAGATATGGCAGCCTTACGAGACCAATATCAACTTCGACCGAGGGAAGATCCGGTTCCCGATGCTGGACCGATGCAGGTCCCAGTTGCTGACCCTCGACCGAGGCAGGTCCCAGTACCTGACGCCCCGGCCGAGGTACTTCCATCTCGGATGCCAGTCCGAGGCACTCTTTTTGCAGGAATCCCGCAAACCCTAGGTCAAAGGATGGACCCCAATCAACAACTGAGGCGTCCAGGAGTTAACCTAGGAGATCTAGCGGACCATGACTACGAACTTCGACCGCAAGTTCTGTCCATGATTCGCCAATGCCAGTTCGGAGGGCTAGAGAAGGAATCCCCACATCAACATCTTCAAAACTATGAGATCTTGATGGAGACCTTGAGACCCTCGAGGATTGAAAATAACAACTACAAGCTAAGACCTTTTTACTTTTCTTTAAAAAGATAGAGCTCTTACTTGGTATCAATCTCTTCCTCCGGGAAAAATTAGCACTTGGGAGGAGATGACTACGGAATTCTTGACCAAATTCTTTCCCCCCTCTAAGACCGCCGAAATGAGAGGGAAGATTAATGCATTCATTATGAAGGACAACAAGAGCTTGTCCAAGTCATGGGAGAGGTTCAAGGACATTCTTTTGGATTGCCCATATCATGGGATTCCAAAGATAGAGTTGTTGGAGATATACTTCAAGGGACTGGACGGAAGCACCCAGTTCAACCTCCAACTACTCTCCGCCGGTACCTTTATGGACATGGCGATTGACGAAGCTTGGGACTTTATCGAGAAGCAAGCTTTGCATATGGAGAAATACACCCATCAAGGAGCTGAAGGAGGAGTTAAAAGAGTTAACTTCCAAGATACTCCGCCAAACAACAATCAACTCACGTCTTTGAAGAATGACGTGAAGCAATTGAAGGAACTCTTGGTTGCTCAAACCAAGAAGGAAGATCAAGAACAAAGGAATAACAACAATGGATACCGTAACAACAACAACAACGGTTCCCGGAACAACAACTACAACAACAACAATAGAGGATCCAATAGCAACAATTGGAGGGCGAACAACCAAAATTCTGGTAACAATCATTCTAACTCCAATTCTAACGATTCCTCTAATCCTTTCCTCTCTTCCCCTTCTTCTTCTACTCCATTAAAGAGTTAGGGGTAAGGATCAAGTTCGTCTCAGCCGGAAAAGAAAGACGCAGTGCTAGAGGCTATCTTGATCAAGCTTAGTGCTATGGAGACTTCTATGACTTCATTTTCGAAGGCCCAAAAGGCCTTTGAACAACAACTTGCTAGTAGGGCGAATGAAGCGCCAAGAGATCCAGGGAAGCTTCCAGCAAGGACAAAAAGCAACCCTAAGGGCCAGATCATGGCCATAACTACGAGGAGTGGACTGAAAACTGCAGATCCAGTGCCTCGGTCGGTGCCAGTACCGACGAAGACCACCTCGGTCCAGGTGCAGTCGAAGAACACTTCGGCCGAGATGCCAACCGAGGTGGAGCCACAGAAAGCGGAGGGGAAAACTGAAGTTTATGTTCCACCTCCTACATACAAACCACCACTTCCATTCCCCCAGTCAAGGGCCAGAGCACATCTAGACAAGCACTTTGGTAAGTTCCTTGACATGATGAATAAACTGCACATTAACATTCATTTCCTTGATGTTATTCTAGGAATGCCCGCCTATGGGAAGTTCTTGAAGGAGATCCTATCAAGGAAGAGGAAACTGGAAGACTTTGGTGAAGTAAGGATGACATCTAAATCCTCGGAGCTTATTCAAATCATGAAGGAGAAGATGCCACATAGGTTGAGAGATCCCGGCTCATTTTGCATTCCCATTCAAGTTGGGGATGTCACTTGTGAAACCCTATGTGATCTAGGAGCCAGCGTGAGCATCATTCCGCTGGAGCTATGTGTGAAGATCGGACTTGGAGAGCCCAAGCCGGTCAAGATTCGATTATACATGGCGGATCGCTCCATCATCCATCCCGTGGGAATTTTGGAAGACGTTCCGGTCAAGTTAGGTAACTTCTATTTACCAATAGACTTTGTTGTACTTGACATTCCCGCAGATTATCATGTTCCTATTATTCTCGGGAGGCCATTTCTAGCAACTTCGGGTTGCAACGTGGATTGCAAGAACGCCAAGTTGAAATTCAACATCGGCGGAGATGAAGTAGAGTTTGCATTACTTGCAGCCATGAAGGGAGAGTAGCTAAGCGATGATATCTTCAACATCTACGATGAAGAAGAATCAAGAGAATTGGTGAGCTCTATCCTTATTAACGATCCACTTGAACGAGTTATTAGTTTCAGTTTAATGGAGGAAGGTATAGATGCTTCTTGTGATGCAGATATACGGAGCTTAAAAGCATTGGAAGAAGATCCAGGAGCTAAAACTGAGAAGCTAATCCAGGAGACGAAGATCTCCAGTTTCGGTTCCAGTTACAGTACCTCGACCGAGGCACTTCCTGGACTGAGCGAGGCGACTGAAGAACATCTCGGTCAACGCCTCTACGCCTCGACCGAGGTCGATGGCGAGACGATTTCAACTGAGACTTCCGAAAGTTAAGTTTCTGGATCTACTCCACTGGAAAGAGGAAGCCAGGATTCCCCTCAGAAAGCACCCCCAGTTGTGGAGCTTAAACAACTCCCAAATCACTTGAGGTATGTCTTTCTTGGACCGGATTCCACTTATCCCGTTATTGTTAGCGCTTCCCTCTCCGAATCTGAATTATCTAAACTAATGCATGTCCTGAGAAAGCATCAAAAGGCTTTGGGGTATACTATAGATGATCTCATTGGCATTAAGTCCTCTTTCTGTATGCATAGAATTCTAATGGAGGATGATCATAAGACTTCACGGGAACCTCAAAGACGGTTAAATCCAATCATGAAAGAGGTTGTGAAGAAGGAAATTCTTAAGTTGTTGGATGCAGGTATCATATATTCTATCTTGGACAGCAAATGGGTTAGCCCGGTGCATGTAGTTCCGAAGAAAGGAGGGATGACCGTTGTGACGAATAAGAACAACGAGTTGATCCCAACCAGGACCGTTACGGGCTGGAGGGTTTGCATTGATTATAGGAAGCTGAACACGGCCACTCGGAAGGACCATTTTCCACTTCCCTTCATTGATCAAATACTCGAACGGTTGGCCCAGCATTCACACTTTTGCTACTTAGACGGCTATAGTGGATTCTTCCAGATTCCTATTCATCCGGATGATCAGGAGAAGACCACTTTCACTTGTCCATGGGGGACATTTGCTTATAGGAGGATGCCATTTGGATTAAGCAATGCACCCGCCACCTTCCAGCGATGCATGATGGCTATCTTTTCCGAGTACATAAAGGAGATCATGGAGGTATTTATGGATGATTTTTCAGTATATGGTTCCTTTTTTGATGATTGCCTATCTAACCTTTCTCTAGTGCTGAAAAGATGTGAAGACACTAATCTTGTTTTGAATTGGGAGAAGTGTCATTTTTATGGTTAATGAAGGCATTGTGCTAGGACACCTCGTTTCTAATCGAGGCATTGAGGTCGATCGCGCTAAGATCGAGACTATTGAGAAACTCCCTCCCCCTTGTTCTGTTAAAGGTGTGAGGAGTTTTCTCGGGCATGCAGGTTTCTACAGGAGATTCATCAAGGACTTCTCCAAGATTTCTAAACCTCTAACTAACCTCTTGAATAAAGATGTTGTTTTTCAGTTTTCGCAGGAGTGTCTTGATGCTTTTTACAGGATTAAGGAAGCGTTGATCTCCGCTCCCATTATCCAACCTCTGGATTGGACCTTGCCCTTTGAGATCATGTGTGATGCTAGTGATGTAGCCGTAGGAGCGGTGCTTGGACAAAAGAAGGATGGCCGGACCACCGCCATTTATTATGCTAGCAAGACGCTAGATGTAGCACAACGCAACTACGCTACCACCGAGAAGGAGTTATTGGCGGTTGTATATGCTTTCGAGAAGTTTCGCTCCTATTTAGTAGGGGCGAAAGTCATTATCTACACCGACCATGCAGTCATCCGTTACTTGCTGGCTAAGAAAGATGCCAAGTCACGCCTTATTCGATGGATTCTCTTGCTTCAAGAGTTTGACTTAGAGATCCGTGATAAGAAGGGATCCGAAAATTCTGTTGCAGATCACCTCAGCCGGCTACCTGCATCTTCACGCGAGAAGGACGACCCACCCATAGACGATTCATTCCCCGATGAGCACTTACACTTGTTGGAGCGTTTGATAGACTTACTTACTTCACCCCACGATGGAGGTGAAGCATGGGGTGAGGGCACCTCCCATCACGTTTGAGAGACGCATTATGGTCCAGCTAGCGACCCTAAACCAAGCGCTTCTTGGGAGGCAACCCAAGGTATTGCTTTCTTTTCCCTTTTTCTAGTGTAGCTTAGATAGTTTTGCTTTTGCTTTGTTTTTGGCGTCCTAGACAGACAATAGGTGACAACTAAGGAAGGAGTACAAACCAGGAGCATAACTGGAAGGAAAGAAGTTCGAGAATTTGAGAAGACGGAGTTTGACTGAGGCACATCTCGGTTGCTGTCAGAGCACCCTGACCGAGATGATTCTTGAGCAACCGAGGCGACTAGGGTTTCTGAAGAGCCACCTCGGTCCGTACCACCTCGGTCCAGTCGAGACCACCTCGACCGAGGTGACAGCAGTTCCAAAAAGGGTATAAAAGGGGTGAAATTTCTCTCTCCTCACTTTACCCAAACCTCCTCGACCGTGGCAGCCCTTTCACCTCGCCTCTTCGATTCTTGCTCGTTTTCGAAGATTTTCGCTTCCAAACTGCGATTAAAGCATAGAGGATCCCAGTGCAAGCGTCGATCTGCGAAGAAATCGAACCGAAACGGCCGAACGAGGTAAAATAGAACAAAACCCTAACCTCATTGTTTTTGCTTCGATTTGGGCTTGGATTGCCTTGCATTTGCTGAGAAATAGATTAAGTACCCCATAGGAACCAGTTGTAGTGATTTTGGGGGAAAAGAACTGGATTTTTGAGGAAAATCGTCGCGCAGTTATTCGCCTCGGTCCAGTCGTGTTGTGCCTCGGCCGAGGTGTTCTTCAGTGTTGTTAGGCCGACCGAGGTGATCTGACAGAGAGAGTTTAGAAAATGAGTTCTGACAGACAGCTTGTCCTTAGGGATAGATCCTCCCCTCCCCCTTCCTCTTCTTCTTCCACACCTTATCGACCGGTGATCCACGAGCGACACCGGGTCGATTATGACCGTATAGCAGCTCGTCCAGTCATAGCACCTCGCTTCTTGGACATGTCAGCCTTTGATTGTCTCCATGTGGATGGAGACCATAGAAGGATGATATCGACGGTAGGGCTAGATCAGTTTACTGAGATCCGTGCACCTGCCTATTTGGAGCTTACCCTAGAGTTTGTTAGCTCCTTCACCTACCTCCCCACAGAGCGTTCTGTGAAGTACCGGTTGATGAACCGGAACTTCTTAGTTCCTTTAGAGTATTGGAGGGACATTTTTGGTTTTCCAGCCCCGACCGCTGTTGATTTCCCTTCCCGGACTGTAGCTAGGGAGTTTTGGGGTCAGATTGCTCACGTAGTTGAGCACGCAGACAGGTGGCGCCTTGGAGACTCCAGGGAGCGCATCACATTTCACCTAGCCTTTAGGTTAGCTCACCGCATTTTCAGCGAGACGCTTCTGGCGCGTACTGAGACACCCCAGAAGGTCCGACAAGGGGAGCTTTTCAGCCTTTACTGCATGGTGACTGGAGGGATCCCCGACTTTGGCTTGATGTTGGCAGAGGATCTGCACATGATCAAGGTCAAGGCGAAGGGGGACATCTGCTGCGGAGGACTTGTGACCCACATCGCCAGCTATCAGGATATGGATCTCAGCGCTTGCACTATGGTGGCGGATGCCAAGCCGCTAGGGCTGCAGGAGATGATTACCCGGCGGATTCTGGTTCCCCGAGGACTGACTACGCCATATGTGGCGATGCCATGGGAGCCGACCACACCACAGGGGATCAGGTTGTCAGCCCAGTTTACAGTTTATGACCCTCATTACTGGCAGACTGCTTGGGCCCCACTGATGGAGGATGCGAGAGAGGCAGCAGCTACAGCAGCTGCACCAGTTGAGGAGGAGGATGAGGAGGAGACTGTTGATGCTGATGATGACAGGGATGATGGAGTTCCGATGGATACAGGGACAAATACTGCCGGGAGGAGTGCGCCGGTTATTGATATTGATGATGATGATACTGAGTCTGCACCAGCCACATCTCCAGTGAGACCTGCTAGGCGTAGAGTACGCCGACACAGAGATCCAGAGGCTCACCGTCGGATCGATGATCTGACGGATCAGATGATTGATTCTTATGCTGCCCTATCACTGGATATCCGCGAGATGCAGGAGAGGCAGCATTACCAGCACATGATGGTGCAGATTCAGTTTCAGCAGATCATGGGTTACCCGTTCGACCCATCTCAGTATCCGTATGTGTCACCACCACCACCACCGGATCGTGACTACTGAGAGCTGAGGGATTTTCTTTCTTATTTTTATGCAGCTCAGCTTTATGTCCGGTGAGTATTTTATTTCCTTAGACTTATTTTGACCCACTAGGGACAGTGTGTCCCAAGTATGGGGTGTTTATTGATGTATTATCTGACTCTTATGGATGTATCGACTTTATATGATATTTATGTTTTATTTATGCTTTATTTTGCTTCTATGTGTTTATCTGAGACTGCATGCATACATACAGGTTATTTGATTGAGAAAAACGTCGAAAAACTGGTTTTAAAAAAAAAAAATTTTGACCTCGACCGGGGCAGTTTTGGCCGAACGAGGTGTTTCACCTCGGTTGACCTAAGAACACCTCGACCGAGGTGGGTTAACTGAGAGTTTTCGAAACGATTTTTGTGCTTCTTATCTGGATATGATCTCAGTGAAGATCTTGCTTACTGACTGGTTTTGAAATCTTTATGTGTTTGAAAGGTTTTATAATATGCTTTGTTTGAAATTTTTGGCATGTTTAATACTTTATTTTTATCCAAATTATGTTGAATTTGAAGGTTGACACCACGTTATGAGTTCTCTCACTTTCTTCCTGGAAAGACCAAGGCAATTCATTCTTCTCTCTTCTTCTTCTTGATCATGCTTAGCCTCTCATATACATTTTTGCCTCCCTTTACCTATCCGGGAATTTGGAAGCATCAAGGGTTTGATGCATCAAGGGTTTGTATGTATATTATGTTGAATTTGGAAGCATCAAGCGAAGTGGTGAAAGCAAGTTAAGTAAAAGTTGAGAAGTTGGTTGGAAGTGAAAGTGTTAGAAAGAAAGAAATAGGTTTGGGGAAGTCAATCATGATGATGAGTAACTCGGCACCATTCACATAGCCAGGTGTTTGTATCTTGCCAAAGTCGGATTGAGCGATATTCCTAACGGGTCATGGTATGTGCATCAAGGGTTTGATGCATCTCAAGAAATTGACGATTGCTGATTTCCTAGGCTTCGGTTATTGTGCACCTCTGTCCATGCATCCCAAAAAGTAAAGTAAAAAGAAAAAGTGTGAAATAAGCAAAGCTTATTGGTGGAAGATGTTGAAAGTCAAAGTGAAAATGAAGTATATCCTTTTCCCGGATTCTAGCACCACATTACCTTACATACATCCCTACCCTACACGTTTCTTGACCTTTCTTTTGGGAAGCCATTGAGACCTCGAGCTTGTTGATTGACTTAGTGGTTTAAACTGGATTATGCATGATTAATTTCAATAATTATGACTTATTATGCATTCTATGATTTTATGCAAAGATGAACAGCTTTCTTATATTTATAAAATGTTTTGATCATATTTTGATTTTAAATTCCATGAAGTATTCTCTTAGAGTGATCTATGATTGTAGCACACCATAAAAATGTTTTGAAAGACTTTTCATTGATTTTCTTGACTTATAATCCATTCTATCTTTCCTTTTATATGCGGAACTTGCTTGGGGACAAGCAAGGGCTAAGTATGGGGTATTTCGATAGCATGAATTATAGTCTATATTTTGGGGTTTGTTTGGACGTTTTATCTTCAATAATCTACACGTTTGTATGTATATTATGTGATTATATTACCATTTCATCTACCTTTGCGGGAATCGAGGTCTACACCTAGTTTTGTTGTAATCGTAGGTAAAATGGCACGTTTTGCATCAAAAAGGAGCAAAAGGAGCTATGGAGTCATTGGAGCTACATTCAGGAACATAAGGAAACTTCCAGGAAGCATAGCCATGGATTAAAGATTTACTTTGGACCAGATTTGAGAGATTTCACATTCAGTTGTGACTCACCTCGGTTGACTACAGATTCACCTCGACCGAGGTGATCCAGAGAAGTCGACTCGACCGAGGCGAACACCTGGGACGCGGCGAGAATATTTTATTCTTGGCTGAGATCTTTTATCTTTGGAAAGAGATCTTATATTTTTGGGCTTGGCTCCTGGAAGGAAGAAGATATGCTAGATCATATATTTTACCAATTTTTATGGGAAGAGATCTTTCTAAGATATCTTATCTTTGGAGAGTAATTTTCCTATAAAAAGGGTCGGATTTCCCACAAATCCGACATCCGCTATCACCTTTCTTACACCTACTACACCGCAGCAGCCATACTCCAGTTGGGAGATTTGAAGAACCTTTTTGAAAGTTGAAGAAGGAAGTTTATAGCTTTTATAGCTTTTGAAGGGTTTTTGTAAGATCATCTTAGATTCCCTTCCTTGTTGTTTTGTCTTGTTGGATTTCTATCCAAGGAACGCTTGTGTTATATAATTGATTCGGTTATTGAAGCCTTTCTCTTAAGGTTTTCTTGTTCAATTATTCTCTTTCTTCCCATATATTTGATTAATACTTTCATGATGATGAGTGGCTAATCTCTTTGTGTGATTCTAGGGTGATTGGCTGAAGGTTGTGGGAAAAACAATGATAGAATGATCTTAATCACAGTAGGACCCTGAAAGTTCGAGTCTTTAACCTTAACCCTAAGCATCTCGCTCAGTCGATGAACATCTCGGCCGGGGTGGAATTTGGCTGACCGAGGTGACTTATCTGATCCGAAACTGAGAGTTAAGTGTTAGAGTTTGCCAAATCCTATTCTTATTACACCTTTCCTGGTCCAATGCAAGCCTAGGATGAGACTTACCCGGTAATTCCTTAGTTTGTTTACCTAAGATCATAAATGTAGGTAATAAAGGTTTATCCTTTATTGGGGTTTGAGTGTGCTTTCATCCCATCTTTGTGAGTTAGCCTGAGACTTACCCGGTAAAGGTTGATTCTATTCCCTTAGATGGTGTGTTAGTTTGAGGTTATAGTTCTTTATCTTAATTCCTTGAGACTTACCCGGTAATAGGAGTTACGGTTTTGGATTAGTGAGTAGTGAGACTTACCCGATGATCTATTCCACTTTAGTAACACCTTCCCTATGCAAATATCTCAGCTTTGTCCGCTTATCTTTAGATCTTGAGTTGGAACCACAACTAGATGCTTTAATCCCTAGAATTGCATATTTCCTTTATTGACTTTTATCATCTTTGATTGTTTTAATTATTTTGTGGTTAGTGATTGCTAAAGCTTACCGTAATTGAACTTTGTTTCACTAAGTCCTTGTGATCGACCCCTGGAATTCCTTGCTTTTTACTACGATTGACCCGTACACTGCGGGTTCGCATCCTTGTTTTAAGCTTACGTCTAGGGTTATAAATTTAAAGCTTGCACACACCGTTTGGAGCGAACAGTCATGTACCTGATTATGTTAAAAAAAATATAACCGGCCTATCGTGGTGGAGTTACTCTTCCACATTTACTAAGCCGATACATAAACGGGGTAAATTATATGAACTAGACATGGGAGTAATTATATATGATATTACATGATCTTAAGAAAATATCAAAGGAATATAAAATGGACCATCATGCTCTTAAAAATCATCAAATATATAATAAGTTCATGATAACATACTTTGGAATCTTAAATACTCACAATCAAATTTGTACTCATGTTCAAGTCCAAAATTCTCATAATCAAAACCTCGTAATCAAATCAATATTCACGATCGAATTAAATATCCATAAATTATTTCAAAATAGTTCAACCCAATATAATCTCAAGTAATTTGTAAACTTCCTAAATCATAAATCATGAATCACAATCCAAATCCTTTAAAGACAAAAACCATATCTAAGTATCCAAGTCCAAAAACGATGTTTTACAAGTACAAGTCAAGTAAGTCATAGTCTAATATCAAGGTTCATAAATTTATCCCAATGTGATTATAAATCCAAAACTATCTCTCTTAACAAACAATACTCATAATAGTGGTGGGTCGCAAATCTAAACTGCCGGTTTAGGTTTGCGAACCGCCGGTTTAGGTTTGGCCAAAGGCCAAACCTAAACCTAAACCGTCAAAACCCAAACCGGCGGTTTAGGTTTAACCTAAACCGCCGGTTTGGTCGGCGGTTTAGCCGGTTTATTTTATAAAAAAAAATTGAAAAATTGGACCAACCCGGACCAAACCGGCGGTTAACCGGCGGTTTGATCACCAAACCGCCGGTTTGGTCCATTTTTTTAAATAAAAAAATAAAAAAAATAACCAAACCGGCGGTTAAACCGCCGGTTTGGGGTAAACCGCCGGTTTAGGTTTGGCCAAACGCCAAACCTAAACCTAAACCGTAAACCCACGGCTTGGCCAAACCGGCAAACCTAAACCGCCGGTTTGGCGGTTTGGTTCAAACCGGACCCATGTCTAACTCATAAGTCCAAAATGACATTCCATAAGGCCAAATCAATAGTTCATAAATCAAAATTATAGTTCATAATGCCAAAACAATACCTCATAATAATTGAAAAAAACTCATATTAACCTTATTTTCAATAATCCATGATAATCACCTCCAAATGATAATCGGTATATAAATATGTAATAGAATCACTTAGTAAACATACCGAAATTGGGTAACAAGTAATAATCTTGCTTCTAGTCAACTCATCTCATGAATCATCAAAACTCAATACCAAAACATTGCTCGAGCAGTTTTATGTTGGAAATCACATTCAAACTCTTTATTGTGTTTTTGTTTTAAAACATTTCCAACCCAACATTGAACGCGAAGGTACCTCCTAAATTCCGACCTGGGGAGAGCACATCATACACAAATCAAGTGAATCCTTGCCATTCCGAAAGTCGGAAACAACCCTAGCCCGCTCGACCCAAGACCTACATGATTAGGTGGCCATGGGTCTCCCCAAGCCGATGAGTCAAAATACATAAAAACGAATAGCCGGCATAATTTTCCATCGCGGTCCCGAGCCACCTATTCCAATATAAGTAGTTGGAAAGAATGTCGTCAGGGTCATAGACGAATCATTCCAAATCTCAATAACATAACCCGGATCAACAAACCATAAACCATATCCATCACTAATTCAATAATGTCTTTTATTAAGAATCATAAACCGAATAAACACGACACCGTCAATAATGACAAAACAATACAAGGCAACCATTAGAAGGGCTTTCGAAATCAACTCATCAAACTCATATCATAACTTAAACCGAAGATAATACAAACACAAACTCCATAAAAATCTTAATAAAAGTTAACTTAAAATCTCTCTCTCTCTCTCTATCTCTCTCTCTCTCTCTCTCTCTCTCTATATATATATATATATATATATATATATATATATATATATATATACATATATAGGGTCCGGTTCCGGTGAGGAGGACCTTGCAGATAGGAATGAGGAGAGCCGGGGTGGTGACATGTGGCATGCCACATCACCCTTTTTTATTTTTTCATATTTTCTTTTTGTAAATAAAAATTGGTATTCATATTTTTATAAGTATGTGTTCATTTTTAAAATATTCATTGTTCATATTTTATCAATAAATGTTCATATATTCTCAATACTAACAGTTCATTTTTTAACATTAATTGTTCATTTTTGTATTTGTTTTTAAACATTTTTTTGGATTTTTTTTTTTTTGAAAATTATGCTATTCTTTCAAGTCGTGTTAATAAAATATGATGTTCATTTTTTTACAAGTATTCATTCATTTTTTTACAGTTATGGTGTTTATAATATGATGTTCATTTTTTTTTGAAAATTATACTTTTCTTTAAAATCGTGTTTATAATATTCAGTGATCGATTACATAAGAAATTGTGAAATCAAAGAGAATACAAGACGATTCAGGTTTTGTTTCTTCGAATTTCTACTCTCACTGTTTAGATTTTCATTCTTAAGGTTTAGGTTTCATTATGATTGATGTTTGTGTTCGAAATCAAATTTGTTTGAATCATTTTGTGTTTGATAAGTTTGATTGAGAAAATACATGTATATACATATGTTGAGTTGGTCTAATAGCTTCAATTGAATAATCTATATGATCCTTTTAGTGTGCACGCAAACTGTTCGGCAAAATGCCTTATAGAAAAATAGTTAATAATATTTACAGGAATGACATAAAAAGTATGAACACTGACGAATAAAACATGAACAATGACGTATAAAAATATGAACACCGATGAACTATCTATAACTTTGACACAAACAAAACATATTATGATCATCTTTAACGTTTTGTGATGAGTTTTTTATTTATTTTTTGTGGTTATATACTGTAAATGAACATCTATGTATTATAAAATGAACACAAAAGAATAAATGGACATGTCACTTTGATGAATAGAAATACTATGAACACCGATGTATAAAAACATGAACAATCACATATAAAAGTATGAACACCGATGACTATTTTGAACTTAACGGTATTTTTCCAGATTTTAAGTCAATTTACAGAAATGCCATTAATGATGAGCGTGTGAAAGCCCTTGATTTAAATTCATCCAATGGCTTACAACCCTCCTAATTCCTATCTACAAGCACTCTCCTCACTTGAACTAAATTCTATATATATATCTATATATATATATATAGGCTTTTGTTCAGGTACGGTTCAATTAATGCGGTACGGCCGTGCGGCCGCCCGTACGGCCGACACGTGTCCCGAAAGAAAAAAAAAATCTGAAACGATTTTTTTTCTTTCCGAAAACGAATGGAAATTTGTTTGAACTACCATGTTATAATTTATGCACTATTCTCCTATAAACTTTGAACTATTCTCATATAATCCATGAACTATTACTTTTTAATATATTTTATCAAATTATTCATAAATTAATCATTTATATGTTATGAACTATTCAATTGTAATTCATAAACTATCATTTTATAAGTTATGCACTATCCTTTATAAATTTTGCACTTTGAACTATTCTGTTATAATTGATGAACTATTCCCATTATAATTTATGAACTATCCGATAATAAGTTTTGAACTATTACTTTCACTCCTTTATAAATTTTGCACTTTGAACTATTCTATTATAATTCATGAACTATTCTATTATAATTCATGAACTATCTCATAATAAGTTTTGAACTATTACTTTCACTCCTTTATAAATTTTGCACTATGAACTATTCTACTATAATTCATGAGCTATCATTTTATAAGTTATGAACTATTCCTTAATAAATTTTGAACTATTACTTTCACTCGTTTTTGAAAAAAAAAAAATTTGTTGGGACACGTGTCGGCCGTACAGGCGGCATACAGGAATAATGTGTCTTACCTGAACAGCACCACATATATATATATATATATATATATATATATATATATATATATATATATATATATATATATATATATATATATATATATATATATATATATATATATATATATAATTCATAAGTATCAACCAACATAATTTCAAGAACGTCTTTTAACATGGGAAATTATCAAGACATATTGAAACTTAAACCGAAGGTAATATCCATGTACGTAAATAATAATATAAGTATCATGCTATCATATTTAAAAATGTCAAAACATGCATGCAATAACATAAAGACTTAAACACGATCATGCTCATATAAAAACACTGACAAGTACTTGCTTTGAAAATGAAGTCTTACGTACTCCACTTAAGCTAAAACGACACGTCAACTAAAACTCGACAATCAACCTAAACAAGTAAAACACATAATCAATATACATACTATATATTATATATCACAACACCACCTAATAGGTGTAAGAGTGACTTACCTAGTCCCAACTTAAGTTCGGATTTTACTTCTCTTAGGCCGGGTTTGTCCAAAACTCGTTATCCAAACCGGGAACAAACCTAGAATTCCATACCATCCATATTACGTTCCAATATTCCAACTCATACGTTAATAAGCAATAATCATTTCCGACATTTCAAGCATACTTCGCGTCAAATGACAAAAGGCGATCGATGGTTGTCGAACTTCGGCTTGTTAGACCTTTCCCGGAGGCGTTTTCGAACCTAATACCAAAACTAAACAACTTTAGCTTTATAAGATAAACTTGGGCATAATATATAATATGTATAAATATAGGATAAAACTCGTAATAAAAACTTTGGTCAAAATTCCGTAAATACATTTTCTGGGGAAATTTGTGCAATTTCATAAACTTGGGTCATTTCCTGTAAATATATATTGGGGTCATATTCAATAACTATTCCAACAGAGTGTAAACTTGCAAATTTCCAAAAGTTGGGTCATAAACGCAATTCCACAATATGGGAGGTTTAGTGCAATTACATCTAATTATCGGGGCCCGATTTAAATTATGGAAAAGGTTGTTCTTTAACCTGATTGTTGTTGGAAGCCCTCCTTGGAGGCGCTGCAAGGATACGGCGGGCAAGGCGAGGTAGGTTGCGGCGAGGCTTCTCTAGCGTTGTCCCCAACGGTCCTATTGGCAGCGTTTCCCGGCGAAGTTGCACAGATTGACGACGAAAACAGGGGTAAGGGGCCTGCACTAGTTCCCGGTGGAGAACAGAGGAAGGTTCGAAGGGAGATGAAGCTCGAAGGGGTTTACTAAAGCTAGCTAGGTAAACAGAGAATATCTCTTGTATTTGATGTCGTTACTGTTACATTAGATCAAGGTATATATATAGGGTGTGGTTCCCATGAGAACACCCCTAACGTGTATAAATGAGAACAATCGTACACCGTTGGATGGTGAGTATTAAGGGTTGAGATTTAGAGTAGATATCATAATTAATAATAACTACGAATAATAATAATTAGGAATCCAACAATAACTGCAAATAATCCACTCAACCAACAATAACTAAGAATAATAAATTAAACAATATGGCACCTTCGTAACAAAACTAATAATAATTACGAATTTGTTCTCATGTATACACGTTAGGGATGTTCTCATAGGATCTATATATATATATATATATATATATATATATATATATATATATATATATATATACATATATATATATTGGGTTGTGGGACTTGTTGACTATTGGGCTATATATCCTAGTATGCCCCCTCGAGCTAAACAAAGTTTAAATCGAAGGAGTTGAAATCGAGCAAATGCAAGAGGCTTGGTGAGGGCATCTGCTATTTGATCTTTGGAGGTAATGAAGGCCACCTGAAGAGTTTTTGCAACAATACTCTCACGAACGAAGTGGTAATCAAGTTCTATATGTTTTGTTCGTTGATGAAATACTGGATTTGTAACAAGGTATGTAGCGCCCAGATTATCACAACAGATGATTGGTGGATGATGGAGGAAGACACCCATCTCAACGAGGAGATTTTGTAGCCATATTAGTTCACAAGTAGTTTGTCTAAGAGCATGATACTCAACTTCAATTGATGATCGAGAGACAGTCGTTTGTTTCTTCGATGACCTAGACACTAAGGATGAGCCAAAGTAGATGCAATAAGATGCAGTTGAGCGTCGATCAATATGGTCAACCGCCCTATCAGCATCACATAAACAACAAAATTAGGAGAACTTTTTGAGGAAAGATGAAGGAAGAGGGTAATAGTGCAGTCGAGGTATCGAAAGATACGCCTTATGGCTTGCCAATAAATTTGGCGGGGTTGATGCATAAATTGACAGTTTTTATTGATTGCAAAGGAAATGTCAGGACGAGTAAAGGATAAATAATGGAGACTCCCAACAACGCTTTTGTATAGGGCAGGGTCATGGAAGAGTGGTGAGGTAGTTGATGACAAGTCACAATTGACTGACATTGGTGTGAAGACATGCTTGAAGTGATGCATATTTATAGGTTGGAGAAGGCTGCAAATATATTTGGATTGGGAGAGATGAAAACTAGAAGAGTTGCGAGAAACTTCAATACCTAGGAAGTAATGAAGGTAACCAAGATCCTTGACCGGGAAATGGGTTGAGATGGAGGATATGAAATGGTTGGCAAGGGAATTGAAGGAAGCTATAAAAAGAATGCCGTAAACATAGACCAAAACAAACACAAAGTTAGTCTTAGCTTGATACATAAAGAGAGAACTATCAACTTTTGACAGTCTAAAACCAAGATGGATGAGAGTATCACTCAATTTGGATACCATTCTCTAGGATCTTGGTGTAATCCATAGAGAGATTTGTGTAACTTACAGACGTGGTTAGGAAATTGAGGATGAACGAACCTTGGTGGTTGAGTTATGTAAACTTATTCATTCAATTCTCCATGGAGGAAGGCTATGTTGCCGCGATGAAGATAGTGAAAGTGTATCAGAGGGGATGAAGTGTGGAGTTGGGCTTGTAGGTGAAGTGGCCTTGTGCGATGATGGCAAGGTGGTAACTAATCTGGTCGTATTAGAGTTGGGCCTAGTCGGTGCAGAGGTAGACTATATTAGTGGATTAGAGTGGGATGAATCAGAGTGCAACATGGGCCTGGGATATTGGGCCTATAAGGTTTGAGCTGATAAAACAGACGGTGAAGGTAGATGGCAAGACGGGTTGATTTGTGGTGGCGAGTTGGGCTGCTGAGCATTGGGCTTTTGCAATGGTAGTTGGAAGGGAAATTGAGACTATGAAATATGACATCTCGGGATAGGTAAAGTTTATGTGAAACATAATCAAGGAAAATGTACCCTCGATAATTTGGAGCATAGCCTAAGAAGCCAAATGGTTTAAAGCAGAAATTCAACTTATGGGAGTTGTATGGGCGAAGATTACGGAAACAAAGTGGGCCAAAGATCCGAAGTGATGTAAGATCGGGAGCTTGTTTATGTAGAATTTATATGAGGAAGAGTTGTTTAAGGTAGGGGTGGGAAGACGATTAATAAGGTAGACGACAATTTCAAAGGCATAGTCCCAAAATGAAAGTTGTAGTGAAGAGTGTGCTAAGAGAGCAAGTCCGGTGCTCATAATGTGTCGATGACGAATCTCAATACTATCATTTTGAGGGTGTGAATATGGACAAGTGAGTTTATGATTTATCCCAAGTTTTGCAAAGAATGGTTTAAGGGGATTAAATTTGGTTCTACCAACGATTTCAATAGATTTAACTTAAGAGGAAAAACAATTTTCAACAAAGTAGATAAATGCTTGAACATAAGAAGTGGTGGTAGCTTTACTAGATAATGGGAAAATCCACAATTAATTAGAATAGTTATCTAATATGGATAGGTAAAAACGAAGCCCCCTTGAAGATATGGAGTGGGCCGGCCTCCAAAGGTCCATGAATAGAAGCCCAAATGGTGGGCCGCTCGAGATGGTGAGGGGTGATGGTGTAGGGAATGAGCTTTCGCTCTAGAGCACGATACACATCGAAATTGGAGAGCAAGGGAATTAGGGCAGGGGGTGTCGATGGAGCGAAGCATTTGTTGAGTGGTTCATGGTGAGGGGTGACCAAAACGAGAGTGCCATAGATGTAGGTTGGAGGTTGTGGAGGAGTTCGCCTGTACTGAAGTCTTGGTAGTTGAAAAAGGAAGGGCATACAAGCCATCCTCAATGGTTCCTTGAAGTATCATTGCCACGGTGAGTTGATCCTTCACAAGAAAGAAGTCATGGTGAAATTCAAAGAAGACATGGTTATCAATAAAAAAGTGGCAAACATAAAGGAGATTCTTGTTAATGGAAGGAACATGAAGAATGTCTTTGAGAGAAAAATTGGCAGAGGGTGATTGAGGAGAAGAGAAGAGATTGAATCCATAGTGATAAATGGGAAAGTATGAGCCATCACCAATCGACATAGTGTCGGAGCCAAGGTAGGATTGTTTGTCATATGCTAGCTGATGGATGTCTGGTGTGAAGTGGTTTGTAGCAGCAGTGTTTGGAGTCCATTGATAGGAGGAGAAGTGTGCTTGGAACGAAGAAGGAGTTAGAGTTTGGTAGGATTGATTGAAGTGATGCCAACATTGTAGAGTTATATGTCCAAGTTTTGAGCAAACTTAACATGTGGGACGAGTATCAGGTTGGCCATTAAAGTTGAAGGAGTTGTTGTTGCCTCGACTAGAGGAGGGAAGCTTCTGTTTGGATTGTTTTTATTGTTGATGTTGTTGGACCTACATCGACCTCGATAGTTGTTAGGGTTATTTATGTTGGGGTTATTGGTGTTTTGACCTGAACGACGACCTCTGTTTTCTGTTTGGTCAGAAGATTTAGTTGTGTGTATGGAGTTGACAAACATTTTTTGTAGAGAAGAAGTGGAAGAGGAATGGTAGAGCTTGTGTGCTTCATGGTTGAGGAGGTGAGAAAGGATCATGTGAGGGTGGGTAAATAAGGTTGTGTGCTTTAGAGGGGAAGTCAGAGAAAAGGGAAGTGGTGAATTCAGAGTCGAAGATGTGTTGACTTGTTGTTTAAAGAGTTGAGACAAGAGTTTTTACCTTGTTGAAGAAAATGGTACTAAGTCACCTCCCTTCTTGATGGACACGATTTGGAGACGAGTTTGAAGAACATGAGCACTTGAGCAAGCATTGTAGAGATTTTGGAGGGTTTGCTAGACTTCAAGAGCAGTGGTGCAGTCTATGACCTGGGTAAGAACCTCTTCAGTTAGAGAGGATGTAAGAATTGCCAGGACAGTCAAGTTGTGGATGGTTTTGTGTGTTTTAAGTAGAGGTTGGGCAAAAGGAAGTGCCATCACAATGCTCAAAGAGATTGCAAGCACGAAGAACAAATATCACTTGTGTTTTCCAGAGAAGATAGTTGTTAGGAGAAAGCTTGATGTTGATGAAGCTAAAAAAGTTTGGTAGAGGTGTAGGGTGGGTTGATGGTATAGGTTGAAGACTTGAAGGAGGCGGTGGTGGTGTAAATGGGTTGACATTTGGGGATGGGTTGTTTTTTGGGGATGGATTGTCGATTATAGAGGGGTGAGGGGAGCTGCCGTCTGTCATAATTGGCCTTAATGGACGTTTGTCCTTAGTAGCTCTAATACCATACTAAAGCTAGGTAAACAGAGAATATTTCTTGTATTTGATGTCGTTACTGTTACAACGGATAAGGATATATATATATATATATATATATATATATATATATATATATATATATATATATATATATATATATATATAAAATATAT
>BSUD01000001.1:31690832-31702421 GCA_033239045.1 Fagopyrum esculentum | reverse complement strand
ATATATATATATATATATATATATATATATATATATATATATATATATATATATATATATATATATATAAAATCTATATAGGGTCCAGTTCCGGTGAGGAGGACCCTTGCAGATAGGAATGAGTAGAGCCGGGGTGGTGACATGTGGCATGCCACGTCACCTTCTTCTCTTTTTTTTCCAGCTTTTCTTTTTGTAAATATATATGTATATATATATATATACATATATATATATATACATATATATTTTAGTTCAAGTGAGGAGAGAGCTTGTAGATAGGAATTAGGAGGGTTGTAAGCCATTGGATGAATTTAAATCAAGGGCTCTCACACGCTCATCATTAATGGCATTTTTGTAAATTGACTAAAAATCTGGAAAAATACCCTTACGTTCAAAATAGTCATCGGTGTTCATACTTTTATATGTCATTGTTCATGTTTTTATACATCGGTGTTCATAGTATTTTTATTCATCAAAGTGTCATGTCCATTTATTTTTTTGTGTTCATTTTATAATGCATAAATGTTCATTTACAGTATATAACCACAAAAAATAAAAAAAATTCATCACAAAACGTTAAAAGATTATCATAATATGTTATGTATGTGTCAAAGTTATAGATAAGTAATTGGTGTTCATACTTTTATACGTCATTGTTCATGTTTTTATTCGTTAGTGTTCATACTTTTTATATCATTGTTCCTGTAAATATTATAAACTATTTTTCTATAAGGCATTTTACCGAACAGTTTGCGTGCACACTAAAATGAGCATATAGATTATTCAATTGGGTCTATTAGACCAACTCAACATATGTATATACATGTATTTTCTAAATCAAACTTATCAAGCACAAAATGATTCAAACAAATTTGATTTCGAACACAAACATCAATCATAATGAAACATAAACCTTAAGAATGGAAATCTAAACAGTGAGAGTAGAAATTCGAAGAAACAAAACCTGAATCGTCTTATATTCTCTTTGATTTCACAATTTTTGATGTAATCGATCTTTGAATATTATAAACACGATTTTAAAGAAAAGTATAATTTTCAAAGAAAATGAACATCATATTATAAACACCATAATTGTAAAAAAAATGAATACATACTTGTAAAAAATGACCATCATATTTTATTAACACAATTTGAAAGAATAGTATAATTTTTTTAAAAAATCCAAAAAAAAATGTTTTACAAAAATACAAAAATAAACAATTAATGTTAAAAAACGAATAGTTAGTGTTGGGAAAAAATGAACATGTATTGATAAAATATGAACAATGACTCTTTTAAAAATGAACACATACTCATAAAAATATGAACACCAATTTTTATTTACAAAAAGAAAAGCTGGAAAAAAAAAGAGAAGAAGGTGACGTGGCATGCCACATGTCACCACCCCGGCTCTACTCATTCCTATCTGCAAGGGTCCTCCTCACCGGAACTGGACCCTATATAGATTTTATATATATATATATATATATATATATATATATATATATATATATATATATATATATATATATATATATATATATATATATATATATATATATATATATATAGAGAGAGAGAGAGATTACAAATATATTGGGTCATGGGCCTTGTTGACTATTGGGCTATATATCCTAGTAGGGTTGCTATCACATGATAGTGGGCGATTGTAGTTAGATCCGGTGAGGAAGCCAATAGAGAGTGGTGACAACCGTAGGGGCGAGGTTGTTGGGTTCCTTGTTCTGCTTCCGGCGTGGCGATTCGACAATGCAAATACATAGAAGAAAGAGGGAGGAGAGTAGGAAAGATTGGAATAAGGTGGTTCTCAGGCGAAGTTGAGAGTCCGGAGGAGGAAGGAGTTGCAAGAGCTGAGTGAAGGAGAGAGGAGGCGTGACAAAGGAGGCAAGGCCAATGGCCAATGGTCAAAGGGAATGGTAGCGAGCTTGCAAGGGAATCAACGGTTTGTTGTGTTGCGGGGGGGAAGAAAGAAAAAGTTGATAGTGAAGGAGAGAAGGTAAGAGAGTTGGGAGTTTCAAAGGTGAGTGATAAAGGAGATGTGAGGTGAGCTACACGAGGGAGAGGGAGAAAGTTGCCCCGAGAAGTGAAGAGAGTAACGAAATGAGAGGCAGAGGGCATGGCTAGGGAGTATAGTACTATAGTGTGGTCGGCATAAGATGCCAAGAAGCAGTGATGCAAACAGGCCGGGAGTCCTAACGGGCAATAGGAAGGAAAGAGAAAGAAAGAAAAAAAAGAAAAAGAAAAAAGAATATGGAAAATGGGAATTAAAATAAATTCGATCAAAAGATACCACGATCGTGATTTCGGATCAGAAATTTTTTTTGAACTATTCCGCAAAATAATATTCGGAATATATATATATATATATATATATATATATATATATATATATATATATATATTGTAAAAATATAATTTACAATACAGAAATCATTCTCGTAAAATATTTACGATAATAATATAATATTATAAATACAATTAATATATATATATATATATATATACTCGTAAATTTAAATTTACGACGAAAAATACTCTCTAAAAATATTAATAATATTAAAATATTAATAAAAATACTAAAAAATATTTATAGAATACATGTCTTATTTTATGCGCGTGTCATTCAGTAACTGGGGCATCTTACATTCGGCGGGAGACACCGTCGTTACCATACCAGTGCTATTGGTTTGACTTTCAGCTTGTATACTAATCACCGGGCTTGTAGAAGGTGGATCCACCTCCATGTCGGCCATAGAAAAGTAAGAAGCGCTCGAATCCGGGAAGGTCACCGCTAGTATTTTCGCTTATAGGGGTTAGTCCCAAAGACAAAGAGAGCGTTTTTTCACATTGAAGTCGCAAATGTGAATGCACAAAGAGGCTCACCTAGAAGTTGGCGATATCCAATAACAAATAAGCAACAC
The DNA here is from genome assembly GCA_033239045.1 of Fagopyrum esculentum. Lineage (NCBI taxonomy): Eukaryota > Viridiplantae > Streptophyta > Magnoliopsida > Caryophyllales > Polygonaceae > Fagopyrum > Fagopyrum esculentum. Next base: position 31,699,482 of record BSUD01000001.1, on the reverse strand, counting down.
TAAATGCCCTTTTGGCTTTACCTGAGTTCACATGGCTTCTCGTGACTTTCGTAGTTTAGGTGCATTCCACTATTTCCTTTTACCTTTTATGGATCAAGTATTCTATATCCATGGTCTATACATATATCTTTTAATTTTACTTTTACAACTTCTTGTCGTTCTCCAGCCCCTCTCGCTTTCAGAGCCCAAAAACAAAATATGCGTGACTTAACAGTCACAACACTAAACAACAACAAACTATCACAAGGCCGCCCACATAACTTTTAACAATATTCTACTACTTCTCATCTACCTAGCTACCATACCAACGCCCTTTGCAAAATAATATGTTCGTCTGTTATAGCTTGTAATTTTATAAACCATAGAAACATTACACAAGAGGCTTCTTTATCTTTATAACTCGTGTGAAACCATATGTACCAACAGAATACAGTTGATCGATTTACCCAAAACAGAACATTTCGATCACAAATTTCAATGGAAATTCATTTCTTTTGCCAAACCTGAACGTGTGGGTGTGGCTCCCAGCCTTTGCCAAAGAACCCACTACCAAATTCAATCTTAACTCTAGATTTCGAGCTCATCCCCAACATCTTCGTCTCTTTATTTAATCATGTATACACGTCATCAAACTAATCAACCACGGTCCAGGTCATATCATTCTCAAAGATCCAATGGCAAACCTCAATCTTACCCGGACCCGACCCCAGAGCAAGGAAAGCCCCGTGACTTGCACTCCAAACCGAAGTGTCCAGATGACAGATGGCAACCCCATGGTTTATCTTCGCCTTCGTTTTTGGATCCAATATGTCCGCTTCATAAACCCGGACTTTGGGGACCGAATGGCAGTAGTATAGTAGATATGGATACAAGCTTTGATGGCAAGATACTGATTCTGTGACCTTACCGCCGTTGATTCCTCTTACTTTTCCGATCATGATATCATGCTTTGACCCATTGGTACTCTCTGTGTTCCTCAACTCCACTGAATTCCCCAGCACTGAAACGGCGAAGTCGATCATGTCTTCTGCTGATCCAACGCACCGTTTTGTCTCTCCAGGGCTGGCCGCTCTCTCACATTCATGCAACGCAGCGTTTAGCATGCTCTCCATGCTTGAGTTATCGAACGCGTGGAAGATTTCCTTCATCTCCGCCATCTTTGAGGAAGAAAATGGCAGTTTCGTCAGAATCGAGCGAGGCAGAAACGACCTTTCAGGCATTTTATCCTTAATATCAGGCATCGGCATTATTGTCCCCGTTTTCAGATTCTCCTCCCTGAAGAATTTGCCTGGCTCTATCCACTTGTTTACAGTTTTTCCGTTCATTGCGCTGCTGGTGTTGGTGTATTGTGAGAACGCGACGCCTTTCTTGGCGTAGTCTTTGAAGGTGTTGTTGACGCCATAGGTTTTGAAATCGATGGCTTGTCCTTTCGCACCCTTTCCGTAGTTGCTGAATTTGTCCGTGCCTTGGTTGAAAGACTTTCCGTAATTGGAAAATCTCACCTTCTCTGTGTTGGAATTCTTGGCGTAGGACTGGAAGGAATCGTCTCCGACATTTGCTTGATCTCTGTAGCTTGAGAAACTCTCAGAAATCCCATTTCCTCCGGCGCCGTAGTTCTTGAATGTATTTTCAGGAACGTTCTGGTTGTTACCATAGGAGGTGAAGTTTTCTGCTCCACCGTTTCCTGACTCACTATAACCGGAGAATCCAGATCCGACGACATTCGCGTTTTCTCCGTAGGCGGAGAAAGAATGGCCTAGACCATTTCCGTTTTTGCCATAATTAGCAAAGTTCTGATTTCCGGCGTTGCTGTCGGAGGAGTAGGTTGTGAAGGACTGTTGTCGGCCGTTTGAGTCGTCGGAGTAGGAAGTGAACTTGAGATCTGGAACATTGACCTCCTCGGCGTATTGCTTGAACTGTCCGACACCGCCGGTGGATCCAGCGCCGTAGGTGTTGAAGGTGGAGCTAACGACGTTTCCGTCGTGAACGTATGAGATGAACTGATCACTATGCCCGGTAGAGTCACGGCTGTAACGTCGGAAGGTGTCGACGGGAAGATTCTCCTCGGCGGAGTAGTTCTTGAATGAATCGAAACTGCCAGCTCGTTTGGTGCCGTAGTTTGTGAAATTCCGGTCGGCGTAGAAGGAAAAATGAACGTTTGAGGAGTGCTTGGCGAGATTGGGCGATGGATCTGGGAAACAGAGGAGTTTGGCCTTGTGGCAGAAGGAATCGAGGTGAGTGGACAAGGCGTTCTGAGTGGCAAGTTGAGCGAATCTGGCGGAGTCAGCGGCAGAAAGCGGGGAGGCTTTGGCTAATAGGAAATCGGAGCGAGGAGCCTTGTAGATCTTGTTGTTCCAGTAGCGTGTGAGGTGCGCGCGTGGTGTGAATGGATTCTCGCTTGCGGCGATAACCTGCATTGAAACATGAACATCGCCATTGTTGAGTTTCCTGTAAATTGATTTGAAATTAAAGAAAATGAGTGAAATGCAGGAGATTCGATTACATTGATAAAGAAGAAGAGGGAGAAGAATAAGGAATGGAGAATCTGTTGTTGCTTTCTCATCTTCTTGTTCTCTCAAGAGAGAGAGAGAAGGGGCAAGAATGTTGGTTGGAGAGGTTTTTGGCAGGAAGCAGGTATTTATAGAAGTGATGGTGGAAGAGGGATACAGTGAGTGAAGTAAACTTTAAACTTGAAGTGAGAATTTGAGAGAGAGAGAGAGAAAGGAAGTGGTAATGTGGTTTATGTAGAGGATTAGAGAAAACGCGTGAAAGGCATCAATGGGTTGTTTAGTTTGGTAATTAAGAAAGTAGTATGAGAAAGAATGGGTGAGTTAAGTCATGCATCCAGAGGGGATTATTGGAGATGTCAATTCTAATTTAGTAATTAAGTAGTTAGAAAAGTTAGGATGATTGAAATGACCTGCCCAGTGCCCCTTCTCTTCTTACTATTGAATTTCACCCCAAATTATCTCAAAATTTTCTTCGCATGCTCACCATTACCTAATTCTGCCCAAACTTTCACCAACTACATATTACTTTTTTTTAATATTGAAATAACATTCATTATCACACCTCACTTACATTCAAATTTATAACTGACCGGACCCTAATACTGTGCAACAGATCCAAAGGTACTATTATCATTCCTCCAAGATAATGGCTCATGGATCGGATATAGCGGTCTGATCCATCAAGATCCAATCTAAAACGGCTCGGTCAGGACTCTATTGACCAATTTTTATTTTTTAAAAATTTATTTTTTTATATGGATTCAATTCTGTCCCGTTTAAACTCGAATAGTAAACTTAGTTTTTTTGGGAAAAAAATTTTTAAGTATGGACAAAACTTATCTAAAAGACCAAACCTGAATGTTCTGGTTCAAGATCGGATCAGACAAATAAGGTCCGATTTCGAACCGTATTTTCCGGCCTAGTTTAATTATGCAAAAATAATCAACTAAACAATAGAAATTTCTTGGGATTTATCATAGTCGAGGTTCAGAGTTCTGTATTTGGTACGTAATTATGGTAGTTTCGTCGTTGTTTTAGTATATTGACGTGATGGAATTCAGTATGCTCATAAATATAGAGGTATTTTTTGTTTGAAGGAAAATATAGAGGTATCTGAATAATATACATGGTAATTGGTAAGAGACTCGTTTTATACAGTACTAATAAATGCTCCCTTTTTAATCGACTAAACTATGTTGGGGCAAAACTGGATTTTGTTTCCTAAAATAAAGTGTAATATATCGGAATTTTTTTATATAATTTAGAGCCATACTTTTATCAAGTGTTTGAAATAAAAACGACACAAATAATTATGTTAGTTTAAGATTTTTAAAACCACACGTTCAAAGTTTAGATGTAAAACAATATGTTATTAAATACGGAATACGTGTCTCTTATTCTACCGTGTCAGATATGACGAGACACGGCTCGAACATGGTCAAATATGGTTTGATACGGGTGAGATGTAGGACACTGCGACTTGTGTCCGGTCAATACACAGTCAACAAAAGTTTTTCCTTATCTTTCAGGCTAAAAAAGAAAAAAAAAATTATAAAAATAAAAAATAATAATTTACCGTAATATTTCTTCTTTTATCCCATTTTTTTCGACTAAACCTAGCCCCCATATAACCATCTACAATACTAAAAACACTGATTATTTACAAATTTTTATTATCATTTTCTTGATTAATTATGTTGTCCGGTTGTTTATTTGTAATATGGATGGTTCATTCTTCATTTTTGAAACTAAGTATATTTATTTGAGATTGTAAAACTAAATATATTTATTTTTATTTGTAAAACTGAAAATGTTTGTTTTCAAGCTTTTGTTTCGGTTATTTTGTTATCATGTTAATGTTTTTAATTATCTATTCATATATTATTGGGTTTTTCCATATATATGTATTGCATTATGATATATAAATTTTACATATTTTTCGTTTCTCAATGTGTCCGTATCCGTACATAGTAAATTTAAGGAAAAATGACCAAAAATAATATGAACTATGAGGTATGAATCAAAAATAATACAAACTTTAAAAATTACTATTTGGTGCACAAACTATTTCACATTAAACCAATTTTGATACGGAGTGAAATCTAGCAAAATTTCATTACAAAAATCGCCCACATACTTTTAAATCACACAAAATGACCCAAATATTTTAATTTCTTTCAAAAATCACCCAATTTTTGTATACTTAACCAATTAGGTAAGAAAAGTTATCCGTCACTTTATTTTTAATATTTAAGGTAGCTCATTCATTAAAAAATTAAGAAGTTTTAAAAATGAAATTTTGGTTCATTATTGTTTTATGGGCAAATTTGGTTAGTAGGCTATTTAGAGAAATAGTGATAGGAAGTAGGCTTTTTTGTTTTTCAATTAAGTAAATATACCCCTCTTATTTTTTTTTTACCTTCAAACCTTCTCGATCCTCTTTTTTTCTTCCTTCTTCCAAATGCTTTTTAAAAACTGAATTTCTTTTTTTATTTTCTTTTATTAATTTTTTTTGTCTTTTTTATTTTCTTTATTTTTTATTTATTTTCTAGAATGAAGAATTTTTTCACACACCGGAATTATCACATACCGAAATTATCACATACCGGAATTTCCACATACCGGAATTTTCACATACCGGACCGGAATTTTACATACCGGAATTATCACATACCGGAATTTTCACATACCGGAATTTCACATACCGGATTTTCACATACCGGAATTATCACATACCGGATTTTCACATACCGGAATTTCACATACAAGAATTTCACATACCAGACATTTACATACCGAAATTTACATACCGGATGAATTTTTAATTGTCTAATATTTAATTTTGCAAATTTTAGGGGGCTCGTTGTAATTTTGCAATATGATGACGGTTTGCAAAAACGGGTCCATCACCGTCTCTTTTGATTTCCAAAAGACTTGTTCTTTTTCCCAGTTGACAATGACAAATTGACAAGACGTGGAGGAGTTGAGCATTATTTGAGTGGAGAATTATATGTTAAAATTGTCTCAAAATAAAAGTATTATGTAAACAAAAATAGCGGACAAAAAGCACAAGGATCAAGTGTTGATTGTGCCGCTAGTTTTAATTCAGAAATTTCTGGAATGAAATTTCTGGTATGAACTTTTCGTATGAAATTTCTGGTATGAAAAATTCTGGTATGAAAAAATTCTAGTATGAAAAAATTCTTGCATGAAAAAAATTCTGGTATAAAATTTCTGGTATGAACTTTTCGTATGATAATTTATGGTATGAAATTTCTGGTATGAAAATTCTGGTATGAGAATTTCCGGTATGAGAAATTCAGTCCAGAAAATAAATAAAAAATAAAAAATAAATAAATAAAAAAGGCAAGAAAAATAATAAAAGAAAACAAATTCAGTAATTAAAAATTAAAAATTATACTTATATAACAAATAACAAAAATCATTTATTCTTTCTTTCTAATAGAATGGTTAATAATTTTTACCTACTATTAAATGAAAGTGGTAAAAAATTTGGAGTACATTTTCTTAAACAAAAACTAAAAAAAGCCTAGTATGTCAAATTCTCACTTGTTTTATGGTGTAGTTTGAGGGAATAATCCATATTTGTAGGTAAAACTTAACGAAAGAATATAAAAATAATTTAGAAATTTGTGTAATTTGAAAATTTAAAATTAATACACTTAATGTAAATTTGTGGAAAAAATTTATAGTTTCTTGTTTAAATTTTAAAAATTCAAAAATCAATCTTATTTTATACCAAAAAATTGTGACATGTATCAAGTATAAGTCTTTTAACCAAAATTTTATTTTAAAGTGTTAAAACTTCTCAATCATTCTTATAGTTATATTTTAAATAAATAGCCTAAACTATTTAAGAATAAAGTGATAAATAACCTTTATTAGATAATTTGTTATGTATAAAAAAATAATACGGGTGTTTTGTGAAAGAAAATATAATGTAGGGATAATTTTGTGTGATTTAAAAAGTTATGGGCGATTGGCTACAACTTTACCCCGCATTAAAATTGGTTTAATGTGAAATAGTTTGTATACCAACTAGTAATTTTTAAAGTTTGCATTATTTTTGTTCATACCTCATAGTTGGTATTATTTTTGGTCATTTTTCCTAAATTTAAGCATATATTTCCATTGCATTTCAGTAAATTAAACGAAAATGACGTATACAGTAGATTTCATTACTGCTCAACTATAAGTAAATTACTGCATAACTTTTCATTAGGGGTGGGCATGGGGCGGGATAGGGGTCGTCCCGCGTCCCGTCCCGCAAATAACTTGCGGGACGGGACGGGATTTATGACATTTTTTCTTCGTCCCGCGCGGGCCCTGTCCCATGTGGGACGGGACGGGACGGGATAAATCCCGCGAAAATTACGCACCGATTATATTTAATATGTATACTTGTTTTCTCTCGTGTTTAAAGACATAAATGATCGGGAAAAAAACTCGATACCGAATTATCGATTCATGACGCCTACATTAGTAGTTTATACATTGAAAACAAATTTCAGTTACATCGAAATGTCTTACCGACTCACATTCAAAAAATAACAACAGATAATTTAATGAAAATTATATTTATTTAACTATCGATTACAATTGTGGTAGTCCACAAATACAAGGGCGATGGAACCAACTAGAGCAGTGTGTCGATGGAACGGACCAGAGCAAGGCGGCAAACAGACTAAATCAAGGGAGATCAGAAACTCTAGTATTTTAGATCCAACCGAATGAGTAGTAAAGAATGAGTGAATGAATGACGAAAAATCATCGATCTAATAATTTTAAAAATAAAAAAATATTTTTAAAAATTATAATTTATGTATATTACTTATCTATATAATATTTATAAAAATATAAAAATATTATTTATATATATATGCGGGACGGGACGGGATTAACCGGGATGGGAAGTCTTCGTCCCGCGTCTCGTCTCGCAAATTTTTTGCGAGACGGGATACACATTTTTTTTTCCAAATCCCGCCGGGATCGGGACGGGATCGGGACGGGATGCGGGACGGGACGAGATTAAGCGGGATTTATGTCCACCCCTACTTTTCATTATTCTCTTAGGTTTTGTTGGCATCAATATAAAATTAAAATATGCAACTATCTACTTTAGGGTGTCGGAGTGTGATTTCATTGTCTCTCAAACGTAAATTACGGGGGTACACAACACTTCAATTTTGAGCAAAATACTATCAATGAATCTCCAAACTACTTCAATCTATAAATTATTCTTTTTTCTACCTTAAAAGTCAATACAATGATATTGTGTATCACCGATAATATATTTATTACCTTATTATTAATATTTATTATTTTACCTTAATGTTTTAAATTTAAGCAAGCACATACGTTATCGATTCAATATTTATTTTTTGTTCTTCTTCCAACTAAAACAAACCATAAACACATTTCCCGCAGCTTATCACCGGAGATGTAAAGACTATAGGGTCTCAATTTACCATATATATGGAGTAAAAGTTTGGGGAGTTTTCGGAAGAATTTCACAAAAATAAAATGAGTGTTTAGAAGACTCCGAAATTGATCCCAGATTGGATGATCCATGGATAGCATATTTTGTTTTTGATCTAGGGTTGTTGTCATGTGGCGAGTCCAAAGGGTGTTTTGGCGCATGGACTTATGCGTTCTTCAGACAAAATGAGAAATTTTCAGAGTTCATTAAAGGGAAATTTCTGATGTTACCCTCGTGGTTTGGGGTATTCAAGATTTTGCCCAACAGTTTTTTCAAGTTCGGATAGTACCCTTAAGTTTACGTTGTTTTCCGGATTTTGCCCAAATTCATTACAATTTTTTAAATTTTATTAAAAAAAAAAGAAAACAAACTAAAATTTAGAAACAAATTAAAATAGAAAGAATAATTTATTTATTTTAAAAATAAAGTAAAACAGTAACTTTTTTTTTAAAAAATATTTTATATTAATTTAAAAATGAATAAATTAGATAATTTTTAAAAAATTCAAAAAAAAATCAGTGTTTTATTTATTTTAAAAATAAATAAATTAAATTAGCATTTTTTTAACAAAATCTAAAAACATAAGTGTTATATTCTATTTAAAAAATAAATAAAATAAGGACTCTTTTAAAAAATTTTA
>BSUD01000001.1:31662645-31690684 GCA_033239045.1 Fagopyrum esculentum | reverse complement strand
AAAAAAAAGAAAACTGATTCATTTATTTTAATAATAAATTAAAACAATGATTTTTTTTAAGTTTTTAAAAGAATCCGTATTTTATTTATTTTTTAAATAAATTATAACACTTATGTTTTTAGATTTTGTTAAAAATGATAAAACAATTTATTAATTTTTTAAATAAAATAAAACACTGATTTTTTTTAAATTTTTTTATAAACTATCTAATTAATTTATTTTTAAATTAATATAAAACATTTTTTTTATAAAAAAGTTAGTGTTTTACTTTAGTTTTAAAATAAATAAATTATTCTTTCTATTTTAATTTATTTTTTAATTTTAGTTTATTTTCTTTTGTATCTTTTGAATAGATTTTTAAAAAGTTTAATAAATTTGGTAAAATCCGAAAAACAATATAAATTTAAGGGTACCATCCGAACTTGAAAAAACTGTTGGGCAAAATCCGAAATACCCCAACCACGAGGGAACCATCCACAATTTCTCTTCATTAAATTATGAAATCAAAGATATGAAATGTCATTGAGGTTTGTAAGAAAAAGATAAATCCTATTAAATTGACCTTTTCTTTTGTTTTATAATTAAAAGGAAGTTATTGTATCACTCAAATGAAAAATATAATATTATGTCAAAATATATTAAAATAATATTAAAAATCAGCTTATATATAAACCTCTAAAAGTGTATCTATGTCAATATACACTTTTTATATGAATTGTCTTGCGATGAAGCGTAACTAATATATATTATAGCTAATTTTAACATAGTAAAAAAGTTTACACTATTTTTTCAATTCTAAATATATGGCGACGGAGGAGAAGAAAATTTATAATTATATGTATATTTAGTTTGCTTAAATTTTAGATCTTGGATCTATCTTAAACTGTATTGTTTGACCCTCTTGAAGATAAATGAGTTACTCTTTTTATTAATAACATTACCCTTACGTAAGGGGTCACTATTTTTTTTTTTTTATTAATAATTAGTTTATAGCTCGTGTCTTGGACGAATATTTGTTAAGAAAAAATTTAAAATTTTCGTATGTTGATGCTAAAATTAAATATTACTTTCTTTCTTCTTCCTTTTTGATGGAAATGGAGTAAATGACATCCAACACATCTGAACACACTTTTATTAAATGAAAAATAATCTAATAAAAGTAATTATTTGAATAACATCATTCTTACATAACAAGAAAAAGATTCAATGTACGTTTATAGGGTATAGTTGACCACCTATACAATGTGTTTTTTTACTATAAAGTCACCGATAACTTTATTTATACTTTAATAAATAAAAACTTGAAATCATCACTTTATTTGAAAAAAATATAATGAAATCAAATTGTATAATGATTCTGATAATTATAATTTGCTTTTTTATGGGTTGTTTTGTAAAAGCTTGTCCAATTCAACCTAAAAAAAGAATTTTGGATAGAATGACTAAGTCTTTTACCACTATGAGTATTTTTAAATATTTGCCTCCATCTACGTACTTACTACCAACCATAAGATGACAAAGTTTTGTTTAAATTGGTAAGAATTATTTTCAAAAATAAATATTATCGAATTCATCAAATAAAATATTTTTTTATTAGCAATTAAGATTAAATATTAGAGATACTTTAATCCATAAAAATAATTATAACTATTTTCATTCCACGATTCTAATAATGGTTTGACTGTCTTTACTTGATCATTAATTTACAGTGCTTAGGTTAATTGTTTTAAGACTCAATCTTGCAATTTTCAAATTAATAATGGTCTACACAAAAAACGATGCCTCATCACAACTTTCATGGAAATGGAAGAATGTTTATAAAGTTATGCTTAAAAAACATACTTCCTCTATTTCACATTTTTTTTAATTAGTTTACCCCACTTTAAATATTTCAAATAGAAATAATATTATATATATTTTTAAATAAAACAAACAAATGGGAAAAAATAATCTTGACTTAACACCCATATAACTTGAATTTCACACATTTAAATTAGACTCAGACTCTAAAATTTAAGACCATGAGAATTGATCATAAATCTAATATATAATAACAAAAATAATTATCAACTTTATATAAAAATCTATATTTATGTGCATTGAATCGACATGTAACGCATATGTCCTCTCTAATATAAGTTTTTACTCTTATAAAAATGTGTGATAAAACCTAGAACGCGTAAGATGATGTTATGTATTATGAGCACGTGAAGGAATAGTGAAGGTGTAAGTATGTGTTGTTGAAGGCTTTTTTTTATATAATTATAGAGAGGAGTAGATGGATTAAGATAAAGTGATTGATTAAACAACTTTCAATAGCACTAATATAGGATTCCCTAGGCTTGATGTATAATAATGCAGATTTGGTATGTTTAAAATTGAAACTTGTTGGTGGATATTGTAATATTGAGAAGACCAACCACTCCAATCCACTATGATACAAGTGCAAATAATTATTCATATGATGGGGCAATGGATTCCACATTCCACAAAAAAAAGAAGATTCAATTGATGACAGCAAATAGCAATGCATCTATGGTAATGTGGTGATGCCAAGATTGAGTAAGCCAATCGTCACCACTTTCAGCTTCATTGAATTTGTCTGCTCTTCTTCTTCTTCTTTCATTTATTTACATTAGTACAGTATCATTTAAGTAACTTTCCCTTTTGACACTCTAATCATGGCTTATTTCATAAAGCCAACACTATAGGTATCCATGAAACATGCACCGACAGCATCGCCCATCTCATCGTTATTAGTCCATATCATCCCATTCAAATCAAATATTCATTAATTGCTATCTTGACAACGACTAAGCCCTTCTTTCTTTATCACCAAAACGGTTCAAACCGATGTGACGTCTCTTAGGATTCCAAGATTATGGGTTGGGTGTTCGTCGATTATTGATATTCGTATCACATTAACCATGCTATATATACCCCTTCTACGCAGTGCGTAGGCGTAGTCGTTGTCCTTAGTTTTTCGAACGAAATATTTTGATAAGGATTACTACGCATCCGGAATGCGTAGTTGTAGTCATACTACGCATACGGAATGCGTAGTACTAGCCATTTTCCTTTATTTTTCGAACGAAATGAACTTGTTACTACGGCTCCGCGGTGCGTAGACGGACAAGCGGTACAAATAGTATGTTTTATGTGGTACGAATAGCAAAGAGGACATTCTTCACCTTTATATATACATAAATGAACGATTTTGAATATATTTTAACTAATTTTTTTGAAAAAAAAAATACTACTTATTAATATAACCTTTTTGTAAGATTTAAATCAATTGAGTTAGATGTGGATGAAAAATATGTGGGGTTATTAAACTAATGTGGCATGTAGAGATAGCTAAAAAAGTCAGGTTAAGATTAACCTTATGTGTTTTTTTTTAGTGTGAGATGTTCTATAATTTTATGATTTTGAATGCACGGCATATTGTTTGGATAATTTAAATGTTATATCCGCGTCGTAAAACCCAAGTTTCCCGCTTTGATGGATACTATCAAGCCATAACTGAGATAACTAACTTTACACATGAAAAAAGTTTAGAAAACTTATGATAACTTGATTTTTTTCAACAAATATTTTAAATAAGCTCATTCAATCAATCACTTCAACTCCGTATTCTCAAACTAACGCCAAATAATATAAACCATATACAATATGTTTGAATATGTAGCTCCCTCGACAAGATATTTACCCAACATCCTTAATTTTTCTTTTTCATGCTACGGTTGGGAGCATGAAAATTGAGAAATTATTTTATAAAATCGTAAAGTGTTTTTAGTGCACCATATGTGGAACGTACACCCACATGCCCTGCATTATGCAGCTGCACTGGGTAGTGAGTACCCTTAAAGTGATAAAACGACAACGTTTCCGCTGGACACTTGAAGAACTGCAGTCAGCGTGAAAGTGAAAGAGTACATTAACATGGAACACATTTGGCAAGTGTGTATTTGAAGATCCAAAGGGAATGTTGAAAATTAACTTAAAACAAGATTTCATGTACAATCATACTAGAAACACACAAGTGATAAATAAGATTATAAGTCACCAACTCCCATCAAAGGGAACAAACACATTTAATTCTTAAATAGAAATAAAAAAGCATGAGTATTTGTTAAGCTTCCTTCTGCTAGATGTCCAACAAAACAGACTCACGTGACGCAAAATGTCATGCAACCACAATCCTTGATGACAAAAAAGCCTTTCACAGGACAGTTTGGACACGTACCTGGCAGAGGAACTTATAACACCCCTTCTTATTTCTTTTAGTAACTGCCTTACTTTGATGGTTAACATTGGGAGTTCACCCTTCTACAACATTCACCAGCTCGTACTCGATCAGAGACAAGTTGTTATCCTCCTTCACAGTGAAATCATCTGCTTCAGCCACTTCGATACGCCCCCACTTATCCACAGCCAGCCTCATTGATCCCTTGTACATGTCAATCTTTGCGTTGCGGATTGTCACACGTGCCCCTGTCTTCATTAGGTCCACTAATGTAGGAAACTCATTTATTAGAATGTATTGGACTGTAACGAAAAGAAAACTGCAATAGCACTTCATACAGCGGCTAAACGTCCAAAAACACATTAAGGGAATATGTACAAGCCCCTTCCTTCCGACTTCATTATTGGACAACACATTTAGAGCATGTTTGGCATGTCAAGTGGAAGGTAGCGGTAGATCAAGTGTTAATTGAAGTTGTTGCTACCATTACTTATCAATACCCTTAAAAACACCAAAACACTGGACTGTGCCTGTATCGCTAGTTTTTGGCAATGCCGGGCACACACTTATAAAAAAAATATCCATGTCCTTAAAAAGAATATCTAGAATGAGCATAAATATTGTAGATAAGTGGAATGCAACTAGCGCAAATGTAGTGCTGAATGCCTACACCAATAAATAATCAATGAGCTTGAATAGAACATATTGGTAAAGTTATAAATCAATTAACCTAGATAGAATACAGCATCCATCTGGATTAAGTAAATTCATGCAAAACCATTCATCATTCATGATACGACGGATACAGTACAGGCATGTTCAGAGGGCTCTTAATCGAATGGAATCACATTGTATATCCAGAACAAAAGTTACCGACAAACCATTAATCGGATTGATTGTTTTTAATGAAATCCGAAGCAAGAAAACAAGAAGTTGCTCAAATAGACATAATTTGAATAATTACGAAAGTTGTAGATATTTAGAAAGCTATATATAAAATTATAATAACCATGTCTACCACCTAGAAGAAAGGAGACTACTATCTGACATAAAAAAATCTCATCCAATTTACTCAAAGACTCAGAAAAATATGAACCCATTTGATCATAAACCTGTTTCACGACGATGTTTGGATAAAGTTCATCCAAGAACCCATTTTTTATCATAAATATGTTTCACTACGATGTTTGCATTCAGTTCATCCAAGAACTCATTCCTAGCTTTAGATGTGAAGTACATGTGCCATCAAAATCCAATATACTTCGCCTGATGAGCAGAAGACCAACATTATGTAACAGATGTTTAACTAGATTAATGCCATAACTTTCTCTTTTCCCAACGTAACAAGGCATTGCCGGGCAAGCTAATATTAGGAAATCTTCTGAAAGAAGCTAGTTTACAAAATCATAGAACTCAAAGTGTGCCAAAATAGGCAGCATACCATGGGGCATTTGCTACACGCAGGCAGCAATGTAATCAGAATATCCTACTAACTGCACACTTGCAGTTATCTGACTATAGTTCAGCAAAATCAAACGCCAAAAAACAGCTTAACCAGACACAATTTTTTAAAAATTTACTGCAGTTTTAGAAAATGCCCCATAATAACAAGAAACTGCTAATCTTTATTCTGAAAGTACTTATCTAAGTACCATTGGGCAGAAGACAAAAACGATGCCAATATGTTGTAGCATTAAGTAGAAACTTCTTAATAATGATAGCCCCCACAAGTCATATAATCAGATAATGAGACATGAACACACATTCATGAGTGATATCAGACTTCATGCTTGTGACGGCAACCAGATTGTTTTTAACAAAAGGTCCCAAATAGCAATGTACCTAATGACAACTGACAAGCATACACATCAATACATCACACATGCCTAAGAATCAGGGGAAAAAGTAGAAACAAAAGTTAACATCATAAATAATGTCATTTTCCAATGATTTAGCATACCTTGATCATTTCTGGCAGTGAAGACAATCACTCCAGTCTCATCTCCAACTAAGCACTCAGCAATTTTGATTTGACGAGCCTGTGGACCATCTGAACGGCCCCTCTGCATTACCATTTTTGCATCAACAACCTTGACAGTGAGGGTGTGGCCACTAGTACCAGGCCTTAGCTGATCGACTTTTGTAAAGACTGGCTTCCTCATGCCTGGCTTTGATTCTGCCATTGTCCAATAGCTTGACAAAATTTGCTTATCAGTACAAAAACACTTGCACAGTTTTGCAATGATGAGCAGCTCATAGCATTTGCATATCAAGTCATGGAATTTTCAAGCTAGTCAACATATTCCCATCATCACTGTGAGCTTCTTTAAAACATGGTTGTAAGTAAGTTGGAAAACATTACAGAATCAAATTCAATAACCTGTCATTAGCGATTCAAGTCATGAAACTTTTGGAGTCACGTCAAACAATTCTAGCGAACTAAGATGGTAAACACTAATGGACTGTCTAACTGTAGTATGACAGCAATCAGTTTCTAAGGATAAATTTTAGCAAGCCAAACGGACCTTAGCAATCTAACATACAGGATCAGCCGATTCAATTAACGCATCACAGATTCAACACAATTCTCCATGTATTTTCAAAGGATACAAGAAGCAATTAGAGCAAAAACATTGAGAATTCTAACTGATTAAAGTCAAATTATGGCAGCAGTATCATGAACCCTAGAAACGTAGAAGCAATCAGAATGAGGATCAAGACAATAAGTTGACTTTGACAAAAAGTTTACCTGGAACTAGGGTTTTAAGTTGTTTGATAGATAGACGATGGATGGGGTTCACTGATTGTAAAATGCAGCCGCTTTCGGGATTTTCGACCTGGATTTTCGACGGTTACTTGATTTATATAGTAGTCAGCGACTCTTCGGATAGAACCGCAAATCAGAGAAAAACCTGTACTTGCAACTTTTGTTTCAATCATACGATTCTTGCAAGCGGGCCACTGGGCTAAAGCCCAAATCAACCCCATTCAGGAGAGCTTGTGCTTTCTTTGAGATTCAACATAGAGCAGGTTTGGTATTAGATTGTAGTAAGATTGTTTTGATGGGATTGTTAGTATTATTTTCTCTATATTGTATTATAAGGTTGAGGCGCACGCGATTGTAATAATATGACGATAATACATTTGTATTTCATCAAGGATATTACTACTTAGTGGTACCGTAAGAGTAATATTTGGATACAAGCGATGTTCTACCCTTGTGCTTCTAATATCATTATTCAAAGTAGTACATTTGTCTCGCATAGGACTTGTGGATTGAAGATAATGTCACAAGATTGACCGAGCATGTAAATATTGTAATTTAAGGTTATAGTACTTTTAATTACAAAAAAAAATATTTAATTAAAATATGATATTGGTTTATTTAAGCGATATTTTTGCATCAATCAAAGTAATTAATGATAATAAATTAATAATTCATGAAAAGGTTAAAGAAGTTTGAGAGTTTGAAAACTTGTTTATTTTTATTTAGGTCTATAAATTTTTTTGGCTCCAAAAATGTAAAATAGATCACATAATATCAAATTGTAAAACCTCATCAACTTGTTTATTTTTATTTATATCTATACAAGTTTTGGCTCCAAAAATTTAAAATATGTCACATAATATCAAATTTTAAAACCTTGTCAAAGTTTGAGAATATTGGTGAAATAGGGTACCTTTTGTATCTTGTATACAAACTAGGCATCCTATTTTCCACATTAAAAATTAAAAAACAATGACTAGGATTATCAAAGTTAATGGGTTAAAAATATTGCAGTTTTAAGCGGTTCCAAATTTTGAATCGTATCACAATCCGAATTAATAGGCAACCGTTCACAAGTTAAAAAGGAAACTAATATTATATATGATTTAGCTGATCTTCCAACCTCCTTACTTCAATCAATCAACCGTCAGTTCCTTTATTCTCGTGAATCAATAACCCACTTTACCCTCTCTTCAAAAGTCACGCCTCTTCATCGCCATTCTTATCGGATGAAGGTCTGAAGAAGCAAGCAGCCAAAATCGTCTTCGTTGTTCTTCGTCCAGAACAAAACAAAACACAAGTTTCTTCTATTTTTCTTCATCGTCCATCATCAAACACAGAAAGGTTAGTAATCATTCTAAAGTACTCTTCTCTTAATCGACTTCCAATCTGAATATTCGTCTATAACAACATCGAAACCTGATTTCATCCATATTAGTTAGATTCAGTACATAATAACTGAAATTTGTGTAAACTATTACACATTCAAAGAAGTTTAAGAGACAAAATGTACTGAATGCCCAAAATGTTCGATTCTTTGAAAATCGATTCATGTAGAATGTACAGAAGGTTTTAAATCTGGTGTAGGTAATGGGTAGTGACTTTGCATGTTCGAATGTAAAAATGTTTAACCCTTTGAGATGTACTATTATGTATCGAATTTGCTATCTTCCATGTTTGTTTGTTTATTTTCTGCTGTTATCGAGAATAGATATTTCATTTGGATAGAAAACTGGTAAACACATTTACAAGATGCTATGATTGGTACATTTTATGCAGTGGTATACATAAATGAAGTTAGATCCATGCTAATGTTATGTAATATGTATAATAATTATGTACAAATTGGAATGGATAGTAGAAACACACTGATAGTGTACACATTCTGTAACGAAAAACACAAACAGAGTTGGATTTTAGTTTAAGATACGAAATATAAGGTATGTACTATTTAAGTAGAAATATTGCTATAATCGAAACTAGACATGTCATTCGGATACGGAATTGGGAAAAAAGGTACAAGACGGTTGGACTGAATACATTTTATTTAAAAGTATACATAAACAGAGTTCTTATTAAATGGTATACACATACAGAATTGGATGTAAGTCGATAAAATATAAGGTATGTACTATTTATGTAGAAATAGAATAGATCATTAGTAACTATTTTGATTATGTACATTTACTGTAAGGATATACACAATTAGAGTTGGATGAACATTGATGATATGCAATACTTGTGTAATAATAGACACGACATTAGAAATAATAAGATTATGTACATATTTTGTAATTACATACACATTCACAATACACAAGCATGTAAATACATGAAGTAGTTAAATGTACTTACAACATCTATATGTAAATACTTAGTTACTTAAGACATTCAATTTAAATTTAACATCAATACTGATTCTCTTAAATTTATTGTTAATAACAAATCATATGGTTCGAAAAAAGTGTAGGGGACTTAAACTTCAAATGAGGAAACAACAACATAAATCGGAGGCTGGTTGATAGCATGTATTGTAGTCTATATTTTGGGACTTGTTTAGACGTTTTATCTTCAATAATCTGCATGTTTGAATGTATACTATGTGATTATAGTGTCGTTTCATCTACCTCTACGGGAATCGAGGTCTACACCAAGTTTCAATGTAATCGTAGGTAAAATGACACATTTTGGGTCGAAATGGAGCTAAGGAGCAAATGAGTCATAGGAGCTACATTCAGGAGCTTAAAAGAGAACTCAGGAAGCAAGGAATTAACAAAGAAGATTTACTTTGGACCAGATCTAAGAGATTTCACATTCAAATGAGATTCACCTCGGTCAGCTACAGTGTCACCTCGACCGAGGTGATCTAGAGGAGCGCCCCGACCGAGGCGAACACCCTGGCGCCGGCGAGATATATTTTATTGGCTGAGATCTTTTATTTTTGGAAGGAGAGATATTATATTTTTGGGCTGGATTTCTGGAAGGAAGATCATATATTTTTGAGATCTATTTTAGAGATAAGATATATTTTATTAGGATATTATCTTTTTAAGATATTATTATCTTTTGAAGATAATTCTCCTATATAAAGGTTTGGATTTTCCACAAATTCGGCATCCGATATACCATCCAATCTTTGAAAAAGCTGCAGTTAGGAAGGATTTTTGGAAGTTTGAAGGAAGTTTGAAGGAAGGAAGTTCATAGCTTTGAGATAGCTTTTGAGGGGATTTGTAAGACTTTTTTAGATTCCCTTTTTGTTTGATTGTCTTGTTGGATTTGTGATCCAAGGAACGCTGATTTGTTTGATATTTAATTCAGTTATTGAAGCCTTGTTCTTAAGGTTTTTGTATTCAAATATTCATTCTTTCCCCATATATTTGATTATTACTTTCATGATGATGAGTGGCTAATTTCCTTGTGCGATTCTAGGGTGATTGACTGAAAGTTATAGGAAAGACGATGATAGAATAATCTTAATCCCAGTAGGACCCTGAAAGCTCGAGTCTTTATCCTTAACCCTAGAGTACCTCGTTCAGTCGATGAACATCTCGGCCGGGGTGGAACTTGACTGACCGAGGTGACCTTTTCTGATCCGTAACCGAGAGTTAAGTATTAGAGTTTGCCAAATCCTATTACACCTTTCCTGGTTCAATGCAAGCCTAGGATGAGACT
This sequence comes from Fagopyrum esculentum, assembly GCA_033239045.1. Taxonomy (NCBI): domain Eukaryota; kingdom Viridiplantae; phylum Streptophyta; class Magnoliopsida; order Caryophyllales; family Polygonaceae; genus Fagopyrum; species Fagopyrum esculentum. The sequence goes on along the minus strand of BSUD01000001.1, from coordinate 31,679,999 downwards.
TACCCGGTAATTCCTTAGTTTGTTTACCCAAGATCATAAGCGTAGGTAATAAAGGTCTATCCTTTATTGGGGTTAGTGTGCCTTCATTCCATCTTTGAGAGTTAGCTAGAGACTTACCCGGTAAAGGTTGATTCTATTCCCTTAGTTGGTGTGTTGGTTTGAGATTATAATTCTTTTCCTTAGTACCTTGAGACTTACCCGGTAATAGGAGCTTTTGGTTTGGAGTTAGTGAGTAGTGAGACTTACCCGGTGATCTATTCCACTTTAGAAACACTTTCCCTTTGTAAAATCTCAACTTTGTCCGCCTATCTTGAGATCTTGAGTTGGAACCACAACTAGATGTTTTAATCCCTAGAATTTTCATATTTCCTTTAATTGACCTTATTATCATCTCTTTGATTGCTTTAATTGCTTTTGTGGTTATTAGTTACATTGACTACCTATACTTGCTTTGTTTCACCTAAGTCCCTGAGATCGACACCCCGGAATTCTTGCTTTTTCTATAATTGATCCATACACTGCGGGTTCGCATCCTTGTTTTAAGCATACTTCTTGGGATATAAATTTAAAGCTTGCACACACCGTTTGAAGCGAACAGTGGTCCTTCAAAACAGGTAACTACACGAACTGAATTGTGTAGAGTGTGACAAATAGTATGTTATACATACACCTATATGTACCACATAGGCAACAATATATGAATGATATATGTGCCAATTTATACATTCATGTACTCATTGTGGTTGAAAATGCATATGTACAAACTAGGCACAATCATGTAGAGAAATATCATTTTTGTATGTGTATACTCATTATTACAATTGATTTTGAAACAGGTAATGGCTGGGTCAGTTACGTAGGATGTTTTAAACATGTTACGAACAAACAACCCACACATCAAGGTTAACATTCATTGGAAAAAAATGATAAACAGTTGGTTATATCTATTATAGTGATTAACTATTGAAACCTTGATTTGCCTTATACACAGTTCACATATAGATGGGGAGAACCCATTCGACCGAAGATGACTCGTATTAACAGTTTCTGCCGGTTGCCAATGATTTCATTGCTAATGGATGGACTGTCCATTGAGGACAAGAACAAGTTCAAGAAAGGTGTATTTGCTCCAATTATTAAGATGAGCACAAGAATGAAGATGTCAAATCAGATTATACATTTCATGTTGATGCACGAAGTGAAGACAAGAAGAGAACATTCTATGTGGTTTGACATCAATCAGGTGTTACTTAGATTTGGTATTACTGAATTTGCTGAGATAACTGGACTAAACTGTTCAGATGGGTACTTTGATACATATGAGGAGAACCCAGAGGTGGACATGAAATCTGTGGTTGGAGTTAATTGATGTGTCAACATTACATTGAAAGATCTATACATGAAGGAGCCAAAGGAATCACTATACAAATACAAAATGGCTCTAATTCTTTTTATTGATGCAGTGATTGTTGCTAAAGATAGGAAAACACAAATCAACCAGCAGACCATTAACATGGTAGTTGATCTGGACCGTTTAAATGCTTTTCCATGTGGTCGTCTTGCTTACATTCAAACGAAGAAGTTCCTACAATCATGTGATGCTGGAAGAGAAAGAAACAGTGGGGGATACAATATTGGAGGCTTCCCACTATCTCTTCAGGTTTGATACAATACACTAATAAAACAGTCTACATATGCACAAATTAATCATGTTTATTAATTATATAGAAACTCATATGTACATATACACTGATAAATTCTACATAACAATGTAGATATTTGCGTTCCACTCTATGTCGAAGCTTTTAAAGGTTTTTGCAACCTTGATAGATGAAGATGCTATGCCACTGTGCCACAGATGGGTTTCCAAGTCAGGCCAAGGTGGCAAACCATTTCCAAGTTATGCAGAGATAAAGGCTATTGTTCAGAATATTAATAAGAAGGACATTAAAACCGTCCAAGGACGCCATGAAAATGATGACTCCGACCAGTGGAACAATGAGAATGATGATGAGAGGTAAGACCTTTTATTCGACGTCGGCTTTGAGAATGTTGATATGATAATAACAAGGCCAAACGTTATTGTCGACGAGGAGAAGCCATTTAGGTATGTGTAGCTAAACATTATTATGTTCATAAGTTAATACCTACATAAATATTGGAGCAAATTATTTGCATATATGTTATTGTGTAGCATGCCTTCCCCAAGTATAACGATAAGAAATATTGTGAAAGCCGTGAACGATGCTGATGATTTTGTAGACCCTCCAAGTAAGTGCATAAAATACCCCACAAATTTTAAGACTTTTTGAATGTAGTAAGTAAACTTAATCCCATACATTTGTACAAACAGAAAAGCCAAGTTTGTCCGTCCGAAATGAGACGATGACCAGAAGAAGAAAGGGAAACGAAAGGCCGAGGCAAGCACACCTACTGTCATTCCTTCTAGGTAGGACTAATTATGTACAATCAAAAGTAACATAAAGATAAATTATTTTCTATAATTACTATCAACGATTACATTTATAACATAAATATGTAGATCATCTAAGAGGGTTAACAAGGCAAATGAAACTGAAGCAGAGGACGCAATTAGACGATCCCCTGAACACTCTGTAGAGGTGATCAAAAGGGAACGTCCAGATGGAGATAACAAAGAAACACATTAAAAGGTTCATGAGAAAATAAGGTCAGTCACAAAAATATTCACAGTACATTTACTAGATGAAAATATATTTACACAAATTAGTACATAAAAATAATAAATTTAAGTTAGCGTATGAAATACTTGTGTACATTTACACTTCTCTTTCATATAGAAGTTGTGAAAACAAAAAAATAATTTTATTCATAGATATAGTACTAAGTATGTACTATGGAAGTATGATCTTATGTATAACAAAATGCAAAATTCCAATTATTTACATACAATTATATGTGTATAACATTAATTATATGAAAATATTTAATATAAATAATTTCTTAAATAACGATCATATGTAGATTATCAAAGAGGATTAACAAGGCAAAGGAAGCTGAAGCAACTGAAGCAATTAATCGATCCAATGAACCATCTGTCGAAGAGATTAAGAGCGAACGCCCAACTGGAGACTCTAAAGCAACTCATTCCAAGGGCCATGAGAACACAAGGTTAGTCAAAAACAAGATACATAGTATATTTCAAGTTGTGTACACAACAATAATGAATAATACATAAATACATCAACACGTTTGTAATATTTATGTACACTATTACATATATGAGAATGCAACATTAACATATTGGCTACATTACATATGTATGGAACAGGATGCATACGTAATACGCCCCCGGATGGCATTGTCATCCGTGTTTCCGACTTGAAAGGACCCGCACCATTTTGAAGACGTTTATTATTATTCGGCTATTTAATAATAAGTCTTTTTATATTCGGAACTTTAATTCCGGAACTTAATTCCGTGAATTAAATTCCGACCTTTCATATTTTAGGCTTTTCATATTCGGAACTTAATTCCGACTTTTAATTCCGTCATTTATGTTTGACTCTTTGTATGGCCTCCATCCACTATATAAGGATGGCTTGGCTCATTTGTAAAACTATGTCTAAGTTGAAATCTAAGTATTGAGAAGGAAAACCCTCTTACTTAGTTTAGGCATCACTTCTCTCCCACCCTCTTAGAGTTTTTGCTTGGATCTAGTCTTTGATCCAAGCCTCCACATTCGAGGATCCTTTTGAAGGATCAACTATACGCTTCCGCCACCCAAACTCATAGTTTGATCCGATTCAAACGATCAAGAAGAAGTAGTTGAAGTTTCTCCTCGATCTAGATCACCCATATTTCTATCATTGGTATCAGAGCAAGGGATCGAGGTCAAGTTCTTTACTTGTGTTCTTGATTATTCTTCAAATTTTTCTCTCTCTATTTGGTGTTCTTTGAAGATCTTCATAGGTATCTTCGAAGATCTTCAACTATTCTTCGTTCTTCAAAGATCTTCAACTGTTATTCGGTGTTCTTCGAAGATCTTCAACCGTTCTTCGGCGTTCTTTGAAGATCTTCCACCGTTCTTCGGTGTTCTGCGAAGATCTTCAATTGTTTCTTCCTCGTTCATTATGTTCTATGATGATTCTGATTCTTATGATGAGGATGAAGAATGGTTACCTCCTCCATATCCACCGAAGGCCAAGCAAACCACCCGGAGGTACCAACGGAGAGAATACTTTGAGGATGAGGAGTGGTTGCCTCCTCCAAATCCTCCGGACCCACCGAGACCGACTTATACCATTGACGGGCACCAACGGTATCCCCACCGACCAGCTTATTTTGAGGATACTTATATTGCCCCAAGACGTCATGCTAATACCAAAGAAGAGTTGGTCGTGCTCAAGGCAACAAATGACGCTCTAAAGCGTGAGTTAAAAGCTTTGAAGGCACAAATGGTTTCCCTCATGACAGCCGCCCAACAAGAAGAACCTGAAGCGGTGTCACAGCCACGGTGTGAGTTGGTTGTCCAACCATTGTGTGATGAACTCAAAGATGTGGGAAAAGTCATCATTCAAGAGGTCTCCCCGATTATTCCAATTCATCTTGTCAACCCGTTAGGTGGAGAATATTTTCAAGATGACAAAGATGAGATCACCATCGAGGAAGACGAAGTCATCCGTCCCGACAATGACCACATCATGTTGTTGGACTACAAATCCGAGTCGTATGATCCGAGGTTTGTCTTTATAATGCCAACTAACTTCCAACTTGGCTTGTCCTTCAAAATTTTCAGCATGGCATCAACGTTCCCCATCAAGGTTCTTGACGGCATGATAGACAAACTCCACAGCACCGCCACCTTGAGGGATTACATATTCAACAAACGCCGCAAAGCCACAATGTTGAAGGACTACAAGTCCAAGCCGCCCGACAATGTGCATTCGGTGTTGATTTTCAAGGGTCTTGTTCTTCAAGTGACTCCTTTCTTTTTGACGGTGAAATGAGGACGTTTCACATTTAAGAGGAGGAGAATAATACGCCCCCGGATGACATTGCCATCCGTGTTTCCGACTTGAAAGGACCCGCACCATTTTGAAGACGTTTATTATTATTCGGCTATTTAATAATAAGTCTTTTTATATTCGGAACTTTAATTCCGGAACTTAATTCCGTGAATTAAATTCCGACCTTTCATATTTTAGGCTTTTCATATTCGGAACTTAATTCCGACTTTTAATTCCGTCATTTATGTTTGACTCTTTGTATGGCCTCCATCCACTATATAAGGATGGCTTGGCTCATTTGTAAAACTATGTCTAAGTTGAAATCTAAGTATTGAGAAGGAAAACCCTCTTACTTAGTTTAGGCATCACTTCCTCTCCCACCCTCTTAGAGTTTTTGCTTGGATCTAGTCTTTGATCCAAGCCTCCACATTCGAGGATCCTTTTGAAGGATCAACTATACGCTTCTGATAGCATGAATTATAGTCTATATTCTAGGGTTTGTTTGGACGTTTTATCTTCAATAATCTGCATGTTAGCATGTATAATATGTGATTATATTACCATTTCATCTACCTTTGCGAGAATCAAGGTCTACACCTAGTTTTGCTGTAATTGTAGGTAAAATGGCGCGTTTTGCATCGAAAAGGAGCAAAAGGAGTCATGAGTCATTTGGAGCTACATCCAGGGAGCATAGCCATGGATTAAAGATTCACTTTGGACCAGTTTTGAGAGATTTCACATTCAGTTATGACTCACCTCGGTTGACCAGAGATTCATCTCGACCGAGGTGATCCAGAGACGCCGACTCGACCGAGGCGAACACCTAGGACGCGGCGAGAATATTTTATTCTTGGCTGAGATCTTTTATCTTTGGAAAGTGATCTTATATTTTTGGGCTTGGCTCCTGGAAGGAAGAAGATCTTATATTTTTACCTATTTATAGGGGAAAAGATCTTTCTAAGATATCTTATTTTTGGAGGGTTATTTTCCTATAAAAAGGGTTGGATTTCCACAAATCCAAGACCCCGCTTACACCGCATCACGCTATACCGTCGATTAGGGTTTATAGCACGCAGCAGCAGCAGCATACTCCAATTGGGGAGATTCGAAGAACCTTGTTGAAGGTTGAAGGAAGATTGAAGTCTATAGCTTTTATAGCTTTTTGGAGGGTTTTGTAAGATTGTCTTTAATTCCCTCACTTGTTGTCTTGTCTTGTTGGATTGCTATCCAAGGAACGCTTTGTTGTGATATTTGATTAAGTTATTGAAGTCTTTTCCATTAAATTCTTCTTGTTCAAATATTCACCCTCTTCCCATATATTTTAATACTTTCATAATGATGATGAGTGGCTAATTTCCTTGTGTGATTCTAGGGTGATTGGCTGAAGGTTGTGGGGAAAACAATGATAGAATAATCTTAGATTTCAGTAGGATCCTGAAAGTTCGAGTCTTTAACCTTAACCCTAAGCATCTCGTTCAGTCGATGAACATCTCGGCCGGGGTGAAATTTGACTGACCGAGGTAACTTATCTGATCCTAAACTGAGAGTTAAGTGTTAGAATTTGCCAAATCCTATTCTTATTACACCTTTCCTGGTTGAAAGCAAGCTTAGGATGAGACTTACCCGGTAATTCCTTAGTTTGCGTACCAACGATCATAAGTGTGGGTAATAAAGGTTTATCCTTTATTGGGGTTTGAGTGTGCTTCCATCCCATCTTTGTGAGTTAGCCTGAGACTTACCCGGTAAAGGTTGATTCTATTCCCTTAGATGGTGTGTTAGTTTGAGGTTATAGTTCTTTATCTTAATTCCTTGAGACTTACCCGGTAATAGGAGTTGCGGTTTAGGATTAGTGAGTAGTTAGACTTACCCAGTGATCTACTCCACTTTAGTAACACCTTCCCCACGCAAAAATCTCAGCTTTGTCCGCTTATCTTTAGATCTTGAGTTGGAACCACAACTAGATGCTTTAATCCCTAGAATTGCATGTTTGCTTTATTGACTTCTTATTCATCTTGATTGTGTTAAATTGCTCTTGTGGTTAGTATTGACATTAGCATACCGTATTGACTCTGTTTCACCGAGTCCCTGTGATCGACCCCTGGAATTTTCTTGCTTTTACTACGATTGACCCGTACACTGCGGGTTCGCATCCTTGTTTTAAGCTTAAGTCTAGGGTTATAAATTTAAAGCTTGCACACACCGTTTGGAGCGAACACGGCTCGAACCGGCAATCATCTCATGAAATATCGTCATATTTCATGCTAACACACATCACTATGTGCGAATCTTACAGGGTTATCGACTATGCTCTTACGGATGTGCATAAGTATTTCATCAATTGCCTGTAATAAATAATACATAACTATTAGTAATATAATGCGTACACAATCAATTAGGCATATACATATTATGTTTATATATGTACCTCATCTTTTATCCAGCCACCAGGTTTCAATATCTCCAATACTACTTCTCTGGAAATGTTCTTTATGAATCCTCTTATCAACCCTTTATCGTCCCTGTTCTTGACCAGTTATAAAGTTTTTGACGCTCATTGTTTTGGAGCATACTCATTGTGGGTTCCTTGGGGAGTTTGACGTTTTTTCTGAAAGGAGTACGTTTGTACTTACTATCTTTTTGAACCCTTAATCTCACCCTTTTTACGGGTTCAGCTACATTGACATCCTGTTTTAGCTGATTGATAACACAAAAATATGTAACTATATATCATAAAAGGAAATATAAAGAGATACATAATATTACACACACATTGTATATTAGTACATTGATTCACTGTTTTTAACTTATGTGTACTATTACCATATTGTGAAATTCCTACCTCACTCGATCCACCAGCTAGGTCTTGCACCATGGCATCGTCCAATTTGAATTTAGAAGATGTGTCGTCATTTTTTTCAGTTTGTGCATTGTTGTTTGCAGCGGATGATGGTCTTGTCATGTCTTTAACAAGGTTTTTTTTATCTTGGTCTCGGTCCTCTTGCTTGATATGTACACGATTGTGTCTAATTTGTCATAGAGAGTTCCGAGGTCCCTTGAATATGTTGTTAAATCTTCGATTAACATAGCTTGATGCTCAACCTTTTCAGCCAATTCTTGTTGTTCTTTTTGGATGGAGTTCAATTTATCCATGATTTGAGAAACCCAATCTGGAGTAGACGTATTGATAGAAATATGGGCGATCTAGATCGAGGAGAAACTTCAACTACTTCTTCTTGATCGTTTGAATCGGATCAAACTATGAGTTTGGGTGGCGGAAGCTGTTCGCTCCAAACGGTGTGTGCAAGCTTTAAATTTATAACCCTAGACTTAAGCTTAAAACAAGGATGCGAACCCGCAGTGTACGGGTCAATCGTAGTAAAAGCAAGAAAATTCCAGGGGTCGATCACAGGTACTCGGTGAAACAGAGTCAATACGGTATGCTAATGTCAATACTAACCACAAGAGCAATTTAACACAATCAAGATGAATAAGAAGTCAATAAAGCAAACATGCAATTCTAGGGATTAAAGCATCTAGTTGTGGTTCCAACTCAAGATCTATAGATAAGCGGACAAAGCTGAGATTTTTGCACGGGGAAGGTATTACTAAAGTGGAGTAGATCACCGGGTAAGTCTCACTACACACTAATCCTAAACCGTAACTCCTATTACCGGGTAAGTCTCAAGGAATCAAGATAAAGAACTATAACCTCAAACTAACACACCATCTAAGGGAATAGAATCAACCTTTACCGGGTAAGTCTCAGGCTAACTCACAAAGATGGGATGGAAGCACACTCAAACCCCAATAAAGGATAAACCTTTATTACCTACACTTATGATCGTTAGTACACAAACTAAGGAATTACCGGGTAAGTCTCATCCTAAGCTTGCATTGAACCAGGAAGGTGTAATAAGAATAGGATTTAGCAAACTCTAACACTTAACTTTCTGTTTTAGGTCGGATAAGTCACCTCGGTCAGAAGAATTCCACCCCGGCCGAGATGTTCATCAACCGAACGAGATGCTTAGGGTTAAGGTTAAAGACTCGAACTTTCAGGATCCTACTGGAATCTAAGATTATTCTATCATTGTTTTTCCCACAACCTTCAGCTAATCACCCTAGAATCACACAAGGAAATTAGCCACTCATCATCATAATGAAAGTATTAAAATATATGGGAAGAAGGTGAATATTTGAACAAAGAAGAGTTTAATGAAAAGACTTCAATAAATGAAGCAAATATCACAACAAAGCGTTCCTTGGATAATAATCCAACAAGACAAGACAATCAATGAGGGAATTTGAAGACAATCTTACAAACCCTCCAAAAACTATAAAAGCTATGAACTTCAATCTTCCTTCAACCTTCAAAAAGGTTCTTCGAAAACTCCCCAAATTGGAGTATGCTGCGGCTGCTGCGTGTGTAAACCCTGATCGACGGTATAGCGTGATGTTCGAATTGTGGAAATCCAACCCTTTTTATAGGAAAATAAACCTCCAAAGATAATAAATCTTAAGAAGATATTATCCCATAAATATAGGTAAAATATATATTCTGCATATCTCCTTCCTTCCAGAAGCCAAGCCCAAAAATATAAGATCACTTTCCAAATTTAAAAGATCTCTTCCAAGAATAAAATATTCTCGCCGCGTCCTAGGTGTTCGCCTCGGTCGAGTCGGCGTCTCTGGATCACCTCGGTCGATGTGAATCAATGGTCAACCGAGGTGACTCACGACAGAATGTGAAATCTCTCGAATCTGCTCCAAAGTGAATCTTCAATCCATGGCTATGCTCCCTGGATGTAGCTCCAAATGACTCATGACTCATTTCTGCTCCTTTTTGATGCAAAACGTACCCTATTACCTGCAATTACAACGAAACTAGGTGTAGACCTCGATTCTCGCAAAGGTAGATGAAATGGTAGTAAAATCACATAATGTACATACAAACATGCAGATTATGAAAGATAAAACGTCCAAACAAACCCCAAAATATAGACTATAATTCATGCTATCAAAATACCCCATACTTAGCCCTTGCTTGTCCCCAAGCAAGTTCCTCATATAGAAGACAAGATAGAATGGATTATAAGTCAAGAAAATCAATGAAAAAGTCTTTCAAAAACATTTTATGGTGTGCAACTATCATAGATCACTCTAAGAGAATACTTCCTGAAATTAAAAACTCAATATGATCAAAACATTTTATAAATATAAGAAAGTTGTTCATCTTTGCATAAAATCATAGAATGCATAATAAATCATAATTATCAAAATTAATCATGTATAATCCAGTTTAAACCGCTAAGTCAATCAACAAGCTCGAGGTCTCAAGGGCTTCCCAAAAGAAAAGGTCAAGAAACGTGTAGGGTAGGGATGTATGTAAGGTAATGTGGTGCTAGAATCCGGGAAAAGGATGAACTTCACTTCACTTCGACTTGCAACATCTTCCACCAATAAGCTTTGCTTATTTCACATTTTTTTTTCTTTTTACTTTACTTTTTGGGATGCATGGACAGAGGTGCACAATAACCGAAGCCTAGGAAATCTGCAATCATCAATTTCTCGAGATGCATCAAACCCTTGATGCACATACCATGACCCGTTAGGAATATCGCTCAATCCGACTTTGGCAAGACACAAACACCCGGCTATGTGAATGGTGCCGAATTACTCATCTTCATGATTGACTTCCCCAAACCTAAAATTACTTTCTAACACTTCACTTCCAGCCCACTTCTCAACTTTAACTTGATTTCACCACTTCGCTTGCTTCCAAATTCCCGGATAGGTAAAGGGAGGCAAAAATGTATATGAGGGGTTAAGCATGATCAAGAAGAAGGAGAAGAAGAAAATGAATTGCCTTGGTCTTTCCAAGAAGAAAGTGAGAGAACTTAACCTGCGGTGTCAACCTTCAAATTCAACATAATTTGGATAAAAACAAGGTATTAAACATGCCAATAATTTTAAATAAAGCATTTAGCAACTTAAACATATTATAAAACCTTTCAAAACATAAAGAATTTAAAACCAGTAGGTAAACAAAATCTTCACTGAGATCATATCCAGATAAGTAACACAAAATCGTTTTCGAAAACTTTCTGTTACGTCACCTCGGTCGAGATGTTCTTGGTTCAACCGAGGTGAAACACCTCGTTTCGCCAGAATCTCCCCGGTCGAGGTCAAATTTTTTTTTTAAAACCAATATTTTTATTTTTTCGGTTCGGTTTCGACGTTTTTCTCAATCAAATAACCTGTAGGTATGCATGTAATATCAGATAATCATATAAAGGCAAATGAAGCATAAATATGAGAATATCCGATAAATAAAATACATCAAAAGTGTCGAATACATCAAAGGTATCCACATAGTCAAATAACAAACACCCCATACTTGAGACACACTGTCCCAGTGGGTATAATAAAAGTCTAAACAAGAGAACTCACCGGATAAAAGCCGAACTGCATAAAAATATAATAATAAAACCCTGCAGCTCCTCAGTAGTCCTGATCCGGCGGTGGTGGTGGTGGTACATAAGGATGCTGGGTCGGATCAAACGGATAGCCCATAGTCTGCTAGAACTGTAGCTCCATCATCCTACGCTGATAGTGCTGCCCCTCCAACATCTGCATAGTCCAGCTGTCAAGGTGTCGGTGCTGGGCGGCAAATCTCTCATGCATGTCCACTGTAAGGGCAGCATATGAGTCTATCATCTGATCTGTCAAGTCGTCGATCCGACGATGAGCCTCTGCATCTCTATGACGGCGTGTCCGACGCCTAGCAGATCTAGCAGGAGGTGCAGCAGGTGCAAGCTCAGTATCCTCCTCATCATCTAAGTCTATAATGGGTGGCGCGCTCGTCCCAGCTGTATCTGTCCCTGTGTCCATCGGGACGCCACCCTCTCTCTCATCTACTGTCTCGTCATCGTCGTCATCCTCCTCCTCAGCCTCAGCAGGGGCAGCTGCTGCCTCTCTGTGATCCTCAATCAGTGTATCCCAAGCTGTCTGCCAGAAATGCGGATCAAAGACTGTGAACTGCACAGACCAGCGGATGCCCTGAGGTGCAGTCCGCTCCCAAGGCATGGCGACGTATGGAGTGGTCAAACCACGGGGAACTAGAATCCTCCGTGTGATCATCTCCTGTAATCCCAGCGGCTTCGGAGCCGCCGCCAATGTGCAAACGCTGAGGTCCATCCCATGGTAGGTAGCGATGTGGGTGATCAGACCTCCGCAACAAATGTCTCCCTTCGCTTTGGCCTTGATCTTGTGCAGATCCTCTGCCAAGAGCAAGCCAAAGTCCGGGAAACCTCCTGTAACCATGCAGTAAAACGAAAAGAGCTCCCCCTGTCGGACCTTCTGGGGCGTCTCAGTACGCGCCAGAAGCGTCTCGCTGAAAATCCTGTGGGCTAATCTGAAGGCCGGATGAAAGATGACCTTCTCCCTGGAATCTCCAGGGCGCCATCTGTCTGCGTGCTCAGTAATATGGGCAATCTGCCCCCAGAATTCCCTAGCTACGGATCGGGAGGGGAAGTCGGTGGTGGTGGGCTCAGGAAAGCCAAAAATCTCTCTCCATATCTCTACAGGAACTATGAAGTTCCGGTTCATCAACCGGTACTTCACAGAACGGTCTGTGGGGAGGTTAGAGAAGGAGCTAACAAACTCAAGTGTCGGCTCTAAGTAGGCTGGGGCTCGGATCTCAGTAAACTGATCCAGCCCAACAGTAGCTATCATCCTCCTAAGGTCAGCATCTAACCCTAGGCAATCAAAAGCTGACACGTCCAGAAATCGTGGTGCGATAACTGGACGGCTCGCTATCCGCTCATAGTCTACCCGGCATCTCTCGTGGATAACCGGGCGGTAGGGACGAGATGAGGAAGGAGAAGGGGAAGGGGAGGATCTATCTCTAAGGGCTAAACGACGATCTGAACTCATCTTCAAACACACTGTCAGACTACCTCGGTCGACTGACAAACTCCAAGAATCACCTCGACCGAGGTGCAGAACGACTGGACCGAGGCGAAGGCAGTGCGATTTCAACTCTCTGAATTTCAGTTCTTTTCTCCCAAAAATCACTACCGATGCTCCCTAAGGGGTACTTAAAGGTTTCCTCAACAGAATCAAGGGCAACCAAAGCCCAAATTTCAGTAAACGAACGAGTTTAGGTTTTCGAACGTTTTTACCTCGTTCCGGTCGAAACGCTCAAATTTCTTGCAGATCTGTAGTTGCAATCGACTCCTCTATCCTTCAATCTCGGTTTGGAAGCAGAAATTGTCGAAAACGAGCAAGAAACGAGGTGAGCGAGGTGCGTCTGTTCGCCGCGGTCGAGGAGGATAAAAAAAATGTGAAAAGTAATTTTTCCCCTTTTTATACTTTTACTGGATCTGCTGTCACCTCGGTCGAGATGGTCTCGACTGGACCGAGGTGGTATGGACCGAGGCGGTTCTGCAGAAACCCTAGTCGCCTCGGTTGCTTCAAGAATCAACTCGGTCGAGGTGCTCTGACAGTGACCGAGGTGCTTCTTTCTTCTCAGAATCTCGAACTTCTGTCCTTCCAGATGTACTCCTTCCTGTTGTCTGTCCAGAACGCCAAAAACAAAGCAAAGCAAAGCAAAAACAAAAGCTATCTAAGCTAGACTAGAAAACGGGAAAAGAAAGCAATACCTTGGGTTGCCTTCCAAGAAGCGCTTGATTTAAGGTCGCTAGCTGGACCATGATGTGTCTCAAAGGAGGTAGGAGGTTCCCTCACCCCATACTTCACCTCCATCGTGGGGTGAAGTAAGTAGCTCCATCAAACGCTCCAACAAGTGTAAGTGCTCATCGGGGAATGAATCGTCTATGGGTGGGTTATCCGTCTCGCGGGAAGATTCCGGTAGCCGGCTGAGGTGATCCGCAACGGAGTTCTCGGATCCCTTCTTATCGCGGATCTCTAGATCAAACTCTTGAAGCAAGAGAATCCATCGAATAAGGCGCGGCTTGGCATCCTTCTTAGCCAACAAGTAACGAATGGCCGCATGGTCGGTGTAGACAATGACTTTCACCCCTACTAGATAGGAACGAAACTTCTCGAAAGCATATACAACCGCCAATAACTCCTTTTCGGTGGTAGCGTAGTTGCGTTGTGCTTCATCTAGCGTCTTGCTAGCATAGTAGATGGCGGTGGTCCGTCCATCCTTCTTCTGTCCAAGCACCGCTCCTACGGCTACATCACTAGCGTCACACATGACCTCAAAGGGCAAGGTCCAATCAGGAGGCTGGATAATGGGAGCGGAGATCAACGCTTCCTTAATCCTGTAAAAAGCATCAAGACACTCCTGCGAAAACTCAAAAACAACATCTTTATTCAAGAGGTTAGTTAGGGGTTTAGAAATCTTGGAGAAGTCCTTGATGAATCTCCTGTAGAAACCTGCATGCCCGAGAAAACTCCTCACACCTTTAACAGAACAAGGAGGAGGGAGTTTCTCAATAGTCTCGATCTTAGCTCGATCGACCTCAATACCTCGATTAGAAACGAGGTGTCCTAGCACAATGCCTTCATTAACTATAAAATGACACTTCTCCCAATTCAAAACAAGGTTAGTGTCTTCACATCTTTTAAGCACTAGAGAAAGGTTAGATAGGCAATTATCAAAAGAGGAACCATATACAGAAAAATCATCCATGAATACCTCCATGATCTCCTCTATGTACTCGGAAAAGATAGCCATCATGCATCGCTGGAAGGTAGCGGGTGCATTGCACAATCCAAATGGTATCCTCCGATAGGCAAACGTCCCCCAAGGACAAGTGAAAGTGGTCTTTTCCTGATCATCCGGATGGATAGGAATCTGGAAGAATCCACTATAGCCGTCCAAATAGCAAAAGTGTGAATGCTGGGCCAACCGTTCGAGCATTTGATCAATGAAGGGAAGCGGAAAATGATCCTTCCGAGTTGCAGTGTTCAGCTTCCTATAATCGATGCAAACTCTCCAGCCCGTAACGGTCCTTGTTGGGATCAACTCGTTGTTCTTATTCGTCACAACGGTCATCCCTCCTTTCTTCGGAACGACATGCACCGGGCTAACCCACTTGCTGTCCGAGATAGGATAAATAATACATGCATCCAACAACTTAAGAACTTCCTTCTTCACAACCTCTTTCATGATCGGATTTAACCGTCTTTGAGGTTCCCGTGAAGTCTTATGATTATCTTCCATTAGAATTCTATGCATGCAGAAAGAAGGTTTAATGCCAATAAGATCATCCGTGGTGTAACCTATGGCTTTTCGATGCTTTCTCAGGACATGCATTAGCTTAGATAATTCAGAATCGGAGAGGGAAGCACTAGCAATAACGGGATAAGTAGAATTCGGCCCAAGAAAGATATACCTCAAGTGACTTGGGAGCTGTTTAAGCTCCACGACTGGGGGTGCTTTCTGAGAGGGATCTCTGCTTCCTCTTTCCAGTGGAGTGGTGTCAGAAACTGGACTCGATGCAATCTCAGTTTGAATCGTCTCGCTGTCGACCTCGGTCGAGGCGCAAAGGTGTTGACCGAGGTGTTCTTCAGTAGCCTCGCTCTGTCCAGAAAGTGCCTCGGTCGAGGTACTGCTACTGGAACCGAGACTGGAGATCTTCGTCTCCTGGACTAGCTTCTCAGTTTTAGCTCCTGGATCCTCTTCCAATGCCTTCAAGCTCCGTATATCTGCATCACAAGAAGCATCTATACGTTCCTCCATTAAACTGAAGCTAATAACTCTTTCGAGTGGGTCGTTAATAAGGATAGAGCTCACCAATTCCCTTGATTCTTCTTCATCGTAGATGTTGAAGATATCATCAGTAAGTTGCTCCCCTTTCATGGCTGCAAGTAGTGCGAACTCCACCTCATCACCACCAACGTTGAATTTCAACTTGGCGTTCTTGCAATCCACGTTGCAACCCGAAGTTGCTAGAAATGGCCTCCCGAGAATGATAGGAACAGGATAATCTGCGGGAATGTCAAGTACGACAAAATCTATAGGTAGATAGAAGTTACCTAACTTGACCGGAACGTCTTCCAAAATGCCCACGGGATGGGTAATGGAGCGATCCGCCATGTAAAGTCGAATCTTGACCGGCTTGGGCTCTCCAAGACCGATCTTAGTGCATAGCTCCAGCGGGATGATGCTCACGCTGGCTCCTAGATCACAAAGGGCTTCACAAGTGACATCCCCAACTTGAATGGGAATGCAAAATGAGCCGGGATCTCTCAATTTAGGTGGCATCTTTTCCTTCATGATTTTGATTAGCTCCGAAGACTTAGACGTCATCCTAACTTCACCAACATCCTCCAGCTTCCTCTTCCTCGATAAGATTTCTTTTAAGAACTTCCCATAGGCGGGCATGCCTAAAATAGCATCAAGGAAAGGAATATTAATATGTAGCTTATTCATCAAGTCAAGAAACTTACCGAAGTGCTTGTCTAGATGTGCTCTGGCTCTGGATTGAGGGAATGGAAGTGGTGGCTTATATGCAGGAGGTGGAACATAAGTTTCTGTCGTTCCTCCTACTTTCTGTTGCTCCGCCTCGGTTGGCATCTCGGTCGAGGTGTTCTTCGACTGGATCTGGACCGAGGTGGTCTGCGTCGAGCGAGGTACTGGATCTGCAGTTTTGAGTCCACTCCTCGTCGTTATGGCCATGCACTGGCCCTTAGGGTTAGTTTCCGTCTTTGCTGGAAGCTTCCCTGGATCTCTTGGCGCTTCATTCGCCCTACTAGCAAGTTGTTGTTCAAGGGAATTTTGGGCCCTCGAAAATGAAGTCATAGAATTCTCCATAGCGCTAAGCTTGATCAAGATTGCCTCCAGAACTGCGTCTTTCTTTTCCGGTTGAGACGAACTTGATCCTTGCCCTTGGCTTTTCAATGGAGTAGAAGAAGAAGAAGGAGAAGAGAGGAAAGGATTAGAGGAATCATTAGAGTTGGAGTTTGAATAATTGTTACCGTGGTTTTGATTATTCGCCCTCCAGTTGTTGCTATTGGATCCTCTATTGTTGTAGTTGTTGTTTCGGGGTCCGTTGTTGTTGTTACGGTACCCGTTATTGTTGTTGTTGTTCCTTTGCCCTTGCTCTTCCTTCTTAGTTTGAGCCATCAAGAGCTCCTTCAATTGCTTCACGTCATTCTTCAATGATGTGAGTTGATTGTTGTTGGGTTGAGTCTCTTGAAAGTTGACTCTTTTTACTCCACCTTCAGCTCCTTGGTGGGTATACTTCTCCATGTGTAAGGCTTGCTTCTCAATGAAGTCCCAAGCATCATCAATCGCCATGTCCATGAAGGTACCGGCGGAGAGTAGTTGGAGATTGAACTGGGTGCTTCCGTCCAGCCCTTTGAAGTAGATCTCCAACAACTCGATCTTTG
>BSUD01000001.1:31597822-31662635 GCA_033239045.1 Fagopyrum esculentum | reverse complement strand
AGGAAGAGATTGATACCAAGTAAGAGCTCTATCTTTTAAAGAAAAGTAAAAAGGTCTTAGCTTGTAGTTGTTATTTTCAATTCTGGAAGGTCGCAAGGTCTCCATCAAGATCTCGTAGTTTTGAAGATGTTGATGCGGCGACTCCTTCTCTAGCCCTCCGAATTGACATTGGCGAATCATAGATAGAACTTGTGGTCGAAGTTCGTAGTCATGATCCGCTGGATCTCCTAGGTTCACCCCTGGACGCCTCAGCTGTTGATTCGGGTCCATCCTTTGACCTAGGGTTTGTGGGATTCCTGCAAGAAGAACATCTCGGACTGGCATCCGAAGTGGGAGTACATCGGCCGGGGCGTCAGGTACTGGAATCTGCCTCGGTCGAGGATCTACTACTGGATTCTGCATCGGTCGAGGATCAACAGGAGGATCTTCCCTCGGTCGAAGTAGAATCTGATCTCGTATGACTGCAATCTCAGCTTCGATTGCTACAGTCTTGGCACGATTCTCTTCTTTCTCTTGCCTTAGCTCTTCTTTACTGAGACGTAGCAGCTCCTGCGTCTCTCTCAATTGGGCCGCAAGATCGTGATCGTCTTGTTGGGCCATCTTCGCTTCTCTTAAGCGTCGCTTGTATGTCTTTTCTGGTTCGGGATCGTAAGGAACGATTTCCTTCCCAGCGCGGGTTCTTCGCATGTACCTAAGAAAGAACCTGCAAAGATCGTCACTCAAGTAGAGTGGTTAGATGAAACGGGGCAAGCGCCCCAAGAGCAAACCGTACCGGCTTGGTCTAGACCAAGTCCCCGGCAACGGCGCCAAAAACTTGTTCGCTCCAAACGGTGTGTGCAAGCTTTAAATTTATAACCCTAGACTTAAGCTTAAAACAAGGATGCGAACCCGCAGTGTACGGGTCAATCGTAGTAAAAGCAAGAAAATTCCAGGGGTCGATCACAGGGACTCGGTGAAACAGAGTCAATACGGTATGCTAATGTCAATACTAACCACAAGAGCAATTTAACACAATCAAGATGAATAAGAAGTCAATAAAGCAAACATGCAATTCTAGGGATTAAAGCATCTAGTTGTGGTTCCAACTCAAGATCTATAGATAAGCGGACAAAGCTGAGATTTTTGCACGGGGAAGGTATTACTAAAGTGGAGTAGATCACCGGGTAAGTCTCACTACACACTAATCCTAAACCGTAACTCCTATTACCGGGTAAGTCTCAAGGAATCAAGATAAAGAACTATAACCTCAAACTAACACACCATCTAAGGGAATAGAATCAACCTTTACCGGGTAAGTCTCAGGCTAACTCACAAAGATGGGATGGAAGCACACTCAAACCCCAATAAAGGATAAACCTTTATTACCTACACTTATGATCGTTAGTACACAAACTAAGGAATTACCGGGTAAGTCTCATCCTAAGCTTGCATTGAACCAGGAAGGTGTAATAAGAATAGGATTTAGCAAACTCTAACACTTAACTTTCTGTTTTAGGTCGGATAAGTCACCTCGGTCAGAAGAATTCCACCCCGGCCGAGATGTTCATCAACCGAACGAGATGCTTAGGGTTAAGGTTAAAGACTCGAACTTTCAGGATCCTACTGGAATCTAAGATTATTCTATCATTGTTTTTCCCACAACCTTCAGCTAATCACCCTAGAATCACACAAGGAAATTAGCCACTCATCATCATAATGAAAGTATTAAAATATATGGGAAGAAGGTGAATATTTGAACAAAGAAGAATTTAATGAAAAGACTTCAATAAATGAAGCAAATATCACAACAAAGCGTTCCTTGGATAATAATCCAACAAGACAAGACAATCAATGAGGGAATTTGAAGACAATCTTACAAACCCTCCAAAAACTATAAAAGCTATGAACTTCAATCTTCCTTCAACCTTCAAAAAGGTTCTTCGAAAACTCCCCAAATTGGAGTATGCTGCGGCTGCTGCGTGTGTAAACCCTGATCGACGGTATAGCGTGATGTTCGAATTGTGGAAATCCAACCCTTTTTATAGGAAAATAAACCTCCAAAGATAATAAATCTTAAGAAGATATTATCCCATAAATATAGGTAAAATATATATTCTGCATATCTCCTTCCTTCCAGAAGCCAAGCCCAAAAATATAAGATCACTTTCCAAATTTAAAAGATCTCTTCCAAGAATAAAATATTCTCGCCGCGTCCTAGGTGTTCGCCTCGGTCGAGTCGGCGTCTCTGGATCACCTCGGTCGAGGTGAATCAATGGTCAACCGAGGTGACTCACGACAGAATGTGAAATCTCTCGAATCTGCTCCAAAGTGAATCTTCAATCCATGGCTATGCTCCCTGGATGTAGCTCCAAATGACTCATGACTCATTTCTGCTCCTTTTTGATGCAAAACGTACCCTATTACCTGCAATTACAACGAAACTAGGTGTAGACCTCGATTCTCGCAAAGGTAGATGAAATGGTAGTAAAATCACATAATGTACATACAAACATGCAGATTATGAAAGATAAAACGTCCAAACAAACCCCAAAATATAGACTATAATTCATGCTATCAAGCCGCCCCACCACCATCTAGTGAGTTCTTTATTTTCTTTTCTTGTCTTTATTTTTCTTATGAACATTGAGGACAATGTATGTTTCAAGTATGGGGTGGGGTGTGACTACGTTTGTAATAACTCTACTATGTTTGCTTGCTTAATCCATGAACACTTTCATGTTTCATTTTTATAGTCACACGTTTTCATTATTGCATTGCATGAAAAAGCTTTGAAAAACCCACAAAAATTTGAAAAATCTTGAAAAGTTTTTATGCTTCTAAGATTAGGGATGATTCCTATGATAATTCTCACTTGCGGAATGAGTTTTTGATGACAATTGTATGCTTAAATTGAACAATGAATTGAAAAGAAACTAAGTGTGTTGTTTATCCTTTCTTGCAAGTTTCATAATGTGAAGAGTTTTATCTAAATCATATTGAGAAACGAAGGTTAAAATCACAATATAAGTTCTTACACTTCTTTATGAAATGACTAAGGCACTTTGATTTTCTTACTTCTTTCTTTGATCATTTAGCCCCTCAATGAAATAATTACCTCCTTTACCTATCCGGGAACTAGGAGGAGTTGAGTTTTGGCACGCTTGATGTGGGAGGGTAATGAAAGCAATTGTTTGCATTCAAAGAATAGAAATTATAGGTTTGGGGAAGTCAATCATGACGATGAGTAACTCGGCACCATTCACATAGCCGGGTGTTTGTGTCTTGCCAAAGTCGGATTGAGCGATATTCCTAACGGATTATGGTATGTGCATCAAGGGTTTGAGGCATCTCGAAAATTGAGAAACGCCAATCTCCTAGGCTTCGGTTTTTGTGCACCGCTGTCCATATTTCCAAAAAGTAAAGTCGAAAAATAATGTGAAAAAGAAAAGAGCAAAGCTCTAAGTTGATGGATGTTATAAGTAAAACAAAAAGAAAAAGAATTACGGTATTCCTTTTCCCGGATTCATGCACCACATCCCTTACAAGTTTCCTTCCTTTCCGCATTCTCGACCTTACTTGAAAGTCCTTAGGATCAAAAGAGTGTTATTTGACTTCGTGATCTAAATTGAAGTTTCACATGCTTGATTTTGAATCTATTGACTAGAAGCACATTTGTCAAAAAGTTTGTTTGTTTTGAATTGCATTCATATTTCATTCTAACTTATGTTCTAAGCTTTTGAAAACCTTGCTTGGGGACAAGCAAGTGACAAGTATGGGGTATTTTGTTAGCATGAAATATGACGATATTTTAGGCACTTGTTTTAGTTGTTTTTTCCCTCATTATTGTGTACAAGGAGATGCATTAGTGAGGCTAAGGAAGGAGCATAGATGAAGGATTATACGGAACAAAGGCAAAGAAAGAGGAAAAGCAAGTCCACGCCCTCAATTACGGCCGTGGAGAAGGAAATTGAAGTCCACGCTCTAATCCACGGCCGTGGAGTTGGCATCATGAACATGGAAGAGAGTTTGAAGCACTCCAGAGAGTTACACGGTCTAAATCATGACCGTGGAAATTCTATGGCCCCGTAATCTGGTTCCACGCTCTAAATTACGGCCGTGGAAAGTTCTACATGACCGTGATCTTGGCAAATCTTATGACGTGTCATATTTGCCACATCATCAAAGTAAATGGGCTTTTATCGTAACCCTTCCTCGCTCTATAAAAGGAGTAGAGAAAGGAGTTTTCGGTATCCGCGTCTATCCCGTGCTTATCCTTGCTTAGGGTTGTTTTGGATGCCGTTTAGAGTTTCGAAGCCGACGACGAGATTTGAAGATCGAAGCTTGCTTGCGGCGGAAGTTTGGTGATTTCTTAGGTTTTGATTCCGGAAACGATTGACAACCATTTTCCGTTGTTTACCTGAGATTATAGTGAGGATTATTATTCCATATTCTGAATCCATTTGAACATATTGCTTTGTTATTTGGATTTGACATTGATCTTAAGTTTTTATTGAGTTTTCGAGGGTTTTCATATTTCTTTCTTTCTAAATTGAATATTGAATCAATGACAATGATTGTTGGCTAAAACCCTTTAGCAATTCTAAGGTGAAGGGTTGATAGTTGTGGCTTAGATGATGATAGATCGATCGTAAACAGATTGGACCCTGAGAGTGCAAGAAACTCATCGACGAACCTAAATTACAGCCTGTTCTTGAGGTTCCACGGCCGTGGAACTCAAGATCCTGCCGTGATTTTCCCTGATCTACGATATTTGTTTTTGCTTTAATCCAAAGTTAAAGATTTGCTTTAACCTAGCTTTGACTTGCCTTTCCTAGGTAGTAGTGAGACTCAACATCCTCTATTTCGGTTTCGAGTGTCACAACATTAACCGTTTGAGTTTATCTTGATCGTTTGGGTTTGGGCTGGGGTATTTGAGTTTAATTCTTGTCCTTAGATCCTTTCTATACTACAGCCTCAACAACCTTTATAGAGAGTGTCCTTGGGTTAGACATATAAGGTTTTGGAACTTCACCGTACATTATCTTGCTTTAGTATACCTTTGCAATTCTCGACTCTGTCCTTATACTTATAGAATATCTTGAATCGATTGCCACAATTTGATATCCGGATCTTTAGGGTTGTTGTTTCCCTTATATTTGCAAAGCTTTACACTTTTACTTGCTTGATTACTTGAGACTGAAATTTGACTCACCAAATCCCTGAGTTCGATACTCTGGAATACTTGCTAATCTACGCCGATCCGTACACTGCGGGTTCGCTTGCTTTTATTTCAGTTTTATAGATATAAAGCTTATTTGCACGCACATTTTCGGGCGAACAATGTGCTCTCTTCTGGATGGACTAGGTCCTACAACAGTGCTACATATGCAAGTTTTATTGCTTCAAAGAAAGATATGCCGAACTTCAAACAAATCATGTTTGATGTCATATCTGGAGATAGCCCCCAAATGTTCAGGAAGTCTCTGTACGATGTGAACATGATATATTCTCCATTCAACCTCCGTGATTCACACTGGGTTGCTCTTCAAATAGACCTTTCTCGCTGGTGCATTTATGTATATGACTCCCAGATCAATTACATAAAAGAAGACAAACTTCAGGAGTTATTAGAGCCACTGACAGTTATGTTTCCTAAGCTAGTCACAGTGCATGGTAGACACACTAAGCTGGGTGTAAGCTAAAGACCCCTTTGAAGGTGATCAGAATAACTAGATTGAACGTCAATGAAGATGGGTACGTAATTATGAATCAAATATGTATGTCTTCACACATGAATTTATTTATGTACTCATTAGTGAATTTATTACAGTGGCAGCTGTGGAATTTACATATTGAGATACATACAACACTTAGCTCCTGGTCGTACAGACCTGAGTGCCATCAATGATGATACTGTACAATCAAGCAGGGAGAAGCTTGCCAATGTTGTGTACACAAGGGATTGATCCACATGGTTTGATGATAATTGAAGACAATTTATTATGCTTTTAGTGTTTATGTAACAGATTGATAATATCGTACACTATTCTGTTTATGTTAGAAACGATTTCATGGATTCAATGTTTTATGTGTTACATTTTGCCGTTTTATTTCCAGTGTTAAACATGGTATATACATTTTACATCCACACTTGACGTCAATTTTACAGCATAAGTTACATCTAATAATCATACAAGTCGTATGTAGTTGTACAATCAGGCTCAAATTGTTATTCCCTTAAAGGCTTTATTATGTGTAATGGAATTCAAACAAAATTATAAGTTACAACACAAGTTTAAATTAAAAAAATCACACACGCGTACACATACACATAAGAGATAAATATATATTGCGATTACATAAGTATAGAATAACATTAAATATGTTGAATATAATATATAAATGTATATAAAAATATTAACGTTGTATATGTAAGTTTATTTGTCCAACCTTATATGTGTGTTTAATAACCACAAGTGCACAAAAACGTGTTTCGTTTATGTGAGTGTATATGCCGGTTCAACAAAAAATAACACACCATATAAATATATTAAAATGGATCATCTCTTCGAACATTTCATATAAATAAGAAAGCAATAATATTAAGTTATCACAGTAAAATCACTACATATTTATAAATCAAATTCAACACAAATCTATTTTGGTTGATTTACACAAGTCTTCTTTGTGTGTCCACTCAATCCACAACTGCTACATTTCCTCTTGCTCTTATATTCCCATGACGCACGGAGTCTAGCTTTCGGCAATCGGCCACATCTTTCACGCTTCAATGGAGGCTCGCATACAATACTTGGTACGGAGTCCGGAAGAACCCATTCTGATTTATTCGGTACCAGATAAATTACTTCCGAATATCCGGCTCTCCAATACTCGGTCGAATAATACTTACTAGCAAGATAAGAAGGACTCATACCTACGTGCTTTGCTGTAGCTACAACATGCACACACATGATTTCTTCAACGTCAAACTCTTTACACGCACAAGTCCTCATTCGCAAACATACCACAACATTTTCATCCCCATTTATTACTTCAAATTCCAACTTGTTTGCATCAAGCACGTACACAAAGTAGCATCCTGATTCATCAAATCGTTTCTGAATAATAGACTCAATTTTTGGTGAGGCAATCTCTACACATGCTTGAGACTTCTGACGGCGTTCTGCAAACCATCACGACATGAATGTCCTTATTTCATCAAGCATGGCTAAAACAGGATATTCTCTTCCTTGTTTAAGTATTGCGTTTACACATTCCGCGTTGTAACTAGTCATGATGTTGTATCTTTTAGCCGGACATAAGGAACGCGACCATGTTGGTATCCCTATCTCAGTGAGCAAATCGCCAACCTTTTTCTTTTCCTGTACATGCATACATGAAAAATATAAGCATACATACATAAAGCAACTTCGTGTAAAATATGTACTTGACATACCAATGATATTTTTCTTAATATATCCAAGCAATCAATTTCCCTACATCTCTTAGCTCCATCAATGAACAACTGAAGTATTCTACTCGATCTTGTTCTCTTTCTGAGATTTTCTTTAAGGTGCCAAATACAGTATCCATGAAACGCCACTTGATAGTGTGATGCTATCCCTATCCTAATAGAATTATGTCTATTAGAAACGAACACAAGCTCATTGTGATCCGGTATGATTCGACTTAAATTCATAAAGAAAAAATCCCAAGACACATCATTTTCACTGTCTACAATTCCAAACGCAATGGGATATATCTTATGATTTGCATCTTGTGCAGTAGCAAAGCAACACTCCCCCATACTCCCCACTAAGATGTGTGCCATCAACTGTTATAACCTACATACAAAAGAGAACACATAATGTTGTTAAAAAAATTATTAACAACTTGTACGTAACATAACAAATATTATGTACATTTTAGGAAAAACAATAAGAAAAAAATACAAAAAAATGTACACAATAAAAAAATACAAAATGTACAAGAAATGTATACAATCTTTAAATAAATGTAATAGTATTTTACCTTTCTCATCGCTTCAAATCCTCTGATTGATTGTCCAAAATCAACAAATACATATTTGAACCTTTTATCATCATCCAGTATAAGAGATGCAAATGTACCCTTATTTACCGACTCTAACATGTACAAATATGAAGAAATGGAGCTATAATTATCCTCCGAAGTTCCTCTAAACATGTCCTTTACTGCTTCTTGTGCCTTCCAACACTTCCAGTAACTAGCATCGATTGAATGTAAGCTTTTCATAACCGTGACTATTTGATTAACGGAAGGCAACCTTTTCGAGTTACCGTACCTACACATACATACGTGCATATTAATATACTATATTACATATTAATAACAAGTATATCAATGTTTATAGAGAACTTACATCGATTTAACTTTTTCTGCGATAACTTGGTATGTAGTACCTCTGTTACCGGACCTTCTTTGGTGATATGAACATGTATGAGTTGATACAAACTTTGTTGGTGTGAAATAGCTTGCCTCTCCAAGCTTGGTGAAACAAACCCTCCATTTACAATCTTCATCAATACATCTTGCTGCTACTGCCTTCTTTTTTGACTTAACAATCTTATATTGTGAACACTCTGATATCGAATGTAGGCACAAAGCGTTCTTCAACTCAACTTTCAAACGATACGTCTTACCAACAACAAGCTGAAAGTCATGATCAACTGGTACATAAGTAGAAGAATGAGGGACAACAGCAAGAGTGTCCCTTCCAATACATTCTTCGGGTACACAAACGTCTACAATAGAAGTTGGTATACATAAAGCAAGCTGAGAATATACACCAATGGTTTGTTCTATGTTACAAACCTGTTCCTCATCAAAATGAACTGGGCAGGTATTATTGGTGTCTACAATATGTTCCTCTCTAGAAATCTGTTCAGAATCATTGTGTCCATCAACTTTATTCACACACAACGGCACACTCCACATAAACTGTTGTAGACCGTTTATATGTATAAATGTATCCAAATCCCCTCTTGTGTTGACATCAAACGGCTTGAGAGATGGTGATGACATGATTAATGACGTTAGTTTAGGCATTCATTTAGATAGTTTTTCCCGTTATTCATGCATGGGTTGGCATTAGTTCGTGACGTTTACGCTAAATTCACCCATATTGTCGAAATAGACGTATGCACAAGCTTTTGTTGGTGTTGTAGGTATTTTGGGGAGCTTTAGGACTTAATCGATACATTCGAGGATCATTCCTCGTGATGGCACACTCCCGGACCCTTTAAGAGCAAGCTAGGAGAAAAGGAGAACACAAAAGACCTTATTGGTGCATGCCTTGCACCAATTCGTGACTAGGTGATCCAAGGAGAGCTTTGTGATGGAAACCACAGCCCAGAGGCCATTTCCATGCCCGTGGTTTCTTCTGGACAGCTTTGACACTTGTCACACGATTTCTTTGCCCGACCTTTGCTTTTCTTGGTTGAGTGTGGACTTGGTTGAGCATGCAAGCTGCTTTTTGGTCTCTCTCATCATCCATTGTGGGGGAGGAAGACTTGGAAGAAGAAAGAAAACACTCTCATTTTGAGAGAAGAACAACATCACAAACATAGATCTAGAGTGAGACATTGAGTGGTTTTTAGTGATTTTTGTTGAGGAACTTTTGGAAGTGATAACACGATTTATGACTTAGTTTTAGGCAATCATTTAGATAGATTTCTCACTCATTCATGCATGGTTTAGCACTAGTTCACGACGTTTGCACTCAATTCACGTACTTTGTCGAGATAGACGTCTACACGGACTTGTGCGTTGCTTTGTAGGTATTTTGGGAGATTTAGGAGCTAAAACGATACGTTTGAGGATCGTTCGTCAAGATGACACATCCTCGGACGCATTAGGATACAAGTTAAGGGCTAAGGAGGACTCATGGAACCTTGCCAACACTAGCCATGCACCAAATCACAGCTTAATGATCCAAGGCGAAGTTTCTACACAGAATCACGGTTCTCTGACACTCCACGGCCGTGGAATCACCCGTGGATTTTGCCAGATTCTTGTGACAGCTGTGCCACGACTCTCATGGCCAGCTCAGGCAAGTTTGTTATAAAAGTGGTCCTTCATTGGCTGTGAGAAGCATCTTGGAGCAGCTCTCCATTATCCAAATCCTCTAACAAAAATATTCTCTTAACAAGAAGTCTTTCTAGGAAGGAAAGTGTCAAAAAGGAAGAAGAAGAGCTCCATTGAAGGGGAGGAGAAGAACACACACCATTGCCACACTTTGATAGCTTTGTAGTGAAGAGTTTCGGATTTGATTTCTAGAGTTGTATGAACCATTTGAACCTTCTTTAAGAAGGATTGTGAGTTATTCTAATTCTATTTTCAGCTTGGTTTTGTTTTAGTTCACTTGTTCATCTCTTTTCTTTCATCATTTTGCAAATGGATGTCATGATTTTATGTTTGCTTGTTTCGATTTCTATTATGAATGTTGTAGGCTAAATAGATGTGGTTCTAGGGTAAGGAAAGGATGGTTATGGCTAGGGCTATGATAGGACGAACTTAGATTTATCTTTGGATGACTTGTGTGCATAAACGTAGCCTCTATTAGGAATCACGGTTGGTTCTTGACAAACCACGACCGTGGTTTAGGTAGAACAACCCGTGATTTTCCCTGGTTCGATGGATCTAGTCTTAGATTGTTAGAATGTTGAAATCCTAAGTGTTTGTTGAGTTAAATCTATCCTAGGGTGACCTAGTGTTAGCAACTAAGTGTTAGGAGAGACTTATCCGGTAATCCTTACTCTTAGATTCCAAAGATAACAAACCTTAGGTAGTGGTGAGCCTAATAAGCCGCCATTGGATTAAGTGTGCTGGATGATAGCTTAAGACTAACCTTTCCGAGACTTACCCGGTGAGGATAGGTTGGATCTTTAGATGACAATCCGGTTTGTGTAGAATTCCGTCCCTTAGGTTCTTAGAGACTTACCCGGTAATGAGACCTAGGGAATGGACTAGTGGATCATGAGACCTACCCGGTGATTGATCCCAATCTAGAAACACTTAACCCCAACATAGTTAATCCAAAGAATGAATAGATAACTTGAGTCCTATGCCATAACCGGAACTTCCAACCCCTAGAATCCGTCTTTTCTTTCTTTGTTCTACATCTTGATTTGCTTGTTTATTTGTGTTGATTCATAGTTTAGTTGATTGTTTACTTTACATGAATTGTGATCTTTGATTGATCACCTAAAACCAACCAAAAACATTTGAGATTTTCATTTCTTTCTTTCTTTCTTTTCTTTCAACCTAGGTCTTCACTAAACTCAATCATAAATCGAATCAATTTCACCTTAGTCTTTGTGTTCGACCTCGGAATACTATCCCTACTACAAACGTCCCGTACACTGCGGGTTTCGCTAGGTAGTTTAGGATTTAGTTCGAGTTATAAATTTAAAACCCATTTGCGCATCACGATCTTAGCGTAACAAGTTTTTGGCGCCGTTGCCGGGGACTAGGTCTAGATTGAGTTTATTTTGTGATTGTTTGTTAGTGTAGATCTTTCTTGTTGCTTTTGATCTCTCTTTGGTGTATGTTTTTGCTTTTCAGGACATCTCTTATTCTCTAGGTGTATGCGAAGATCTCGTGGCAAGGATTTAGCTCCATTCGATCCCGAACCGGAGAAAACCCTTAGATCTAGATCCAAGAGTATCAAAAAGGGAAAAGAGATGGCCGGAAGAGATCTCCAAGCTGAATTGGATGAAGCCTTAGAGCAAATAAGGCTAAGAGATGAGCTCTTGGAGGAAGAAAGGAGACTTGCCAATGAGAGGCAAGAAGCAACTAGGATGGAGATTGATGAGATTAGGCAAGCCCTTGTACAAGGGGAGCTTAATCGTCAACAACCTCCACCTCCTCCACCACAACCGTAGCCGGCGGCTAATGTTAGGGTTGTTCCCATTGCATTTGAGGAGCCACAAACCCTAGGGAGACGTATGGATCCGGCACAAAGAGCACACCGACCGGGTGTGAACTTAGGAGATCCCGCGACCCACAACTATGAGCTCCGCCCTCAAGTTCTACAAATGATCCGGCATAATGAATTTGGAGGGATGGAAGGAGAGTCTCCTCATCAACATTTGATGAATTACGAGATCTTGATGGAGACTCTTAGACCGCCAAGATTGGAGAGCAACAACCATAAGCTTAGGGCTTTTTCCTTTTCTCTTAAGGATAAAGTCTTGGCTTGGTATCAATCTATTCCACAAGGGCGAGTTGGTACTTGGGAGGAGATGACAACCGAGTTTTTGACTAAGTTCTTCCCACCTTCCAAGACTACCGAGTTAAGAGGGAAGATCAATGCCTTCGTGATGAAGGATAGAGAAAGCTTGTTCAAGTCGTGGGAGAGGTTCAAAGATCTTCTCCTTGATTGTCCACACCATGGCATACCGAAAATTGAGCTATTGGAGATCTACTTCAAGGGACTTGATGAAGATAGCCAATTCAAGCTCCAATCTCTTTCCGGTGGGACTTTTTTGGAGAAGCATGTAGATGAGGCTTGGGAGTTTGTGGAGAAGCAAGCTCTAGTGATTGAGAAGTACTCCCATAGGAAGAGTGAAGGAAGAAAGGCGGGAGATTATGAGGTGAGTGAAGTCACCATGAGCAATTTCAAGCTTGACGCCATCAACAACGAATTGAAGTCCTTGAGGGAGTTGTGTGCTACAACTTTGAAGAACCAAGCAACTCCTCAAGTGCTTCCACAAGCCAACTTGTCTTCCAAGGAAGAGGATGTGAACTACATGGGAAGGGGCAACTTCAACAATTACCAAGGCCCAAGGAGTTTCAACAACAACCGGCAATTCAACAATTACCGGCCTAACCACAACCATCCCGGATTTTCTTACTCTAACCCGGATGGAGCCTTGAACCCTTCCTCCTCCACAAGCACAACTCCACCACCAAGAGCTTCACAAGAACCTCCACCTGGATTTACTCAACCTCCCAAGGATAGAACCGAAATAATGTTCGAGCAATTGCTAGGAAGGTTGAGTGGTCTTGAGAGCACCGTGACTTCAATCTCTAAAGCTCAAAAGATTTTGGAAGCACAAGTGTTCCAAAAGGCGGGTGAAACCCATAGAAATCCGGGAAAGCTTCCCGGAAGAACCGAAGACAACCCAAGAGGCCAAGTGTTGGCTATCACAACAAGGAGTGGGTTGAGTATGAAAGATCCTTTGCCCAAGGACAATGCTAAGGGAAAGCAAGTAGTGGTAGAAGAGGGAAAGTTGCAAGAAGATGGAGGCAAGAGCAAGGATGTGGAGCCAACCTATGTGGCACCGCCTCCATACAAGCCACCACTACCGTTCCCACAATCAAGAGCAAGAGCTCGTTTGGACAATCACTTTGGTAAGTTCCTTGAACTAATGTCTAAATTGCATATTAACATTCCGTTCATGGATGCCATTTTAGGAATGCCGGCATATGGCAAATTTTTGAAAGAGATACTCTCCAACAAAAGGAAGTTGGAGGAGTATGGGGAGATAAGAATGACCAAGAGATCCTCGGAATTGATCCAAACAATGAAGGAGGAGATGCCTCCCAAGTTAAGAGATCCGGGCTCCTTTTGTGTCCCAATTGGAGTGGGAGATGTGAAGTACGAGACCCTTTGTGATCTTGGAGCGAGTGTAAGCATCATACCGCTTGCACTTTGCAACAAAGTTGGGCTAGGAGAGCCAAAACCGGTCAAGATGACCCTCTATATGGCGGACCGTTCTATCACTCATCCGGTTGGGATTTTAGAGGACATCCCGGTGCAACTAGGAGGATTCTATGTTCCAATTGACTTTGTCGTCTTGGATATTCCGGCGGACTATCCGGTTCCTATCATCTTAGGAAGACCTTTCCTAGCCACTTCCGGATGCCTAGTGGATTGCAAGAACGGGACTCTCTCCTTCAACATTGGAGAAGAGAACATCAAGTTCAAGTTGTCCACAATGATGAAAGGTCCAACCCTTGATGAGGATGTCTTCAACATAGTCGAGCATGAAGAATCTAGAGAAGTTGTGAGCTCGATCTTGATCAAGGATCCCTTGGAGAAGGTTCTTACCTTAAGTATGATGGAGGAAGGTGTCGAGGAGGCTTGCAATGAGGAGATCAAGGCCTTGGAAGCATTGGAAGAGGAGCCAAGAGTTGGATTTGAAGGCCACGAAGAGGTGTTGAACAGCTGCAAGTTCCACGGTCGAGATTTATGTTCCACGGCCGTCAAACTTTCTGGACAACTCCGGGAAGCAAGCTTAGCAAGAACCACGGCCGTGGAAGTTGAGCAAACCGTGGTTCCAGCCGTGATTTTCCCTGGATCAGCTCTTGATGGTGATCGAGCTTCTAGGAACCATGGAGAGTCTTCATTTGCTTTGGATTCATCTCATCCAACCTTATTTGGATCGTCTTCAACCGATAAAGGTCCTCCTTCACTTGAACTTAAACCCCTCCCCTCTCATTTGAAGTATGCTTTTCTTGGTGAAAATTCTTCATATCCGGTGATTGTTAATGCATGCTTAAGTGATGATGAACTTGCTAAGTTGTTGCATGAACTAAGATTGCATAGAAAAGCCATTGGTTATACTATTGATGATTTGGTTGGCATTAAGCCTTCTTTGTGCATGCATAAGATAATGATGGAAGATAATCATAAACCCTCTATTGAACATCAAAGGAGATTGAATCCTATAATGAAAGAGGTAGTCAAAAAGGAAATCATTAAGTTGCTAGATGCGGGAATTATCTACCCTATCTCGGATAGTAAGTGGGTTAGTCCCGTTCATGTAGTACCTAAGAAGGGTGGGATGACCGTAGTAACCAATGAGAACAATGAACTAATCCCGACTAGGACGGTTACGGGGTGGAGGATGTGCATTGATTATAGGAAGTTGAACATGGCCTCTAGGAAAGATCACTTCCCTCTCCCCTTCATTGACCAAATGCTAGAAAGGTTAGCCCAACACTCTCATTTTTGCTACCTAGATGGCTATAGTGGATTCTTCCAAATCCCTATCCACCCCGATGACCAAGAGAAAACCACCTTTACATGTCCATGGGGTACTTTTGCCTATAGAAGAATGCCATTTGGGTTGTGTAATGCACCCGCCACCTTCCAAAGGTGTATGGTGGCTATCTTTCTAGTGTAGATTGAGTCTAGATTGAGTCTAGATTGAGTCTATTTTGTGATTGTTTCTAGTGTAGATCTTTCTAGTGTAAAGGTGTATGATGGCTATCTTATGGGGTATTTTACACCCGCCACCTTCCAAAGTTAAATACCCCATACTTAAGGTTTGCTCGTCCCCGAGCAAATGCTCAACCATAGAATACGAGATAATATGATTTATGTATGCAGAAAAATTTGCAAAATCTTTTTGGGTTTGTGCTTCTACTATTGGATCACCTTCATAGTCATGTTTCATGGCAATTGGACAAGCAATTATGTATCAAACAAATGAAGGCATGGAAAGACAATTGTACTTAACTTAAAGACATGCATGAGATGTAAATATGAAGAGGTCAAGAAGATCAAGAGTATATTCAATCTAGATTACTAAGTCTTACAAACATGCAATTAGGTCATAAGGTCTTGTGACATAAAAGGCCAAGAAACGTTGTGATTGGGTGGGGAATTTTCTAGGTTATGTGATGCTAATCCGGGAATGGAACTAACTTCACTTCCTTGTCCTCGATCAACTTCCCCCAAGTGTATATTTTTTTTTCTTATCTTGCTTTCTTTTCCTTTCCTTGACTTGTTTTTGAGACAATGGCATTGGTGTACAATAGCCGAAACCTCGGTGATTATCCATCCTTGGGCTTTTTCTATTTTTTCGAGGTGCATCCACACCGGGCACACATACCAAAGCTCGTTAGGGCTATTGATTCATTTGACTTTGGCAAGGCACCAACACCCGATTATGTGAAGTGTACCGAGTTACTTGTCATTTGAACCAACGCCCCCAAACCTATATTGTTGGCTACACTTCCACAATAATTTCAGCATTTTAATTCATGACACTCCTTTCATCAATAACTTTACCCCCCACTTGCTTTTCATACACTTCAACACACTAGCATGCTCCTATTCCCGGATGGGTTAAAAGAGGTCAATTTTATATCAATTGAGGTGCTTAAGCAATCATGATCAAGATGAGAAGTAGAGAAAGATGAAATGCCTCATTCATTCCTAGATGGTATGCAAGAACTATCATGTAATTTCGACTTTCAATACTCCATCCATTCTAGGCAAACATCATAATCACAAATCATTCATAGAATTCAAGAAAAGTAGTTCTAGTCCATATATGCATTTATCAATTCAACACATAAGGCCATCCATAGCCAATTCACAAGACAAGATTTCATCATTAGGATCATATCCAAGCCTAGAAAGCACAAAAAATTTTAAATTTTCTGATTTTTATGGGATTTAAGTATGTACAATGCAAGACATGCGCAAATATTAAACTATCCTAGATGCTCATCATGCAAAGGATCATGCAAACCCCACCCCATACTTAGAAACACATTGTCCCCAATGTGGTACACAAGTAAAGAGAGTGAAAGAAGGTTCTCACAATGTAAAAATGGTTTGCTATGGTATTTGGGATTTCTCAAGTGAATTGATGTTGGATGACCCTATCAACCATGGTAGAGAGCTCTAAGCATCGCCGAAGCTTCGAAACCCGCGCTAGGCACCGCTAGCCGTCCAAGTTCCGCGTCCGCTCCACCCATAATTGGTGAGGGGTTCATCATCATCATTCATATGTCAAGAAAGGTTTCCAATGCCACTAATGCTCTAGCACACACGAAACACAAAACACACAAAGCACACAAAAACAGAAAAATCTAAGCAAAAACGAAAAATGAAAAGGGGAAAAATGTTACCAATGGGTTGCCTCCCACCAAGCGCTTCTTTAAGGTCATTAGCTTGACCAAACTCGGGAGCATCTATTCAAGGTGAAGCGGGGCGATCATGTCTACCGGGGCTCCCGGAATATACTTCTTCAAGCGATGCCCATTCACCTTGAAATTTCCGCAATGCTCCCCTCCTATCTCAATAGCTCCATGGGGAAAGATCTTCTTCACCACATATGGCCCGGTCCATCTTGATTTGAGCTTTCCGGGAAAGAGCCTTAGCCTTGAGTTGAAGAGAAGGACAAGATCTCCTTCACTCAACTCCTTGGGGATGATCCTCTTGTCATGCCACCTTTTGGTTCTCTCCTTGTAGATCCGGGCATTCTCATAAGCTTCCAACCGGAGCTCCTCAAGGGCGTTTATATAGAGCAACCTCTTCTCTTCCGCTTCCTTGAGGTCAAAATTTAGCCACTTAATGGCCCAATAAGCTCTATGCTCCATTTCCACCGGAAGATGGCAAGACTTGCCATAGACTAACTTGTAAGGAGTGGTTCCAATTGGTGTCTTGAAGGCGGTTCTATATGCCCACAATGCGTCATTGAGCTTCATAGCCCAATCCTTTCTAGTTCTAGACACCGTCTTCTCAAGGATGGCCTTTATCTCTCGGTTGGAGATCTCCACTTGGCCACTAGTTTGGGGATGGTAAGGTGTTGCCACCTTATGAGTCACCCCATACTTAGCCAAAAGTGCCCCAAAATTCCTATTTGTGAAGTGCTTCCCTCCATCACTAATGATCACCCTTGGTGTTCCAAACCTAGGGAAAATCATTTGGTTGAAGAACCGCACCACCACCTTGGCATCATTTGTAGGAGAGGCGATTGCCTCCACCCATCTTGACACATAGTCCACCGCCAATAGGATGTAGAGATTTCCACATGAAGAAGGGAATGGTCCCATGAAGTCCACACCCCACACATCAAATATTTCGACTTCTTGGATGTTGTTCAAAGGCATTTCATTCCTCCTCGAGATGTTGCCCGTCCTTTGGCAAGCATCACATGCCGCTACAAAATCTTGCACATCTCTAAACAAGTTAGGCCAATAAAAACCGGATTGCAATACCTTTGCACACGTTTTGTGCGAGCTAGCATGGCCTCCACATGGTAAGGAGTGACAATGCCGGATCACACTCTCCACTTCATCTTCTGGTATGCATCTTCTAAACATCCCATCCGGGCCTCTCGTGAATAGAAGTGGCTCACTCCAATAGTAATGCCGCACATCATTGAAGAACTTTTTCCTTTGTGCATATGTTAATCCGGGAGGCACTTCCTCACACACCAAGTAGTTCATGATGTCGGCGTACCATGGCTCACTTCCTCTAGCCACTTGGAACAAGCATTCCTCCACCATTTGCAATTGCTCATCCCGGAATGAGTCATCTATCGGGATGTTGTCTTTTTCAAGCTCCAATGGCGGGAGTCTACTAAGGTGATCCGCCACGGAGTTTTCGGATCCCTTCTTGTCCCGTATTTCCAAATCAAACTCTTGAAGAAGGAGGATCCACCGAATCAACCTAGGCTTGGCATCCTTCTTGGTAAGTAGATAACGGATCGCAGCATGATCCGTATAGACTATGACCTTCCCTCCAACAAGGTATGAGCGGAACTTCTCAAATGCATACACTACCGCCAACAACTCCTTCTCGGTGGTAGCATAATTGAGTTGGGCATCATCTAGCGTCTTGCTAGCATAATAAATAGCATGAGTGCGCCCATCTTTCCTTTGCCCCAAAACAGCCCCTACGGCTACATCGCTTGCATCACACATGATCTCAAATGGTAGACTCCAATCCGGAGGTTGCATGATAGGTGCGGAGATCAAGGCGTTCTTCAACCTACAAAAGGCTTCAAGACAATCTTTGGAAAAGACAAAATCAACATCTTTCATTAGTAGGTTAGTGAGAGGCTTAGAAATCTTAGAGAAGTCTTGAATAAACCTCCGGTAAAAACCGGCATGCCCTAAGAAACTCCTTACCCCCTTCACCGAGGTAGGTGGTGGCAACTTCTCTATCGTTTCAATTTTGGCCCTATCAACCTCAATGCCACGGTTAGACACCAAGTGTCCTAACACAATCCCTTCACTTACCATGAAGTGGCATTTTTCCCAATTTAAGACAAGATTTGTCTCCTCACATCTTTGCAATACTAATGACAAGTTAGCCAAGCAATCATCGAAAGAAGAACCATAAATAGAGAAATCATCCATGAACACTTCCATGATATTTTCTATGTATTCCGAAAAGATAGCCATCATACACCTTTGGAAGGTGGCGGGTGCATTACACAGCCCAAATGGCATTCTCCTATATGCAAAGGTACCCCATGGACATGTAAAAGTCGTTTTCTCTTGGTCATCGGGGTGGATAGGGATTTGGAAGAATCCACTATAGCCATCTAGATAGCAAAAATGAGAGTGTTGAGCTAACCTTTCTAGCATTTGGTCAATGAAGGGGAGAGGGAAGTGATCTTTCCTAGAGGCCATGTTCAATTTCCTATAATCAATGCACATCCTCCACCCCGTAACCGTCCTAGTCGGGATTAGTTCATTGTTCTCATTAGTCACTACCGTCATCCCACCCTTTTTAGGAACTACATGAACGGGACTAACCCACTTACTATCCGAGATAGGGTAGATAATTCCCGCATCTAGCAACTTAATGATTTCCTTTTTGACTACCTCTTTCATTATGGGATTCAATCTTCTTTGATGTTCAATAGAGGGTTTGTGGTTATCTTCCATCATTATCTTATGCATGCACAAAGAAGGTTTAATGCCAACCAAATCATCAATAGTAAAACCAATGGCTTTCCTATGCAATCTTAGTTCATGTAACAATTTAGCAAGTTCATCATCACTCAAGCATGCATTAACAATCACCGGATATGAAGAATTTTCACCAAGAAAAGCATACTTCAAATGAGAGGGGAGGGGTTTAAGTTCAAGTGAAGGAGGACCTTTATCGGTTGAAGACGATCCAAATAAGGTTGGATGAGATGATTCCAAAGCAAATGAAGATCCTCCAAGACTCCTAGAAGCTTGATCACCATCAAGGGTTGATTCAGGGAAAACCACGGCTGGAAACACGGGTTGCTCATCTTCCACGGCCGTGGTTCTTACCAAGCTTGCTTCTCGGAGTTGTCCAGAAAGTTTGACGGCCATGGTTTGTAAATCTCGACCGTGGAACTTGCAGCTGCTCAACACCTCTTCGTGGCCTTCAAATCCAACTCTTGGCTCCTCTTCCAATGCTTCCAAGGCTTTGATCTCTTCATTGCAAGCCTCCTCAACACCTTCCTCCATCATGCTTAAGGTAAGAACCTTTTCCAAGGGATCCTTGATCAAGATCGAGCTCACAACTTCTCTAGATTCTTCATGCTCGATTATGTTGAAGACATCCTCATCAAGGGTTGGTCCTTTCATCATTGTAGACAACTTGAACTTGATGTTCTCTTCTCCAATGTTGAAGGAGAGAGTCCCGTTCTTGCAATCCACTAAGCATCCGGAGGTGGCTAGAAAAGGTCTTCCTAAGATGATGGGAACCGGATAATCCGCCGGAATATCCAAGACGACAAAGTCAATTGGCACATAGAATCCTCCTAGTTGCACCGGGATGTCCTCTAGAATCCCAACCGGATGAGTGATAGAACGGTCCGCCATATAGAGGGTCATCTTGACCGGCTTTGGATCTCCTAGCCCAACCTTGTTGCAAAGTGCAAGCGGTATGATGCTTACACTTGCCCCAAG
This sequence comes from Fagopyrum esculentum, assembly GCA_033239045.1. Classification (NCBI taxonomy): domain Eukaryota; kingdom Viridiplantae; phylum Streptophyta; class Magnoliopsida; order Caryophyllales; family Polygonaceae; genus Fagopyrum; species Fagopyrum esculentum. Next base: position 31,641,971 of record BSUD01000001.1, on the reverse strand, counting down.
ATCACAAAGGGCCTCGTACTTCACATTTCCCACTCCTATTGGGACGCAAAAAGACCCCGGATCTCTTAGCTTGGGAGGCATTTCCTCCTTCATCGTTTGGATTAATTCCGAGGATCTCTTGGTCATTCTTATCTCCCCATACTCCTCCAACTTCCTTTTGTTGGAGAGTATCTCTTTCAAAAACTTGCCATATGCCGGCATTCCTAAAATGGCATCCATGAACGGAATGTTAATATGCAATTTAGACATTAGTTCAAGGAACTTACCAAAGTGATTGTCCAAACGAGCTCTTGCTCTTGATTGTGGGAACGGTAGTGGTGGTTTGTATGGAGGCGGTGCCACATAGGTTGGCTCTACATTCTTGCTTTTGCCTCCATCTTCTTGCAATCTTCCCTCTTCTACCACTACTTGCTTTCCCTTAGCATGGTCCTTGGGCAAAGGATCCTTCATACTCAACCCGCTTCTCGTTGTGATAGCCAACACTTGGCCTCTCGGGTTGTCTTCGGTTCTTCCGGGAAGCTTTCCCGGATCTCTATGGGCTTCACCCACTTTTTGGAACACTTGTGCTTCCAAGACCTTTTGAGCCTTAGAGATTGAAGTTACGGTGCTCTCAAGACCACTCAACCTTCCAAGCAATTGCTCAAACATTATTTCAGTTCTATCCCTTGGAGGTTGAGTAAATCCGGGTGGAGGTTCTTGTGAAGCTCTCGGTGGTGGAGTTGAGCTTGTGGAAGCGGGAGGGTTCAAGGCTCTATCCGGGTTAGAGTAAGAAAATCCGGGATGGTTGTGGTTGGGCCGGTAATTGTTGAATTGCCGGTTGTTGTTGAAACTCCTTGGACCTTGGTAGTTGTTGAAGTTGCCCCTTCCCATATAATTCACATCCTCCTCCTTGGAAGACAAGTTGGCTTGTGGAAGCACTTGAGGAGTCGCTTGGTTCTTCAAAGTTGTAGCACACAACTCCCTCAAGGACTTCAACTCATTGTTGATGGCGTCAAGCTTGAAATTGCTCATGGTGACTTCACTCACCTCATATGCTCCCGCCTTCCTTCCTTCACTCTTCCTATGGGAGTACTTCTCAATTACTAGAGCTTGCTTCTCCACAAAGTCCCAAGCTTCATCTACATGTTTCTCCATAAATGTCCCACCGGAAAGAGATTGGAGCTTGAATTGGCTATCTTCATCAAGTCCCTTGAAGTAGATCTCCAATAGCTCAATTTTCGGTATGCCATGGTGTGGACAATCAAGGAGAAGATCTTTGAACCTCTCCCAAGACTTGAATAAACTTTCTCTATCCCTCATTACGAAGGCATTTATCTTCCCTCTTAATTCGGTAGTCTTGGAAGGTGGGAAGAACTTGGTCAAAAACTCGGTTGTCATCTCCTCCCAAGTACCAACTCGCCCTTGTGGAATAGATTGATACCAAGCCAAGACTTTATCCTTAAGAGAGAAGGAAAAAGCCCTAAGCTTATGGTTGTTGCTCTCCAATCTTGGCGGTCTAAGAGTCTCCATCAAAATCTCATAGTTCATCAAGTGTTGATGAGGAGACTCTCCTTCCATCCCTCCAAATTGATTATGCCGGATCATTTGTAGAACTTGAGGGCGGAGCTCATAGTTGTGGGTAGCGGGATCTCCTAGATTCACACCCGGTCGGTGTGCTCTTTGTGCCGGATCCATACGTCTCCCTAGGGTTTGTGGCTCCTCAATAGCAATGGGAACAACCCTAACATTAGCCGCCGGCTACGGTTGTGGTGGAGGAGGTGGAGGTTGTCGGCGATTAAGCTCTCCTTGAACAAGGGCTTGCCTAATCTCCTCAATCTCCCTCCTAGTTTCCTCTTGCCTCTCATTGGCAAGTCTCCTCTCTTCCTCCAAGAGCTCATCTCTTAGCCTTATTTGCTCTAAGGCTTCATCCAATTCAGCTTGGAGGTTTCTTCCGGCCATCTCTCTCTCTTTTCGGATGCTCTTGGATCTAGATCGAAGGGTTTTCTCCGGTTCGGGATCGAATGGAGCTAAATCCTTTCCACGAGATCTTCGCATACACCTAAAGAGTAGTAGATGTCCTGAAAAGCAAAGACACAAACCAAAAAGAGATCAAAAGCAACAAGAAAGATCTACACTAGAAACAATCACAAAATAGACTCAATCTAGACCTAATCCCCGGCAACGGCGCCAAAAACTTGTTACGCTAAGATCGTGATGCGCAAATGGGTTTTAAATTTATAACTCGAACTAAATCCTAACTACCTAGCGAAACCCGCAGTGTACGGGACGTTTGTAGAAGGGTTAGTATTCCGAGGTCGAACACAAAGACTAAGGTGAAATTGAATCAAATTGTGATTGAGTTTAGTAAAGATCTAGGTCGAAGGAAAAGAAAGAAATAAAGAAGTGAAAATCTCAATTGCTTTTTTTAGTTGGTTTTTGGTGATAAATCAGAGATCACAATTCATGTAAAAGTAATCAATCGATTAAGCTAACGAATCAAAACAAAGAAACAAACTAAACAAGGTATAGATCAAAGAAAGACAAGACGGATTCTAGGGATTGGAAGTTCCGGTTATGGCATAAAGCTCAAGTTATCTATTCATTTCTTGGATTAACTATGTTGGAGTTAAGTGTTTCTAGATTGGGATCAATTACCGGGTAAGTCTCATGATCCGCTAGTCCATTCCCTAAGTCTCATTACCGGGTAAGTCTCTAAGAACCTAAGGGATGGAATTCTACTCAAACCGGATTGCCAACCTAAGATCCAACCTATCCTCACCGGGTAAGTCTCGGAAGGGTTAGTTTTAGGCTACTATCCAGCACACTTAATCCAATGGCGGCTTATTAGGCTCACCACTACCTAAGGTTTGTTATCTTCGGAATCTAAGAGTAAGGATTACCGGGTAAGTCTCTCCTAACACTTAGTTGCTAACACTAGGTCTTCCTAGGATAGGTTTAACTTGACAAACACTTAGGATTTCAACATTTTAACAATCTAAGACTAGATCCACCGAACAGGAAAATTACGGGTTGTTCTACCTAAACCACGGCCGTGGTTTGGCAAGAACTGGCCGTGATTCCTAACAAAGGATACGTTCAAACACACAAGTCATCCAAGGCAAATCTAAGTTCATTCTATCATAGCCCTAGCCATAACCATCCTTTCCTTACCCTAGAACCACATCAATTTAGCCTACAACATTCATAATAGAAATCGAAACAAACAAACATAAAATCATAACATTCATTGCAAGATAATGAGGGAAAATATATGAACAAGTGAACTTAAATCAAAACCAAGCTGAAAATAGAAATAGAGCAACTTACAACCCTTCCAAAAGAAGGTTTCAAGGGTTTATACAACTTGGAAATAGAATCCGGAAATCTTCACTACAAAACTAGCAAGAGTGGCAATGGTGTGTGTGTTTCATCTCCTCTTCAATGGAGTCCTTCTTCTTCCTTTTTGACACTTTCCTTCCTAGAAAAACTTCTTGTTGAGAGAATATATTTGTTAGAGAGAAATGGCTAATGGATGGGCTGCTCCCAACTACTCCCAGCTGCCTCTCACAACCCATGAAGGACCACTTTTATAACAAACTTGCATGAGCTGGCCATGAGAGTCGTGGCACAACTGTCACAAGAATCTGGCAAAATCCACGGTTGATTCCACGGCCGTGATTTGTCAGAGAACCGTGATTCCGTGCAGAAACTTCGCCTTTGATCATTAAGCTGTGATTTGGTGCATGGCTAGTGTTGGCAAGGTTCCACGAGTCCTCCTTAGCCCTTAATTTGTGTCCCAATGAGTCCGAGGGTGTGTCATCTAGATGAACGATCCTTAACGCATCGTTTTAGCTCCTAAATTCCCGAAATACCTATAAAACACGCACAAGTCCGTGTAGACGTCTATCTCGACAAAATACATGAATTGAGTGCAAAACGTCTTGAACTAATGCTAAACCATGCATGAATGAGTGAGAAATCTACCTAAATGTTACCTAAATCTAGATCATAAATCGTGTTATCAGTGTATGATGGCTATCTTTTCGGAATATATAGAAAATATCATGGAAGTGTTTATGGATGATTTCTCTATTTATGGTTCTACCTTTGATAATTGCTTGGCTAACTTGTCCTTAGTATTGCAAAGATGTGAGGAGACAAATCTTGTCTTGAATTGGGAAAAATGCCACTTCATGGTAAGTGAAGGCATTGTGTTAGGACACTTGGTGTCTAACCGTGGCATTGAGGTTGATAGGGCCAAGATTGAAACTATAGAGAAATTGCCACCACCTACCTCGGTGAAAGGGGTAAGGAGTTTCTTAGGGCATGCCGGTTTTTACCGGAGGTTTATTCAAGACTTCTCTAAAATTTCTAAGCCTCTCACTAACCTACTAATGAAAGATGTTGATTTTGTCTTTTCCAAAGATTGTCTTGAGGCTTTTTGTAGGTTGAAGAACGCCTTGATCTCCGCACCTATTATGCAACCTCCGGATTGGAGTCTACCATTTGAGATCATGTGTGATGCAAGCGATGTAGCCGTTGGGGCTGTCTTGGGGCAAAGGAAAGAAGGGCGTACTCATGCTATTTATTATGCTAGCAAGACGCTAGATGATGCCCAACTCAATTATGCTACCACCGAGAAGGAGTTGCTAGCGGTTGTGTATGCATTTGAGAAGTTCCGCTCATACCTTGTTGGAGCGAAGGTCATAGTTTATACGGATCATGCTGCGATCCGTTATCTACTTACAGAGAAGGATGCCAAACCAAGGTTGATTCGGTGGATCCTTCTTCTTCAAGAGTTTGATTTAGAAATACGGGACAAGAAGGGATCCGAGAACTCCGTGGCGGATCACCTTAGTAGACTCCCACCATTGGAGCTTGAAAAAGATAACATCCCGATAGATGACTCATTCCGGGATGAGCAATTGTAAATGGTGGAGGAATGCTTGTTCCAAGTGTCTAGAGGAAGTGAGCCATGGTACGCCGACATCGTGAACTACTTAGTGTGTGAGGAAGTGCCTCCCGGTTTGACATATGCTCAAAGGAAAAAGTTCTTCAATGATGTGAGGCATTACTATTGGAGTGAGCCACTTCTATTCAAGAGAGGGCCGGATGGAATGTTTAGAAGATGCATACCGGAAGATGAAGTGGAGAGTGTGATCCGGCATTGTCACTCCTTACCATGTGGAGGCCATGCTAGCTCACACAAGACGTGTGCAAAGGTATTGCAATCCGGTTTTTATTGGCCTAACTTGTTTAGAGATGTGCAAGGTTTTGTAGCGGAATGTGATGCTTGCCAAAGGACGGGCAACATCTCAAGGAGGAATGAGATGCCCTTGAACAACATTCAAGAAGTGGAGATTTTTGATGTGTGGGGTGTGGACTTCATGGGACCATTCCCTTCTTCATGTGGCAACCTCTACATCCTATTGGCGGTGGACTATGTGTCAAGATGGGTGGAGGCAATCGCCTCTCCTACAAATGACGCCAAGGTTGTGGTGCGGTTCTTCAACCGGGTGATCTTCCCAAGGTTTGGAACACCAAGGGTGATCATAAGCGATGAAGGAAAGCACTTCACCAATAGGAACTTTGGGGCGCTTTTGGCCAAGTATGGGGTGACTCATAAGGTGGCAACACCTTACCATCCCCAAACTAGTGGCCAAGTAGAGATCTCCAACAGGGAGATCAAGGCCATCCTTGAGAAGACGGTGTCTAGGACTAGAAAGGATTGGGCTATGAAGCTTAATGACGCATTGTGGGCATATAGAACCGCCTTCAAGACACCAATTGGAACCACTCCTTACAAATTAGTCTATGGCAAGTCTTGCCATCTTCCGGTGGAAATGGAGCATAGAGCTTATTGGGCCATTAAGTGGCTAAATTTTGACCTCAAAGAAGCGGGAGAGAAGAGGTTGCTTGATATAAACGCCCTTGAGGAGATCCGGTTGGAAGCTTATGAGAATGCCCGGATCTACAAGGAGAGGACCAAAAGATGGCATGACAAGCGCCTCATCCCGAAGGAATTGAGTGAAGGCGACCTTGTCCTTCTCTTCAACTCAAGGCTGCGGCTTTTTCCCGGAAAGCTCAAATCAAGATGGACCGGGCCATATGTGGTAAAGAAGATCTATTCCCATGGAGCTATAGAGATAGGAGGGGAGCATTGTGGAAATTTCAAAGTGAATGGGCACCGTTTGAAGAAGTATATTCCGGGAGCTCCGGTAGACATGATTGCCCCACTTCACCTTGAATAGACACTCCCGAGTTTGGTCAAGCTAATGACCTTAAAGAAGCGCTTGGTGGGAGGCAACCCATTGGTAACATTTTTTCCTTTTTCGTTTTGTTTTCGTTTTTAGATTTTTCTATCTTTGTGTGTGTTTTGTCTACTTCGTGTGTGTGCTAGAGCATTAGTGGCATTGGAAGCCTTTCTTGGCATATGAATGATGATGATGATGAACCCCTCACCAATTATGGGTGGAGCGGACGCGGAACCTGGACGGCTAGCGGTGCCTAGCGCGGGTCCCGAAGCTTTGATGGATGCTTAGAGCTCTCTACCATGGTTGATAGGATCATCCAACATCAATTCACTTGAGAAATCCCAAATACCATAGCAAAACACTTTTACATTGTGAGAACCTTCTTTCACTCTCTTTACTTCATTTACACATTGGGGACAATGTGTTTCTAAGTATGGGGTGGGGTTTGCATGATCCTTTGCATGATGAGCATCTAGGATAGTTTAATATTTGCACATGTCTTGCATTGTAGATACATATTTCGAAAATCCCATAAAAATCAGAAAATTTAAAAATTTTTGTGCTTTCTAGGCTTGGATATGATCCTAATGATGAATCTTGTCTTGTGGATTGGCTATGGATGGCCTTATGTGTTGAATTGATAAATGCATATGTGGACTTGAACTACTTCTCTTAAATTCTATGAATGATTTGTGATCATGATGTTTGCCTAGAATGGATTGAGTATTGAAAGTCGAAATTACATGATAGTTCTTGCATACCATCTTGGAATGAATGAGGCATTTCATCTTTCTCTACTTCTCATCTCGATCATGATTGCTTGAGCAACTCAATTGATATAAAATAGACCTCTTTTAACCCATCCGGGAATAGGAGCATGCTAGTGTGTTGAAGTGTGTGAAAAGCAAGTGTGGGGTAAAGTTGTTGATGAAAGGAATGTCATGAATGAAATGCTGAAATTATTGTGGAAGTGTAGCCAAAAACATAGGTTTGGGGGCGTTGGTTTAAATGACAAGTAACTCGGTACACTTCACATCATCGGGTGTTGGTGCCTTGCCAAAGTCAAATGAACCAATAGCCCTAACGAGCTTTGGTATGTGTGCCCGGTGTGGATGCACCTCGAAAAATAGAAAAAGCCCGAGGATGGCTAATCACCAAGGTTTCGGCTATTGTACACCAATGCCATTGTCTCAAAAATAAGTCAAAGAAAAAGAAAAGAAAGCAAGATAGGGAAAAATATACACTGGATGGGAGTTGATCAAGGACAAGGATGTGGAGTTAGTTCCATTCCTGGATTAGCATCACATAACCAAGAAAACTCCCCACCTAATCACAACGTTTCTTGGCCTTTTATGTCACAAGACCTTATAACCTACTTGCATGTTTGTAAGACTTAGTAATCTAGATTGGATATACTCTTGATCTTCTTGACCTCTTCATCTTTATATCTCATGCATGTCTTTGAGTTAAGTACAATTGTCTTTCCATGCCTTCATTTGTTTGATACATAATTGCTTGTCCATTGCCATAAAACATGACTATGAAGGTGATCCAATAGTAGAAGCACAAACCCAAAAAGATTTTGCCATTTTTCTGCATACATAAATCATGCTATCTCGTATTCTATAGTTGAGCATTTGCTCGGGGACGAGCAAACCTTAAGTATGGGGTATTTTGATAACACGATTTATGACTTAGTTTTAGGCAATCATTTAGATAGATTTCTCACTCATTCATGCATGGTTTAGCACTAGTTCACGACGTTTGCACTCAATTCACGTACTTTGTCGAGATAGACGTCTACACGGACTTGTGCGTTGCTTTGTAGGTATTTTGGGAGATTTAGGAGCTAAAACGATACGTTTGAGGATCGTTCATCAAGATGACACATCCTCGGACGCATTAGGATACAAGTTAAGGGCTAAGGAGGACTCATGGAACCTTGCCAACACTAGCCATGCACCAAATCACAGCTTAATGATCCAAGGCGAAGTTTCTGCACAAAATCACGGTTCTCTGACACTCCACGGCCGTGGAATCACCCGTGGATTTTGCCCGATTCTTGTGACAGCTGTGCCACGACTCTCATGGCCAGCTCATGCAAGTTTGTTATAAAAGTGGTCCTTCATTGGCTGTGAGAAGCATCTTGGAGTAGCTCTCCATTATCCAAATCCTCTAACAAAAATATTCTCTCAACAAGAAGTCTTTCTAGGAAGAAAAGTGTCAAAAAGGAAGAAGAAGAGCTCCATTGAAGGGGAGGAGAAGAACACACACCATTGCCACACTTTGATAGCTTTGTAGTGAAGAGTTTCGGATTTGATTTCTAGAGTTGTATGAACCATTTAAACATTCTTTAAGAAGGATTGTGAGTTATTCTAATTCTATTTTCAGCTTGGTTTTGTTTTAGTTCACTTGTTCATCTCTTTTCTTTCATCATTTTGCAAATGGATGTCATGATTTTATGTTTGCTTGTTTCGATTTCTATTATGAATGTTGTAGGCTAAATAGATGTGGTTCTAGGGTAAAGAAAGGATGGTTATGGCTAGGGCTATGATAGGACGAACTTAGATTTATCTTTGGATGACTTGTGTGCATAAACGTAGCCTCTGTTAGGAATCACGGTTGGTTCTTGACAAACCACGGCCGTGGTTTAGGTAGAACAACCCGTGATTTTCCCTGGTTCGATGGATCTAGTCTTAGATTGTTAGAATGTTGAAATCCTAAGTGTTTGTTGAGTTAAATCTATCCTAGGGTGACCTAGTGTTAGCAACTAAGTGTTAGGAGAGACTTACCCGGTAATCCTTACTCTTAGATTCCAAAGATAACAAACCTTAGGTAGTGGTGAGCCTAATAAGCCGCCATTGGATTAAGTGTGCTGGATGGTAGCTTAAGACTAACCCTTCCGAGACTTACCCGGTGAGGATAGGTTGGATCTTTAGATGACAATCCGGTTTGTGTAGAATTCCGTCCCTTAGGTTCTTAGAGACTTACCCGGTAATGAGACCTAGGGAATGGACTAGTGGATCATGAGACCTACCCGGTGATTGATCCCAATCTAGAAACACTTAACCCCAACATAGTTAATCCTCAGAATGAATAGATAACTTGAGTCTTATGCCATAACCGGAACTTCCAACCCCTAGAATCCGTCTTTTCTTTCTTTGATCTACATCTTGATTTGCTTGTTTATTTGTGTTGATTCATAGTTTAGTTGATTGTTTACTTTACATGAATTGTGATCTTTGATTGATCACCAAAAACCAACCAAAAACATTTGAGATTTTCATTTCTTTATTTCTTTCTTTTCTTTCAACCTAGGTCTTCACTAAACTCAATCATAAATCGAATCAATTTCACCTTAGTCTTTGTGTTTGACCTCGGAATACTATCCCTACTACAAACGTCCCGTACACTGCGGGTTTCGCTAGGTAGTTTAGGATTTAGTTCGAGTTATAAATTTAAAACCCATTTGCGCATCAGGATCTTAGCGTAACAGAAAGCATTATAAGGAACGTTTTGGAGCTGTGTTTGAAGGGTTGTAAGTCTTGTTTAATCTCATATTCAGCTAAGATTACTTGTTTCTTTTCACTCTTATTTCACTTTCTTGCTATGGAAACCATGAGTGCTTGCATGATGAACTTGAATCTTAAAATGCATGTTATTGGCTAAGTAGTTGTGATTCTAGGGTGATGGAATGATGGTTATGGCTTGGAATATTATAGAGTAGACTTGAATGTACATTTGGATGACTTGCATGCTCGAAACCTAACCCCCGACCAAAACCACGGCTTGTTTTTCTTAAATCTTGGCCGTGGTTTCTCATGATCAGCCCGTGGTTTTCACTGTTGTGCTTATATTGATAAATTTGCATGTTAGGATATTAGATAGTTGAAATCCTAGTGTTTGTTAAGCCTAGCTTAGGGTGACCTAATGCTAGCAAACTAAGTGAGGGAAGAGACTTACCCGATAATTCCCGATCTTAGATACCAAAGATGATGAACTCTAGGTAGTAGTGAACCTCACAAGCCGCTATTGGACTGAGTGTTCTAGGAATGTTGCTTAGGACTTGCCTTCCCGAGACTTACCCGGTAAGGAGAGGTTTGACCCCTAGATAGCAATCCGGTTTATGTAGAATTTCCAACCTTAGGTTCCTAGAGACTTACCCGGTAATAGGACCTTAGGTGCTGGATTAGTGGACCATGAGACCTACCCGGTGATTGATCTCATTGGAGAAACACCATTTCCCAGCATACCGCAGCTTGTCCAAGGTTGATTAGAAGCTTGAGTCCAATGCCATAACCGGAAGTCCCAATCCCTAGAATCCGCTTTTCTTAATTTGATCTCACATCTTGTGTTTGTGTTGCTTGTTCGTGTTGCTAGTTTGAATTTGTTCGCTCCAAACGGTGTGTGCAAGCTTTAAATTTATAACCCTAGACTTAAGCTTAAAACAAGGATGCGAACCCGCAGTGTACGGGTCAATCGTAGTAAAAAGCAAGAAATTCCAGGGGTCGATCACAGGGACTCGGTGAAACAGAGTCGATAACGGTAGGCTTCGTAAATACTAACCACAAAGAGCAATTAACACAATCAAAGATGAATAAGAATGTCAATAAAGTAAACATGCAATTCTAGGGATTAAAGCGTCTAGTTGTGGTTCCAACTCAAGATCTAAAGATAAGCGGACAAAGCTGAGATTTTTGCGTGGGGAAGGTGTTACTAAAGTGGAGTAGATCACCGGGTAAGTCTCACTACTCACTAATCCTAAACCGTAACTCCTATTACCGGGTAAGTCTCAAGGAATCAAGATAAAGAACTATAACCTCAAACTAACGCACCATCTAAGGGAATAGAATCAACCTTTACCGGGTAAGTCTCAGGCTAAATCACAAAGATGGGATGGAAGCACACTCAAACCCCAATAAAGGATAAACCTTTATTACCTATACTTATGATCGTTGGTACACAAACTAAGGAATTACCGGGTAAGTCTCATCCTAAGCTTGCATTGAACCAGGAAAGGTGTAATAAGAATAGGATTTGACAAACTCTAACACTTAACTCTCAGTTTAGGGTCAGATAAGTCACCTCGGTCAGACGAATTCCACCCCGGCCGAGATGTTCATCGACTGAACGAGATGCTTAGGGTTAAGGTTAAAAGACTCGAACTTTCAGGGTCCTACTGGAATCTAAGACTATTCTATCATTGTTTTTCCCACAACCTTCAGCCAATCACCCTAGAATCACACAAAGAAATTAGCCACTCATCATCATTATGAAAGTATTAATTAAATATATGGGAAGAAGGTGAATATTTGAACAAGAAGAATTTAATGAAAAGACTTCAATAACTGAATCAAATATCACAACAAAAAGCGTTCCTTGGATATATATCCAACAAGACAAGACAACAAGGAAGGGAATTGAAGACAATCTTACAAAACCCTCCAAAAAGCTATAAAAGCTATGATCTTCAATCCTTCTTCAACCTTCAAAAAGGTTCTTCGAATCCCCCAACTGGAGTATGGCTGCTGCGTGCTATAATGTGCTAAGCGGGATGTTCCGGCTGTATGCAGGATCTTGGATTTGTGGAAATCCAACCCTTTTTATAGGAAAATAACCCTCCAAAGATAAGATATCTTAGAAAGATCTTTTCCCATAAAATAGGTAAAATATAAGATCTTCTTCCTTCCAGGAGCCAAGCCCAAAAATATAAGATCACTTTCCAAAGATAAAAGATCTCAGCCAAGAATAAAATATTCTCGCCACGTCCTAGGTGTTCGCCTCGGTCGAGTCGGCGTCTCTGGATCACCTCGGTCGAGATGAATCTCTGGTCAACCGAGGTGAGTCACAACTGAATGTGAAATCTCTCAAAACTGGTCCAAAGTGAATCGTTAATCCATGGCTATGCTTCCTGGATGGTTCCTTATGCTCCTCAATGTAGCTCCAATGACTCCATAGCTCCTTTTGCTCCTTTTCGATGCAAAACGTGCCATTTTACCTACAATTACAGCAAAACTAGGTGTAGACCTCGATTCTCGCAAAGGTAGATGAAATGGTAATATAATCACATAATATACATACAAACATGCAGATTATGAAAGATAAAACGTCCAAACAAATCCCAAAATATAGACTATAATTCATGCTATCAAAATACCCCATACTTAGCCCTTGCTTGTCCCCAAGCAAGTTCCGCATATAGAAGACAAGATAGAATGAATTATAAGTCAATAAAATCAATGAAAAGTCTTTCAAAAACATTTTTATGGTGTGCAACAATCATAGATCACTCTAAGAGAACACTTCATGGAATTTAAAATCAAAACATGATCAAAACATTTTATAAATATAGAAAAGTTGTTCATCTTTGCATAAAACCATAGAATGCATAATAAGTCATAATTATCAAAATTAATCATGTATAATCCAGTTTAAACCACTAAGTCAATCAACAAGCTCAAGGTCTCAAGGGCTTCCCAAAAGAAAGGTCAAGAAACGTGTAGGGTAGGGATGTATGTAAGGTAATGTGGTGCTAGAATCCGGGAAAAGGATGAACTTCACTTTCACTTTGACTTGCAACATCTTCCACCAATAAGCTTTGCTTATTCCAAACTTTTTCTTTTTACTTTACTTTTTGGGATGCATGGACAGAGGTGCACAATAACCGAAGCCTAGGAGATCCGCAATCATCAATTTCTTGAGATGCATCAAACCCTTGATGCACATACCATGACCCGTTAGGAATATCGCTCAATCCGACTTTGGCAAGACACAAACACCCGGCTATGTGAATGGTGCCGAGTTACTCATCTTCATGATTGACTTCCCCAAACCTAAGATTACTTTCGAACACTTTCACTTCCAGCCAACTTCTCAACTTTAACTTCACTTGCTTTCACCACTTCGCTTGCTTCCAAATTCCCGGATAGGTAAAGGGAGGCAAAATGTATATGAGGGGCTAAGCATGAATAAGAAGAAGAAGAGAGAAGAATGAATTGCCTTGGTCTTTCCAGGAAGAAAGTGAGAGAACTCATAATGTGGTGTCAACCTTCAAATTCAACATAATTTAGACAAAAACGAAGTATTAAACATGCTAATAATTTCAAACAAAGCATTTAGCAACTTAAACATATTATAAAACCTTTCAAACACATAAAGAATTTAAAACCAGTCAGTAAACAAGATCTTCACTGAGATCATATCCAGATAAGTAACACAAAAATAATTTTCGAAAACTCTCAGTTAACCCACCTCGGTCGAGGTGTTCTTGGGTCAACCGAGGTGAAACGCCTCGTTTGGCCAAGACTGACTCGGTCGAGGTCAAAAATTTTTTTTTTAAAAACCATTTTTTTTCAGTTTCGACGTGTTTCTCAATCAAATAACCTGTAAATATGCATGCAATCTCAGATAAACATATAAATGCAGAAGTGAAGCATAAATATAAAATATCCGATAAAGTATGAGTCATACATCAAAGTCATCGAATAAATACATCAAATCGTCATCAAGTAAGTACAACAAATACCCCATACTTGGGACACACTGTCCCAGTGGGTCAATATAAGTCTAAAGATAAGAGTACTCACCGGATAAATCGCTGAACTACATAAAAATATAATAAAGAAAATTCTGCAGCTCATCAATAGTCGCGATCCGGTGGTGGTGGTGGTGGCACGTATGGATACTGAGTCGGGTCGAATGGATGACCCATGATACGCTCGAACTGAAGCTGGGCCATGATGTGCTGATAATGCTGCCGCTCCTGCATCTCGCGGATATCCAGCGACAAAGCAGCATACGAATCAATAACCTGATCCGTCAGGTCATCGATCCGTCTGTGAGCATTTGGATCCCTCACTCTGCGCCTCCTGCGTCTAGCAGGCCTAACCGGAGAAGTGGCAGGTGCATCAGCTGGTGCAGGCTCAGTCTCATCATCATCATCCAGATCTATAATCGGCGGTGCGCTCGTCCCTGTAGTATCTGTCCCTGTATCCATCGGGACTCCACCCTCTCTCTCATCTACTGTATCCTCGTCGTCCTCCTCCTCATCCTCAGCTGGGGCTGCTGCTGCCTCCCTAAAATCCTCCATCAGTGGAGCCCAGGCGGTCTGCCAATAGTGTGGGTCATATACGGAAAATTGGGCAGACCATCGGATCCCCTGTGGCGCAGTCAGCTCCCACGGCATAGCCACATATGGAGTGGTCAGACCTCGGGGAACGAGAATCCGCCGAGTGATCATCTCCTGCAATCCAAGCGGCTTCAGAGCCGCCACCATCGTGCATGCGCTGAGATCCATGGCATGATAAGCAGCTATGTGGGTGACAAGCCCTCCGTAGCAGATGTCTCCCTTCGCTTTGGCCTTGATCTTGTGCAGACTCTCTGCCAAGATCAAGCCAAAGTCTGGGAAACCCCCCGTAACCATACAGTACAGACTGAAGAGCTCGCCCTGTCGGATCTTTTGGAGCGTCTCAGTACGCGCCAGAAGTGTCTCGCTGAATATCCTATGGGCTAACCTAAAGGCTAGGTGGAAGATGACCTTCTCCCTGGAATCTCTAGGGCGCCATCTGTCTGCTTGCTCAATAACATGGGCAATCTGCCCTCAGAACTCCCTAGCTACTGATCGGGAGGGGAAGTCAATGGCGGTGGGCTCAGGAAAGCCGAAGATGTCTCTCCAAATCTCGAGCGGTACTAAGAAGTTCCGGTTCATCAACCGGTACTTCACAGACTGCTCTGTGGGAAGGTAGGTGAAGGAGCTAACGAACTCTAGGGTCGGCTCCAAGTAGGTTGGGGCTCGGATCTCAGTAAACTGATCCAGCCCAACTGTAGTAATCATCCTCCTAAGGTCTCCATCTACCCCTAGGCAATCAAAAGCTGAAATGTCCAGGAATCGTGGTGCGATCACTGGACGGCTAGCTATACGCTCATAATCCACCTGGTGTCTCTCATGGATCACCGGGCGGTAAGGTCGGGAAGAAGAGGAAGAAGGGGAAGGTGAGGATCTATCTCTGAGGGCAAGGCGATGTTCAGAACTCATTTTCACTCAGCTACTGTCAGATCACCTCGGTCACTGACAACTCTCAAGAGGGATGGAAGGAGAGTCCCCTCATCCACACTTGATGAATTATGAGATCTTGATGGAGACTCTAAGGCCACCTAGATTGGAGAGTAACAACCACAAGGTTAGGGCTTTTTCCTTCTCACTTAAGGATAAAGCCTTGGCTTGGTACCAATCCATTCCACTAGGACGTGTGCGTACTTGGGAGGAGATGACAACCGAATTTCTTACAAAGTTCTTCCCACCTTCCAAGACAACCGAGCTAAGAGGGAAGATCAATGCCTTCGTGATGAAGGATAAGGAGAGCCTATTCAAATCTTGGGAGAGGTTCAAGGACCTCCTCCTAGATTGTCCACACCATAGGATACCGAAGATAGAGCTATTGGAGATTTATTTCAAGGGGCTTGATGAGGATATTCAATTCAAGCTCCAATCACTTTCCGGAGGAACATTCTTGGAGAAGAATGTGGATGAGGCTTGGGACTTTGTAGAGAAGCAAGCCTTGGTGATAGAGAAGTACTCTCATAGGAAGAGTGATGGGAGGAAACCGGGAGCATATGAAGTAAGTGAAGCCACCATGAGTAACTACAAACTTTATGCAATCAACAATGAGCTTAAGTCCTTGAGGGAGTTGTGTACCACAACCTTAAAGAGTCAAGCAAGTCCTCAAGTACAAGTGCAAGCCAACTTGGCTTCCAAAGAGGAGGATGTTAGCTACATGGGAAGGGGTAACTTCAACAATTATCAAGACTCTAGGAACTTCAACAACAATAGCCGGCAATACAACAATTATCGGCCTAACCACAACCATCCTGGGTTCTCCTATTCTAACCCGGATGGTGCCTTGAACCCTCCCGCTTCCACAAGCGCAGCCCCTCCTCCTAAGGCTTCAGAAGAGCATCCACCCGGATTTGCTCAACCTCCAAAGGATAGGACCGAAATGATGTTTGAACAATTGCTAGGGAGGTTGAGTGGACTTGAGAGCACGGTGACATCCATTTCGAAGGCTCAAAAGGTGCTAGAAGCACAAGTATTCCAAAAGGCGGGTGAGGCACAAAGGGATCCGTGAAAGCTTCCCGGAAGGACCGAGGACAACCCAAGAGGCCAAGTGTTTGCCATTACCACAAGGAGTGGACTGAGCCTGAAAGATCCCTCACCAAAGGAGAATGACAAGGGGAAGCAAGTAGTAGTGGAGGAAGAACCATTGCAAGAAGAAGGAGGCAAGAGCAAAGATGATGAGCCAACATATGTGGCACCTCCCCCATACAAGCCACCACTACCATTTCCACAATCACGGGCAAGAGCTCGTTTGGATAAATATTTCGGTAAATTCCTTGAACTTATGTCTAAATTACATATTAACATTCCGTTCATGGATACAATTCTAGGTACGCCGGCCTATGGAAAGTTTTTGAAGGAGATACTCTCCAACAAGAGGAAGTTGGAGGAGTATGGAGAAGAGAGGATGACAAAGAGGTCTTTCGAGTTGATACAAACCATGAGGGAGGAGATGCCTCCTAAGCTGAGAGATCCGGGGTCTTTTTGTGTGCCAATAGGAGTTGGAGAAGTGCAATATGAGGCCCTATGTGACCTTGGAGCAAGTGTAAGCATTATCCCGCTTGCACTTTGCAATAAGGTTGGGCTAGGAGAACCAAAGCCGGTCAAGATGACCCTCTACATGGCGGACCGATCCATCACTCACCCCGTGGGGATCCTAGAGGACATACCGGTTCAGCTTGGGAAGTTCTATGTGCCAATCGATTTCGTTGTTGTGGGCATCCCGGCGGACTACCCGGTTCCTATCATTTTAGGGAGGCCATTCTTAGCCACATCCGGATGCTTAGTGGATTGTAAAAATGGGATCCTCTCCTTCAACACAGGAGAAGAAAATATCAAGTTCAAGCTGTCCACAATGATGAAGGGGCCAACCCTCGGTGAAGACGTTTTTAACATTGTCGAGGAAGAAGTATCTAGGGAAGTTGTGAGCTCAATCCTAATCAAGGATCCATTAGAGAAGGTTCTTCGCATGAGCATCATGAAGGAAGGAGTTGAGGAAGATTGCAATGAAGAAATCCAAGCTTTGGATGCATTAGAAAAAGAGACAAATGCTGAAATTGAAGTGCACGAAGTAGAGCTAAAGAGTTGTAGGAACCACGGCCTGGGGCCCAAAACCACGCCCGTGGTTTCAACCGTGAAGTCTCTGTCGTATCCAATTGTGCTAGTTTTCCCCAAACCACACCCGTGGTTATGCAAGAGCCCGTGGGATCACCCGTGGTTTCTCTAGAAAGTCCCTTAGTTGTTGATAAAGCTTCAAGGAGTCTTGGAGAGTCTTCAATGGCTTTAGATTCATCTAATGTGGAGCTATATGGATCACATCCAACCGATAAAGGTCCTCCTAAACTTGATCTAAAACCTCTCCCTTCTCATTTAAAGTATGCTTTCCTCGGTTCAAATTCTACTTATCCCGTGATTGTGAATGCATCTTTGAATGATGATGAGCTTGATAGATTGTTGAATGAATTGAAATTGCATAGGAGAGCTATTGGATACACCATTGATAACTTAGTTGGCATTAAACCATCCTTGTGCATGCATAAAATCTTGATGGAAGATAACCATAAACCTTCAATTGAACCTTAAAGAATATTTAACCCTATTACGAAAGAGGTAGTCAAGAAAGAGATCCTAAAATTGCTAGATGCGGGAATCATTTTCCCGATTTCGGATAGTAAATGGGTTAGTCCCGTTCATGTTGTTCCTAAGAAGGGTGGTATGACCGTAGTAATTAATGAGAACAGCGAACTAATCCCAACTAGGACGGTTACGGGGTGGAGAATGTGTATTGACTATAGGAAGCTTAATGTAGCCCCTAGGAAAGATCACTTCCCTCTTCCCTTTATTGACCAAATGCTAGAAAGATTAGCTCAACATTCACATTTTTGTTACCTTGATGGTTATAGTGGGTTTTTCCAAATTCCTATTCACCCGGATGACCAAGAGAAAACAACATTTACTTGTCCTTGGGGAATATTTGCATATAGAAGGATGTCATTTGGGTTGTGTAATCTACCCGCCACCTTTCAAAGGTGTATGATGGCTATTTTTTCTGAATATATTGAGAATATTATGGAAGTGTTTATGGATGATTTCTTTGGCTAATCTATCTTTGGTGTTGAAGAGATATGAGGAAACTAATCTTGTATTGAATTGGGAGAAATGTCACTTCATGGTGAGTGAAGACATAGTGTTGGGACACTTGGTTTCCCACCGTGGAATCGAGGTTGATAGAGCAAAGATAGAAACGATAGAGAAGTTGCCACCACCTACCTCGGTGAAAGGGGTAAGCAGTTTCTTAGGGCATGCCGGTTTTTACCGGAGGTTTATAAAAGATTTCTCTAAAATTTCTAAGCCTCTCACTAACCTACTAATGAAGGATGTTGAGTTTGTTTTCTCCAAGGATTATCTTGAAGCTTTTTGTAGGTTGAAGGATGCTTTGATCTCCACCCCTATCATGCAACCTCCGGATTGGAGCTTACCATTTGAAATAATGTGTGATGCAAGTGATATGACTGTTGGGGCTGCATGTTTTAGGCCAAAAGAAAGATGAGCTTACACATGCCATCTACTACGCTAGCAAGGCGCTAGATGACGCCCAACTCAACTATGCCACAGCCGAGAAGGAGTTGCTAGCGGTAGTGTATGCCTTGAGAAGTTCCGCTCATATCTTGTTGGAGCAAAGGTTATTGTGTACACGAATCATGTTGCGATCCGTTATCTCCTCACCAAGAAAGATGCCAAGCCTCGCTTGATTCGGTGGATCCTTCTCCTCCAAGAATTTGACTTGGAGATTCGGGACAAGAAAGGTTCCGAAAATTCAGTAGCGGACCATCTTAGTAGGCTACCACCATTAGAGATTGAGAGAGATGACATCCTGATTGATGACTCATTCTGGGATGAGCAATTGCAAGTGTTGGAGGAGTGCTTACTTCAAGTGTCTAGAAGGAGCGAACCATGGTATGCGGATATAGTGAATTACCTTTTGTGTGAAGAGGTGCCACCTGGTTTGTCATATGGCCAAAGGAAAAAGTTTTTCAAAGATGTGAGGCATTATTATTGGAGTAAGCTTCTCTTGTTCAAGAGAGGCCCGGATGGAGTCTTTAGGAGGTGCATTCCGGAGGACGAGATGGAGAGTCTGATCCGTCATTGCCACTCCTTGCCATGTGGAGGCCACGCTAGCTCACACAAAACGTGTGCAAAGGTATTGCAATCCGGTTTTTATTGGCCTAACATGTTTAAGGATGTGCAGAATTTTGTAGTAGCCTGTGAAACTTGCCAAAGGACGGGAAACATCTCAAGAAGGAACGAGATGCCCTTGAAAAATATCCAAGAGGTTGAGATCTTTGATGTTTGGGGTGTGAACTTCATGGGGCCATTCCCCTCTTCATGTGGCAACCTCTACATTCTATTGGTGGTGGATTATGTGTCAAGGTGGGTGGAAGCAATCGTCTCTCCCACAAACGATGCCAAAGTAGTGGTGTGGTTCTTCAACCGAGTCATCTTCCCTAAGTTTGGAACATCAAGAATGATCATAAGTGATGGAGGGAAGCATTTCACTAATAGGAATTTTGGGACACTTTTGGCTAAGTATGGGGTGACTCATAAGGTGGCCACACCTTACCACCCCCAAACTAGTGTCCAAGTGGAGACCTCCAACCGGGAGATAAAAGGAATACTTGAGAAGACGGTTTCTAGGACAAGAAAAGATTGGGCTATGAAGCTTGATGATGCCTTATGGGCTTATAGAACCGCCTTCAAGACACCAATTGGCACCACTCCCTACCTGCTAGTTTATGGCAAGTCTTGCCACCTTCCAGTGGAGATGGAGCATAGGGTATATTGGGCCATAAGGTGGCTGAATTTTGACCTCAAGGAAGCCGGTGAGAAAAGGTTGCTAGACATGAATGCTCTTGAGGAGATCCGGTTGGATGCTTATAAAAATGCCCGGATTTACAAAGAAAGGACCAAACGTTGGCATGACAAACGTCAAATCCTAAAGGAGTTGAGTGAAGGTGACCTAGTCCTTCTCTTCAATTGAGGGTTGCGGCTCTTCCCCGGAAAGCTAAAGTCGAGATAGACGGGTCCTTATGTGGTGAGGAAGGTTTTCCCCCATGGAGCGGTTGAGATAGGTGGGGAGCATTGTGGAGATTTTAAGGTGAATGGGCACCGGTTAAAGAAGTATATCCCGAAAGCTCCGGTGGATATGACTGCCCCACTTCACCTTGAGTGAAACGCTCCCGGATTTGGTCAAGCTAATGACCTTAAAGAAGCGCTTAATGGGAGGCAACCCATTGGTACATATCTTTCCCTTTTCGTTTTTTTGTTTTCGTTTTTCCTTTTTGCTTTTGTTTTTGTTTTGGTGTGTTTTGTGTTTGTGTGCTAGAGTCTAGGTAACAAGGAAGTCTTGCAAGGCATGAATGATGATGATGATGATCCCGCATCAAACGTGGGTGGAGCGGACGTGGGACTTGGACGGCTTGCGGTGATTAGTGCGGGTCCCAACACCATAATGAACATCAAGAGCTCTCTACCACCTTTGATTGATCATTCACCATCACTCCACATGAGTGAACCAAAATACCGAAAACACCATTTTTATATTGTGAGGACTCTCTTTCACTTCTTCATTTAATTTGCACATTGGGGACAATGTGATTTTAAGTATGGGATGGGGTCTTCACAATCTTTTGCATGATTGCATCTAGGATAGTTTCATATTATTGTCACATGTTTCATTATGTTTTGCATTGTACATATTTATCTCAAAAATTAAAAAAAAAATCAGAAAATTTTAAAAAAAAATTTTGCTTCTTAGTTTGGATATGACCCTTATGATGAGATTGTTTTGTGAATTGGTTATAGATGGCCTTGTGTGTTGAAAGAATTTATGCATATGTGGACTTGAATACTTCTCTTGATTTCCATGTATGAATTGTGATGAAGATTGTTGTCTAGGTTGGATTGAGGATTGATTATCGAAATTGCATGCTAGTTCTTACACATCATCTAGGAATGATTAAGGCAATTCATTTCTCTCTTCTTCTCATCTTGATCATGTTGTTTGAAGCACCTCAATTGATAAAAAATTTGACCTCTTTTGACCCATCTGGGAATAGGAGCATGTTAGTGTGTTGAGTGTGTGAAAAGCAAGAGTGGGGTGTTGAAGGAAGTGTATGAATGTTATGATTAAAGTGCTGAATCTGTTGTGAAAGTGTAGAAAAAAATATAGGTTTGGGGACGTTGGTTTTGATGACGAGTAACTCGGCACCATTCACATAACCGGGTGTTTGTGTCTTGTCAAAGTCGGATTAACCGATAGTCCTATGGAGCCTTGGTATGTGTGCCCGGTGTGAGGCACCTCGGAAAAATCCCAAGGTCCGTTAATCACCAAGGTTTCGGCTTTTGTACACCAATGCCATTGTCTCAAAAAATAAAAGAAAGAAAAAAATGAAAGAAAAAGAAAAGAAAGAAAAGAAAAAGATGGAGAAAAATATACACTTATAGTGATTGTTGAACAAAATGAAGTTGTGGAGTTAGTTCCTTTCCCGGATTAGCATCACATAACCTAAAATTCCCACCTTAGACACGTTTCTTGGCCTCTTCTTTTGCAAGTCCTTAAGACCTCTACGCACATGTGTTTTGACTTAAGGGATTTAGATTTGATATTTTCATGATCATCTTGACATTCTCGATTTACTTTGCATATATGATTTCAAGTTAAGTGTGATTGTCTTTCCATGCATATATTCTCTTAATGCACATTTCCTCATCCTTTGCCATGAACATCACTATGAAGGTGATCTATGACTAGAAGCACAATTGCAAAATATTTTCTGTTTTTCCGCATTCATAACTCATGTCATCTTGTAGCTTAGGTTTGAACCTTTCTTGGGGACAAGCAAGTGGCAAGTATGGGGTATTTTGATGACATGATTTATGACGTTAGTTTAGACATTCATTTAGATAGTTTTTCCCGTTATTCATGCATAAGTTGGCATTAGTTCGTGATGTTTACGCTTAATTCACCCATATTGTCAAAATAGACGTCTACACGAGCTTTTGTTGGTGTTGTAGGTATTTTGGGGAGCTTTAGGACTTAATCGATACATTCGAGGATCATTCCTCGTGATGGCACACTCCCGGACCCTTTAAGGAGCAAGCTAGGAGCAAAGGAGAACACAAAAGACCTTATTGGTGCATGCCTTGCACCAATTCATGACTAGGTGATCCAAGGAGAGCTTTGTGATGGAAACCACGGCCCAGAGGCCATTTCCACGCCCGTGGTTTTGCCTGTGGTTTCTTCTGGACAACTTTGACACTTGTCACACGATTTCTTTGCCCGACCTTTGCTTTTCTTGGTTGAGCATGCAGGCTGGCTTTTGGTCTCTCTCATCATCCATTATGGGGGAGGAAGACTTGGAAGAAGAAAGAAAACACTCTCATTTTGAGAGAAGAACAACATCACAAACATAGATCTAGAGTGAGACATTGAGTGGTTTTTAGTGATTTTTGTTGAGGAACTTTTGGAAGCATTGTGAGGAACGTTTTGGAGCTGTGTTTGAAGGGTTGTAAGCCTTGTTTAATCTCATATTCATCTAAGATTACTTGTTTCTTTTTATTCTTATTTCACTTTCTTGCTATGGAAACCATGAATGCTTGCATGATGAACTTGAATCTTAAAATGCATGTTATTGGCTAAGTAGTTGTGATTCTAGGGTGATGGAATGATGGTTATGGCTTGGAATATGATAGAATAGACTTGAATGTACCTTTGGATGACTTGCATGCTCGAAACCTAACCCCCGACCAAAACCACGGCTTGTTCTTCTTAACCGTGGTTTCTCATGATCAGCCCGTGGTTTTCTCTGTTGTGCTTATATTGATAAATATGCATGTTAGGATATTAGATAGTTGAAATCCTAGTGTTTGTTAAGCCTTATCTAGCTTAGGGTGACCTAATGCTAGCAAACTAAGTGAGGGAAGTGACTTACCCGGTAATTCCCGATCTTAGATACCAAAGATGATGAACTCTAGGTAGTAGTGAGCCTCACAAGCCGTTATTGGACTGAGTGTTCTAGGAATGTTGCTTAGGACTTGCCTTCCCGAGACTTACCCGGTAAGGAGAGGTTTGACCCCTAGATAGCAATCCGGTTTGTGTAGAATTCCCAACCTTAGGTTCCTAGAGACTTACCCGGTAATAGGACCTTAGGTGCTGGATTAGTGGACCATGAGACCTACCCGGTGATTGATCTCATTGGAGAAACACCATTTCCCAACATACCGCAGCTTGTCCAAGGTTGATTAGAAGCTTGAGTCCAATGCCATAACCGGAAGTCCCAATCCCTAGAATCCGCTTTTCTTAATTTGATCTCACATCTTGTGTTTGTGTTGCTTGTTCGTGTTGCTAGTTTGAGTTGTTTGTTTGATTTATAATCTTGCATGATTTGTGATCTTTGCTTGATCACCACAAAAACCCAACCAAAAATATCATGATTTTCATTTCTTTATTTCTTTCTCTTTTTTTAGACTAGATTTGCACTATTCATGATCACTTGTTTGATTTGATTTCACCTTAGTCTTCGTGTTCGACCTCGGAGTACTATCCGTGCTACAAAACGACCCATACACTGTGGGTTCGCTAGGAATTAGGAAAATATATCGAGTTATAAATTGTAAGACTTTTGTGCTACATATCTCTAGCGTAATAGATGGATTGAAGGGATTTTTGTAAGATAATTTAATTTCAGAAAGATCTACCCGAAGACCGAATTGTGTTGCCACGTTATGTTTCAGCTCATCAATAGTGCAAGACGAATCGACCACAACAGGCTTGCTCGAAACTTCCCCAACAAAATTCCACATGTTGTGTTGAAATTTCCAGCCACCACCATAATAAAGTGTCACGAACACATAATTCATATCTGAAAGCAAAACATATAATCAGATACATAAAACGCTATACCCAGACCACACAAAATGTTAAAATATGTACTAATAACAAACAATATTCAAAAAATTAAATTCATCACTTATGTACATACATTCAACATTACTCTGATATTCAAGATCAAAAAAGTATATATACGCCCTACCACATATTTCGATATCAGATTGAAGATCGCCAAATAACATACCTCAAAGACAGAATCAACAAAATCTTATCAATTTTTGATGATCGAAGCACACAAAATCACCGTATAAGTGCCTATTTGACGCCTTATGTAGGACGTTTCTTCAACAGCAAACCTCCATTGACGATTATCGAAGTTCTTAAAATCAGAAAAATGGAGATTAGAATGGTAGACGATGAATAATGATAGATTACTGTATTTAAGTGAGGAGTTATTTTAGGAGCTGTTATAATTTATTTCCTTATTTGACGCAAGATTTTAATTTCTCAATTTTTTTAATTAGGCAAATCGGTTACATATTAAAGCAGAGATAATAATAACTTTTATGGCAATATCATTTACTATTTAATAATTTATCTTTTTCTACATAAACTAGGGTGCCTAGTTTGTTAATAGAAAACAAAAAGTGCATACTTTATACACCAAGATACATAAACTACCTACTTACCCTAATAACTCTAAAAGTTTACTATAAAATGAGCATTTAATGACTCAGAAAGCCAAAATTATAGTGTAGTAAGATTTAGGTCTATAAATATTTTTGGCTCCAAAAATATAAAATAAGTCACATAATATCAAATTGTAAATCCTCATCAACTTGTTTATTTTTATTTATGTCTAGACAATTTTTGGACTCCAAAAATATAAATATATCACATAATATCAAATTTTAAGACCTCATCAAAGTTTACTATAAAAGGAGCATTTAATGACTCAAAAAATCAAAATTATAATGTAGTAGGAGAATATACGATATGAGGTAATAGTTGATTAGTTTTAAATGAGACAATTAATGTGCCAAAAAATTGGAGGGGAATAATAAGATCATTTAATATTTGAAAGGTTGTTTCTCAAAAATTATAAATAGAAATTTAGTAATATTAATCAATTAATGATCTCTCAAAAGCTGAAAATATATGATAGTAAGATAGGAGAAGATAAGATATGAAGTAATAGTTGATTAGTTTTAAATGAGACAATTAATGTGCCAAAAAATTTGGGGGGAATAATAAGATCATTTAATATTTGAAATGTTGTTTCTCAAAAATTATAAATAGAAATTTAGTAATATTAATCAATTAATGATCTCTCAAAAGCTGAAAATATATGATAGTAAGATATTTGAAGGTTATATTTAACAAAGAATCTCTTAAAAATAATATGTGGGACAAGATTCTTGAAAGAATTTCAAACAATTTCCATCTATCACAATCTAAAAAAGAAACTCCATTTGATATCAAACAACCCTAAGTTCTTTTATAGTGGTTGCTTATCCAACCACTTGGATGTGTTTGTCTGCCCATCATTGTAAAACAGTGTTTGTTCAAATCCCGAGTTTAAAAGAAAAGGCTGAAAATTTTAAGTTGTTTAAAAAATTATCATAAAACTCTGATTTGATGTACTGTAGTTAACTATGCTTAGTTATCAATGTAAGAAAAAATTCGAGAAAATGAGATCCCCACAATAAGATAATAAGAGTTAACCCCTAATTTCTAAATTCAAATAATATAATACAGTGACAGTTTTCATTCTTCAATTCATATCAGAAAAGCATTGTTTATGGAACCTTTCATTCTTCAATTGAAATCAGAAAAGCATTACATAGAAACTACTTGCTGTATCTTCACTACCAGAGATCCAATTCAGTTTAACTGTAGTAATAAACATATAACAGTTGAGTTTTTACACTTGTGTTCAATCAACATGTATCTCAATTTCCCAATTCAGTTTTGTAAGTTGCTTCTAATGGTGAATGGGATCATCCACACGCGTGTTTAATCAACATGTCCCTCAATTTTCCGGTTTGAATATCACCGTTGTTTACCTGTATAAACCACATAAAACAGCATCAGTTAGTTGTTTGTTTCAGTATCAGCTGCACATAGTATAAATAAACATATCAATCCCCATCTTCCCTGTTCCAGTTGATGATTGATCCTTACCTGTACCACAAATGAATTTGAGGTTATGCCTTTACAGGATGTTACATTAACTTCAGTAACCTGAAGACCTAGATACTCTAGCGTCTCAAGCACTCCCGTACATGCACCAGCCTTCGCCTTGCAAAGGATCTTGATCAGGAAGTCTCTCCTATTGAGCCGATTCACTTCTACATGAGCCTAACAGAAGCAATGATGCTGATAATTAGTTGATTCTCAATAATTCAAAACTGAGAATCAAGACTTACAGTTTTTACTACTTTAGTCATTTGGGTATGATTGGAATCAGTGCTGTTCCTATTAGCATCCAGTACTGTCCAATTTGATACAGACGGTTGTGATTCAGTAACATTGTTGCACTCATCTGATTCCAACTCCTCAAGCTCTTTCTGGAGGTCTTTTACCACTTTTTTCATCTCGACTATGTGGTCAGCGGCATCATCTAGTGTTGCAGCTTGATTCATCTGAAGACACAACACAAGAAAAATGAGCAAATAATAAAGGATGCCAATTGTCCAGGAGAAAAAAATTCAGAGTAATTTTTTTACATTGGATATCTTTGGAACCAAAGCACGGAGGTCACAAAGCCCACGTTTAATCCTGGCACGTCGTTTCCTCTCTATAATTAGGTTCTTTGACTTAAAATGGTGTTGTTTCTCCTCTTTCTGGCTCACTTCTTGTCTATCCTCTCGATGACTCACATTGGATATTTCGCCCCCAGTTGCAGAAGTATCACAGCCTGAATTTAGCTCCGCCTTGTTGTTTTTGGTACTTCCCAAGGGTGAACAGCCCTCAAGTTTTTGCTTTGGTGAAGAGTTTTCATATAGATTACCTAAGCCAAGACATAAAGGAATTGAACCAGAAGAGGAGCCCTCGAGCTTGGGATGGTCGTCAAATTGACCAGAAAGAAGGTCCAACATCAAGGGCTTGCAATCTGATTCCTGGAAGTAATGCATCCAACTGTCCTCAGTGAAGGTATCATCCTTCCAGTTCAATGAAGGGAAACTGTCTATTTTTTGAGAATCATTAAAAGGTGCTGCTACGAACTCCATGATTTCTTGATCCTCCAAAATCTGCAACATAGATCAATAAACGGATAAGCATGCAATTTTTTCCAGTATTGAGAGCAGCATACTTAATTACCTGTTCTGCTGCAAAGAGCTCCACAAGCCCCCCTAAGACGGGGATCAAAACTCTTGTTCCCACTGTTTCCTGCCGGAACAATGAAGCCAAAGTATGATCAATACTCGTAAAGGCATGAACAAGATCTAATTTAATCACTCTTTGTGCAAGATATTGATAGGGAGAAGAGGAACCACATGTAATGCTTTGTCAGGTAATTTGATCCATTTAGGCTGGCTTGAAAATATGACTTGTTCATATATCCTGATTAAAAGCAGTTTCCAGTGAGATCAATGTGTAGCAATGTAGCAGTAGAAGTGCACAGGGGTTTAGAATGATACCCAGATTCCAAAGAAATGAAAAACGGCAACTGGGCAAGAGCAAGACAAGATTTCTTGTTTGCCAAATGTGGATTGAAGGAATCCCTGCAAAGGGCGGTAGATCCCAGAAAACCCTGTTCGTCTTCTCCATTAGGATTGTTTAAGCAACTATGGCCAACACAACCACCAACACAGCAACAATTCGTCCATTCAATTGACCTACAACGATCACCAATCAATTTCATCGATTCAAACTTCCAGTTGAAACAAATTAAGTGATTGTAAATGGAAACATACCTTGAAACTTCACTAGAAAGCTTCCAAAGTACACAGTAATCCCAGGTTTGAGAGGCCACAAGTATTGACCTTAGCCATTCAAATGCCATCTCCAAGTTCGCCATAATATTTCTCTCAGACCTTTCTTCAAACAGTTGGAAGGTCTGAAATCCCAGGTGGTTTCTCTCCACACCCAGCTTGCCTTTATTGATCCCAAATGGTCCTCGAAAGAAAGACAGAAGCCCCCTGCCGACGATTCTCCTGTAACCGTATCAGAAAATTGTGTCAGGTGATACGCTCTTTTTCATCCTTGCTTTCTTCCTCTCTGTGACGCCAGTTCATACCTAACCCAGAAAAAGAGAATAAACTCGAGCACAGAAATATCAAATATGTATGAGTGTATGAATGTAAAACCATCGACAGATGATAGAAAAAAGAGGGCTTTATGGGAATCTTTGTACGGCGTTCTGTTTTGTAACGGTTGAGATTTTGGCGCCTGCCACTAACAAAATTGTAAGTATAAAATAATGCCTATGATATGCGATGTGATCACATTATTCTCTTCTTCATAATCATTTTATACTAAGGACCCTTTGGTTTTAACTCCGAAATCGAAAACGGAATGGAAACGAATTTATTCCATACGTATACAAAGTTTTTGGAATCATTCTTTGTGGCTTGAAGTAATTGGAATAGAGTTTGATTACTTTTAGTAACAAAATGTGGGGAATAAAGTACATTTTGCCTTAAACCACAAGCAATGATTCCATACAATTTCATGAATAAGGATATAGATATGGACTAGATTCGTTTCCATTCCGTTTCCGGAGTTGGAAACAAACGGGCCCAACACTTCAAGCAACAGAGGCATTTTGTTTTACTTTGTATCATAACTAGCCAATTAGACCGCGTTACGCACAAGGTTAATGTATTAACACAAATTATTTTTGTAATTTTACATTTTTTTTAATCTAATGTACGGTTTACAAGTCATCAAGATATTCGCAGGTTCGGTTGAACAAGACTATTTATTAGTTTAAGTTTTTTTGGGTAGTTTAGTAAGTTTTTTGGTAGCTTTTTTGGTAAAGTGCTGAGTAGTTTTATAAAATATAAAAATCTAACAAAAAAACTATATAAAGTGTTTGGTAAAATGAAAATTTATGGGTGGTTTTTTATGGTGAATTTACAAAAAAGACAAGTGTTAAAAATAATAATAAAAATATAAATATATATTTTAGGATAAATTGGACAAAAACTATAGAAAGCTAATAAAAAAAGCTAATTGAAGGATGTTACAAAAAAAAAACTCCTCAAAAAACTCTCCAATAATCTACCAAAACTCTAATCTCAGAAATAATCTAACGTCACTAAACACTACATAGCTTTCAAATTTTCAAAGCTATACAAAAACTTCCACAAAAAGCTCCACCGAACACCCTCCATTGCCTCTAACACTCTAAATGTGAAATATGAAAGAGAATTTCCTCCTAATATACTTGGTATATCCGCAAGTTTTCAAAAATATTCGTGGTGCCCTCAAACTTTTAAAATATTTCTTTCATCACGAAATTTTAATTTTTGTGTTAGTTGAACGCGCTGGGTAGTGACACAAGAAGTTTTACATTTATAAACTCAATCTAATCTCATAAACTACCTAGCGAACCCGCATTGTACGAATCATTTCGTAAAAAGGAAAATATTTCGAGGTCGAACACAAGGACTGAAGTGAAATTAGGTCATTCAATTATCAAAGATAGTGTAAATCCAAACTAAGAGATGAGACAAGTAATAAAGAAATGCAAAACACAATATTTTTGGTTGGTTTTGGGTGATCAAACAAGGATCACAAGATATAAGCAAACAAACAACACACAAACACAAATATAGGTGATAAGAGGTAAGAGATGCGGATTCTAGAGATTTAGAATTCCGGTTATGACAATGGACTCATGCAATCAAAACATCAAAGGATAAGTTGCGGTTGTTCGGAGTTGGTTGTTTCTCTAATGGGAACAATTATTGGGTAAGTCTCATGTTCCACTAGTGTCAAACCTAAGTCATATTACCGGGTAAGTCTCAAGGAGTTAAGGTCGAGAATTCTACACAAACCGGCCACTACCTTAAGGGTCAAACCCCTCCTTACCGGGTAAGTCTCGAAAAAGGTAAGTTTTAGGCAACGAT
Organism: Fagopyrum esculentum; assembly: GCA_033239045.1. Lineage (NCBI taxonomy): Eukaryota > Viridiplantae > Streptophyta > Magnoliopsida > Caryophyllales > Polygonaceae > Fagopyrum > Fagopyrum esculentum. Next base: position 31,611,656 of record BSUD01000001.1, on the reverse strand, counting down.
CCTAACACACTCAATCCAATAGCGGCTTTTTTGGCTCACTACTACCTAGAGTTCATCATCTTATATATCTAAGAGCGAAAATCACCGGGTAAGTCCCATTCCTCAATTAGGTTGCTAGCAAAGGTCCCTAAGCTAGATTAGGCTCAACAAACACTAGGATTTCAACACATCTACATCCTAACATCAAGATTCAACAATAATAGAACAACAACACATACACCTCGGGTGGATCATACACATCTCGGCCGAAACGGGATGAAGAACAAGCCGAGATCATGAACTGAGTTAGGTTTTCGAACACAAATCCATCCTAATCTAACATGCAAGTCCATACAATCATAGTCCAAAGCATAACAATCGTTCCTTCACCCTAGAAACATCTACTCAGCCAATAACATACATATTTAGATCAAACTTCATCATAAAGGCATGCTTGCAACTCATGACTAGAAAATGAAGGTAAGACCAAAGAAAAGACATTACCAAGCTGAAATAGAGGTTACCATAATCTTACAAAGGCTCCAAGAGTAGCTCCAAGATGTCAACAAGAAAACTTCACTCAAATCCACTCAAATCCACTCAAATCTAAATATAAAACTAAAATCTACACTAATTTCTTCCAAGAACACCTACAAGGATGCTTATAAGAGAGCTACAATCCAAGAGAGTGTTGGAGAAGAGAGCTAGAGAAGAGGGGGAGAGAGAGAGAGAGAGACCAAAAACAGCCTGCAACACCACATAAGTACTCCACCAAAGCAAGGGTTGGACCAAGAGAAGTGGTGCCACATGTCGTGGGTGGTCCTGAGAGGAATCTCGGTTGGTCCAGGAGGCATCTCGGCCGAGATGGCTGAGCCATGGACCGAGATGACTCTAATTCAGCACCTAAACCCATGTGATCAAGTGTTAGTCCAAGCCTTGCACCAACTAAGGTCCTTGCCTTCTTCTTTCCTCCAAGCATGAGTCATTTGGAACCATGAATCCGGACCATCATGAGGCTCAAACCTCAAATACATCAAATAACGTCTCAAAGGTCCCCAAAATACCTACAAAACCGACAAAAACTCGTGTAGACGTCTATTCCGACAATATGTCTGAATTAAGCACAAACGTCACGAATTAATGCGGAAACATGCATGCATGAAAGGAAAAACTATCTAAAAGAGTGCCTAAACTAGTGTCATAAATCATCACATCATCATTAGTTTATACATGTTCCATCAATAATTAATAAAAGAAAAAGAAATTTTAAAGGGTACTTTATTTTTATTAAAAAAATTAAATTATTTTATAAACTAAATAAAAAATATGTTTCTTTTGTTTTTTATTTGATTTATAAACAATATGTTTTTTTTTACTTTTATAAAGTAAAAATTAGCGTTTAATCGTGTAATTTGGGTTATAGCATATGAAAATATTTTGTACAAAAAGCAAAAGAGTTTTAAGTTATTTTGTTTTGTTTACTTTGTAAAATTAAAAAATGGATAAGAAGAGGAATGTTTCAAAAGTTAGAGGTGTAAGAGCCTTAGTTGCTGAGTTGTAGAGAGTGAGTGCTGAGGGCACAGATTGTGCCTGATCCGCCCCTGCGGTTTGTCTGGGCCGCACCTGCACCTCTACCTCCCTAAGCCGCCCCTGCGGGTTAGGGTGTGCTGCAACTGTTTTTGTTGACTCTTGACCCGTGCTTTACCCCTTTCCTTCCTTTATAAGCTTTCTTCTCTCTCTCCTGATGAGGGTTACCTCATTTACAGCTTCATCTTCTCCCTCATGTTCATCTTCTTCTCCTTCCTTCTTTGGATCTCTTTCTTGTTCTTCTTTGATCCTTGTTGAGTTTGTGAGAGTTTTTGTGTGGCTTTGCTTGTGGATGTTGATGATGATACTTGATGATGCTGTTGTGATTGTGATTGAGTCAGCCTTGAGGTTTTGGTGAGGTTCTTTCTCTATTTAGGTTCAGCTTCGTGAGTTCCTCTCCCATCTCTTCTTATCTTGCTTCTTTCCTTCTTTTCTTCATCCCTAGCTTAGGTTCCACAAGTTTGATCTTGTGGCAGCCTTAATGGGCTTCAATTGATGTATATATGTATGTATATGTATGTACTTGGTTGCTAGCTGAAGAAGGTTTGAAGAGAATTGAGTGAAGAAGCAAAGAGAATCCGGAAATGTGCCTTCTGCACAACCAGCCGCCCCAGCGCTGGCCAACAGCCGCCCCAGCGTCGGCCAACAGCCGCCCCAACATCGGCCAACAGCCGCCCCTGCGCCACTTTCCAGCCGCCTCTACGGCCACCTTCACCAGCTTGGCTTTGCTCTTGGTTATGCAGGTGTGTCTTGCTTCTAGGCTTGTTTATGGATGACATTGCCTCTTCCTTTCCTAGTGTGAGTGTGTAGTACCATGCTAGGTATAGATGAGAGTAGATGATGAAGTTATGATCATGTTATGCCTTATACGGCTTTTGAGGATTTGTGAGTTGTGAGACTTAGGTTGAGGATGATCCTATGGATCCCTTGGGTCTAGGTGTGACCCCTTTGATTGATAGGAGATTGATACATCTCTATGCCTTGTTATTAGGCAGTGCCCCTCTCAGGATTGGAGGTTGATCGTGGTTGAGTTTTGTACGAGGTTGAGGTAAATTTGTAGGACTTACTTAGCTACCATCCTTATATTGGGTGTTTGCATGAGTGGTGTGTGTGTTATATGCTTAATATGATAGCATGCGATGTCGATTATTATCGACCTATGATTTATTGATAGCCCCGTATGCGTGGCAGTAATAATCCTTCCCTTCATCTTGTAAGGGGTTTGGGGGTTCTCTGTATCCATGCCATTTGGTATACAGGAAGGGCGCAATCCATTCCCATGGGGTACACGGGTTGTGTGACCGACACTACTTCCAGATGGACATCAGGCCTAGAGGCGGGGATGTATTGGTCCTCGTGTCACATAGTTTCATCTATCTATATATATACAATTTGAGTGAAAGACTATGATATAAAGATGATAAAATGGAAAATGTGTAATAGCATGTTGACGTCTTTATCTTTCATGACGTGTGCTTGTGCTTATGCATTAACTTATATATGTATGGTTAGATAATGGTTTCATACCATGTTGTAGATGCCTTACAGGATAGGCGAACTACTGAGTGATTTGACAGGGTGGCAGGCCGAGGACTCTTGTACATAGGATGGTTATAGTTGTGGAGTTGTTTATGTTTCCTTCCTGCATGAGGATGATGTTTTGTTGACCTCTTGTGTGAGGATGTTACCTTATACTCTGCTATGTTTTTGTATACCTTTTGGTTGTACAATTTTATATACAGTTTTATGTATTTGTTTTATATCTGTCAATGCCATGTTGTAAGGTCCAGTGAACTTGTTGTCAGGCTAGGGTCAGGATCCACTATGAGATCCTAGCCCAATGTGGCATCCCGAGTCCCGCGGATTTGGGGTGTTACAAAGTTGGTATCAGAGCCTTAGGTTGACAACAATGGCACTTGCTACCTGCAATGAGGTTTGATAGGTAAAATAAACAGAACCCAAAAGGGGTCTGACGTTTTCAAAAGCTTTTGGTTTTAAAAGTTGTGGTTTTGGGATAGAATGTACGAGAAGTCGTCACCTTTGTCATGGTTCTCTGCAGCTTAGATAAGTATATATATATATATATATATATATATATATATATATATATATATATATATATATATATATATATATATATATATATATGTATTATGGACTATGTGTATGTGTGTTACATATATATACATATCTATACATATGGCCTATATAGAGCCTTATAAGTTAGGTGTACATACCCCGCAAATGGCTCGGACTAGAGCAACGTCTGTTGTAGGCCGGAGTAGAGGTAGACCACCCCTTCCTCTGGGTGTGGTAGGTCAGGGACCAGTTCCCGCTGCTGATCCACCAGTGGTGGAGGAGGTTCATGAGGAGATCACCGAGAGTGTCGTCCCAGAGACGAGGAGTGGTGGATCTTGGAGACAACATTCACACCGAGTCCAGTCAGATGACTCGGATCGTGTCTCCATGAGGGGGGCGGAGTTTCGTGACTACATCAAACGTGTTGAGAAGACTGCCAGAGCGGGTAGACAGGCCCCAGATCTACCAGTGCATGAGGGATCTTTTGAGATGTCTCAAGGAGCCACTCAGGTGCTAGTTATGCCGGCACATACTATTGAGACGGTTCGAGCTCCAAAGGAGTCTAGAGGGCCTCAACCAGATACCTGGTTGAAGGCATTCCATCAGGTGGGCGTACCACCTTTCTCTGGGAAGGTGGGATTGGAGACGGAGGTTTGGATAGGACATGTGGACTCAGCTTTAGAGTCTATCAGATGTCTTGAGGAAAGACGGATAGAGCTGGTTCAGTCTCTATTCCGTGACCTTGCTCATTAGTGGTGGAGGACCGTACAAGCCCGAGCCACCAGCTATGATCGCATGAGGAGTATGATCAGAGAGCAATTCTGCCCTACCTCACTGAGGAGGGAGAAGCTGCAGGATTTTGTGGAGGCAAGCTTCGAGGATGTGCCGATTGTAGATGCCATCAGCCGCTTCCAGACAGAGTTGGCTTTGCTAGGTCCAGTTACACCTTCTGAGGACCAGCATGTGTACCTGTTCTCCCGCCGGTTGAGGGAGAGTACACGTTCATATATGGAGGGATTTCATTACGAGTCCTTGGCCGATTACCAGGACCGGACTTCTGCTTATGAGAGAGAGAGAGAGCCAGTCAAAGGAAGGCTTCTCAAACAGGACGGTTTGAGAAGAGGCATCACACTGGGCAGACTAGTGGTGTTGGAGGAACATCTAGTTCTAGGCGGGGCCAAAGACATCAAGGTTACCCCTCATCTACGTTGACTGCAGAGAAGGGACGACAATGCTACACCTGTGGTGATCCCAGACATTTGTGGGCAGAGTGTACGGGGCCACTAGTGACGTGATATACCTGCGGTAGACCAGACCACAGAACTGCCTTCTGTAGGCAGAGTGGAGTTGCATCACATCAGGGTTCTTCCCCTGCCAGTGTGGTAGGAGGTGGTCAAAGGACACCTCTACAGCAAACACAAGGACATCAAAGAGTCCCAGATCGTCCTTCTACTCAGGGGTCTGCTCCCGGGCCGAGTAGAGGTAGAGGTCGTGGTGGGAGTACCACTGACACCAGAGGATCTCAGGGTAGAGTCTTTGAGCTGAGGAGTGCAGAGGAGCCGCTTACACCGGCTGCTATAGGTACCATTCTGCTTCATGGTTTACCTATTAGAGTTTTGTTTGATATGGGTGCTACGCATTCCTTTATTTCTGATGTATGTGTTGAGCGCTTGAGTTTAGCTACTATGGAGGGGATACCCTTTACTATAGGGTTACCTGATGGTAGTAGGGTCAGAGGTACCCGTGAGATACGTAGTTATCCTCTTCGTTTTTGACTCGTGTGTTGCTTGTGGACTTCTTTGTCATGCCATTGATGCATGAGGAGGTCATTTTAGGTATGGACTGGATGCGTAGACACCGTGCGGTATTAGATATTGGTAGGAGGACTGTGATAGTCTCTACCGAGGTAGGTCAGATAGAGGTCTTCCGAGGTTGGGACCTTGGGAAGACGGGTTCTGTCATTAGTGTCGTACGAGTATCGAGGCTGATAGCACAGGGATGTGACACCTTCTGGTGTTATACCATAAAGGATGGATAGAGTCCAGCATTGGAGGATATTCTAGTGGTCTGTGAGTTTGCAAACGTGTTTGCTGAGCCGTCTAGCTTGCCGCCTCAAAGGAGTGTGGACTTCAGTATTGAGTTAGAGCCTGATACGAGGCCCATCTCGAAAGCCCCATATCGTATGACGCCTGTCGAGATGTTAGAGCTGAAGAAGCAACTTGAGGAGTTGGCTGAGAAGGGCTTTATCCTCCCTAGCGTATCCCCCTAGGGAGCACCTGTCCTCTTCGTGTGGAAGAAGGACGGATCGTTGAGACTGTGTATTGACTACAAAGAGCTGAACAAGGTGACCATCAAGAACAAGTATCCACTACCTCGTATTGATGATCTTCTTGATCAGCTTCAGGGAGCGACAGTTTTCTCCCGGATCGACTTACGCTCAGGATATCACAGTTGAGGGTGAGAGAGCAGGATGCACACATGACGGCATTTCGTACCCGTTATGGACACTACGAATTTGTAGTGATGCCATTTGGGCTTACGAATGCCCCAACAATCTTCATGGAGTTGATGAACAACATCATCGACTTCCTTGATCAATTTGTGGTGGTCTTCATTGATAACATTCTGGTGTACTCTCGTATCATATAGGAGCATGCCGGTCATTTGAGGACGGTTTATAGATTTTGATGGATAGAGAGCTATATGCCAAGCTCTCTAAGTGCGAGTTCTGGATGCCAGAGATAGTGTTCCTAAGCCATATAGTCTCCGCCAGTGGGGTCATGGTTGATCCGGCGAAGATCGAGTCTGTTGTTGCATGGACGACACCGACAAACGTCAAGAAAGTGCGTAGCTTTCTTGGCCTAGCCGGTTACTACCGACGCTTCGTGGAGGGATTTTCTGTGATTGCCCGTCGACTGACGAGTTGCTGAGGAAGACTACCAGATATGTGTGGTCTGATCAGTGTGCCCGGAGCTTTGAGGAGTTGAAGAGGTGTTTTACTTCTACTCCTGTCTTAGCACAGCCAGAGGGTTATGATGATTTTGTGGTTTACAGTGATGCATCCAAACTAGGCTTGGGATGTGTATTGATAGAGAGGGGTAGAGTGATTACATACGCGTCTCGACAATTGAAGACGTATGAGGAGAACTACCGACTCATGATCTAGAGTTAGCAGCGGTAGTTCATGCACTAAAGATCTGGAGACATTACCTGTATGGTGATATTTTTCAGATCTTCACAAACCATAAGACTTTGAAGTACATTTTTACGCAGCGGGAGTTGAATAACCGCCAGCGTCGATGGCTTGAGTTGATCAAGGATTTTGACCTTGAGATTCCGTATCATCCAGGGAAGGTGAACGTTGTCGCCGACGCCCTGAGTAGGAAGACACCTTGAGAGAAGGCGATTGCGAGACTGACAGTCCAACCTCAACTTTAGAGAGATCTAGCTTGGCTAGAGTTGGACATCCAGTTTCCTGATGAGGATGCCCAATTGTATGCTTTAGAGGTTCTACCTGGTCTGTTGGATGAGATCCAACAGAAGGGTACCTGCCCAACCTTGATGAGGTCTAGAGAGAGGATGCCTCGTGGAGAGGCACCACAGTTCTCCATTAAGACAAATGGAGTGATGAGGCGCCATGACCGCATCTGTGTACCTGTTGATGCTGAGCTGAGACAGAGGATCTTACAAGAGGCTCATTGTACACCTTACTCAGTACATCCGGGTACGAGTAAGATGTACCATGATGTCAGACGCTCATATTGGTGGGGAGGGCTGAAGCCCGATGTAGCCAGATTTGTGGCACAGTGTGCGACCTATCAACAGATCAAGATAGAGCATTCCAGACCTGGAGGGGAGCTTCATCCACTTCCAATGCCGTAGTGGAAGTGGGAGGATGTCTTCATGGACTTTGTGACCGGATTGAGGCCCAGTAGGAGTTTCGATGTTATCTGGGTTATTGTAGACAGACTGACGAAGACAACACGTTTCATCCCTATGAAAGAGGCGTGGCCAGTGAGTAGATTGGCTGAGGAGTACACTAGACAAATATTGAGACTCCATGGTGTACCGAGGACGATCGTCTCTGATTAAGATGGACGATTTACCTCGAGATTTTGGCAACAGATTCAGACTGCTTTGGGGACGATTCTACACTTCACGACTGCGTTTCACCCCCAGATAGATGGTCAGTCAAAGAGGACCATCTAGACCCTGGAGGACATGCTGCTAGCTTGTATGTTGGATTGGGGACAGGGATGGTTTGATTACCCATTAGTTGAGTTCTCCTACAACAACAACTGGCATGCATTTATTGGGATGACTCCTTATGAGGCACTGTATGGACGTAGGTGTCGTACACCTTTATGCTGGGATGAGCTTAGTAGTATCAGTGGGATAGCGCCAGGGAATATTCAGGATGATATGGCTCGAGTAGCACTGATTAGAGAGGATGTTGACTGCACATTGTCGCCAGAAGTCGTATGCAGACAGGAGGCGTCAACCTCTAGAGTACAGAGTTGGAGCTTATGTCTAGCTGAGAGTATAAAGGGGAAGCTGAGTCCCCGATATGTCGGTCCTTTTGAGATACTTGATAGAGTTGGGAGGGCAACCTACAGATTAGATTTGCCTCCGAGGTTAGAGGGTGTACATCCTGTGTTTCATGTGTCTCAGCTGAGGGAGTATATACCAGATCCGAGACATATTGTGAGTTATGATGATTTAGTGGTCGAGCCGGACCATACCTTTGTTGAGCATCCGATTGTAGTCCTAGAGCGAGGTATGAGACACCTGCGTTCGAAGGACATTCCCATGTTGAGGATATAGTGGTCGAGATGAGGACCTGGTGAGGCTACATGGGAGACTGATGATAGTATCCAAAGGAACTGTCCAGAGTTTTATGCCGAGATAGATGCACCTGTAGGATCACCGCGTAGATCTTAGTGCTATCTTGGTGAGTATGTGATTATGTGCTTATGTGCTTACATGCCTTGATGTGTTTATTCCATGCTAGCTATGATGTGATGTATGATCTTATTAGATCTTGATGTGCTAGCATGATGTATGATTATAGCTGGAGACGGTTCTTTCCTCCATGCTATTTGAGTGTGATTAGGATTTAGCTGGAGATGGTTCTTTCCTCCACGCTACCTTGATGGACATAGTCCCGTTGGAGATGTTTCTCCTCTATGATTTACGTATGAGTATGATTTGGCTGGAGATGTGTTTCCTCTATGCCTTGTGATATGGTATGGCGAGAGATGTGATTCCTCTACGCCTTTGGGTAGCGTTATAGCCCTGCTTTTTGGAGTTAATGATTCCTCCATGTTTGTGTTTTGAGGTTATAGATTGATATAGGGGGTGATCTATTGAACGGAGATGTGATACCTCTAATAAAGAGAGTTATACCTCGGCTTATGCTCCGAGAGGATTTGGGATTTTGCAATTTTTTTTTAGGGGGGGGTGAGATGTAAGAGCCTTAGTTGCTGAGTTGTAGAGAGTGAGTGCTGAGGGCACAAATTGTGCCTGATCCGCCCCTGCGGGAGCCAAAGGCCGCCCCTGCGGTTTGTCTGGGCCACACCTATGCCTCCTTGAGCCGCCCCTGCGGATTAGGGTGTGCTGCAATCGTCTTTGTTGACTCTTGACCCGTGTTTTACCTCTTATCTTTCTTTATAAGCTTCCCTCTCTCTCTCTCTCTCTCTCTCTCTCTCTCTCTCTCTTGATGAAGGTTACCTCATTTACAGCTTCATCTTCTCCCTCACGTTCATCTTCTTCTCCTTCCTTCCTTGGATCTCTTTCTTGTTCTTCTTTGATCCTTGTTGAGTTTGTGAGAGTTTTTGTGTGGCTTTGCTTGTGGATGTTAATGATGATACTTGATGATGCTGATGTGCTTGTGATTGAGTCAGCCTTGAGGTTTTGGTGAGGTTCTTTCCTCTATTTAGGTTCAGCTTGGTGAGTTCCTCTCCCATCTCTTCTTATCTTGCTTCTTTCCTTCTTTTCTTCATCCCTAGCTTAGGTTCAACAAGTTTGATCTTGTGGCAGCCTTCGTAGGCTTCAATTGATGTATATATGTATGTATATGTATGTACTTGATTGCTAGTTGAAGAAGGTTTGAAAAGAATTGAGTGAAGAAGCAAAGAGAAGCCGGAAGTGTGCCTTCTGCACAACCAACCGCCCCAGCGCCGGCCAACGGCCGCCCCTGCGCCACCTTCCAGCCGCCCATGTGGCCACCTACACCAGCTTGGCTTTGCTCTTGGTTCTGCAGGTGTGTCTTGCTTCTAGGCTTGCCTATGGATGTCATTGCCTCTTGATTTCCTAGTGTGAGTGTGTAGTACCATGCTAGGTATAGATGAGAGTATATGATGATGTTATGATCATGTTATGCCTTATATGGCTTTTGAGGATTTGTGAGTTGTGAGGCTTAGGTTGAGGATGATCCTATGGATCCCTTGAGTCTAGGTGTGACCCCTTTGATTGATAGGAGAGTGATACATCTCTATGCCTTGTTATTAGGCAGTGTCCCTCTCAGGATTGGAGGTTGATCGTGGTTGAGTTTTGTACGAGGTTGAGGTAAGTCCGTAGGATTTACTTAGCTACCATCCTTATATTGGGTGTTTGCATGAATGGTGTGTGTTATATGCTTAATATGGTAGCATGTGATGTCGATTATTACCGACCTTTGTTTTATTGATAGCCCCGTATGTGTGGCAGTGATAACCCTTCCCTTTATCTTGTAAGGGATTGGGGGGTTCTCTGTGTCCATGCCATCTGGTATACAAGAAGGTTGCAATCTACTCCCATAGGGTACATGGGTTGTGTGACCGACACTACTTCCAGATGGACGTCAGGCCCAGAGGCGGGGATGTATCGGTCCTAGTGTCACATAGTTTCATCTATCTATATATATACGATTTGAGTGAAAGGATATGATATAAAGATGATAAAATGGGTAAATGTGTGATAACATGCTAATGTGTTTATCTTTCATGACTTGTGCTTGCGCTTATGCATTACCTTATATATGTATGGTTAGCTAATGGTTTCATACCATGTTATAGATGCCTTATAGGATAGGCGAGCTGCTGAGTGATCTGACAGGGTGACAAGCCGAGGACTCTCGTACATAGGATGGTTATGGTTGTGGAGTTGTTTATGTTTTCCTCTTGCGCGAGGATGATGTTTTGTTGACCTCATGTGTGAGGATGTTACCTTATACTCGGCTATATTTTTGTATACCTTTTGGTTGTACAGTTTCATACAGTTTTAAGTATTTGTTTTATATCTGTCAGTGCCATGTTGTAAGGTCCAGTGAACTTGTTGTCAGGTTAGAGTCAAGATCCATTGTGAGATCCTAGCCCAATGTGGCATCCTGAGTCCCGCGAATTTGGGGTGTTACAAGAGGGCACAAGAGGAATTTGGAATATTTATGGATACCAAGAGGAAAAAGTAACACATCAAGAGTATCAAAAGGAAATTCTCAATATTAAAATTAAATTAAATTTAAAATTATAGCTCTAGACATTCTAAAGGTATCATCTTATATTTTTAGAATTATTTTTATTTTTTTATTTGGAGGCTTTTTAGGCTATAAAAACCTCCTTAGGTTCAACTTTTCTAGGTAGATTTTTCAGCCAAATAATTTGTGAGATACTAGAATCTTCATTCACAAAGGTATCATTTTATTCATTCCAATTCAATAAAAAGAGAGCCTTCGATTGAATCGTTGTGAGTCCTTGCTAGATTGTTCTTGTTTGTTAATCTCCTTAGAGATTGATGCTCCTAGTTGATTCTAGTTCCTCCTTGTGTTTGTTCCGATGTAAAGACTTATTATGTAAGGTTGAAGAAGGAAGGGTTAAGGTAATTCATTGTGTGGGTTTTGATCCAATTGATCAAGATTTTAACAAGTATATCTTGATTCTTCTTATCCTATATTTCCATCAATTTTATCCCTTTCATATTCATATCTTATCTCGCCATCATCATTCCATATCTCGCCATTCATCTATATTTGTTCTTTCGGAATCTCGCTTCTAATCTTATTGAACTCAGTCGAGATTTCAAGTTTGAAGCTTTTGTGGAATCTAATCTAGATCCGGCAACTGCGGCATCAATCCCGCATCAAACATGATATGGATATTGAGTATATTTAAGATGATTTGGTCTATAACCACGACATACAATTTCCCTATTATTATTATTATTATTATTATTATAAGATGATTTTGTCTATTGCCACAAGATGCTTGCTGTTGCTGCTGAATGACCGACAACCATAACCGTTAGTGCAGGATTTTTGTAGTAGTATTACATTGTTGAAATCAAGTATTGTACCCATAAGAGCTTGGATGATCGGTCAACATTTAAGCAACAAAATTGTTTAAGGTAAAGATAAAAAGATGGAATAACATGAATAATGATCAATTAAAGTAAATAGAATGCAAATGGTGTAAAAATGTGGAAGGAAAGATCTAGGATTGAAAGTTAGGCTTACTAATCTAGATTGGCTACCTTAACTTAACTTAGGTAATCAATAATGTAAGATAATTGGACATTGTTTTGGTGACCCTGAGGTGGGTTACCCTTTTACCCACTAACTAAAAGAATCAATTGTTTAAGAGATGTTCTAAAAGTAGGAGAAATGAGTATTAATTAGAGGATTCATTTATCTTTTTTTCGAAATTATAATTAGATATGGATGATGGACTTTCAATTATATATGGACCTAATACAACTATTCTTATATTATTTATACACATTAAGGGAGAAGCGTCACGTGTCCTCTTGACAATTAACCTCAGCCTATTTTTTTTTTATATTAAATTTGGTAATTTAAATTAGATTTTTAAAATCCAAAATAACTAGAAAAATTTTATTCAATTAAAACGTTCCAATGTTCCATTTAAACCTATTTTTTTATAATTTCAAATAGCAACCAAATCTTTAAAAAAGATATTCAACTTAAAACTTTACCCCCAAAATTAGAAAATAATTAAAAATATTTTATGGCATTTAAAAACTTCTGAATAAATAATTTAAATAAAAATAAAAAAAGATGTAAGTTATTCCGTAATTCAAATAAAATTTTATCAATATTTCAAATCTAAAGTCTATAAATTTTAACAATATTACTTTTAGATTTTATTTACTTTTATTTATTAAATATTAACAAGTTTATATAGCACCCACTCAGTGACGGCCGCAGGATTTTAAAGGGGGGGGGGCGAAATTTTATTTTCGATAAATATATCTAGGAAAATAAAATAGCGATAAAAACAAAGTCAATATGTCATTTACTTACAATAAACAAAAATACAAAAAAAAACATTACATTTAAATGCGCGGTCGTGGACCGCGCCTAAAAATTTTTAAAAAAAAATATAGCTGCCCTATAGGCGCGTCTATAACCGCACCTCTTTAGTTTTTTTTTTCTTTGAAAAACGTTACACTATAGCCGCCGTCTAGGACCGCACCTCTATTTGTGTTTTTATTATCTTTGTCCTAGACAACGCGTTTTACAAATAATAGTGCGGTCTAAGACCGCGCTTCTACTTCAAACAACAAAACTCGTGCATTTTGGTGAATTATTTCACTCCGAGCCTAAAACGGAAAATTCTTTTGAAGTTTCGTTTACTTCGGCGAAACATCCAAAACAACATTTAAATATAACACAAGAATATTTATATTTAAAAAATTAATAAATCGTAGAAATTTTTTTTTATAAACGAGAAGCAACAACCCATTTTAAAACGAATTTTTTTCAAATTTTTTTTTTTCGGAGGGTGGGGCGGCTGCCCCACCCTGCCCCCCCTAAGGGCCGCCCCTGCACCCACTCATATTTGGATCAATGGATATTTTACAAGTTTAAGCAATTTTTAACTATTTTTCTGAAAAGTCTAATTTTTGTCTTTTAATAACATAATATCAATAACCGGTTGTATACACTTTTTTTCCCAAATCTTTTCATATCCAAATTAATACACCATCCAAGCCACACTAATTTTTAAATTTTAAAATGTATTATCTTTAACATTTCTTTTCAAAACAAAGTGTATTTTATTTGTATTTTTCTTAAATTAAAATCAAATAATTAATATTTAAATCATCGAAGCACGAATATTAATTCTTACTTTTATAAGCCTCTTTATTATATGAACTGATTTTTTTTTTTTGGGGGGGGGGTTTGTTTAAAATT
>BSUD01000001.1:31520744-31594994 GCA_033239045.1 Fagopyrum esculentum | reverse complement strand
GGGGGGGGGGGGGGTTGGTTTAGTTGATGCACACAAAAACTTATGATAACGAATAACGCAGCAAGTAAGACAATAATGGATGAATCTACACTAGGTTGATTCTTAGCATGCAATTGCTACTTTGCTGAGTTCCTTTTACAAGTTTTCAAGTAATCTCCCGTCTCGATCATATATATGTGTTGAGCCAACCGGCATCAACACAACTTAACAGGTTAGTGTTCCGTAAACCTACAAGAACAATTAACAAGTTAGCTTTCAAATAAAGACTAAGGGATATAAAGAATAGATTAAAACCGTTAACCTTATCTTTTTATTTGTGTTCCTTTTCTTTAAGTAATTACAACCCGTTATTACTTAAAGTTTAATACTAGATTAAAGACCCGAGCCCGGAACCTATTAATCTAGTTCTTTGCATGCACTTTAGAACCTAAGGTGATCAATCTCAAGTAATAGTAAAACATGCAATTAGACAATGAAGATCAAGGAAACACAAAGCATTACTAAATGAAAACTTATATTAAAGAAAACTTACAACCAAAGTAACAACGCAGCTTCAAACCAACCCAATGTAGCAAGAGAGTTAGCAACTCATTACAATGGAAATAATGAGAAAATTGGTTTCTAAATGGAAAATGATGGATAATTCGGTTCTCCCTTCTAGAAATCAACCAAGGACTATTTATACTACAAAAGACACTAAATAGGAGTAAATGGCCGGCCCAAAACAACCACCTTTAATGCCATAAAGGTGGTGTAAACAGCCGGAATAAAGCTTCTGACGTTAAACCGCAGGGGCAGCCTTCAGCTCCGCAGGGACGGTGAAGGCAAAAACGCTTGATCTTCTTCATGGCCGTAGGGGCGGCTAGGCAATTCCGCAGGGGCGGATCTTTAATGCTCTTCAAACGTCTAACTCTTCAACTTCCTGCCGTTTCTGATGTCAAGCTGCCGGGGCGTTCCAATGTCAACACAAGGCCGGTGACACAGACTCTTCGTCTTCCAGCTCCCAGGCTGAGGCGCAGGGGAAGGCGCAGGGGCGCTGGTCTTCGCTTCTTCAAGACAAGTCACCGCCGGGGCGCCAGGGGTTGACGCAGGTGCGGTGACAGTCTTCGTGGCTGGCGCTGGCGAAGGCGCAAGGAGCGCTCCGGAGTATGGTGTCACCCACAGGGGAGGTGACAAGGCTCCGCGGGGGCGGTGAAGTCATAGAAGCTTTGCTTCGTGAACGAACTTCACTCCTAAGTGCTTATAACTCCTTCCTTAGCTTCTTTTAGTCTTCTTCTTCTGGACCAAAGAGTTAGTAGCATAAACCGACACAAATGCAATAAAAAGACTCTAAAAACTATCCTAAATGATAGTGATTCCATCACCTATCAAACTCCCCCATACTTAGACCTTTTACTCGTCCCGAGTAAAACAAATGACAGCAACTAGACTCAAAGGCCTCAGGAAGCATGGGTAAGTAGAAAAGACAATGAAAACAAAAGAAAAGCCAAGAAAGAAAGAGGAAAAGAGAGAAAATGTGAGAAACTACCATCCTTATTGCTCCAAGAGTGGCCTACCCGGACAACCTCTTTATGACTCCCCTTCTTATGTCTCCAAACTCCGGAAGAGAAACCTACACTCGGTGTCGCTCATTTTGCCAAGGTGTCCTTTCGGGTTTTCACCTTGCCACTCTTCTTCTTTTCTTTGATGATCTCACTTTGAACTCACATCCCTCAAGTCCAATTTTGCACAAACCTAAGGTTGATCGGACTACCTTCTTTTTGCCTAAACCGCCCTTTCGGGTTTTCGGTTTATCCAAGGATTTTCATGCCTTTTTTCATTTTCTTTGGATTTTTCTTTTTCTTTTTCTTTTTTATATGAATTTCAAACTTCATAAGATTCAACTCAAAACAACTCAAAAGAAATTGTACATGCAATGATATGTCCCTCCCCCATACTTGAAGATCACTTTGCCCTCAAAATGGAAATGAAGCAAAGATAAATGTGGGAAAGGGAAGAGAAAAGATACCACTAGTGGGATGGTCCAGATGGACCATCCGGACCCTCCTCTGGTGGGTATGGAAAGTGGCGGAAGAAATGCTCCTGCTGGCGGTAGAGTGTGTCGATGCGGTCCTCCTGAGCCTCCATCCTCTCTCTAAATGAAGTCTCGTAGCTAGCTTGCCAAGCCAGCTGTTGAGTCTCTAACTGCTGCTGATAAGCCGCCTGCCAAGCATCCTGCCGGCGGTCAAAATGGGTGGTCATGGAGGAGGCGAAGTTGGATTGCCATGCCTGTTGCTGCTCAAACATGGACCGCTGGTACTTGGTCTGCCATGCTTGATACTGTGTGGTCAAGGCTGCCATCTGAGCCTGAAGACTCTCCATGGCCTGACTACCGTCCAGTACTGTAGTAGGCATCTCCTCATCAGTAACAGGGGGCCGGGTGGAGCCCGCAGCATATCTCCCAACAATGTCCTCCTGAGGCCGTCTCGGAGTAATAGGTCAGCTGGTATGTACAACTCAGAGAGCTCGTCTCCAAGTGGAAGTGGTCGGGGGAGGTATGTGATGTGACTCCCATCTACCAGCGAGATCCAAAATAGGTTCTCCCCGTCTCTCCTGAGGAGCCTGCACCTTCTCAACATACCTTCCGTATATAGTGGGGCCTCTAAACGTTCTTCCAAGTCAGGGAGATCCATCACCTGTGTGGCCAACAAGGATATTACCCCACCTCCCACAATATCTCGAGGTTCATTCTTCCTAATCCGCTTCAAAGCGGTAAGGAAGAGATATGGCCAATGATAACACGATTTATGAATTAGGTTTAGGTAATCATTTAGATAGATTTCTCACTCATTCATGCATGGTTTAGCACTAATTCACGACGTTTGCACTCAATTCACGTATTTTGTCGAGATAGACGTCTACACGGACTTGTGCGTTGCTTTGTAGGTATTTCGGGGGTCTTTTGGACATTAACCGATACATTCGAGGGCCAAGCCTCATGATGGTACACATCCAAAGCTTTGGAGGAGCATAATTGGAGCAACAAAGGACACAAAGACCACTATTGGTGCTAGCAATGGAGCAACTCATGGCTAGACGATCATAGCATGTTTCTGCTGAAGAAAATCGGACCAACTAGCAGCTAAATCGGCCGATTTAATCCTACTGGGTCGATTTTTGGGCCTTTGACAGCTTAAGCCACGTGTCCCACGATCTCTTGTCCGGCCTTGCTCTTGGTGGAGAATATAAGTGGTCCTTCAAAGCTGTTGCCAAGCATCTTGGAATCTCTCCTCTCCCACACTCTCATTCACAGCTCATTGATTTGGAGAAAAGATTGGAGGAGAAGAAAAGCTCTCAAGGATTGAAGGAAGAAGAAGAACACCATTCTAGGAGTTTAGTGAGATTTTGAGTGACTTTTGAGTGATTTTTGTAATCTTGGATTGAAGAACTATTGCAAGGATTGTTAGGCACGTTTTGAATCTTCATTTAAGAGTTTGTAAGTCTTGCTACAACTTGGATTCAGTTGATATTTATTGATTTTACTTGCTTATCTTTCATTATCCATCTATGAACACCATGTATGCTTGTATGATGCTTTTGGATCTTGATATGCATATTATTGGCTAGTTTATTGTGATTCTGGAGTGATGGATTGATGGTTATGGCTAGGGTGATGATAAAATGGACTTATATGTTAGTTTAGGATGATTTGTATGCACGAAACCCAAACCAGTGAAGAAAATCGCCCTGTTCATGACCAAATCGGCCGATTTGGCTGTAGAACAGCCCGATTTATTCTCCTGTTGCTCTTTAAATGATGAATCTGAATGTTGGGGTGTTAGGTTGTTAAATCCTAGTGTTTATTAAGCCTAATTTAGCTTAGGATCACCTAATGCTATCAACCTAAGTGAGGGAAGAGATCTACCCGATGATTTCCGATCTTAGGTACCTTAGATGATGAATTTTAGGTAGTAGTGAGCTTCGTAAGCCGCTATTGGATCGAGTGTGCTAGGATTATTGCTTTAGACTTCCCTATTCCGAGACCTACCCTGTAAGGAGAGGGTTATCCCTTAAGTAGTATCCGGTTTGTGTAGAATTCCCTACTTTAACCCCTTGAGACCTACCCGGTAATAGGAGTTTGATGCGGGACTAGCGAAGTGAGAGACCTACCCGGTAATTGCTTCCATTAGTGAAACACTTTTCCCGAACACCGCAGCTTGTCCTTAAGAGTCTTTAGAACCTTGAGTCCGATGCCATAACCGAAAATCTTGATCTCTAGAATCCACTTTTCTCTCTTGATCATATATCTTGCGCTTGTGTTACTCGTTTGCTTTGCTATCTCGAGTTATTAGTTTGTTTTGATATCTTGTTTGATTTGTGATCTTTGCTTGATCACCTAAAAACCCACCAAAGACATTTGGATTTTCATCTCTTTTATTTCTTTCTCTTAGATTAGATCCACACTATCTATGATCATTGTTTGACTCGATTTCACCTTAGTCTTTGTGTTCGACCTCGGAATGCTTACCTTTCTACAAACGTCCCGTACACTGCGGGTTCGCTAGGAGTTAGGATAAATATAACGAGTATAAATTTAAGACTTATTGCGTGCACATCACACGATCTTAGCGTAACAAGTTTTTGGCGCCGTTGCCGGGGACTAGGTCTAGATTGAGTCATTTTGTGATCGTTTATAGTGTAGATCTTTCTTGTTGCTTTTGATCTCTCTTTGGTGTGTGTCTTTGATTTTCAGGACATCTCTTACCCTTAGGTGTATGTGAAGATCTCGTGGCAAGGATTTAGCTCCATTCGATCCCGAACCGGAGAAAACCCTTAGATCTAGATCCAAGAGCATTAAAAAGGGAAAAGAGATGGCCGGAAGAGACCTCCAAGCTGAATTGGATGAGGCCTTAGAGCAAATAAGATTAAGAGATGAGCTCTTGGAGGAAGAGAGGAGACTTGCCAATGAGAGGCAAGAAGCAACGAGGAGGGAGATTGATGAGATTAGGCAAGCCCTTGTACAAGGAGAGCTTAATCGTCAACAACCTCCACCTCCTCCACCACCACAACCGCAGCCGGCGGCGAATGTTAGGGTTATACCCATTGCTATTGAAGAGCCACAAACCCTAGGGAGACGTATGGATCCGGCACAAAGAGCACACCATCCGGGTGTGAACTTAGGAGATCCCGCAACCCACAACTATGAGCTCCGCCCTCAAGTTCTACAAATGATCCGGCATAATCAATTTGGAGGGATGGAAGGAGAGTCTCCTCATCAACACTTGATGAACTACGAGATTTTGATGGAGACTCTTAGACCGCCAAGATTGGAGAGCAACAACCATAAGCTTAGGGCTTTTTCCTTCTCTCTTAAGGACAAAGCCTTGGCTTGGTATCAATCCATTCCACAAGGGCGAGTGAGTACTTGGGAGGAGATGACAACCGAGTTTTTGACTAAGTTCTTCCCACCTTCCAAGACTACCGAGTTAAGAGGGAAGATCAATGCCTTCGTGATGAAGGATAGAGAGAGTTTGTTCAAGTCTTGGGAGAGATTCAAAGATCTTCTCCTAGATTGTCCACACCATGGCATACCGAAAATTGAGCTATTGGAGATCTACTTCAAAGGACTTGATGAAGATAGCCAATTCAAGCTCCAATCTCTTTTCGGTGGGACTTTTATGGAGAAGAATGTAGATGATGCTTGGGAGTTTGTGGAGAAGCAAGCTCTAGTAATTGAGAAATACTCCCATAGGAAGAGTGAAGGGAGAAAGGCGGGAGCATATGAGGTGAGTGAAGTCACCATGAGCAATTTCAAGCTTGACACCATCAACAATGAATTGAAGTCCTTGAGGGAGTTGTGTGCTACAACTTTGAAGAACCAAGCAACTCCTCAAGTGCTTCCACATGCTAACTTATCTTCCAAGGAGGAGGATGTGAACTACATGGGAAGGGGCAACTACAACAATTATCAAGGCCCAAGAAACTTCAACAACAACCGGCAATTCAACAATTACCGGCCTAATCATAACCATCCCGGGTTTTCCTATTCTAACCCGGATGGAGCCTTGAACCCTCCCGCTTCCACAAGCACAACTCCACCACCAAAAGCTTCACAAGAACCTCCACCCGGATTTACTCAACCTCCAAAAGATAGAACCGAAATGATGTTTGAGCAATTGCTTGGAAGGTTGAGTGGTCTTGAGAGCACGGTGACTTCAATTTCTAAAGCTCAAAAGGTTTTGGAAGCACAAGTGTTCCAAAAGGCGGGTGAAGCATATAGAGATCCGGGAAAGCTTCCCGGAAGAACCGAAGAAAACCCAAGAGGCCAAGTGTTGGCCATTACAATAAGAAGTGGGTTAAGCATGAAGGATCCTTTGCCCAAGGAGAATGCTAAAGGGAAGCAAGTGGTGAATGAAGAGGAGACTTTGCAAGGAGATGGAGGCAAGAGCAAGGATGTAGAGCCAACCTATGTGGCACCGCCTCCATACAAGCCACCACTACCGTTCCCTCAATCACGAGCAAGAGCTCGCTTGGACAATCACTTTGGTAAGTTCCTTGAACTAATGTCTAAATTGCATATTAACATTCCGTTCATGGATGCTATTTTAGGAATGCCGGCATATGGCAAGTTCTTGAAGGAAATACTCTCCAACAAAAGGAAGTTGGAGGAGTATGGGGAGATAAGAATGACAAAGAGATCCTCGGAGTTGATTCAAACGATGAAGGAGGAGATGCCTCCTAAGCTAAGGGATCCGGGATCCTTTTGTGTGCCAATCGGAGTAGGAGAAGTGAAGTATGACGCCCTATGTGATCTTGGGGCAAGTGTAAGCATCATTCCGCTTGCACTTTGCAACAAGGTTGGGCTAGGAGAGCCAAAGCCGGTCAAGATGACCCTTTACATGGCGGACCGCTCGATCACTCATCCGGTTGGAATCTTGGAAGACATTCCGGTGCAATTAGGGAAGTTCTATGTGCCCATAGACTTCGTTGTTTTGGACATCCCGGCGGACTATCCGGTTCCTATCATCTTGGGGAGACCTTTCCTAGCTACTTCCGGATGTCTAGTAGATTGCAAGAATGGGACTCTCTCCTTCAACATTGGAGAAGAGAACATCAAGTTCAAGCTGTCCACAATGATGAAAGGGCCAACCCTTGATGAAGATGTATTCAACATAGTTGAAGAAGAGGAGTCTAGAGAGGTTGTGAGCTCAATCTTGCTCAAGGATCCGCTTGAGAGGGTTCTTAGCTCAAGCTTGATGGAGGAAGGAGTTGAGGAGAGTAGCAATGAAGTAATCAAGACCTTGAATGCATTGGACGAGCTACCAAGTGTTGGATTTGAAGTGCTAGAAGAAGAGGAAAACAGACAGAAAAATCGGACTGAAGGGCAGAAATCGGCCGATTTTTGTCCTTGTGCTGAAATTTCAGCCAATTTTGCAAAAACAGAAACTCGGATCGACCCACTGCCAGAAAAATCGTCCGATTTTTCCTCCTGGGTCGATTTTCCTGAGTCTTTTCAGCACCAACCACTTGAGTGTGAGCAATCATCAAGGGACTTCAAGGAGGCTTCCATGGCTTTGCAATCATCTCAACCTACATTGTATGGATCATCTCCAACCGAAAAAGGTCCTCCTCAACTTGATCTTAAACCTCTTCTCTCTCATTTAAAGTATGCTTTCCTTGGTTCAAATTCTACTTATCCGGTGATTGTGAATGCATCTTTGAATGATGATGAGCTTAATAGATTGTTGAATGAATTGAAACTGCATAGAAAGGCAATAGGATACACCATTGATGATCTTGTTGGCATCAAGCCATCTTTGTGCATGCATAGGATAATGATGGAAGATAATCATAAACCCTCTATTGAACATCAAAGAAGATTGAATCCCATAATGAAAGAGGTAGTCAAAAAGGAAATCATTAAGTTGCTAGATGCGGGAATTATCTACCCTATCTCGGATAGTAAGTGGGTTAGTCCCGTTCATGTAGTTCCTAAGAAGGGTGGGATGACCGTAGTGACTAATGAGAACAATGAACTAATCCCGACTAGGACGGTTACGGGGTGGAGGATGTGCATTGATTATAGGAAGTTGAACATGGCCTCTAGGAAAGATCACTTCCCTCTCCCTTTCATTGACCAAATGCTAGAGAGGTTAGCTCAACATTCTCATTTTTGCTACCTAGATGGCTATAGTGGATTCTTCCAAATCCCTATCCACCCCGATGACCAAGAGAAAACAACCTTTACATGTCCATGTGGTACTTTTGCATATAGGAGAATGCCATTTGGGTTGTGTAATGCACCCGCCACCTTCCAAAGGTGTATGATGGCTATCTTTTCGGAATACATAGAAAATATCATGGAAGTGTTCATGGATGATTTCTCTGTTTATGGTTCTTCCTTTGATAATTGCTTGGCTAACTTGTCATTAGTATTGCAAAGATGTGAGGAGACAAATCTTGTCTTGAATTGGGAAAAATGCCACTTCATGGTAAGTGAAGGTATCGTGTTAGGACACTTGGTGTCTAACCGTGGCATTGAGGTTGATAGGGCCAAGATTGAAACGATAGAGAAGTTGCCACCACCTACCTCGGTGAAAGGGGTGAGGAGTTTCTTAGGGCATGCCGGTTTTTACCGGAGGTTCATTCAAGATTTCTCTAAAATTTCTAAGCCTCTCACTAACCTACTAATGAAGGATGTTGATTTTGTCTTCTCCAAATATTGTCTTGAGGCTTTTTGTAGGTTGAAGAACGCTTTGATCTCCGCACCTATCATGCAACCTCCGGATTGGAGTCTACCATTTGAGATCATGTGTGATGCAAGTGATGTAGCTGTTGAGGCTGTTTTGGGGCAAAGGAAAGATGGGCGCACTCATGCCATTTATTATGCTAGCAAGACGCTAGATGATGCCCAACTTAACTATGCCACAACCGAGAAAGAGTTGCTAGCGGTAGTGTACGCCTTTGAGAAGTTCCGCTCATACCTTGTTGGAGCAAAGGTCATAGTTTATACGGATCATGCTACGATCCGTTACCTCCTTACAAAGAAGGATGCCAAACCTAGGTTGATTCGGTGGATCCTTCTTCTTCAAGAGTTTGATTTGGAAATCCGGGATAAGAAGGGATCCGAGAACTCAGTGGCGGATCACCTTAGTAGATTACCTCCTTTAGAGATTGAGAGAGATGACATCCCGATTGATGATTCATTCCGGGATGAGCAATTGCAAATGGTGGAGGAGTGCTTGTTCCAAGTGTCTAGAGGGAGTGAGCCTTGGTATGCCGACATTTTGAACTACTTAGTGTGTGAGGAAGTGCCTCCCGGATTAACATATGCCCAAAGGAAGAAGTTCTTCAAGGATGTGAGGCACTACTATTGGAGTGAGCCACTTTTGTTCAAAAGAGGGCCGGATGGAATGTTTAGAAGATGCATACCGGAGGATGAGGTGGAGAGTGTGATCCGCCATTGTCATTCCTTGCCATGTGGAGGGCATGCTAGCTCACACAAGACATGTGCTAAAGTGTTGCAATCGGGCTTCTTTTGGCCAAGCTTTTTCAAGGATGTGCAAGGCTTTGTGGTATCTTGTGATGCTTGCCAAAGGACGGGCAACATCTCAAGGAGGAATGAGATGCCCTTGAACAACATCCAAGAAGTTGAAATATTTGATGTATGGGGTGTGGACTTCATGGGACCGTTCCCTTCTTCATGTGGCAATCTCTACATCCTATTGGCGGTGAATTATGTGTCAAGATGGGTGGAGGCAATCGCCTCTCCCACAAACGATGCCAAGGTGGTGGTGCGGTTCTTCAATCGAGTGATCTTCCCTAGGTTTGGAACACCAAGGGTAATCATAAGTGATGGAGGGAAGCACTTCACTAATAGGAACTTTGGAGCACTTTTGGCTAAGTATGGGGTGACTCATAAGGTGGCAACACCTTACCATCCCCAAACAAGTGACCAAGTAGAGATCTCCAACCGAGAGATCAAGGCCATTCTTGAGAAGACGGTATCAAGGACGAGAAAGGATTGGGCTATGAAGCTCAATGATGCCTTGTGGGCATATAGGACCGCTTTCAAGACACCAATTGGCACCACTCCTTACAAGTTGGTCTATGGCAAGTCTTGCCACCTTCCGGTAGAGATGGAGCATAGAGCATATTGGGCTATAAGGTGGTTAAACTTTGACCTCAAAGAAGCCGGTGAGAAGCGTTTGCTAGACATGAACGCCCTTGAGGAGATCCGGTTGGATGCTTATGAGAATGCCCGGATCTACAAGGAGCAGACCAAGCGTTGGCATGACAAGCGCCTCCTCCCAAAGGAGTTGAATGAAGGCGACTTAGTGCTTCTCTTCAACTCAAGGCTGCGGCTCTTCCCCGGAAAGCTCAAATCAAGATGGACCGGGCCCTATGTGGTGAAGAAGATCTTCCCTCATGGAGCGGTAGAGATAGGAGGAGATCATTGTGGTAACTTCAAGGTGAATGGGCATCGTTTGAAGAAGTACATCCCGGAAGCCCCGGTGGAAGTGATCGCCCCGCTTCACCTTGATTGAAACGCTCCTGAATTTGGTCAAGCTAATGACCTTAAAGAAGCGCTTAATGGGAGGCAACCCATTGGTATATATTTTTCCCTTTTGTTTTTCTTGCTTTTGTTTAATCTCACTCTTGGTGTGCTTTGTTTTTCTTTTGTGTTTTTTGGGTGCTAGATCTTGTTGATTTTCATGAGTTATGAGACGTTGGAGGTCATGTGAAAACCTCATGGAACTGTTGAGAAGAAGGTGCAAGATCCGAGCACATGGACAAGGAAGAAAGCACCCAGGAAATCGGACTGTTCATGCACAAAATCGGCCGATTTTCCTGGGTTGCTTGGCCGATTTTTCCTCTGTAAAGAAAAGTGATGATCTCCAATCAAGCATGGGTGGAGCGGACGTGGAACTTGGACGGCTTGCGGTGCCAAGCGCGGGTTCCGACATCATAACGAACATCAAGAGCTCTCTACCATCCTTGATCGATCATCCACCATCATCATCCAATGAGAACCGAAATACCAAAGCATCACCAATTTTACATTGTGAGGACTCTCTTTCACTTCTTTATTTAGTTTACACATTAGGGACAATGTGTTTCTAAGTATGGGGTGGGGTTTTCATGATCACTTGCATGATTAGCATCTAGGATAGTTTAATATTGTCACATGTTTCATTATGTCTTGCATTGTATATACATATTTCGAAAAATCCAAAAAAATCAGAAAATTTAAAATTTTTTAGTGCTTCTAAAGCTTGGGAATGACCCTTATGATGAAAATTGTCTTGTGAATTGGCTATGAATGGCCTCATGTGTTGAATAGATGATGCATATGTGGACTTGAAGTACTTATCTTGAATCCCATGAATGATTTGTGATCATGAATGTTTGCCTTGATTGAATTGAGTATTGAAAGTCGAAATTGCATGCTAGTTCTTGCACACCATCTAGGAATGAATGAGGCAATTCATCTTTCTCTACTTCTCATCTTGATCATGTTGTTTGAGCACCTCAATTGATATAAATTGACCTCTTTTGACCCATCCGGGAATAGGAGCATGATAGTGTGTTGGTGTGTGTGAAAAGCAAGTGTGGGGTGAAGTTGTTGATGAAAGAATGTTGTGAATGAAATGCTGAATTTGTTGTGAAAGTGTAGACAAAAACATAGGTTTGGGGACGTTAGTTTAAATGACAAGTAACTCGGTACACTTCACATAATCGGGTGTTGGTGCCTTGCCAAAGTCAAATAAACCGATAGTCCTAACGAGCTTTGGTATGTGTGCCCGGTGTGGATGCACCTCGAAAAAAATAGAAAAAGCACGAGGATGGCTAATCACCAAGGTTTCGGCTTTTGTACACCAATGCCATTGTCTCAAAAATAAAAGAAAGAAAGAAAAAAAAATGAAGAAAAATATACACTTGAGGGAAGTGGAAAAGAAATGTGAAATTGTGGTTGTTTAGTTCCTTTCCCGGATTAGCATCACATAGCCTAGAAAATTCCCGCCTAATCACAACGTTTCTTGGCCTTCTATTTCACAAAGTCCTTATGACCTACTTGCATGTGTGTAAGACTAAGTGATTTAGATTGGATACATAATTGTCTTTTCATTGCATGCTATCAAGTTAAGTGTAATTGTCTTTTCATGTTTTCATTTATTTGATACATAATTGCTTGTCCATTGCCATGAAACATGACTATGAAGGTGATCCAATATTAGAAGCACAAACCCAAAAAGATTTTTCCATTTTTCTGCATACATAAATCATGTCATCTCTTAGTCTATATTTGGGAATTTGCTCGGGGACGAGCAAACCTTAAGTATGGGGTATTTTTGATAACACGATTTATGAATTAGGTTTAGGTAATCATTTAGATAGATTTCTCACTCATTCATGCATGGTTTAGCACTAATTCACGACGTTTGCACTCAATTCACGTATTTTGTCGAGATAGACGTCTACACGGACTTGTGCGTTGCTTTGTAGGTATTTCAGGGGTCTTTTGGACATTAACCGATACATTCGAGGGCCAAGCCTCATGATGGTACACATCCAAAGCTTTGGAGGAGCATAATTGAAGCAACAAAGGACACAAAGACCACTATTGGTGCAAGCAATGGAGCAACTCATGGCTAGACGATCATAGCATATTTCTGCTGAAGAAAATCGGACCAACTAGCAGCTAAATCGGCCGATTTAATCCTACTCGGTCGATTTTTGGGCCTTTGACAGCTTAAGCCACGTGTCCCACGATCTCTTGTCCGGCCTTGCTCTTGGTGGAGAATATAAGTGGTCCTTCAAAGTTGTTGCTAAGCATCTTGGAATCTCTCCTCTCCCACACTCTCATTCACAGCTCATTGATTTGGAGAAAAGATTGGAGGAGAAGAAAAGCTCTCAAGGATTGAAGGAAGAAGAAGAAGAACACCATTCTAGGAGTTTAGTGAGATTTTGAGTGACTTTTGAGTGATTTTTGTAATCTTGGATTGAAGAACTATTGCAAGGATTGTTAGGCACGTTTTGAATATTCATTTAAGAGTTTGTAAGTCTTGCTACAACTTGGATTCAGTTGAGAATTATTGATTTTACTTGCTTATCTTTCATTATCCATCTATGAACACCATGTATGCTTGTATGATGATTTTGGATCTTGATATGCATATTATTGGCTAGTTTATTGTGATTCTGGAGTGATGGATTGATGGTTATGGCTAGGGTGATGATAGAATGGACTTATATGTTAGTTTAGGATGATTTGTATGCACGAAACCCAAACCAGTGAAGAAAATCGCCCTGTTCATGACCAAATCGGCCGATTTGGCTGTAGAACAGCCCGATTTATTCTCCTGTTGCTCTTTAAATGATGAATCTGAATGTTGGGGTGTTAGGTTGTTAAATCCTAGTGTTTATTAAGCCTAATTTAGCTTAGGATCACCTAATGCTATCAACCTAAGTGAGGGAAGAGATCTACCCGATGATTTCCGATCTTAGGTACCTTAGATGATGAATTCTAGATAGTAGTGAGCTTTGTAAGCCGCTATTGGATCGAGTGTGCTAGGATTATTGCTTTAAACTTCCCTATTCCGAGACCTACCCTGTAAGGAGAGGGTTATCCCTTAAGTAGTATCCGGTTTGTGTAGAATTCCCTACTATAACCCCTTGAGACCTTCCCGGTAATAGGAGTTTGATGCGGGACTAGCGAAGTGAGAGACCTACCCGGTAATTGCTTCCATTAGTGAAACACTTTTCCCGAACACCGCAGCTTGTCCTTAAGAATCTTTAGAACCTTGAGTCCGATGCCATAACCGGAAATCTTGATCTCTAGAATCCACTTTTCTCTCTTGATCATATATCTTGCGCTTGTGTTACTCGTTTGCTTTGCTATCTCGAGTTATTAGTTTGTTTTGATATCTTGTTTGATTTGTGATCTTTGCTTGATCACCTAAAAACCCACCAAAGACATTTGGATTTTCATCTCTTTTATTTCTTTCTCTTAGATTAGATCCACACTATCTATGATCATTGTTTGACTCGATTTCACCTTAGTCTTTGTGTTCGACCTCGGAATACTTACCTTTCTACAAACGTCCTGTACACTGCGGGTTCGCTAGGAGTTAGGATAAATATAACGAGTATAAATTTAGGACTTATTGCGTGCACATCACACGATCTTAGCGTAACAACCAATCTGGTAGCTAATCGTTTGTGGGGAGGCAAACGTATAGAAATGGAAGGTCCTTGAGAGCGACCTTATTCTCCTCCTTGTGTCCACAGAAGACACTCATGAAGATCTTCGAGATGAGCCTCAAACAGGGGTGAGTGAATTTGTTGGAATACTCACCCCCTACATGAAACTCAGATCTGGTGGCGGCCTGCCAAAACTCCATCAAGTCGGGTGTCGGGATAGGTTCCCACCAGTCTTCGGAGGCGGCTATAGTCACCCCTAATGCCTCCTGCAGTTGGGTGTAGTCCAATGTATACTTTCTTTTGTTGAACTTGAATGAAAGTCCAACACACATGTGGTCCACCGTTTCCATGTTGAATGTGGCGATGAATTGGCGGCTGAGCTCGGGGTATGTTGGAGCACTCGTTATCAGAAAATCACCGAACCCAACATTGTTGAGGAATGCCTGCATGCTCTCCAACATGCCCAAGTTTTCCAAGGTAGGGACGTCCAGAAATCGAGTTGCATACACATCCCGGCCTTGCACAATCCTATACCGCTCCTTCTCAACTTCCGACAACTTGTATTTCTTCTGTTTTTCCATCTCTTGCAGTTGAACAAGCAAAGGAATTAGAAAGTTCAGAATTTGGAGTAAGAGACGAACCCTCTGTTGTGTTTTCCGCAGGGGCGGCTGTAGCCTGCGCAGGGGCGGCTTGGCGCAGGGGCGGCAGCTTGCAGGCACGGGGGCGGGAGAAGAGCAGAGGTCCATTTTGGGAGCCTACGAAGGTGGTGGTGCTGGGGCTGTTCCGGTGACTTTTTTGCTGGTGTAAGTGTTGCCGGTGGTGATAAGCGAGAGTGTGAGGGGCGAGGGCGTTGTAGAGTGAGAGGTTTGAGAGTATGTAGGGTTTGTGTGGTGGTGGTGAGGGCCGGTGTCGCAAGGCGGTTGTGGCTAGGTCGCCGGAGGTGGCGCAAGAGCGTTTGCACAAGGCGGCGTGTGAGAGCTTCCGGAGGGCGCAGGGGCGTGGGAGGCGAGGCGGTGTAGGTTTCGAAGAGTGAATGGAGAGGGAGGGGAAGGGGCGGTAGTTGTAGGTTATTTTTGGGAAGTGTTTTTTTTTCTTTTCTTGGTAAGACCGCAGGGGCGCCGTTTGTCACCGCGGGGGCGGTGACACGGAAAAGGGGGCACGCAGCCTCAGCGCCGGGGCGGCGCTGAGGATGTGTGTCAAGGATGGCCGCCGCAGGGACGTGGGGTGTCACCGCAGGTGCGTGGGGTGTCACCGCGGGGGCGGTGACCCGTATGTTGCAGACGCTGGCCCAGCGCCGGGGCGGGGTCACTGAGCGGCAGGGGCGGTTTTCTTGACAGAAGCTCCTCCTCTTATTCCTTCGGGTTGCCTCCCGAACAACGCCTTTGTTTTACGTCGTTGACTCGACGTAAGGACTCTACCTCTATGATTGAGCCTCCTCCAGTATCACCTATGGGTTTATAACCGTCTATGAAGGTAATCCTCCGGAGCACCTAGTTTCAATCCCTGTAATGGCTTCCGCCATTTGACCAACCTGTTTTTCAAGGTTCTTGATGCCGGATTCTGTTGTTTGGACATGAGTAGCAAAGTGTTTAGTTAAAACCTGCAACATATCCTTAGTTGATTGATACTTACCTTGACGGGGCTGCTGTTGTTGGTTTTGTTGATCCTTCCAACGGAAATTTTGTTGGTCACGCCAATTTGGCATGAAATTTTGTGCATAAGGATCGTTCCTAGGCCTTTGCTGATGTGGTTGTCCATAACCCATTGCGTTTACCTCAGCATCATTATCTTGGACTTGTGGGCACATGTCCGCTGGATGATATGGGTCAGCACACACTCCACAAGCTTTGAGCTGTTGTGGGATTCCCATAAGTGTTAGTCTCTTCACCATTTCCTTCAGCTCCGCGAGCTCAGTGGAGATCTCACTCTTCCCGGTATTCATAGCATGAACTCCTTTTTTGGACGGGGTCCTTCCAAAGTTCCGGGTTCCTTCTGCTAGTTCCTGTATCTTTTCCAAAGCAAGGTCAGGAGTAGAGTTAAGAAATATTACCTCCGCAAGCCGCATTGACGATCCTCCTTTCATTATCGAGCAAGCCATTGTACAAGTACAAGACTAGATCTTGAGTTGAATATCCGTGGAAAGGACAACTGGATCGGATTCGTGCAAACCTTTCGAAGTACTCATAAAGAGTCTCGTCTACCTTTTGCTCGATGTTGCTTATAGCTTTCTTCAAGCTATTGGCCTTTTTGGCTGGAAAGTATTTCTCCAATTACGCCTTGTGAAGGTTCTCCCAAGTGTCGATGCTCCCGGATGGAAGGTGGTAATACCAATCATCCGCTGAATCCTTGAGTGTGAAGCCGAATGCCCTCATCTTGATTTGTTCTTCGGTAATGTTGGCCGGATTCATGCTCATACACACGGTATGGAACTTCCCAAGGTGTTTGATGGGGTCTTCACCACCTAGCCCATGGAAGGATGGAAGCAAGTGGATGAGACCCGGCTTGAGCTCAAAGTTGATTCCTTCCCCTAATGCCGGTATGGTAACCGCAAGAGGGTTTTGAGCCAAAGTGGGCTGAGTAAGTTGACGAAGAGTACGATCAGCCATTTCTTGTTGGAGTTGTTGTTGTCTTCGTTGCCGGATGTGCGTCCTCTCAATTTCTGGATCAAAAGAAGCAAAGCCGGAGTTAGTACCACGGGTTTGAACCATAAAAATGGTTCAAACCAATAATCAATAATAACAATAGAATAAAAACACTAAAATCCCCGGCAACGGCGCCAGAATTTTGACTGCGGGTATTTCTATGGTCGTCTATACCCTATCAAAAATATAATCCCGACTTAGCACTAAAACAAGTATAGTGGTTAAGTAAGGGTCGAACCCAAGAGAGTTAAAGTATTTTTATTAAATGCGATTATTGATTATAAAAACAAGTAACAAGTTGGGGGGGGGGGTTGGTTGAATTGATGCACACAAAAACTTATGAAAACGAATAACGCAACAAGTAAGACAATAATGGATGAATCTACACTAGGTTGATTCTTAGCATGCAATTGCTACTTTGGTGAGTTCCTTTTACAAGTTTTCAAGTAATCTCCCGTCTCGATCATATATATATGTTGAGCCAACCGGCATCAACACAACTTAACAGGTTAGTGTTCCGTAAACCTACAAGAACAATTAACAAGTTAGCTTTCAAATAAAGACTAAGGGATATAAAGAATAGATTAAAACCGTTAACCTTATCTTTTTATTTGTGTTCCTTTTCTTTAAGTAATTACAACCCGTTATTACTTAAAATTTACTACTAGATTAAAGACCCGAACCCGGAACCTATTAATCCTAGTTCTTTGCATACACTTTAGAACCTAAGGTGATCAATCTCAAGTAATAGTAAAACATTCAATTAGACAATGGAGATCAAGGAAACACAAAACATTACTGAATGAAAACTTATATTAAAGAAAACTTACAACCAAAGTAACAACGCAACTTCAAACCAACCCAATGTAGCAATGTAGTTAGCAACTCATTACAATGGAAATAATGAGAAAATTGGTTTCTAAGTGGAAAATGATGGATAATTCGGTTCTCCCTTCTAGAAATCAACCAAGGACTATTTATACTACAAAAGACACTAAATAGGAGTAAATGGCCGGCTCAAAACAACCACTTTTAATGCCATAAAGGTGGTGTAAACAACCGGAGTAAAGCTTCTAACGTTAAACCGCAGGGGCGGCCTTCAGCTCCGCAGGGGCGGTGAAGGCAAAAACGCTTGATCTTCTTCATGGCCGCAGGGGCGGCTAGGCAATTCCGCAGGGGTGGATCTTTAATGCTCTTCAAACGTCTGACTCTTCAACTTCCTGCCGTTTCTGATGTCAAGCTGCCGGGGCGTTCCAATGTCAACGCAAGGCCGGTGACACAGAATCTTCGTCTTCCAGCTCCCAGGCTGAGGCGCAGGGGAAGGCGCAGGGGCGCTGGTCTTCGCTTCTTCAGGGCAAGCCACCGTCGGGGCGCCAGGGGTTGACGCAGGTGCGGTGACAGTCTTCGTGGCTGGCGCTGGCGAAGGCGCAGGGAGCGCTCCGGAGTTTTGTATCACCCGCAGGGGCGGTGACAAGGCTCCGCGGGGGCGGTGAAGTCACAGAAGCTTTGCTTCGTGAACGAACTTCGCTCCTAAGTGCTTATAAATCCTTCCTTAGCTTCTTTTAGTCTTCTTCTTCTGGACCAAGGAGTTAGTAGTATAAACCGACACAAATGCAATAAAAAGACTCTAAAAACTATCCTAAATGATAGTGATTCCATCACCTATCACTTGGGTTGCAAGAGCACATTCTAGTCTTCTATAGAACTAGACATGTGGTCACCGCCCGGTTATAATACACTTGGACCAACTAAGGTATCAAAAGGGTGAATCCTATTTCCAATTATCCGTTATAAACATGATAACTACACAAAAAAGCCAATACAATCCAACTAATACGCGGAATGAAGTTAAGTAAGTCCAAGGGACTTACCTCACACGAAGGTAACACAAAAGGTTCAGCAACAACTCAGGAGCAACTTAGGAAAGCTCAGTTTCCCTCAGGAAAGGAGCAAGGAAAGCTTGTACGGACAAGCAACACGGATCAGGAACGAAACGGTTGCTAGAAGTCTATAACTTCTAGGATCAACGATCTCTCAGAGATCTCCATAAGATAAGGACTCAACTTTAGTCTTACAGCAACTCAGGGGACAAGGAACAACCACAAGGAACAAGGAAAAGAACGAGGAAAAGGCAGGAAGGAAGCAGCTCACCAAAGACGGGAGCTACTGCAGAGAAACCGTAGGGGCGGCTAGTCAGGGGCGCAGGGGCGGCTAGTGCAGGCGCAGGGGCGGCTGCACTAACAGAAGCTCTGTCGGGATTCCTCTTCGACCGAACTCACAGCAAGGGAAACCAAAGCTCGAACTTTCGGTTCCAACACGTCAAGACTCAACTCCAGAGAGCCTGAGAACAACAAAGGATCAACAACGGAACGCTCCACAAGAATCAAGAATCAAACTTGATTCTTGGGAAGAAGAAAAGAGAAGAACGAAAGGAAGAAACCAAAACAGGAGGAGAATGCATGCAGTAAATGTAAGAACGTGAAGGAGAAACCAAAAGAGATGAACTTACACGTTCAGCAAGGTTGCAAGAAGCAAGGGACAGTTGCAGCGCTCTAGGGTTGAAGAAGACGTAAGCAAGAAATGGGAAAAAGAGAAAAAGAAGAGAATATATAGGGAGGGATGGAACGCTAGACGGAAAGGGCGTCTAGGGTTAGAAAGAAGAAAAGGAAACCGGCCCATAAGATAGAATATCGGATATTCTATCTATGGAAGAAAGATAAAACGAACGAAAATAGATCGGGCGCGATCTGTCGTAAATCCGCAGGGGCGGATCAACATAACCACAGGGGGCGGCTGGCGGCGGGGGCGGCCCTCTTTACCGCGGGGGCGATGAAGGCAAAAATTAGGATCTTACTCAGATCCTCCTAAAAAGAAGTTTCGTCCCGAAACTTGCAAAAGCCCAACGATCACAACAACACACAGAAACATAACTGAACTCATATATTCCCACACGGGGCATGTAACTCAAAACATCACACAAAAGCGTTTACAACACAACAAAGGAAAAACCAAACAACAGACTAAGCTAAAGGTGCAACAAGCTTAGCGTAAAACTCCGGATAGTTCCTCTGGATACTATCCTCTATCTCCCAAGTCGCCTCATCAGCTCCTCGCATCGACCACTGTATCTTCAACATTGGGATGTCCTTCGAATGCAAGCGTCTTGTACTACGTTCTAAGACAGTCACCGTGTGTTCTACAAACGTGTGGTCTGGCTCGATCACTAGATCCTCATGACTGACGATGTGTCCCGGATCTGGTATGTACTCCCGTAGCTGAGACACATGGAAAACTGGGTGAACACCCACGAGTCTCGGTGGCAACGCAAGTCTGTATGATGCCTCTCCAACTCGCTCAAGAATCTTGAACGGTCCAACATATCTAGGACTCAGCTTCCCTTTGACACCGAAACATCTGACGCCTCGTGTCGAAGATACTCTCAACCAAACCTGAGTTCCAACTCTAAACTCCAGAGGTCTACGCCTCTTATCAGCATAAGACTTATGTCGACTCTATGCTGCTAACATCCGCTCTCGGATCACTGCTACTCGAGCCATGTCATCCTGAATCTGCTCAGGTGCTACCCCGCTAGCACTACTAGGCTCGTCCCAACACAGCGGTGTACGGCATCTCTGTCCATATAAAGCTTCATAAGGAGCCATCCTGATCGATGTGTGTCAACTGTTGTTATACGAAAACTCCACCAAGGGAAGGTGATCTGGCCACACCTGTCCCTAGTCTAACACACAGACTCGCAACATGTCCTCCAAAGTCTGGATGGTCCGCTCAGACTGACCATCGGTCTGAGGATGATAAGCTGTTGTGAGCTGTAGACTCGTACCTAGAGCGGCATGCACTTGCTGTCAAAACCTCAAAGTGAACCGTCCGTCTCTGTCAAAGAATATAGTCTTCGGTACTCCATGAAGTCTCACTATTTGTCTCGTGAACTCCTCTGCTAATCGACTCACCGGCCACGTTTCCTTGATCGGAATGAAACGTGCGGTCTTCGTCGGTCGATCTACTATGACCCAGATAGCATCAAAACCACGACTAGGTCTCAAACCGGTCACAAAATCCATAGAGATGTCTTCTCACTTCCACTGAGGGACAGGAAGTGGGTGTAGCTCGCCTCCTGGTCTATCATGCTCGATCTTGACCAGCTGACAGGTCGCACACTGAGCTACATATCTCGTCACATCTGGCTTCAAACCTCCCCACCAGAAATAGCGTCTCATATCCTGATACATCTTACTCGAACCAGGGTGTACAAAGTAAGGTGAAGAGTGAGCCTCCTGAAGGATCCTCTGTCTCAACTCTCGATTTGAAGGCACACAAACACGCTCTTGGCGTCTCAAAACTCCATCAGCACCAACTATAAACTGCGGTGCCTCTCCTCGAGACATCCGGTCTCGGATTTGTGTCAAAGATGGGCAACTCTTCTGCTTCTGTCGGATTTCGGCCAACAGATCAAGTACTATCTCCAAGGTGGACAACTGACTGTCGGAATCCGGGAAGTGGATATCCATCTCTAACAATGTCAAATCTCGCTGTAACCTTGGCTGAGCTGTCAGTCTAGCGATTGCCATCTCCCGGAGAGTCTTCCTAATAAGGGAATCTTCTACCACATTAGCCTTTCCCGGGTGGTATAAGATCTCAAGATCAAAGTCCTTGATCAACTCCAACCATCTGCGTTGGCGGTTATCCAACTCCTGCTGAGTGTATATGTACTTCAGACTCTTATGGTCTGTGAAAATCTGACACGTAGCTCCGTACAAATAATGTCTCCAGATCTTCAAAGCGTGAACAACAACAGCCAACTCAAGGTCATGGGTAGGGTAATTCTCCTCGTACATCTTCAACTGTCGAGACGCATAAGTGATAACACTATTTATGATCTAGATTTAGGTAATCATTTAGGTAGATTTCTCACTCATTCATGCACGGTTTAGCATTAGTTCAAGACGTTTTGCACTCAATTCGTGTATTTTGTCGAGATAGACGTCTACACGGACTTTTGCGTGTTTTGTAGGTATTTCGGGAAATTTAGGAGCTAAAACGATGCGTTGAGGATCGTTCATCTAGATGACACACCCTCGGACTCATTGGGACACAAATTAAGGGCTAAGGAGGACTCATGGAACCTTGCCAACACTAGCCACGCACCAAATCACAGCTTAATGATCAAAGGCGAAGTTTCTGCATAGAATCACGGTTCTCTGACAAACCACGGCCGTGGAATCAACCGTGGATTTTGCCAGATTCTTGTGACAGCTGTGCCACGACGCTCATGGCCAGCTCATGCAAGTTTGTTATAAAAGTGGTCCTTCATGGATTGTGAGAGGCAGCTGGGAGTAGTTTGGAGCAGCTCATCCATTATCCATTTCTCTCTAACAAATATATTCTCTCAAGAAGAAGATTTTTCTAGGAAGGAAAGTGTCAAAGAGAAGAAGAAGAGCTCCATTGAAAAGGAAAAGAAGCAGACACACCATTGCCACTCTTGCTAGTTTTTGTAGTGAAGATTTCCGGATTCTATTTCTAGAGTTTTATGAACCTTTGAACCTTCTTTTGGAAGGGTTGTAAGTTGCTCCAATTCTATTTTCAGTTTGGTTTTGATTTAAGTTCACTTGTTCATCTCTTTTCCCTCATTATCTTGCAATAAATGTTATGATTTTATGTTTGTTTGTTTCGATTCCCATTATGAATGTCGTAGGCTAAATTGATGTGGTTCTAGGGTAAGGAAAGGATGGTTATGGCTAGGGCTATGATAGACAGACTTAGATTTACCTTTGGATGACTTTTGTTTATGAACGTAGCTGCTGTTAGAAATCACGGGCAGTTCTTGTAGAACCACGGCCGTGGTTTAGGTAGAACAAACCGTGATTTTCCCTGGTTCGAAGGATCTTGCCTTAGATCTATAGAATGTTGAAACCCTAAGTGTTTGTTGAGTTTAACCTACCCTAGGGTAACCTAGTGTAGTAACTAAGTGTTAGGAGAGACTTACCCGGTAATCCTTGCTCTTAGAATCTAAAGATAACAAACCTTAGGTAGTGGTGAGCCTAATAAGCCGCCATTGGATTAGATGTGCTAGGATAGTTGTTTAGGACTTCCCTTTCCAAGACTTACCCGGTAAGGATAGGTTAGACCCCTAATTTAACAATCCGGTTTGCGTAGAATTCCTATCCTTAGGTTCTTAGAGACTTACCCGGTAATGAGACCTTAGGAGTGGACTAGTTGGATCACGAGACCTACCCGGTAATTGATCCCAAATTAGATACACTTAATCCCAACATGTCATAGTTAATCCAAAGAACGAATAGATAACTTGAGTCTTATGCCATAACCGGAACTTCCAACCCCTAGAATCCGTCTTTTCTTTCCTTGATCATTATCTTGTTTAGCTAGTTCATTTGTGTTGATGTTTAGTTTAGTTTGATTGTTTACTTTGCATGAATTGTGATCTTTGATTGATCACCAAAAACCAACTAAAAACATTTGAGATTTTCATTTCTTTATTTCTTTCTTTTCCTTCAACCTAGATCCTTACTAAACTCAATCACAAATTGAATCAATTTCACCTTAGTCTTTGTGTTCGACCTCGGAATACTTATCTTTCTACAAACGTCTCGTACACTGCGGGTTCGCTAGGAGTTAGGATAAATATCACAAGTATAAATTTAAAACCCATTTGCGCATCACGATCTTAGCGTAACAAGTTTTTGGCGCCGTTGCCGGGGACTAGGTCTAGATTGAGTCTATTTTGTGATTGTTTCTAGTGTAGATCTTTCTTGTTGCTTTTGATCTCTTTTTGGTTTGTGTCTTTGCTTTTCAGGACATCTACTACTCTTTAGGTGTATGCGAAGATCTCGTGGGAAGGATTTAGCTCCATTCGATCCCGAACCGGAGAAAACCCTTCGATCTAGATCCAAGAACATCCGAAAAGAGAGAGAGATGGCCGGAAGAAACCTCCAAGCTGAATTGGATGAAGCCTTAGAGCAAATAAGGCTAAGAGATGAGCTCTTGGAGGAAGAGAGGAGACTTGCCAATGAGAGGCAAGAGGAAACTAGGAGGGAGATTGAGGAGATTAGGCAAGCCCTTGTCCAAGGTGAGCTTAATCGCCGACAACCTCCACCTCCTCCACCACAACCGCAGCCGGCGGCTAATGTTAGGGTTGTTCCCATTGCTATTTAGGAGCCACAAACCCTAGGGAGACGTATGGATCCGGCACAAAGAGCACACCGACCGGGTGTGAATCTAGGAGATCCCGCAACCCACAACTATGAGCTCCGCCCTCAAGTTCTACAAATGATCCGGCATAATCAATTTGGAGGGATGGAAGGAGAGTCTCCTCATCAACACTTGATGAACTATGAGATTTAGATGGAGACTCTTAGACCGCCAAGATTGGAGAGCAACAACCATAAGCTTAGGGATTTTTCCTTCTCTCTTAAGGATAAAACCTTGGCTTGGTATCAATCTATTCCACAAGGGCGAGTTGGTACTTGGGAAGAGATGACAACTGAGTTTTTGACCAAGTTCTTCCCACCTTCCAAGACTACCGAATTAAAAGGGAAGATAAATGCCTTCGTGATGAAGGATAGAGAAAGTTTGTTCAAGTCTTGGGAGAGGTTCAAAGATCTTCTCCTTGATTGTCCACACCATGGCATACCGAAAATTGAGCTATTGGAGATCTACTTCAAAGGACTTGATGAAGATAGCCAATTCAAGCTCCAATCTCTTTCCGGTGGGACATTTATGGAGAAACATGTAGATGAAGCTTGGGAGTTTGTGGAGAAGCAAGCTCTAGTGATTGAAAAATACTCCCATAGGAAGAGTGAAGGAAGGAAGGCGGGAGCATATGAGGTGAGTGAAGTCACCATGAGCAATTTCAAGCTTGACGCCATCAACAATGAGTTGAAGTCCTTGAGGGAGTTGTGTGCTACAACTTTGAAGAACCAAGCAACTCCTCAAGTGCTTCCACAAGCCAACTTGTCTTCCAAGGAGGAGGATGTGAATTATATGGGAAGGGGCAACTTTAACAATTACCAAGGCCCAAGGAGTTTCAACAACAACCGGCAATTTAACAATTACCGGCCAAACCACAATCATCCCGGATTTTCTTACTCTAATCCGGATGGAGCCTTGAACCCTCCCGCTTCCACAAGCTCAACTCCACCACCAAGAGCTTCACAAGAAACCCCACCCGGATTTACTCAACCTCCCAAGGATAGAACCGAAATGATGTTTGAGCAATTGCTAGGAAGGTTGAGTGGTCTTGAGAGCACCGTAACTTCAATCTCTAAGGCTCAAAAGGTCTTAGAAGCTCAAGTGTTCCAAAAGGCGGGTGAAGCCCATAGAGATCCGGGAAAGCTTCCCGGAAGAACCGAAGACAACCCAAGAGGCCAAGTGTTGGCTATCACAACGAGAAGTGGGTTGAATATGAAGGATCCTTTGCCCAAGGATCATGCTAAGGGAAAGCAAGTAGTGGTAGAAGAGGGAAGATTGCAAGAAGATGGAGGCAAGAGCAAGGATGTAGAGCCAACCTATGTGGCACCGCCTCCATACAAGCCACCACTACCGTTCCCACGATCAAGAGCAAGGGCTCGTTTGGACAATCACTTTGGTAAGTTCCTTGAACTAATGTCTAAATTACATATTAACATTCCGTTCATGGATGCCATTTTAGGAATGCCGGCATATGGCAAGTTTTTGAAGGAAATACTCTCCAACAAAAGGAAGTTGGAGGAGTATGGGGAGATAAGGATGACCAAGAGATCCTCGGAATTGATCCAAACGATGAAGGAGGAGATGCCTCCCAAGCTAAGAGATCCGGGCTCTTTTTGTGTCCCAATAGGAGTGGGAGATGTGAAGTACGAGGCCCTTTGTGATCTTGGAGCGAGTGTAAGCATCATACCGCTTGCACTTTGCAACAAGGTCGGGCTAGGAGATCCAAAGCCGGTCAAGATGACCCTCTATATGGCGGATCGTTCTATCACTCATCCGGTTGGGATTCTAGAGGACATTCCGGTGCAACTAGGAGGATTCTATGTGCCAATTGACTTCGTCGTCTTGGATATTCCGGCGGATTATCCGGTTCCCATCATCCTAGGAAGACCTTTCCTAGCCACCTCCGGATGCTTAGTGGATTGCAAGAACGGGACTCTCTCCTTCAACATTGGAGAAGAGAACATCAAGTTCAAGTTATCCACAATGACAAAAGGGCCAGCCCTTGATGAGGATCTTTTCAACATAGTCGAGCAAGAGGAATCTAGGGAAATTGTGAGCTCGATCTTGATCAAGGATCCCTTGGAAAAGGTCCTTACCTTAAGCATGATGGAGGAAGGTGTTGAGGATGCTTGTAATGAAGAGATCAAAGCCTTAGAAGCATTGGAAGAGGAGCCAAGAGTTGGATTTGAAGGACACGAAGAGGTGTTGAACAGCTGCAAGTTCCACGGTCGAGATTTACAAACCACGGCCGTCAAACTTTCTGGACAACTCCGAGAAGCAAGCTTGGCAAGAACCACGGCCGTGGAAGATGAGCAACCCGTGTTTCCAACCGTGGTTTTCCCTGAATCAGCTCTTGATGGTGATCAAGCTTCTAGGAGCCTTGGAGGATCTTCATTTGCTGTGGAATCATCTCATCCAACCTTATTTGGATCGCCTTCAACCGATAAAGGTCCTCCTTCACTTGAACTTAAACCCCTCCCCTCTCATTTGAAGTATGCATTTCTTGGTGATAATTCTACATATCCTGTGATTGTTAATGCATGCTTGAGTGATGATGAACTTGCTAAGTTGTTGCATGAACTAAGATTGCATAGGAAAGCCATTGGTTACACTATTGATGATTTGGTTGGCATTAAACCTTCTTTGTGCATGCATAAGATAATGATGGAAGATAACCACAAACCCTCTATTGAACATCAAAGGAGATTAAATCCCATAATGAAAGAGGTAGTCAAAAAGGAAATCATTAAGTTGCTAGATGCGGGAATTATCTACCCTATCTCGGATAGTAAGTGGGTTAGCCCCGTTCATGTAGTTCCTAAGAAAGGTGGGATGACGGTAGTGACTAATGAGAACAATGAACTAATCCCGACTAGGACGGTTACGGGGTGGAGAATGTGCATCGATTATAGGAAGTTGAACATGGCCTCTAGGAAAGATCACTTCCCTCTCCCCTTCATTGACCAAATGCTAGAAAGGTTAGCTCAACACTCTCATTTTTGCTATCTAGATGGCTATAGTGGATTCTTCCAAATCCCTATCCACCCCGATGACCAAGAGAAAACAACTTTTACATGTCCATGGGGTACTTTTGCATATAGGAGAATGCCATTTGGGTTGTGTAATGCACCCGCCACCTTCCAAAGGTGTATGATGGCTATCTTTTCGGAATACATAGAAAATATCATGGAAGTGTTCATGGATGATTTCTCTGTTTATGGTTCTTCTTTCGATGATTGCTTGGCTAACTTGTCATTAGTGTTGCAAAGATGTGAGGAGACAAATCTTGTCTTAAATTGGGAAAAATGCCACTTCATGGTAAGTGAAGGGATTGTGTTAGGACACTTGGTGTCTAACCGTGGCATAGAGGTTGATAGGGCCAAAATTGAAACGATAGAGAAGTTGCCACCACCTACCTCGGTGAAGGGGGTAAGGAGTTTCTTAGGGCATGCCGGTTTTTACCGGAGGTTCATTCAAGATTTCTCTAAAATTTCTAAGCCTCTCACTAACCTACTAATGAAGGACGTTGATTTTGTTTTTTCCAAAGATTGTCTTGAAGCCTTTTGTAGGTTGAAGAAAGCCTTGATCTCCGCACCTATCATGCAACCTCCGGATTGGAGTCTACCGTTTGAGATCATGTGTGATGCG
Source organism: Fagopyrum esculentum (assembly GCA_033239045.1). Classification (NCBI taxonomy): domain Eukaryota; kingdom Viridiplantae; phylum Streptophyta; class Magnoliopsida; order Caryophyllales; family Polygonaceae; genus Fagopyrum; species Fagopyrum esculentum. Next base: position 31,567,296 of record BSUD01000001.1, on the reverse strand, counting down.
AGCGATGTAGCCGTTGGGGCTGTTTTGGGGCAAAGGAAAGAAGGGCGTACTCATGCTATTTATTATGCTAGCAAGACGCTAGATGATGCCCAACTCAATTATGCTACCACCGAGAAGGAGTTGCTAGCGGTTGTGTATGCATTTGAGAAGTTCCGCTCATACCTTGTTGGAGCGAAGGTCATAGTTTATACGGATCATGCTGCGATCCGTTATCTACTTACAAAGAAGGATGCCAAACCAAGGTTGATTCGGTGGATCCTCCTTCTCTAAGAGTTTGATTTGGAAATACGGGACAAGAAGGGATCCAAAAACTCCGTGGCGGATCACCTTAGTAGACTCCCACCATTGGAGCTTGAAAAGGATGACATCCCGATAGATGACTCATTCCGGGATGAGCAATTGCAAATGGTGGAGGAATGCTTGTTCCAAGTGTCTAGAGGGAATGAGCCTTGGTATGCCGACATCGTGAACTACTTAGTGTGTGAGGAAGTGCCTCCCGGATTAACATATGCACAAAGGAAGAAGTTCTTCAATGATGTGAGGCATTACTATTGGAGTGAGCCACTTCTATTCAAGAGAGGCCCGGATGGGATGTTTAGAAGATGCATACCGGAAGATGAAGTGGAGAGTGTGATCCGGAATTGTCACTCCTTACCATGTGGAGGCCATGCTAGCTCAAACAAAACGTGTGCAAAGGTATTGCAATCCGGTTTTTATTGGCCTAACTTGTTTAGAGATGTGCAAGGTTTTGTAGCGGCATGTGATGCTTGCCAAAGGACGGGCAACATCTCAAGGAGGAACGAAATGCCTTTGAACAACATCCAAGAAGTCGAAATATTTGATGTGTGGGGTGTGGACTTCATGGGACCATTCCCTTCCTCATGTGGCAATCTCTACATCCTATTGGCGGTGGACTATGTGTCGAGATGGGTGGAGGCAATCGCCTCTCCTACAAATGATGCCAAGGTGGTGGTGCGGTTCTTCAACCGAGTGATTTTCCCTAGGTTTGGAACACCAAGGGTGATCATTAGTGATGGAGGGAAGCACTTCACAAATAGGAACTTTGGGGCGCTTTTGGCTAAGTATGGGGTGACCCATAAGGTGGCAACACCTTACCATCCCCAAACTAGTGGCCAAGTAGAGATCTCCAACCGAGAGATAAAGGCCATCCTTGAGAAGACGGTGTCTAGAACTAGAAAGGATTGGGCTATGAAGCTCAATGACGCATTGTGGGCATATAGAACCGCCTTCAAAACACCAATTGGCACCACTCCTTACAAGTTAGTCTATGGCAAGTCTTGCCATCTTCCGGTGGAAATGGAGCATAGAGCTTATTGGGCCATTAAGTGGCTAAATTTTGACCTCAAGGAAGCGGGAGAGAAGAGGTTGCTTGATATAAACGCCCTTGAGGAGCTCCGGTTGGAAGCCTATGAGAATGCCCGGATCTACAAGGAGAGAACCAAAAGGTGGCATGACAAGAGGATCATCCCTAAGGAGTTGAGTGAAGGAGATCTTGTCCTTCTCTTCAACTCAAGGCTAAGGCTCTTTCCCGGAAAGCTCAAATCAAGATGGACCGGGCCATATGTGGTGAAAAAGATCTTTCCCCATGGAGCTATTGAAATAGGAGGGGGGCATTGTGGAAATTTCAAAGTGAAAGGGCATCGCTTGAAGAAGTATATTCCGGGAGCCCCGGTAGACATGATTGCCCCGCTTCACCTTGAATAGACGCTCCCGAGTTTGGTCAAGCTAATGACCTTAAAGAAGCGCTTGGTGGGAGGCAACCCATTGGTAACATTTTTCCCTTTTCATTTTTCATTTTTGCTTAGATTTTTCTGTTTTTGTGTGCTTTGTGTGTTTTGTGTTTCGTGTGTGCTAGAGCATTAGTGGCATTGGAAGCCTTTCTTGGAATGTGAATGATGATGATGAACCCCTCACCAATTATGGGTGGAGCGGACGCGGAACTTGGACGGCTAGCGGTGCCTAGCGCGGGTTTCGAAGATTTGATGGATGCTTAGAGCTCTCTACCATGGTTGATAGGATCATCCAACATCAATTCACTTGAGAATCCTAAATACATAGCAAAACATTTTTACATTGTGAGAACCTTCTTTCACTCTCTTTACTTCATCTACACATTGGGGACAATGTGTTTCTATGTATGGGGTGGGGTTTGCATGATCCTTTGCATGATGAGCATCTAGGATAGTTTAAAATTTGCACATGTCTTGCATTGTACATACTTAAATCGAAAATCCCATAAAAATCAGAAAATTTAAAAAATTTTGTGCTTTCTAGGCTTGGATATGATCCTAATGATGAAATCTTGTCTTGTGAATTGGCCATGGATGGCTTTATGTGTTGAATTGATAAATGCATATGTGGACTTGAACTACTTTTCTTGAATTCTATGAATGATTTGTGATCATGATTATTGCCTAGAATGGATTGAGTATTGAGAGTCGAAATTACATGATAGTTCTTGCATACCATCTAGGAATGAATGAGGCATTTCATCTTTCTCTACTTCTCATCTTGATCATGATTGCTTAAAGCACCTCAATTGATATAAAATTGACCTCTTTTAACCCATCCGGGAATAGGAGCATGCTAGTGTGTTGAAGTGTGTGAAAAGCAAGTGTGGGGTAAGGATATTGATGAAAGGAATGTCATGAATGAAAATGCTGAAATTATTGTGGAAGTGTAGCCAACAATATAGGTTTGGGGGCGTTGGTTCAAATGACAAGTAACTCGGTACACTTCACATAATCGGGTGTTGGTGCCTTGTCAAAGTCAAATGAACCAATAGCCCTAACGAGCTTTGGTATGTGTGCCCGGTGTGGATGCACCTCGAAAAAATAGAAAAAGCCCGAGGATGGCTAATCACCGAGGTTTCAGCTATTGTACACCAATGCCATTGTCTCAAAAACAAGTCAAGAAAAAGAAAATAAAGCAAGATAAGGAAAAAAAAAATACACTTGGGGGAAGTTGATCGAGGACAAGGAAGTGAAGTTAGTTCCATTCCCGGATTAGCATCACATAACCTAGAAAATTCCCATCCCAATCACAACGTTTCTTGGCCTTTTATGTCACAAGACCTTATGACCTACTTGCATGTTTGTAAGACTTAGTAATCTAGATTGGATATACTCTTGATCTTCTTGACCTCTTCATCTTTACATCTCATGCATGTCTTTGAGTTAAGTACAATTGTCTTTCCATGCCTTCATTTGTTTGATACATAATTGCTTGTCCATTGCCATTGAACATGACTATGAAGGTGATCCAATAGTAGAAGCACAAACCCAAAAAGATTTTGCAAATTTTTCTGCATACATAAATCATGTTATCTCGTATTCTATGGTTGAGCATTTGCTCGGGGACGAGCAAACCTTAAGTATGGGGTATTTTGATAACACTATTTATGATCTAGATTTAGGTAATCATTTAGGTAGATTTCTCACTCATTCATGCACGGTTTAGCATTAGTTCAAGACGTTTTGCACTCAATTCGTGTATTTTGTCGAGATAGACGTCTACACGGACTTTTGCGTGTTTTGTAGGTATTTCGGGAAATTTAGGAGCTAAAACGATGCGTTGAGGATCGTTCATCTAGATGACACACCCTCGGACTTATTGGGACACAAATTAAGGGCTAAGGAGGACTCATGGAACCTTGCCAACACTAGCCATGCACCAAATCACAGCTTAATGATCAAAGGCGAAGTTTCTGCATAGAATCACGGTTCTCTGACAAACCACGGCCGTGGAATCAACCGTGGATTTTGCCAGATTCTTGTGACAGCTGTGCCACGACGCTCATGGCCAGCTCATGCTTGTTTGTTATAAAAGTGGTCCTTCATGGATTGTGAGAGGCAGCTGGGAGTAGTTTGGAGCAGCTCATCCATTATCCATTTCTCTCTAACAAATATATTCTCTCAAGAAGAAGATTTTTCTAGGAAGGAAAGTGTCAAAGAGAAGAAGAAGAGCTCCATTGAAAAGGAAAAGAAGCACACACACCATTGCCGCTCTTGCTAGTTTTTGTAGTGAAGATTTCCGGATTCTATTTCTAGAGTTTTATGAACCTTTGAACCTTCTTTTGGAAGGGTTGTAAGTTGCTCCAATTCTATTTTCAGTTTGGTTTTGATTTAAGTTCACTTGTTCATCTCTTTTCCCTCATTATCTTGCAATGAATGTTATGATTTTATGTTTGTTTGTTTCGATTCCCATTATGAATGTCGTAGGCTAAATTGATGTGGTTCTAGGGTAAGGAAAGGATGGTTATGGCTAGGGCTATGATAGACGGACTTAGATTTACCTTTGGATGCCTTTTGTTTATGAATGTAGCTGCTGTTAGAAATCACGGGCAGTTCTTGTAGAACCACGGCCATGGCTTAGGTAGAACAAACCGTGATTTTCCCTGGTTCGAAGGATCTTGCCTTAGATATATAGAATGTTGAAACCCTAAGTGTTTGTTGAGTTTAACCTACCCTAGGGTAACCTAGTGTAGTAACTAAGTGTTAGGAGAGACTTACCCGGTAATCCTTGCTCTTAGCATCTAAAGATAACAAACCTTAGGTAGTGGTGAGCCTAATAAGCCGCCATTGGATTAGATGTGCTAGGATAGTTGTTTAGGACTTCCCTTTCCAAGACTTACCCGGTAAGGATAGGTTAGACCCCTAATTTAACAATCCGGTTTGCGTAGAATTCCTATCCTTAGGTTCTTAGAGACTTACCCGGTAATGAGACCTTAGGAGTGAACTAGTTGGATCACGAGACCTACCCGGTAATTGATCCCAAATTAGATATACTTAATCCTAACATGTCATAGTTAATCCAAAGAACGAATAGATAACTTGAGTCTTATGCCATAACCGGAACTTCCAACCCCTAGAATCCGTCTTTTCTTTCCTTGATCATTATCTTGTTTAGCTAGTTCATTTGTGTTGATGCTTAGTTTAGTTTGATTGTTTACTTTGCATGAATTGTGATCTTTGATTGATCACCAAAAACCAACTAAAAACATTTGAGATTTTCATTTCTTTATTTCTTTCTTTTCCTTCAACCTAGATCCTTACTAAACTCAATCACAAATTGAATCAATTTCACCTTAGTCTTTGTGTTCGACCTCGGAATACTTATCTTTCTACAAACGTCCCGTACACTGCGGGTTCGCTAGGAGTTAGGATAAATATCACGAAGTATAAATTTAAAACCCATTTGCGCATCACGATCTTAGCGTAACAATAAGAAATCACATATCCCCTCTGCATCAAAACACATCCCAAGCCTAGCTTGGATGCGTCACTGTAAACCACAAAATCCTCAATGCCCTCTGGCTGAGCTAGGATAGGAGCAGAGGTCAACCTCTTCTTCAGCTCCTCGAAGCTCTGTAGGCACTACTCAAACCATACGAACCTCGTAGACTTCCGCAGCAAGGAAGTGAGAGGTTGGGCGATAACTGAAAAGCCTCAACAAAACGCCTGTAGTAGCCCGCCAATCCTAAGAAGCTACGAACCTCCTTGCCATTCTTAGGTGGCGGCCACGATGCTACTGAATCGATCTTCGCCTGATCTACCTTGATCCCTTTAGCTGAAACGATGTGAGCAAGGAATGCTACCTCGGACATGCAAAACTCGCACTTAGAGAGCTTGGCGTAGAGCTCTCTATCCTGTAAGACCTGTAGAACAATCTTCAAATGTCCTGTATACTCCTCTCTACTGCGAGAGTAATCCAGAATGTCGTCTATGAAGACAACTACAAACTGGTCTAGAAAGTCGATGAAGATGTTGTTCATCAACTCCATGAAGACTGCGGACACATTCGTGAGCCCGAATGACATCACTACAAACTCGTAGTGTCCATATCTGGTCCGAAATGCCGTATTGGCTACGTCCTGCTCTCTTACCCTCAGTTGGTGGTATCCGGATCTCAAATCGATCCTCGAAAACACTAAAACTCCATGCAGCTGATCCAAAAGATCATCGATACGGGAAATTGGGTACTTGTTCTTGATCGTCACCTTGTTCAGCTCTGGGTAGTCGATACATAACCTCATTGACCCGTCTTTCTTCTTGACGAAGAGAACTGGTGCGCCCAAGGAGATACACCAGGGCGGATGAAGCCCTTCTCTGCTAACTCCTCGAGCTGTTTTTTTAACTCAAGCATCTCGATAGGCGTCATACGATAAGGAGCCTTAGAGATCGGTCTCGTACCGGGCTCTAGATCAATGCCAAAGTCTACACTCCTTTGTGGAGGTAACCCTGATGACTCTCCAAAGACGTCAACAAACTCGCAAGCTACTGGAATCTCCTCCAAAGCTGGACTAGTACTATCCTTCATGGCATAGCACCAAAAAGCCTCACATCCTTGACTAATAAGTCTCGCAGCTCGAACTGCACTGATGAGTGTACCAGTCTTCCCGAGATCCCATCCTCGAAAGATCTCAACATGGCCTGCATCTATAAGTATTGTCACTGTCCTCTTACCGATGTCCAGAACTGCTTGATGTCGATCCATCCAATCCATGCCCAGAATAACTTCTTCATGTACTAAGTACATGACGAAGAAGTTAGCTGGCCAATCGCGACCTCCCAATCTAATAGGGCAATCGCGAACCTCTCGTGTACCTCGTATCTTACCCCCCATCGGGTAATCCTATAAAGAAGGGTTTACCTTCTACAGTAACTAAAGCCAATCTATCTACACATGCATCAGATATAAAAGAATGCGTAGCACCATTATCGAAAAGACTTATGACAAGAAAACTATTAATATGAATGGTACCTGTAGCTGCTGGCAATGTCGGCTCTACAGCACTCCTCAACTCATAAAATCTGGCTGATGCATCTCTAGTGTCTGCAGATCCACCAACACGTCCTCTACCCCTCCCCTGTCCCAGAGTGGAACCTTGAGGAGCGGAAGAACCTGAAACTCTCTGTTGCTGCTGCTGCTGGTACTGAGATCTCTGTCCTCCTCCAACAACACTGGCAGGTGAAGAACCCTGCTGAGATAGCGCCTTGCCCTGACGGCAAAACGCAGCTCGGTGTCCGGGCTTGCCACAAGAAAAGCAAGTCACTGCTGGCTTCTTGCAGTCAGCTCGGATGTGTCCAGCTACTCCGTAGTTGTGACACTGCCGTCCTCTGTCAAAACTCTGCTGGAAACTAGAATGTCCAGGCGTCTGACTACGCCCAAAACCAGCTGCTCCAACTCCAGCACTAGTTGATCCAGTCTTCTGTCTCTTCTCAGGACCTCCTGTCTGAGAAGCTCTCCTATGATCCGGTCGGTCTCTCTCATAAGCAGAAGCTCTATCTTGATAGTCCGCCAAAGAATCACAATGGAAACCAGCAAGATAAGAGCGTGTCGACTCTCTCAACCTCCGAGAGAAAAGGTAAACATTTTGATCCTCCGGTGGTGCAGACGGACCCAGCAATGACAACTCATCCTGGAACTTGCTGATGATCTCAACAATAGGCAAATCCTCGAATCCAGCCTCAAGGAAAATCCTGAAGACGGTCTCTCCTCATAGTTATAGGGCAGTAGCGATCCCTGATCACCGTCTTCATCTGCTCATAACTAGTGACCTTACTACGAACAATCCTCCACCAAGAATGAGCTTGATCGTTCAGCAGCGTCTGTGCTATGTTGACTCGATGTCCCTTTGGGCAACTAATAGCCTCCATAGCAGTATCCAACTGTCCTAGCCACTGCTCCACTTCCAGACCAGTCTTTTCCATGAAAGTGGGAACCTTCAGCTGATTGAAAGCCTTCAACCAACTGTCAGGCTTTGGCTCCCTTGCCTCAGTCGGCGCTCTAACAGCCTCAGCAACTCCAATAGGTGGGGCAACAACCTGTGAAACTCTCTGTAAAACCTCAACTGATCTTGCAGGAACTGGTGACACTGGTGCTGGTCCTCCAGTTCTGATAGCCTCCTCAACTCTCTGCACATAGTCGCGAAATGCAAAAGCTCCGATAAACACTCGTGCGGACGCCGTTGATGGTGCTCTATGTGCTCCAAACCTAGCAGCGGTCCCGTTTCCAGCCTCAGGAACAACACTCTCAACAACTTTTTCAACGAACGCCTCAGCGATAGGCGGATCAGCAACTGGGTCTTGGCCCCGACCTCTAGCTAGTGGAGGTCTTCCTGCACGTCCTCGTCCACGGATGGCAGGTGGAAGAGGTGGTCGACCCCTTCCTCGTCCCATAGCAGATGTAGCTCTAGTACGCACCATCTGCTATAAGGATAGATATATAAGAACTAACTATATAGGCCACGCTACAGCTAAAGCACAACTCCAGAAAAAGCACATATAAAAGCCAACACGAAAAAAACTACACTTTGAGATCCGCGGAGGTAGTGGTGGTCGCCCGTACATCTATCCCAGACCAAAAGGTTAAAAACAAAACCCCCTTTTGAAAACGTTAGACCCCTTGCGGGTTCTATTTATTTATCCATCCGACCTTTAGAAGATTTCGAGTGCCATTGTGGCCAACCTAGAGCTCTGATACCATATTGTAACACCCCAAGTTCTGGGAACTCGAAGCGCTACGGGCTAGGACCGCACAATGGGTCTCGACCCTCAGAGTAGCAACAACAAACGGATCCTACAACAAGGAAAAGACGAATAAAAACCAAAACTCAATATAAAACCAAAGGTTTAAACAAAAGAAAACACAAAAGCTCCACAACCGAGTTCAAAACAAAAGGGAAACAACAAAAGAAACAAAACCCGATCCCGTCCTATAATGTACGGGAACCCCGGCTGAACACACCATCCGGATCACTCAGCAGCATCCTGAACCTGCGTAACATCTACAACGGCGGTATAAACCATTAGCTAACATTCTAGGTACAAGCAAGAGCGTAAAGGCACAAACACACATAAGGTAAAGAAAACACATAGCATGTTCACACATCAACCGGTTATGTAAGATCCTAGTTTTTGCCTTCACTGCCCCCGCGGCCAGCCGCCCCTACGGCTGTGTTGATCCGCCCCTGCGGATTTACGACAGATCGCGCCCGATCTGTTTTCGTTCATTTTATCTTTCTTCCATAGATAGAATATCCGATATTCTATCTTATGGGCCGGTTTTCTTGTCTTCTTTCTAGCCCTAGACGCCCTTTCCGTCTAACGTTCCATCCCTCCCTATTTATTCTCTTCTTTTTCTCTTTTTCCCGTTTCTTGCTTTTGTCTTCTTCAACTCTAGAGCGTTGTAGCTGTCCCTTGCTTCCTGCAACCTTGCTGAACATGTAAGTTCATCTCTTCTAGTTTCTCCTTCACGTTCTTACAGTTGCTGCATGCCTTCTCCTCCTGTTTTGGTTTTTTCCTTTCGCTATTCTCTTTTCTTCTTCCCCAAGAATCAAGTTTGATCATTGATTCTTGTGGAGCGTTCCGTTATTGATCATTTGTTGTTCTCAGGCTCTCCAGAGTTGAGTCTTGACGTGTTGGAACCGAAAGTTCGAGCTTTGGTTGCCCTTGTTGTGAGTTCGGTCGAAGAGGAATCCCGATAGAGCTTCTGTCAGTGCAGCCGCCCCTGCGCCTGCTCCAGCCGCCCCTGCATGTTTCCGCCCCTGCGCCTCTGACCAGCCGCCCCTGCGGTTTCTCTGCAGTAACTCCCGTCTTTGGTGAGCTGCTTCCTTCCTTCCTTTCCCTCGTTCTTTTCCTTGTTCCTTGTGGTTGTTCCTTGTCCCCTGAGTTGTTGTAAGACTAAGGTTGAGTCTTTAGCTTGTGGAGATCTCTTAGAGATCGTTGAGCCTAGAAGTTATAGACTTCTAGCAACCGTTCCGTTCCTGATCCGCGTTGATTGTCCGTACAGGCTTTCCTTGCTCCTTTCCTGAGGGAAACTGAGCATTCCTGAGTTGTTCCTGAGTTGTTGTTGAACCTTTTGTGTTACCTTCATGTGAGGTAAGTCCCTTGGACTTACTTAGCTTCATTCCGCGTATTAGTTGGATTGTATTGGCTTGTTTGTATTGTTATCATGTTTATAACGGATAATTGGAAATAAGATTCACTCTTTTGATACCTTAACTGGCCCAAGTGTATTATAACCGGGCGGTGACAACTTGTCTAGTTCTACAGGAGACTAGAATGTGCTCTTGCAACCCAGACCCGTAGGTAACGGATAGTACTGATCTATTCCTAATGGTAGACGGAAGCGGAGGTGAGTTTCGGGAGATTCTCGTGTGACAAAAGAAGTTGAATTAGTAATGGATAACCTTAATAAAAGATAATAACCGGTTGATGTGTGAGCATGCTATGTGTTTTCTTTACCTTATGTGTGTTTGTGCCTTTACGCTCTTGCTTGTACCTAGAATGTTAGCTAACGGTTTATACCGCCGTTGTAGATGTTCCGCAGGTTCAGGATGCTGCTGAGTGATCCGGATGGTGTGGTCAGCCGGGGTTCCCGTACATTATATGATGGGATCGGGTTTTGTTTCTTTTGTTGTTTCCCTTTTGTTTTGAACTCGGCTATGAAGCTTTTGTGTTTTTTTTTGTTTAAACCTTTGGTTTTATATTGAGTTTTGGTTTTCATTTGTCTGTGCCTTATTGTAAGATCCGTTTGCTTTTGCTACTCTGAGGGTCAGGACCCATTGTGCGGTTCTAACCCGTAGCGCTTCGAGTTCCCAGAACTTGGGGTGTTACACCATTAATATTTCCAAAATAAAGCCCTAATTCTACACATAAAAACCCTAATCCTACACAAATAAAAAATCCTAATACTAACATACTTCATGATAACGTTAGAATTAAATGTGAACCTGGTGGTGCAGTAGGTGTTCTCCGGTGACGGCGACGGATCTCTCCGGTGGTAGAACCGTAGAATGAAGAATCGAATAAGGGAAGAGGGAAGGTATCGAATGAGAATGAGAAGAAGATTGAATTTGTGTGAGAAGAGAAGGGCAACGGCGTGTGTATTAAAGAGGGCAAGAGGCGCGGGATAGCACGTTATTTCTGAAAAACACTAGAGGCGGTATTTATTTTTTTAAAAAATAAATTGTAGTAGAGGCGCGGTCTTGGACGGCGCCTCTATATCTTTTTTTTCCGCGCCTCTGTGTTTTTTTTATTTATAATTTTGCGTAAATTAAAACGCTGTCTTGGACAACGCTTTTTACGAAGAGAAGAGCGGTCTCAGACCGCGCTTCTATTCCCGTACCTGAATCTCGTGCATTCTCGTAAAATATTTTGGTTCGAGCCTAAAACCAGAAATATTTTCAATAATTAGTGTACTTAGGCAAAAGATCCTTATATTAGGTCCATATATAATTAAAAGTCCATCATCCCTATCTAATTATAATTTCTATTAAAAAGATAAATAAATTTTCTAATTAATACTCATGTCTCTCACTTTCTAAATATCAATTAAATAATTAATTTTTTAAACTAATGGGTGAATGGGTGACCACCCTTAGGGTCACCCAAACAAAGTACCTGCTCCTTCAATATATAGAATACCATTACTACATAAACTGAAAGATTTATTAAGCTCTCACCAAAAAAAAAGATTTATCAAACAAGGAAGAGAGACCAACAAAAGGAAGCTCACTGACATTGCAACGGCTATGATAACCGTAGGTGAAAGCCAAAGGCAAGGGAAACCATCAATATCGCAGGTCTTGCTAGATTCTTCAAAATCAGTACTGTTCATCTAAAAAAACAAAATATAGTACCAGAAACTAGTTTCGCAGTTTCACCTTCTCAATTTTATCTTGAATTTGATCTCTACCATTTTTCATATGCATTTGAATGTGCTTCTTGAACCATGAGAATCCTCCATTCTCAGACCTCCTTTCTTCTCTCGCTTGTTTCACTCCTCTTTCTCACAACAAATTCAGGTATGTCGAATGAATCTTCAGTTTCATTCTCATTTGAGTTTTTCTTAATGCCTTTGTGTCCCTGTTTCATCACTTCCATCCTCCAAGAAACTTAATGTTTCTTTAGATTAATAAGCAAATCCAACATTATCCCAGTTTCTGCACAGACAAATCGAGTAAAAGTAGAACAAGAATGTTTTCCATTGAAGAAAATACCTCGACTATGATATCTCTGTGTTTTACCCTGACGTTCTACGTTCTTTCTTCACAGCTGGAGCTCCGATCGGAATCTGCTATGGCCGCGTCGCTGACAATCTCCCACCGCCGGCCACCGTTGTCAGCCACCTCCAATCCCACGGCATCACACGCACCCGCATTTTCGATACCGATCCCGGCGTCCTCCGATCTTTCGCCGGCTCCGGAATCAACCTAATGATCGGCGTCCCAAACGAAGACCTACCTATGCTCGCTAACAACGCCGTCGAATTCTCTATCCAGTGGCTCCATAGCAACATCTTAGCTTACATCTTCCCCGAGCAAATCCAATACCTCGCTGTCGGGAACGAAGTATTCGTCAAAGATCCGTATTATACGCCTTTCGTCCTCCCCGCCATGGTCAACCTCTACCAGGCTCTGCAAACCCTAAATCTCCACCAGACGATTAAACTCTCAACTCCTCATGCCGCTTGCGTCCTCCAGAACTCGTATCCACCTTCGAATGGATCTTTCGTTCCCGATCTCCAATCTGTCATGGCTGCTCTTTTGCAGTTCTTGCAGGTAGAAACCCTAACAAACCATCTCTAGTACAAAGCGGGGGTCAAATAAGCCAGAAATTGTAATAATCATGAGTAATTTCTCGTTTTACAGGACACGGACTCGCCGTTCATGGTGAACGTGTATCCTTTCTTCAGCTACGCGTACAATTCAAAGGCGATTCCGCTGGATTACGCTCTGTTCAAGACAGCGAACATAATGTCGGACCAAGGATTGCTGTATAGCAATTTGTTCGACGCTACGATCGATTCGTTTGTGGCGGCGATGGAGAAGCTAGGGTTTGGCGGAGTGCGAGTGTTGGTGGCGGAGACAGGTTGGCCGAAGGCGGGAGGAGAAGCAGCAAGCGTAGAGAACGCTCTGGCGTACAACGGGAACGTGATCGGAAGGGCACAAACCAATGCTGGAACTCCGAGGCGGCCAGGAATCGGAATCGAAGTTTTCTTGTTCGATCTATTCGACGAGAATCAGAAGAAGGGAGAAGAGTATGAGAAACATTTTGGAGTGTTGGAGCTCAGTGGAGTTAAGTGGTATGACGTCAGCTTTACCTGAAGATGAAGATGACGCTCTCTCTCTCTCTGCTCGGAAGACTCGGAAGACTCGGAAAGAGTGTAGGTGTAATGTGGGAATAACAATGAGAATGACCATCACCTTTTCACACCAACAAATACAATACACTCCATAGGATCATGGAGTAATGACCATCACAATTGGAGGTTCCTTTGAGGAAATTAGGGGAAAGCGCTGTAACTCTTTTCCAATCATGATGTGGCCTTGCATGTTTCTTCAACTTCTGAGAAAAATACAATCGCACTCTCTTTGTGCAGGTTATGAAGAATGGTTATATTGCTACTGTAACTCTTTTCCAGGTTATGAAGAGTGGTTATATGGTTACCTGCATTCTCAAGGCTCCCTTGTTGGGTTTTCAGAAAAATGGAAGGTGGAAAAGAGAATGAAATTGGTCAGATGTATATACATTATACACACACAAGGCAAGTATATACATATATATTTTATAAAATTAAAATACAAGACAGTAGATTCTTATTCAGAAACTCCTTTGTCCTAGCTGTTCAAATTATGGGTTGTAGCCTATTTATATGCAAGTTTAGTACTTGAATGAGTGAGCCAATTGATATGCTTCATTCTATGATTTCTAAACACCTAAACATAATCTTACTGACTAATTCTTTAACCCATCTCAGTTAGAATTCCCAGCATTAGGCAGAAGTAGTAAGGGAGGAAAGACAAAGAAAATAGTTGTCGAAATTATCCTTATGTTGACAAAATCTTTCAGGGCTCTTATTCACTTGCAAACATAAGCCACTTGGGTTTGGAGACAATTGCTGTCAATGTTCTAAGCAGATGACGATTGCTCGCTCAGGTCATGAAGCTTCAAGTGGAATTGCTTTGTCTAAACCAACCAATACGTTCAAAACAAGCACTCAAACAAGAGTAAACAAGGGTAAATGCAACATATGAATCCATTCTCAGAAGGGTACGTAGTATGATATCCATCCTTTGGAAAGAAAAATAATATTCAGACTGACTGTTGTTTCTAAATTTATATACACGATCATCGAACAAACCTCCTAAGTATTCTGGTGTATATATTATCTCACAGCTTGAGAAGCCATAGATGCCATATTGTCATATATCTAAGTTGGATATGGCGTCTCCCAACCACAATATGAGATCAGGCAAGAACATACAACCTTGAACTTCAAGGGCATCTTTTGTTTGCACTCTTGTTACAGTCAAATTCCATCTTCTCTCCTCGGATTGCTCTTGATATATTGCCATCTTTGTTTAAGCTGAAGACAACAACTGAACACACAGGTCAAACAAGTTCAATCTAGTAAGCACGAGCAAGTCATGCAGCCACTACATACACATTGATTTCAACCAAATAAAAGTCACGCAGTTGGAAATACCAGGTACATTATTTTCTTGGCACAAAGTAATGGCAGTCATATCCATCACAGATAGCTCCTTAGATATCACATAACTCTACTGTCATTTATGAGCCAAGCACATTGCTTAAGCCTGCAAAAAGTTGAATGAGAGCAGGATCATACTGTCTTAAACTCACATATGTGTGTGCCAATGGGTGTTTACCATACTGTATTAACTCACATACGACAGCAGAGGAGGGATACACCTAATCGACTTCAATTCCTGAATTTTCAAAAACTGACGAACACCGAACTTTGGGACCAGATTTAGGTAGGCTAGACTCATCCTTTTTGGCTGAAATTTTTATATGTCGTATATGAGATATTTTAATAAAACATATCAAAATTTGAGAAGAATCCAGAAAGTAGTTTACAAGTTATGAATTTTCAAAGTTGAGACGAAAAACAGTTTTTCTGGAAAATGCTGAAAATTTTCTGCCTTGTTGTTGCAATTTTTAGATCCAAATATGATTGGGTTAGACTATTCTGATGGGCATGAAATTTTGATAGGTTATAGTTCGGAAACTATAGTTCACCATGTTTGAATTTGAGGGCGATTCAATAGTTGGATCATGAGATATGATTTTCTGAAGTTGGACCGAAGCTAAGTTGAGTAAAAAGTGTCCTGAAAATTTTCCAAGTGTTGGAAGGGTATTGTGGACGCATCTTTATGAATTTGTGTAGATTTAGTGGATGGGAGTTTATGGTTTAGTTTCCTCTATAGGAGAGTATATATGTCATAGTGTTGCTAGATAATTTCCTTGAAATTTTTAGAGGCTTTGGAGATTATAATTTTAGACCAAGGTAAGACCTTAGCTAGTTTTGGATATAAGTTGAGATTTATTAAGGAGTTGGAAAGTTTAAGAAAAACTTTCAAACTCATTAGATTAAGCATGTCCACGGGTCGGACCCACAGGGTCGACGGGTCCGACCCGCCGGGTCGAGGGTCCGGGAAGGGTGACCCGGACCCGTGTAAAAGGTCAACCCGCCGGGTCGGCGGGTTGGCCATTTTTCTTTAAAACCCGATTTAAAAAAAAAAAAGCATGACCCGGCGGTCGACCCGGGTCGACCTGCCAACGGCTATTTTAGCCGTTGGATCCAAATTTTTTTTATTTTTTTTTCAAAATTGGCCGGTGGCGGGTCGACCCGCCGGGTCACGGGTAAGGATCACCTCGACCTATACCCGTACCCGTGACCCGCCGGGTCACTGACGGGTCAAAACCCGCCGGGTCACGGGTAACCCGTGACCCGTGGACATGCTTACATCAGATTCTTTGTTTAAGATTTTAAATCTTGTCTTTGAATATTAGGGCCTGTTTACTAAGGGTTTGAGTTTATTCGGGTTTATAAACTAACGAGTTTAAAAACCCAAATAAAAATAACCTCATCTTGAGAAGTTTATTTTTTACGGGTTTAAAAACTCAAATAAACTATCATTTAGTTTATAAACCCGCAAGGTAAACGGTTACACAAAATCAGCAAAGGTTTATAAACTATCATTTAGTTTATAAACCCGCAAGGTAAACGGTTACACAAAAATCAGCAAAGGTTTATAAACTATCATTTAGTTTATAAACCCGCAAGGTAAACACGCCCTTAGTTAGAGGTTTATGAACCTTCCTAGGGCCACTAGGATTTTCAAAATCATCAGGGGCAAAATAGTCATTTATCCATCGGATGGTAAACTGGTAATTTCTCTTATGATAGACTTGAGTATCTTAGAAGTTGGAGACTTCTAAGAAAGTGAGATACATTATTGATCCACTTGCCTTTTATAATAAACGATTGAGTTCCTACGGTTACGGATCAAGTTTGAGATAACGAGAATTGTGATTTGATTCAGGTAAGTCCTTTGGACTTACTTAGTTGACTTCTAGATGTTAGATGATTGATGATGGTGGTGCGTGTTGTTTGTTTAATAGTTATAACATGCATATGACGACCTTTATTACATATATGGCCCAAGTGTATGTATAACGGACGACAACATCACTGCTTGGCTCTAATACAAGACTAAGAGATTCTCTTTACCCAGACCATACAGGTATAGGGTGAGGTGCATCGGATTCTCTCCTGATGGTTACATGAGGGCGTAAGTGAGGTTTGGGAATCCCTCATGTCACAAAATAAGTATCATTAGTAAAGTGTATGACTTAAACAAAGATAATAAATGGAATTATGTGCAAGCATGTTGAGTGGTTTATTATATGTATGTGTGCTATTATTCTTTGTCTAAGTTTTGGATAGCTAGCTAACGGTTTATCCGTGATGTTAGATTAATTGCATGTATAAATAGTTGTACAGAGATCTAGAGCAGATGGTCAGCCGGGTCCACATTCTCATTAGATGGGGACGGAGAGTCTTCCTATTGTATGCACGACATTTATTTTTTTTTCTTGTAAGGTTGTCATATGTAGTACATTTATTCAAATATAATTTATTGTTTTCAAAATATTTATTCACATTTGTGCCTTGTTGGAAGATCATAAGTAAAGTTGTTATTAAACCAAGATCGGGACCCATTATGAGGTTCTAACCAGTAGCTCCCCGAGTTTTAAGAAATTGGGGTGTTACAAACACAACAACAATATATACTAGTGTAATACCCGCACTGTGTGCGGGTTTTAAATAATATTCAATTATATATAATATTTTGTTATTTTAAAATTTTTGTAAATCCATACATAAATGTATGGATAAAAGTTATCACTACTTATTAATTTTTTGATGATATTTATAGGTCAAAAAACTGAAGATATAACGTTATTCTACAAATAAATATTATTATACCCGCGAATTTTTTTGTTATATTAAGAAAGTTTAGTTTACGACATTCCATAAGTAAAGTTGAGAATTTAAATATCTAATAAAATGTAACATAAAAATTGTAATTACATTTTAAATTTATTTTGTAAAACCTATTGTCAAAACAAAATTTGTTTAAATCTTAGAATTTGATTAGATGATATCAACTTTTAAAACAAAATCCAATTACAGTTTTTGTTTAAATCACGTATCCAACAAATTTTCTAAGGATAATTAGTGCTTTAATTATTTTAATAAATCTCATAATTATTTAACTTATAATTATTTGACTTTTAAAAATAATTTTTAGGCTTCGATAAATGTGGCGTTGACACGTGGCAAAAAGAGTCTCTCCTTTAATACATATAAGATTAAAAATACAACCATGGTTTTTTATGGAAAAACAACAATATACCCACCAATTGTTTTATCTAATTGAGATATTACAAAAGTCAACAAAATACAAAAAAAAAAAAGAAATTATCCTAAGGTTGGTACATAACCAGAGTCAACAAACACTGCAATCCCTTACATATTGCCGCATCACAAACTTCACATAAGCAAAACGATTAGTATTGTTAGCACCTAACCATTACAAGTTAATTCTAGCCCTTACACATATAGCTAGACACTAGATACATGAAGAAAATCAAGATAATACAAACTATGACGCAAATCAGTCTCTTGTTAAGGGCCTTTGAAGCTGAATGCTCAACACCGAGGATGCGATACTTGGTTGTAATATGTGCAACTTGGTCAACCAAGGCATTGTTACAGGATTCACGGGCATCAATCTTTATCTCCTAACACTTATTGATAGCTACCAAGCGTACTGCATGTTCACAGTTTTCATAGGTCCCCACAGACCCACTTGATTGCCCATGGTACATAGTTGTCCCTTCTTTGACTGTAGAATTCTACACATCACAACAAAGTTGTCATTATGCAATCCAAACCGAAGAATATGACACCACATACGCATGAGAAGCTCATTATTTGGGGAAGTTTTTGCACAAAAGGTGAGTTAGAGTCCCAAACCCATTCATATATTTGTAGGTGTTTCTACATCCCATACATGCTTCTTTATTAACTTTCCTGCCTCCTCGACCATATGGAACTTAGGCGCCCTTGTGATCAATATTTACACATACAAAGGTTAGTGAAAAAAAGTCCAATAAAAGCTGAGGTAAAAAGGTTCAAGCAAGTTCACCAAATTCACACAAGTTTGTTAAAAAAACTTGAAATTTTTGTGTACTATATGACCAAATTCACACAAGCATTTATAGATAAGCTGAAGTTTACACAACAAAGACAAATGTAGCACAGACAGATATAGCAAAAAATCAGCAAAAAACTAAAGCTCCTGCATTAGTAGTATGTTTTTCCCACTCCTCCATAATACATCAAAGACAATGTAGCAAAAAATCAGGAAAAAAACTAGTAATTACAGACAAGCTGAAGTTTACACAACACAAGATGGATTATACATTACAATCTGATATATAATATTTAAAATTACAACCCGATGCTAAATCAGGAGAAAAAAATCAATAATTCAATGAACAATCAAATCCAGTAGAAATTGTAAGTTGTTCTTCAAAGAGAGTATGAGCACAAAAGAACAATCTTTCACACCTCAACTAAATAGAGACTATCAACTAAACACGCCCAAAGACTATCAACTAAACACAAATTGTTGATGAAAGAAATGCTCAATGCTAAACACGCCCATATCATTAGAATGCATGCCTAAAATTCCCCTAATCAAAAAAAGCATCAAATTCAATTAATTTATGGATACTATAATATAAATCCAATCAATTAACTGAAGCTCCTGAATAACTTCTCACAAGTTAGAGTTTATAACCTCAAAAAAGTAACAACATTTCAAACAAAAATTGACAAAAGATGCCCACTATAAGTTGTTCTTAAGAGACTGTCAACAATGTGTAAGAGTCTTAGTCTTTTAGGGGTCTCACACCTGCGCCTCAGCTGAGACGCAAGTGCTAAGCAGTGCTGAGACAGGACCCAGCTGCCCCTGCGGATCCAGTGGGCCGCCCCTGTGGGTCTTGTGGTCCGCCCTTGTGGGTCCTGTGGTCCGCCCCTGCGGCTCAGCAGGTCCGCCCTTGCGGTTTCCTGCGGCTACAGCCGTCTTTGTTGACCTTGACCCGTGCTTTTGGCTGGCTTCCTTTATAAGCCATTCCTTGCTTCCTGATGAGGGTTTCCTTCATCTTCTTCAGCCTTCTTCTGCTCCTCATGTTCATCTTCTTCCCTTCTCTCTTCCTTGATCTTCTTCTTAATCTTCTTTAGATCTTGTGTGAGTTGAGAGTGTTGTTGAACTTTGAGCTTTGATTGAAGATGATAGATGTGATGTTGAGCTGTGGAGAGCCAACTGTGGTTATGCGGTGTTGATCTTCCCTTCTACTTAGGTCAAATGTGGTGAGTTCTTCTTCTTCTTCTTTTTCCTCTTTCTTTCTTTCTTCCTTTCTTACTCTTTAGCTTAGGATTCATAAGTCTAGGCTTATGTGGACCTTTTCTCGACGTTTTGATGCTCATATATGTGTATATATGTATACATATGTGTATGACTACTTGTTGGTTGATGAAGAGGTGAAGTAGAGAAAGTGAAGGATCGAAGAGAAGTCGGGGTTCAACTTTTGCACATCAGCCGCCTCTGCACCTGGGTTGAGCCGCCCCTGCGCCTAGACTGATCTGCCCCTGCACCTGATTGGTTCAGCGCCCCTACGTCTCTTGCTTCCGCCGGTGCGTTTCTAGGGCATACCTAGTTGGTATGTTTCCTTCCTTCTTTTCCTTTGGCCTTGACTTTAGATATGGCTAGGCTAGTATAATTGAGGATGAGCTTGATGAGATGTATGTTAGGTATGTGCCTTAGACACTTGTATGTATGTTGAGGATCTTGAGGTTTAGATCCGGGTTATTGGATGGTTGTGGTTATGAGGTGTAGGAGATGCGTCTCCTAACCTTTGTAGCGTTTGATATTGTGTGTGCCTTGCTTATGCAGGCGTTGATCGTTTCCTCAAGGGGAAACTGTGACATGGTACAAGATTGTGAGTATTTCAGGTAAGTCCATAGGACTTACTTAGCGCGCCGTTGTGGATTTGAATGGTTGTGATAGTTGTGTGTGTGATCATATGATTGTTGCATTTATAACCTAAACCGGACTAGGATTGATCACTTCATTACCTTATATGACCCAAGTGTATTATAACCGGGCGGTGACCACCTGTCAAAGCTCGTCGAGAGTAGAGGAGGTTGCTCGGAAGCCAGTAGCACAGGGGGCAGGTGGTAACTCCACCCCCACGCAAAACCCTGTGTTAAAGGGGGAAGAGACGAGGTTCTTTAGGCTCATCGTGTCACAAAATAAGTTGAATTAGTAATGAAATAACTTAAGTAAAGATAATAAACGGATGTGTGTGTGGCATGGCATATTGTGATGTGTTGGTGTGTGTTTGTGCTATTACTCCATTCTTCTTCATTTCTGTTAGCTAACGGTTTATACCGTGTTGTAGTTGATTTGCAGGATAGGAGGACTGCAGAGTGAGCCAGATGGGTGATCAGCCGAGGGCTTCCGTACACAAGGTTATTCGTGGGATATGAGATGTTTTGTACTTGGATGTTTATGACTGCCTTTTTGTACTCGTCTGTGATGTTGTAAACTCTTTTGATGTATATATTATACAATTTATGTATTTGGTTTTAGTCTATTTGTGCCTTGTTGTAAGATCTAGTGAACTTGTTGTCAGGCTACGGTCAGGATCCATTGTGAGATCCTAGCCCATGTTACACAATATGTCTGAAGCACTGCTAATGCTACCAGTTTTGTTATCTATGAAACAAAAATTAAGAGTAGTAATTGCTGACAGAAGATGTCCATAATCACTATAAATTTCGACCCTCTACCATAACCTAGATATTGAAAAAGAACAGTAATTTTGGATGTGTACTAGATAAGAGAAGAAGAACTTGAGAAGAACCCTAACTTAAGTGAACGCATGATTTCGGGAGTAGCTTTGGAGATCATCGACGAGGTACCTTTTCCTGAGCGCCTTCCACTGCTCTTTCCGGTCGTCATTTTCGCCAAACTCTAGTAGTCACTTTGGGAGAAGAATCGCCAAGTTGTGCGAGAATGTGGAGATATGAAGATTTGAGAAGGGCATGAATGAGATATGATGGACAAAACTCTCGATGAAACTCACCAAACCTTCGATGACTAGTTTCTGAAATTGGAGGTTTCAAACCCAGTTAACCACAACTGAGGATGCTACAGTAATTTAAAAAAACTATTACTAAATGCCTCGCTCTTTTTTTTTAGGAAACTGAATCTAAGTGATTTCGTGAAAACTCTAACTAAACACAGCCTGAAGTCATATACGGAACTTTTAATGGAACTCGTCTTAAAGTTGTACCTCCTAATTGCTACTAAATTTCTTAAAAGGAGCCTAACTCTAGTAAAGCACCAAAAATTGAGGAACAAGTTAGCTGTGTCTATAAACACTAAGAAATTGAGTATTAGTGGACCTTCGTCTTGGTAGAATTATGGTGCATGCATTACCACAATACTTGTCATGTTTTCATGAAGATGTCCATGTGGAACGTGAGACATAAGAAAATTTTTTCAAGACTAACATTGAAAAATATACGTAATATCGAACATATACAAGTGATTACTTGTTGAGACTAAGGCTGTGTTTGGCAAGCCACTTAAACTAGTGTTTGAAAGTGTTTAGTAGTGTTTTATATTTTTGTACTTGTTTGGTGGGTAGAAAAACACTAGTGAGAGTGTTTTTAGGTCGTGTTATTGAAACACTAGAAATTGGGAGGGTTTGTGTTTTTGGCTAGTGTTTTTAAAAACAAAAAGACTCTGTTATCCCTACTTTTCATCATATTTTTACGTTCATTTACCGGGTATAAGTACAATACACTCTCTCCTCCTCTTTCCAAACTCTCGCTCGATTCTTCCGAAGAAGAAAGAGAGCTCTCGCTCAACTCCGGTGACTCCTATCGCCGAACCCTCTTCCCTCCACCACACAACCATTCCACTCCAGAGACATCTCCACTCCGGCGATAGGAAGTCGAGCTCGGAACCGAATTGGACTGGGATTTCGGGGCAGGAAGAGAAAGTAATAGGGGGTAGGATTTCGAATTCAGATCCCTACGCAACCCTTTTCCGTCCTCTTGTTCCTCCCTCCTTAGTGAGGTTGTTTTTGGGATTAATTGGGGGTAGGATTTGGAGGCGGGATAGATGAGAATAGGGTGGAGGAGGATTAGGGTTTGGGGATACAGGAAAAGAGAGAAGAAGCAGAAGTGGGCTTTGAGGGTTCTTCATTGACTTGTTCTTCATCTTTGTTGTCAGAAGAAGCATAGTTTGCTAGCAATAAATCCATGAAGCGGGAACAACCATGTTGTATTTCTATGATTTTAATTAGTGTAATTAAGCTTACGTGATTGTAATTGAATTTACTGCAGATTCCATCAGCTTTGGCCATAATTGAATCAACAAGCTTCTTTGAATACTCTTCCATGGTTGTTACCATTTGTATGCAGTGCGAATGAATGGATCTTTAAAAGTGTGTTATAGCCTTGTTGAGTTCAAGACAAATGAACTAAAGTTGGAGTTTAACTTGCTGAGTGCTACTATGGATGTTTATAGCCTTGCTGGGTGCTGACTAAAGTTGGAGTTTACCACTTCAATGGACATTCCATGCTGAATATGTGATGTTTATAACCTTGCTGAGTGCTGACACCAATGGACATTCCAATTTCATTTCCTAACCCCAATGAAGGTTTATTGGAAGACTGCAGAAACGAACGAACTCTCCAAATGAATGACTGCAGCAATGAAATGAGCGAAAGAGAGTCTCCAGCCTGGTCAAATTCACGATCGGCGGCAGAAAGAAGGTTCTCGCATTCACGACTGTAGCAGTGAAAACCGAATTGTGGGAAAGATTGGGCCATACAATAATTTTTATAAAAAGTGAGGGTTAAATCGTAATTTTGTACACGAAACACTCAAAAACAAAACACTAACCGTACCAAACACGTTACAATTTTTTTAAAACCAAAACACTATCTAAAACACAAAACACTATCAAAAACACTACCAAACACAAACACTAGCGTTTTATTTACTTCTACCAAACACAACCTAAGACTAATGTGATACCTGAGTTTTCTACGTGAAAAATGCGAAATTTGATAACATGATTTTTATCACAACGAATGGGCCATAAAGGGAATTGTGCCTACAATGGAAACTGTATCAAATGACTAATCAATCTATTGAAATAATGCATAAAGATAATAGGTTTATAGCCGTGAAACATCTATATACTTTATTAAAGTACACTACACTAATATTTGACGTGACACCTCAAGTTTTAAATTTTAGATCCGTCCTGCTAGTGACATATGATGATGTGAACAAATTGACCAATTTCTGTCGTTGAACAACTTAGCAAGTTCATTCTCAAAATAACCTTTGAAGCTGTTACTTCCACCAATTTTTTCATCACGTCTTCAATTTCATTTGCGTGCACAAAAATAAATAACTTCTAGAGTTAGCATTCAAAACAAACCATTAATTGAGCAAAAAAAACTTGTTGACCAACTCCCAAGCATTTGAAGCAAAATTTTATTAATCACTATAAATTTCACTCTAGAAATCTTCGTTAGGAACCTTTGTTGAATTGGAAAATTTTGTAATAAGGCGAATCGAAGATTCCGTCGATATTAGATTACCCTTGCACAAGATGTAGACCATCGGGAAAGATGAGATCCTTCTTGTGGAGTACAGATTCAGACCATTTTAAAATAGATATACAAACAATGCTAATTGAGTCGTCAATGCAAAGAAGGCAAAAAAGAAGAAAGACGATTGAAAGTGTTCATGCTCGTCGGCGACCCCACAAGGAGGAAGAAGTGAACGGTCGGAATGCAGGGAGTATCTAATGGCGTTGTTCTATTTCTTTCTCACGCTTCAAGCATCGGCGATAGGTTTGAAATCTAGGTGAGAGAAGGTACTAATTATAGCGGCAAAAGATGTAAATATAATGAATAATAGGACAAGGTAGTCACTTTTTTTTTTTCTTCTAGTGTTTCATAAATACTTCAAAAAACTATAATCACTAGTTTATTTTGCGCCACCAAACAACTATTAATATGTAAAACACTACTAAACATTAGTAAACACTAGTATTTATTGTGTACCAAACACACACTTGGTCCAAATATCTAACACATCGTTTGCTTTGTTTGATAGAATAGTTAAAATGAAAATCTATATTAATTACATTCGTCTAGGACAAATTACAAAACTGCTTATACAAGATTCCAGGGAGTAAGCGACAAACTTATTTCCAACTGTGTAAAAGAAGAATTATTGCATCCAGAAGAAAATGTAAGGAATTATTGAGTGGAAGGATGAGCTACGTGTTTGTTCATATCCAATTCTGGAGAATGGGAAAGAAAGGAAAACCCACAAAATAATAAAAAGATAAAGATAATTAAACGAAAAGACGAGGAAATCGATTATATGGCCGGCGGTCGGTGTTGGCTGCATACAAATCAAACTTAACAAGTATGAAGCACGTGGCTATGGCTTTTCCGATAACTAGAGGATCGACTGTTCGCCCAATTACATTGGATCGATTCACATAAATTTCATCTTCAGATACCCCACTCAATCCCACTGCGTAGCTTCCGATTCGCTGATCCAACATCACTAGAATTACAGGTATTCCTACATTCCTCTCTTTCTTCTCATGTTTAATGTGTCAATCAACACTTTCCTTATATTGACTTCCCTTTCTTCGTGAATTTCTCGGCAATTATCGATGTCTGAGTTGCAATTTGTTTGATGGGTTCTATCTGAAATGGTTGCTTATCTTTGTCACCTCTGATTGATTTCTGGCTTATCTGTTCCGATAGTTCACCAATTTCGCACTGAATTGTTGAATTGAAGGAAATTGCCATTTCTGTAGCCGTTTGTTGTTTGGTTGAAGAACATTACCCTAATTTTGGAGAAGAGGGTTTAGATTATGCCTCAAATTTTGGTCTGGTGATGAAAACCTGAGACAGAGCTTCAGTTTGTGAGTAAAAGCAGGAAATAGTAGATTGGGATTACGATAATCCTGATGTATGTTTGAAATTTTGCCAAATTTGCAGGCTGTCTGTTTGAATTACCATTTGATCTAAAAAGTTTACTTTGTAATAATATCAAACTCTGATATTCAATCCATCTTTATTTGTCGTATTGTTCTTGAGAGAATGAACTGAAATCTAATGTAGAGTCTCAATTCAATTTAGGATATAATGGTTGATATGGGAGTGTGCAAAACTAACAAAGAGGGTAGTGGAAACCAGCCTCGTATTGCAGTGGATCCAGCATTTGCTAGATTCTTTTGCCAAGTTCCTTTGAAGCTTCAAAATATTCTCAAGGTTGGTAATATCTCTCTGAGATCTTTGCCATTGTAATTCAAGCATCTTTCTTCCTCACTTTGTTTACCATTTATGTTTCTATGGCAGTCACGTTTTAATCGATTTAAGAAAACAGATGAGAGAAAAGATTCAACTGTGCTTGGTTCAAGGAAGGACCAAAATTTCTCTAATTTTAAGGTTGATTTGGATAAGCAACTGCAACTCTGGAGAGAAAATCCTGTATGGGATGTTGAAGCACCCCGTGTTGATGTAAGAACCAATGCAATCACAAATATTCTTCATTCTGTGGATACTATTTTACTCCTGACTTGTTTATAAGAAGCGTTTAAACTTTGAAGTTTGGATTACACTTGGGAGTAGAACATTACTCATGGAAACCAGTCTCTTCAACATTAAAGCTGACTTGTTTAGTTCACTTGATCTTGTTTCAGGTAAGAGTTCCTAAAGGATCTCTTTGCAACCTCTTTGTTAGTTTTGATCTCGGATTGCCTCCAGATGCTGTTTACAACATTGTGATTGATCCTGATAACAGGAGAGTCTTCAAAAATATCAAGGTAATCAGCATTTTTTTTAAAAATAAGCCTTTGTTGGATGCATAATGCAAGTCTTACAGTGCAAGTGTTATGGTCTATTATGCATTGAGTGACCTCTTGGAATACATACTACATCTTTGAAACTTGATATTGCACTGTATACTAAATTCTACATAGTTTAATCTGCATGATTGCCTTATTATGCATGATATCCAAACAGACCCTGGTCGTAATTTTTTATAGAATTGTAATTGAAGATATCTTCTGGAGTTGTAGATTCTCATTTCCATTTTGTTATTCAGGAAGTGATCTCAAGGAAGGTTTTATTCGATGATGGGTCAAGACAAGTTGTTGACTTGGAGCAAGCAGCTATATGGAGATTCCTTTGGTGGTCTGGAACGATTTCGGTCCACGTTTTAGTTGATCAAAACAGACAAGACTATTCAGTAAGATCACTTTTGTGTTTGCTATTTCACTGAAAGTCTCAGATTGGAGACGTGATCTGATAACGATAATGGCCTCTCTCGGTTTGGCAGATGAAATTCAAACAAGTAAAATCAGGGTTCATGAAGAAGTTCGAGGGTAGTTGGAGAGTAGAGCCTGTATTTGTAGACGAGCAAGTATGTTCTCCTTTTAAGCCTCAGTCATTATCCGAATACAGCTCGTGCACAAGAGGTAAAGGAAGGATCGGGTCTAGGATCAGCCTTGATCAACTTTTACAACCGGCAATTGTACCTCCTCCGCCCTTATCTTGGTATCTGAGAGGGATCACTACAAAGACCACAGAGATGCTTATAAACGATCTCGTTGCAGAGGCGGCGAGAATCAAAGGTGTGTCTCAGATCGGTTCTAGTGAAAGTAATGAACAGTTTGGGGAGACTGATTATGGTAGAATGGAGTTGGAGAATGCTCGGGACATCAAGGAAAGGTGGGCTTTACGCAGAAGAAGTGCAAGGCAGTCTCGTGTCAAGTGGTAATTTACAAATCAAAATAGTTTTTACTGGTTCCTGCTTACTCTGGTATACATAAACTAGTGGGTTACCCAATTTGATGGTTGTGTAACAGGTAATTATTTTTCTTGTGAGATATGTAATTGTCAATATATTGATGTTAGGGGTGACATTCTGTTTTCTGAATGCCCTCCTTGATATGCTGTTTCAATTTAAAATCTTATTATAGATATGTAGTTGTCAATATACTAAACCAGCCATAGTTCCTCTCTCAACTAACGCCCATCACTCAGCTTTTTAATGACCAATTCTGAGTCGGATTCACAAATATTATCCCTCCATCCTTTCTCCTTCACTGTACTTGCCTGTTTACCGCGCCTCTGTAGCTCAGATTAGACTGTACAGAAGCGGGCTTGGCCACCTTAAAGGTGCGGGCTGGGCTGGCCTGACCCAGCTTGTCCATGTCCACCCATGTAAAAGCGGGCGAGCTGCCGGGCCGGACCATATGTACATGATTGTGCGTTCTCCGGAAGTTATCCTTAAAAATAAGTAATATAACGTATTTAGCGCACACTTTCATTGATGTTACCCAACCTTGACGTGCTTCTCTTTTGGCAATAGCCATGCATTAGTTCCCTACATTCCATACACAATGATAAGCCGTCCTAAAAGAGAAGATACCATTAGAAGAATAATACCAATAACGCTCATCCAAGATTTCCCAACTGAAGACATGGATATTCAACACAACACCATGCATGACCTAACTAAATCTTCTCTCCCAGAACCAATCTCCCAATCAATGAGATCTATTACTGTAAGATCCAAATCCGCATTAGGGGGCATACCATTGGCCTGAAACTCAAAAGCCACTGATATTGACCTCCACTCCCCACCGCCCAAACTAAACCCATTACCAGTAAGGATCTTCCTTTCATAATGCTCCTCCTCCATGCGAAGCTAGGACGATACCCCATCTAGCCTGCATAAACGAGTTATTAGAGAAATATTTCGCCTTGAGAAGATGAGCAACAAAGAATCGGGTTCCAACAAGATTCTCCATCCTTTTTTGACAAGGGTGCCTCATTAAAACTTTCATATCCCGAAATCTCATCCTACCCTCTTCTTTAGTTCTACACATCTTATTCCGTGCAAGCCAATGTGCCTTTCTACTACTCTCTTCCAATTCCCACTAGAAGCTACTTATCAACCGCTCAATATGCTTACACACAGACTCATGCATCTCAAAAGATGACATGGTATATGATGGATAACTTGAACCACAACCTTCAAAATCACTTCCTTGCTAGTGCTACTCAACGTGGTTTCTTTCCAATCCTTAAGTTTCTTCCAGACCCTATCCCATCCAGTCTCAAAGATTACCTTCTTCGATCTACCCACCATAGTTGAGAGACCAAAATATTTCTCATGTCTGTTGACCTCCCGGACCACATCACTGCTTGAACCTCTCCTTTTCTCATAGGAGTCATATTGCTGCTAAACGACAACTCAGACTGCACAAAGTTAACTTGTTGTCCCGATGTCTCTCCATAAAGAATAAATGTAAGACCCTATGCATAGAACGAGCAATTTTTATCCGCTATAGTCCTTGTCTCTCTTCAATGTCACGGATAAGACTAGATAGACCTTCAACATATATTAGGAAAAGAAAAGGTGATAAAGGATCACCTTGACGTAGGCCCCTTGATGGAATGAAGGTCGGAGACGGAATACCCTCCATAAGAACCGAGAAAGTCACAAACGTTACACAGGTCATAACCAGCCGGGTCCACTCAGCTGCAAAACCCATAACATTCATACAATGCTCCAAATAACTCTATTCCACACGGTCGATCATAAGCTTTGGCCATATCAAGTTTCAAGTCCATAAAACCTTGTTTCCCCTCCCTGGTCTTCATAAAGAGATAAAATTATGATTCAAACTTACAAGAAAAGGTTCACCAGCAACGAGATGTTGAACAATGACCCACTGTTTTCCAGTTCCGTTGAAAGAAAAGCACGGCAGTCCATCCGGTCCGGGAGATTTCGCTGAAAGCATCCCGAACAATGCAACCCTAACCTCCTCGACACTACGGGGCCTCACAAGGTTTGCATTGTCCTCAACCCCAACCGCATCATCGACCCCAAAGAAAACTCATCCAACACGGGTGATTGTGTAGAGAATAATGCTTTAAAATAGTCCACAACCACCGTGCACTTACCTTCACTAGATCTCTAAGTAAGGTCATTGTGATCAATGAGCTTTGTGATTTGTTGCAGCCGTCTCTCGTTTGCCTTTTGATGAGAGAACGTCGTGTTCCTATCTCCCCTCTTGAACTCATTTGCTTTGGCACGTTGATACCACGATATCTCTTCTTTATGCATCAATTTATTTATGGGCTTGTAATGCTTTCCTACAAGCAACAATTTCTCTTGTGACGCCTTTACTGTGAA
The DNA here is from genome assembly GCA_033239045.1 of Fagopyrum esculentum. Lineage (NCBI taxonomy): Eukaryota > Viridiplantae > Streptophyta > Magnoliopsida > Caryophyllales > Polygonaceae > Fagopyrum > Fagopyrum esculentum. Next base: position 31,537,562 of record BSUD01000001.1, on the reverse strand, counting down.
TCAGCTTCAGTTCCTTTCTCATAGGCCTCAATTCCGCTTCAATGTTTCCGAATGACCTCTTGCTCCAATCTTGGAGATCGATCCCGCACCTTTGTATTTTCCTTGGAATACCTTCTTTACCATTGTGCTTCTCGGGTTTAACCAAGCATTGTTGATGACAAACTTACGATTCTCATCCTGCCTCAAACCGGAAAGTTTTTTTCCAATACGTTTCCCTAGCCATTATTCCCTTGTGTTAGTGTCTAAGAGGATAGGGACATTATCATACATAACATGGGGGAAATGTTTTACTCTTGCGTGGGGTAAGCATCCATCACCTCCGAGGTAGCAAACATCATATCCAACCGCTCTTGAATAAATCGATCCCCACCTTGACCATTATCGTAGATGAATCTCACACCCTCGTAAGAAACTTCAATGATATTACACACCTCAAGAGTTTTGTTAAACAACCCCATGATTCCAAAATCTGGAGACTAGCCACCCTTCTTATCCGCCACAATGAGTACTTGGTTGAACCCCAGATAGTCCATGGCTCCATCACGTCCTCACTGGTCCGTTTAAACAATTCAAATGTTTGCTTCTTTAATCTCTTGTGCTTTGTCCCATCCATAAATCCTTGTAGACCTCCAACCATCTACTCTAGCATCAATGTGATGTTGAGTATAGGATTGGATTGACATGTTCACTCCTTCTGCCCACATCATACATCTCCCCAGAGGTCCCAATGTTGCCCACCATGAAATAACCAGCAGACTTCAGTCTTTTTATCTGTTCCATTCTATTCCTATAGCATTGCTAGTTTAGCAACTGTTTGGTCTTTGCCCAATCCTTGACAGTTGGGCTTATACTATTCATTGGTTCCTTTCTATCTCAGTTGGGTTTTTTAATATAACATAGAATGTTTTTTTTACCACAATGATAATTGGTTACTGATGATCTCACCAACAAAGATCGATCCACCAACAATCTAGCAAAATTACCACAAAGAAATAGAATAAACTTGAAAAGAAAGTTATCTCGAATCGTATGTGATCAAACATATTTACATTTATAAAATATAAAATAATGTAAATATAGTGAATTAGAGAAAATAAAAATTGAAATATATTTCTGATGTAGGAGCATCTCCGATCCGGACCTAACTCGCTTCAAGGCAATGACTATGAAAGCTAGGATGTAAGGAGTGAAGAGCATTCCAAGGAAGATGAGAGGAAGAATAAGAAGCTTCAAGACGATAACCATGGAAGCTAGAAGGCAAGGAGTGGAGATCACTCTAAGGAGGAGAGGAAGAATCAATCAGAATCATTTCTAAAAGAGAAATGATAATCATCATTGAGGAAGAATTGAAGACCATCTCTAATGGAAAAGTGAAGACTATTCGTCGGAGATGGAAGATAGCAGGATCCACTTATGCAGTTATGCATGGAAGCCAACAACCCCATGCAAGTACACGTGTGGAAGGAAGAGAGGATAGATCAACCCTATGTTGAATCTAGGAGATTTTGCAAATATATGCTCCCATATACATGCATGTGGGAGATGAGGATCAATGTCATGAATGGAAGAGCTCTCCCATGCACGACCTCGTAGGAAGCCACCGGATAATCCATGCAACCATTAAAACGTCGGAACGAGCCAACCATGCATTAACACATTCATCAATGGGCCAACCAAGCATAGACATGTTGAACGAAACCAAGATTGATTTTCGGTCCCTATGCTATTATTTTTTAGCCCATAAAAACATCTTTAACTATAGTTTATTTTTGCAGGCGTTTAAATGTTATTATTCAGCCTATGCTTTTTTTTTAATTATTTTTTAAATAATTTAAGTCTTAATAGGGAAACTTAAAGATAGTTTTGAAGATCATATGCTTGAGGCCAAATCTTAGAAGATCTATCTTATTAGAAGATCGGTCTTATTTTATTATTTTCTTAGAGCAAGATCTTATCTTATTCTCGATAAATGATAATATATGATTGTTCGGGCCACACTACAAGAAGCCCATACTCGAGTTACATCCTATAAATAGGGACCTCGAGCCTCTTGGTTTTCCGTAATTATTTTTACGGAAAATTTTTCAAATTTTCCGATCCGAAACGTACGTTCTGAAATTTTTTATCGAGTTTTATTTTATTTTTATTTCTTCCTTTTCCTCTTTCCTTCTTCCTCCCATGCCATCTAGTGTCATTTTCCATACTCGCTATCGCCATCACTGACACCATCTAGCACCAGCTAGCGTACCGTGTATACTTCCGCCATCGCCATCCGGCGCCATTAGTCATGTCTCCTCGCCAAGCCTAGCGGCCTTGCAGCTCCTAACCTGTACCTAGTTGTCCCTAGCTGCCCTCTTCATCAACAACTAGTCGGACACTTGGTAAGAACACATTTATTCTATTTTGGTATGTCATTCCATGAAAGCATCCGAGTCACACTTGCCTTCAAAACTTGGGATCATAACCTTCACTTTTCCTAGCCATCTTGCTCTTGGTAAGATTGATATAGTTCCAAATCTCGACCTCTTTGCGGATGGTGGTGTCGTCTAGGAGACTCTCTCCCCATGTCCTCTTCTTCATCATCCTCATGTTCTTGAAAAAACATCAACAAAATCCGGCATGTTAGGTATTCTAGGAAGATGATTTGAGTGTCTCATACCTTGCCCTTGAAGGGTTCTTCGTGGTTCTAGGTGGATTCCGGGAACTTCCTTCAACCTCAACTATAAATCTCGGCTGAGATATGGCGTGGGGTTAGGGATGAAAATGGGTGCACAACCACCCGATCCAACCGGTCAACCGACCCGAATTCGTGGGTGAAACCCGAATAATTCCGGGTGGTGGGCGGTTGACGGGTGAAATTGACGGGTGGTGGGGTGGGTATGGGTGTAGGTATAACCACCTACCACCCAAACCATCCACCACCCGACCCGCATCCGTATAAAGTATTAAAAAAATTATAAATAATAAACCCTAAATTCTACCCATATAAATATTATTAAAAATATAAAAACATCAAAGTCCTAATTATCAAGAGACAAGAGCGCAACCGCATCACCATTCACCTTACCCCTTCGATCGCTAGACTCGCTAATTCATTAGTCGCTAGACTCGCTAAAACCTTCGGTCCTTCGTCAAATCGTCATAACTGACTACCTTAGTTTACCGCCGCTCAGATTTGGTCTGCATTAGCGATTCACTTTGGTCTATCCAATCGCACGAGTTTATACCAGATCAAGAAGGAGTTATCGTCGATTGCGCAAGGTAATCGATCTATTACATCTTATTTCACTGCTATGAAGAAACTTTGGGAAGATTATACACTTGCGATAACACACCATGTCTGTAAGTGTGGTTCCAATGTTGTTGCCCTAGCCATGATGAATGAACAATAGGTTATTCAATTGCTCATTGGACTTAACGATTCTTTTAATCTAGTGAGGTCGCATATACTTATGCTTCATCCTAGTCCATCTGTCAATGAGGTTTACAAAATGCTCCTTCGGGAAGAGAGCCAGTGCTCTTTGTCTAATCTTTCTATTATTGACAATACGACATCTGCTTTATATTCTCAACAACGTGCTGCCTTTTCAAAGCAAGATTCTAGTTCTGGTTCTGGATCCAAGAATAATTCTACTTCAAACATCAACACTCAACCTTATTGTGACAATTGCAAAGTTAGGGGCCACACTACTGAGCGTTGCTGGAAGCTCATCGGCTACCCTAAGTCTCTAGTGCCTGGCCTTCCTTGGTGCTCTCATTGCCGAGTCGCTGATCATGACACAGCCAAATATTGGAAAGTCATCGGATATCCCCCTGGCCATAAGCTTGTTGCATCGGCTGTCACAACTTCTTTTACTCCAGATCAGATGAATTCTATCTTGGCTCTTCTGAAGAAGCAACAATCGGTTGATCATCATGATTCCACTACCTTGATTGCTAGTAAGACTTCTTGTTTTTTGTCTCTTAATCTTGGCTCAAGATGGATCTTAGATAGTGGTGCTACCAATCATATAACTCCTAACCTAAATCTTTTTCATACCTATACTCCTTTGCTTGCTCCATCCTTTATAACCATGTCTAATGGCTCTTGTGCTCCATTAACACATAATGGTATTGTCTTGCTTCATCCCAACATCACTCTGTCTCATGTTTTATATGTTCCTGATTTTTAATTCAACCTTATATCCATACATAAACTAGCACATGATCTCAATTCTCACATTTTGTTTACTTCTCATGCTTGTACCATTCAAGACCCTTTGACGAAGAGTGCCTTGGTGATTGGACGAGCATATAAAGGACTATACGTTGTTGATACTAAAGACTCTCATTCTTCCCATACTTCTTCTAAAACTTGTAATAAATCAACCTCTAATGGTTTTTCTTTCCAGCTTTGTCATAACAAAATTCCTATTGAATTGTGGCATTGTAGGCTTGGTCATGTTCCTTTTGATCAACTCAAGTTTATTGATGATAGTATACATACTTATAAAAGTCTAATCCAGTTGTACCATTTGCCCTCAAGCTCGTCACCATCGCCTCCCTTTCCCACAATCCACCACAAAATCTGCATCTATATTTGACCTTATACATGTTGATACTTGGGGGCCATACAAGTATCATACTTACAATAACTTTGCCTATTTTCTTGCCATGATACGAACTCAATTCCATAAAACCATCAAACACATACGATCCAATAATGCTCTTGAGTTTTCAAACCATGAAGCATTTCTATTTGATTCTAAAGAAGGAATAACACATCAAACATCTTGTGTATATACACCTCAATAAAATGGTGTGGTCGAACGAAAGCATCGACATCTTTTAGAGGTAGCACGCTCCTTATTCTTTCAATCCAAACTTCCATATTCTCATTGGGGTGATTGCATTCTAACGGCTACATACCTTATCAATCGACGTCCTACACCCGTTCTTGACTACAAAACCCCTTATGAAATGTTGTTTCAAACCAAACCCACTTATGACCACCTTCGGGTCTTTGGTTGTTTGTGCTTTGCCCATACTCCCAAATATACCGAGATAAGTTCCAGCCTTGTGCTCAGCCATGTGTTATGCTTGGTTATCCTTTCGGTCAAAAAGGCTACAAACCTTTAACAATCTATACTCGGGAAATCATTATCTCTCGAGATGTTACCTTTCATGAAAGTTATCTTCCCTTTCACCATATTTCTTCTTCATCTTCTTCTCCTTTTTCCATCCTTCCTTCTACTTCTGCCATTGATTATTTCATCCTTTTCCCTACAACTATAGGTCATTCTATGCCTACCACATCTCTTGATCACAATTCTCCATCATAACAGAATGCCTCTCATGACATTGGTTCATCCTACAATGATAATATTACGCCTACCACTGTTGATCATTCGCCACCAGAATCCCATGTGCCTCCTCTTCGACGTTTTACTCGTCCCCATAACCATCCTTCTTTCCTCTCTGAGTACATTTGCACGTATAGTTCATGCTCATCTTCACCAGGTATTCCTCTTTCCCTTTCTTTACCTTCATCTCACATTTCTTTTCTATCATCTTTACATTCATGTGTTGAACCTACCTCTTACACCGAAGCTTATAAAGATCCTAATTGGTCAAGGCTATGGACAAAGAATATCAAGCCTTGCAAAGTAATCATACATGGGACTTGATGCCTCTTCCTCATGGCAAGAAAGCCATAGGATGTAAGTGGGTCTTCAAGGTGAAATTGAAAGCTGACGGCTCACTTAAACGTTACAAAGCCAGGCTCGTGGCTAAAGGGTTTAATCAACGTGAAGGGATTGATTACCATGAGACGTTTTCCCCGGTGGGTAAAATGACCACTATACGTGCCATACTTTCCATAGTTGCTGCCAACAATTAGACACTCCATCAAATGGATGTTAACAATGCTTTTTTACATGGTCAATTGTATGGATGTGTACATGAAACTTCCACCAAGTATCCCTAATCCTTCATCTCTTGTTTGCAAGCTAAGAAAGTCTCTCTATGGCTTGAAGCAAGCATCTCGTCAATGGTTTTATAGGCTTACTACAGCTCTCATTGATCATGGATTTACTCAGTCCAAAAACGACTATTCTTTATTCCTCAAACGTGATGGTATTCACCTCACTATCATAGCCATCTATGTTGATGACTTGTTAGTCACTCGATCTCATAAGCCTACTATTGATTCTCTTAAATTATTTATGGACCATACATTTAGCATTAAAGATCTAGGGGTAATGCATTACTTCTTGGGTCTTAAAGTGGCACATACGCCCACTGGCATTATCCTTGCTCAAAGGAAATTTACTCTAGAGCTACTTGATGAGGCCAACTTGCCTACAGGACGAGCTACATCAACACCATTACCCTTACACACCAAGCTTGTACCCCAAGATGGCAATCCGGTGTCAAATACTTCAGTTTACCGCTCCCTTGTTGGCAAGCTTAATTTTCTTACTAATACACGGCCTGGCTTGTGTTTTGCTGTTCAAACACTTAGCCAGTTCATGCAAGACCCTTATTCTTCTCACATGGATGCTCTCTATCATACCTTGAGGTATGTCCAGGGCACAATTGGACATGGCATTCTATTGAACGGGTGTGATCAACCTGAGCTACTAGCATTCACTGATTTAGATTGGGCCTCTTGTCCATCAACCAGAAGAAGCGTTAGTGGTTATGTCATGCTCCTTGGCAAGTCCCCTATAAGCTGGAAATCAAAGAAAAAACATTCAGTGTCCAAAAGTTCTGTTGAGGCCGAGTATAGAGCCATGGCTCACACTGCTGCAGAAGTAACCTGGTTGATACGCTTATTACAGGAACTTGACATGACTCCTCCACAACCAATTCATCTCATGTGTGATAACAGTTCAGCAATCCAATTGAGCAAAAATCCTGTGTTTCATGAACGCACCAAACACATTGAAATCGATTGTCATTTTACTCGTGACAAAGCAATTCATTATGTTACACAAATAATCTCTCATTCTCTCTTTCTACTCACAACAAAATTTAAACCAAACAAGGATATACGTACGGACTAGAAATCGTTCTTAAAATCAATTGATGTATTGATTCCAATTCGAAACTTGAAATAAAAGCTAATTGAAGATCGAATTAAAATTCTTCGGTAGTGAAAGAGAGAAAAATAATAAAAGTTAATGTTTAAATAGTGGTTATTTATAAAATTTGAAAAATTAAATGTTGCAGAAGATAAATGATCATCCTAGCACATTTTTTCTTAAATGTAGAAAATTGTTTTGAAATGAAAACTTTTAATTTATGTCTTGTTAAAGTATACTTAATTCGATGTACACTTATTAACAATACATAGTTGTTAGTTAATGATGTACTTGACTCTTTTTTACATAAGCACATTTATTAAGAATGTATCTTCACACTTGTTATCAATACACTTCATACTTATTTATACCAATGTACTCTATATATATTAACAATACATTTAACTCTTGTAAGGAAATGAGGGCAGACTTATAGTAAAAATTATACATTTAACTTTTTCACGACAAAGTTGAGATTCATCCACCATGTACATAGAGTTTAAACGAAAACAAACTTGAGTGGCGGTGAATGTAATTGGAAGATTCGAAGATCCAGATATATACTTTCAACTTTAATTTTATTAAAACAATTGTTCTAAAAATATAGAATAGTAATGTGAAAGCACCAAAAACATGTCCCCCAGTAACTAGATTACGCACTACGTACAGAAAAGTGATGAACATTGATCAAAACGTACATTGTAAATAAAGATTTACTGCTACAAATTAAGCGCGGTAGTAGTAGTGGCGGTGGTGGAAGAATCATAAGCATGAGAAAGAGCTTGAAGAAGACGAAGTTGCATTCTCAAGTGCAATATATAATCGGCAGTGCGAAGGAATAGGTTGGCGGGCCCCATCTCCTCCCCGCCTGGTACCAGACTCTGTAGCTTCTTCACCTTCTTCTCCATTATCGTTGAAAACGGCGTCGTACGCTGCTGAGAATGAGAAGCTCTTCTTATTCTTCTTCTTCTTGATCTGTTGGTCGATCTCCTGGTCTCCGTTATAGTTGTGTTTGAATGCATTTTGTGGTTATGTTAGATTGCAAGTGTGTATGGAAGGGGCTTTAAAATGGGGTGGAGGAGAGAGAGGCAAGTTGTGTGTAGTGTGATGGGCATATGGGGTGTTTGTTTTAGAGAGAGAAGTGTCAATTAAAGTGTGAACTGGCCATTTACTCACCCGCATCATATCATACGTTATCTCTTTTAAATTATTACTTCTCCTCTTTATTCTTTTTTTTTTATATATATATATATAACAGCGTCACGTTATTAATGTATATATAATAATTGATATTTGTTTTCCGTTGTAGAGAAAAAAGACTCGAATTATGCATATCGAGTGGGAAAGAAATGGTGGTGAGGTAAGTTAGGCTGGTTTTGGGTTGTACACGTGTCCGACAGCTCTCGCATGCGTTGGTTATTTACCCGCTGTAAATAATATGTGGTCCGTAAAAATGTAATGAGAAGGGACATGCTGCCAATATTGCAATTGAGTGCTGTACTGAAGTCATAAATACTTGGGTATGCATACACGTGAACCCAACCCCCATTTCATTTTGCTTTGGCCTCTTACTGTACGGACTCACATTTGACACGAACATATGTTTATTAATGACATTATTAATTAGTTGGAGTTGTAATTCGTGATACAATTAATTAATTATTTTAATAATGTATTCTATATAAGTAGATATTCTAGATGGAAGAAGGGTTCCGTAATAAGTGAAATGCTGGTTGAGAGGAAGCCAGCCTAGCTAAGTGGTGAAAATGACGTAAGCATGTTCTCCTCTATTCTCTATGGCCCATGCATATCTGTATGGGCTTCCTCTTTCTAGGATCAAACTGCATTCTACATTTGTAACTTTAACTAATTAATTTTAATTATTAACTTTATTTTGCATCAAATGTGACTTATATTTTTTAAAGAAAGACGCTATCTGCATTGTATTAAACACTGATTTACTTATTTTTATATAATGAACATTAATTTGCATTTGAAATCTGTTCGTGTAAATTGAAATGAATGGGCAAAAGTAGAGAGAGAGAGAGAGGCATGAATGAGGGTTGGGGTGTGGGGGTGGTGGGAACGGAACGCACATGTAACCACATGCCAAACTTTCTACTTCTCCGTTGCCTCTCAACCCTTTTTTTTAAATTTAAAATCCAAATATGCCTGCCGACTCTTGTGTAACGCTAACAAGTCATGTGTCGTTCTCCCTAATCCTTCATTATATTCCACTCCAAACTCTTCACTTCACTTAATCATCTTTCCACTTCATACAACTATAATAAGTTAATTAACATTATTACTAGGAGAAGAAAAAATTCTATTCAACCGAAAAATTATGTAAACATATAAAATTAACTATCAACAATAACTAATAAATGATAACTTATGGACGATTTATGGGTTTATTCTCTAAAATTATAAAATTAACACATTTGAAAAAATGAAAAAAATTCTATTCAACCGAAAAATTATGTAAACATATTTCATTTCTAGTTGATTACCAATTAATTAACCCTGTTTAAAACAATAAGCGGAAAAGCGGAAAACGTAAATTTTTAAAACTTTATCTTACAACCATATTCACAACATATATATACATACTAACATACGTCATAAACTCCGTTTAACCAAAACACAACTGTTTTAAAACCATGCAAAACATCCTAGGCGGTAGCATCTCATAACAGCCCACCTGATATGATCTCAAATCCAGGTGTTTGGTCCAACGTCCTTGCCTTGGTCAGGCCGAGTCTGAGTAGCTGAAAAAATATGTGGATATAACAACAATGAGCCACACGCTCAGTAAGGGTATACAAATCGCACTCTCCCAATATATATAAGTATCTAATATCCCGTCCCCAAAGGACACTCTATACCCTTCCTCACATTTCAAAGCACACATACATATCCACATTCACATTACATCCACAACCATCCATAACACATAGCATATAAACATTCAAGCATGTTATCACACCACATATAAACATATCATCTCATATCAACATCTCATATCATATCATCACATATAAATAATCATAACATAACACATAACATGCTAGACTCGATTGCATCGATGCATAGGTGATAATTAACTAACTAGCCCCAACTGATCGTACGATATATTTTCTCACGTGCTTTCGTATTTCTTTTCTTTTTTTTTCTTTCGGTTGGCCAACCGGATAGCGTCCTAGGCCCCCTGTAGATCAGGTAGCGACCTCGGCTATCTTGTCCTAAGACCCCCTGTAGATCAGGTTGCGATCTTGGACTATTTTTCTTATCTTGAGGCCCCCTGTAGATCAGGTAGCGACCTCTGACTGTTTTTCTTATCTTGAGGCCCCCTGTAGATCAGGTAGCGACCTCTGAGGCCCCCTGTAGATCAGGTAGCGACCTCGTCCCCCGGAAACCCGTGCGGGACCCAGTTGGGCTAATTAATCAATTACCATCCTATATTATCACTTTCATATCATAACTCAATTTCATGCTTTCATCATATTCTTTCATCACATTCTTTCCACTATCATCTCATGTACCTCATGCATGCTTTCATAAGGAATATCAAGTCATCATTATCGTCTCACTCATATACATATAAGCATGCATACAATCATAACAAACATATATATACACTCAAGCATGCATAAAATCATAGCGTATTAAATACATAACATATATTAAGCAAGTGTAATTCATATACACTTACCTCGCAGGTAAGAACAATAAAACCTCGCAAACCAACTATTGAGTCCGTTTCCCACTCGGACTACCCTCCTTTCTCGTGCTTGGATACGCTCACAAAGACTAAGCTATAGTTAACCAAAACCTTCAACAACACCTGCGGAGAATATCATATTCCTCGTATTAAACTTCTCGCTTCAAACACCAGTTAAATTCATTCCTTTGAATTTAATTAGCTTATAGCATTTTCTAGAATCCCAATTTAATTAATTAACCTTTAATTAATTAATTAATTAAATTTCGCCAGAATAACGTTTTGCCCGCAAGCAATTTCTGAACCCACATGTCATCAAATCTCATCAAACAAACAGCGCATAATCACCAGAATAAAGTAACGAGCATAATGGAATTTCCAATTATCCATTTTGACAAGCCTAAGGTCAATTTAGGCAAAATCGCAATACGAAAAACGAATAAATTCATAACTTATTCGTTACTAACCCGATTGACGATCCGAAAGAAGATTCGGAATCACAACGACGCAGGCTACGCTCGGACACCATCAAATTCACCGGAATCTGAGCGACGGAACCTCCCTAGTATCATATATGCTCGACCAGACCTTCCCTTGCTCGGAAATGCAGAAACTCGGCACCAAAATGAAGAGAATGAAGAGAGGAATCCAAAAACTCAAACGGATTTGAAATCGGATTAGAAACGGAGAGTAGATCTGAGTTTGAAGATTGAGAGAAAACAGAGCTTTTACGAGAAAACGTGAAAGGAAATGAATTAATAAACGTTATTTCAGCTATTTATAGCGAAGACGATAATTATCCTTTAGCGGAGTCGATAATTATCCTTTTACCGATCCGAAAGCGGTTTAAGCCCCCTTCTCCAAACTTCTCGAAATTGGAATAATAAATCTGGAATATTGTATGGATAATTATTCCGCAATTGTTTCAAAAAATGCGTATTCCTAAGCCGTCTTTCTTAGCCGCTAAGAAACGAAATAACGACTCTTTTAGCCGTTTTGCCTTTTCATGTTTTTTCATATCTAGGACATATCCGATGTCCTGATCATTCCTCTCAACTGCATTTTTATTAATTGAAGCTCCCAAATGCTCCAAATAACACCGGGGTGTAATATCATCTAGGAGCTGGTTACCTCGAGAGGTATCTCGTGTTAAAACGGATTTAATTTCCTAAAATACTTGATTAGGTCATCTTCGATTTTTGACTGTTACACATATGCATCCAACATCTTTGCGGGAAAGCACCAAGTATCAAATATTAAACATTCTTGATGAGATCCTCCAATGGAGTATGAACACTCGCCTACAAAAAAAAAAAGGTTAGTTCAAGTACATTAAATTAAAACATACCATTATAATATATTTATTGTGAAAAAATACTTGTCTTTCAATATAGTGTTTCCCTAAATTGCAACTTCATAGCCAAATCACTATGGACGGTCTAAGTAGTAGTCACCCTCCAAATATTCGGAAACCAATGTCATTGCTTGATATCCACAAGTATTGTCTCTAGTGACATCCTTAGCCAACAGTATATAAGGTAGTATAAACTTATGAATCTTGCCGACCCCAACTATATTCCATTATCATGTCTACAAAAAATTAGGGGTCCTTTTCCACGTCCTGAACCCGGTGGATGTTCGCCAATTAGGTGCGTGCAAATAAGCTTTAAATTTATAAAACTAGAAATCAAGCAAGCGAACCCGCAGTGTACGGATCGACGTAGTTAAGCAAGAATTTCAGAGTATCGAACACAGGGATTTGGGGGGTTAAATCCAATTATAGAATTGTCAAGAAAGTAAATGTAGGAGCTTTTGTAAATATTGGGAAAACAACAATCCTAAAGATCCAGGAATCCAGTTGTGGCAATCGATTCAAGATATACTAAAGATATAAGGACAGAGTTAAGAGCTGCAAAGGTATACTAATGCAAAGCAATGTACGGTGAAGTTCCAAGGCTTTATGTGACTTAACTAAAGACACTCTCTATAAAGGTTGTTAAGACTTCAGTATAGAAAGGATCTAAAGTCAAGAATTAATATCAAATACCCAAACTTGTAATCCAAGGATCAAGACTAACTAAACCGATTAAGGTTGTGACACTCGGAATCGAGGTAGAGGTTGTTGAGGCTTCACTGCCACCTAGAAAAGGCAAGCCAAGACTAAGTTAAAGCAAATCTTTAACTTTGGATTAAAGTAAAAGCAGGTTCGTAACTTAACACAAAATTACGGGTAGTTCTTGAGTTCCACGGCCGTGGAAGCTCAAGAACAGACCGTGGATTAGGGTTGTCGGCGATTCTCTCTAACTCTCAGGATCCAATCTGTTTACGATCGATCTATCATCATCTAAGCCACAACTATCAACCCTTCACCTTAGAATTGCTAAAGGGTTTTAGCCAACAACAGTCATTATGATATCAAATTCAAGATTTAAAAGAATGAAAGATGAAAACCTTCGAAAACTTTGAATAAATCTCAAATCAATCTCAAATCCACAAACAAAGTAATGATGTATATCAGATTCGGAATAACACAAATAATCACAACCCTCAATAAGAACGAAGAACGGGATGTCAATCCGTCTTCTGATTCAAACCTAAGGACAAAGCGTAACTTCCAAATCTCCAAGTCTTTCGCAAATCTCCGTTGCGAAATAGCAATCTCCACACGTCCAACTTGAAACCCTAGGCACGTGCGATAAGCGTAAGCGAAGTCTAAGCAGAGGCGTAAGCGAAGGTGACGGAATCTCTCTCCTTCCGTCCTTTTATAGGGCAAGATAAAATAAGTGTCCAGCCCATTGTGTAAAAGATCGTGGCTTTAAGTTGTACGTTAAAAGATTGCCTAAATCACGGTTTCATAGGATTCCACGCCCGTGGTTTAGAGCGTGGAATTTCATTACGGTGCTTCACAACTTCCACGGCCTTGTAAGTCACTGTAATGCTCCACGCTTGTGTTGCCAAAGTTCCACGGCCGTGGTTTAGAGCGTGGACTCCATTACGACCGTATTTTAGAGTGTGGAACGTAGAATACTCGTAACTCTCCTTTGTTTTGTGCCATTCTTCATCCTAGCATCTTCCTTAGCTCCCTTGTGGTGTCCTCAATCCTTGGACATGCTCAATTCATCTCCATTCTCCTTCAATCCGTTCGGTTTTAGCTCTTATTTGCCTAAAATCAACACAAAGCTTATGTAGACCTCTATATCGACAATATAGACAAACTAGCTCACAATTGCTTCAATGTTTTATCAATGAACACTAATATGGATGAAATACACTTAGAAAACGTGCCTAAAATATCACAATATTTCATGCTAACAAATAACCTCATACTTGCCACTTGCTTGTCCCCAAGCAAGGTCTTTCAAAAGCTTTAAAACTCAAGTTAGGATGAAATATGTGTACACTCTCAAAACAAAACTTCTTTTAGATGAATGTGCTTTCTAGTCAATAGATCATTCTCAAATCTTGCTTCATTCGTTTATAAGACTTTCATACACATAATCAAAGAGTAAAGAGTAAAGAAGGCTCATGAATTGATCAAACTTCCATGTAAACATCATAACCTTCAAACATTATCAAAATCAATCATAAGAAACTTCAATTTAGATCACCAAGTCATATATCATTCTCTTGATCTTAAGGACTTTCAAACAAGGTCTAGAATGCGGAAAGGGAAGGGAAAACTTTAAGGAATGTGGTGCACGAATCCGGGAAAGTGGATAACTACCTCTTTTCTTTTTCTCTTGCGGTTTCCGTGTCACTTTCAACTTAGAGCTTCGCTCTCTTCTTTTCAATTCATTTTTCGACTTTACTTTTGGAGTTATGGATAGAGGTGTACAAAAACCGAAGCCTAGGAGATTGGCGTTTCTCATTTTTACGAGATGCCTCAAACCCTTGATGCACATACCATAATCCGCTAGGAATATCGTTCAATCCGACTTTGGCAAGACACAAACACACGGCTATGTGAATGGTGCCGAGTTACTCATCATCATGATTGACTTCCCCAAACCTATAATTTCTTTCTATTCTTTTGAATGCAAATAATTGCTTTCATGGCCCTCCCACATCAAACATGTCAAATATCAACTCCTCCAAATTCCCGGATAGGTAAAGGAGGCCATTATTTCATTGAGGGCTAAATGATCAAAGAAAGAAGAAAGAAAATCGAATTGCCTTAATCATCTCAAAAAGAAGTATAAGAACTTATCATGTGATTTCAATCTTGATTTCTCAATATGATTTAGGTAACACTCATCACATTATGAAGCTTGCAAAAGGTGAATAATCAACTCATTCAATTTCTTTTCTATTCACTATTTGTTTAAGCATGCGATTGTCATTAAAACTCAATTCACAAGTAGTGATTATCATAGAAATCATCTCTATCCTTAGAATCACAAAATTGTCAAAATTTTTCAATTTTTATGGGTTTTTCAAAAGCTTTTTCATGCAATGCAATAATGAAACGTGTAACAATAGAATGAATCATGCAAGGTGTTCTCGATAAAAGCATACAAAGTGAGTAAGAGTTATTACAAACTATTAGTCACACCCCACCCCATACTTGGAACAAACATTGTCCCTAATGATCTAAAAGAAAAAGAAGGAAAGAAAGAAAGAAAAAGAACTCACAAAACGGTGGTGGAGCGGCTAAAGCGGTCGATCGTCCATGTCATCACTGAGGTGGAGGCGGTGGTGGAAACGGGAAGAAGCCGGGATCATAGTTCCGCCCAAACTGCTGGCGGTATATGTCTCTCATCATGCGGTCATGATCGTCAGCTCATGCATCCCTAGCATCTGCACGGATCTCCAAGGCTCCGACCCTATCGGAAAGGTCGGTGGCCCACTCCGGTAACTGCTCATACCAGCCAGGCGGCTGGTTGTACCATGCCGGTGCATCTGAAGGTGCTGGTGCAGGTGGTGGTTAGGCATGCCAAGGTGGTGGAGCTCCCATCCAATCCGGCTGAGTGCTATACCATGTAGGAGGATCCGCCATCCATGTAGGCCTCTCGCTCACACTAGCACGGCGAGAGGAAGAACCTGAAGCTCTAGCTGGGCGGGGAGAGTGTCTAGGAAGGTCAGGAACTGCATCCGGTTGATCCGGAAAGGTGTCAAAGTCATGATCATGTCCTTCTCCCTCAAACTCGTCATCCCCTCTCATCTCCTCCTCTACAACTGGTGGTGGTGGAACGTAGGGAGGGGCTACTAATCTGTTCACATGCATGGCAGCGAACGTCTCCTTCCAATTATGGCGTCCAACCATAATGGAATACTCAGGAAGCCACTCAATGCCTCTCCCTGTCCTACTCTCCCAAGGCATAGCAGCATACGGTGGACCTCTATGTGTGGGGAAGATAATGCCTCTAGTCATGAGGCTCTGAAGTCCTAGGGGTCTAGCTGCAATGCGGGTGCAAGCGGAGAAGTCTACCCCTAACTGTCTAGCAAGGTGGGTGACCATCCCACCGTATCCAATGTTGCCTACCCTCTTATTCTTTAGCTTGCTCATAGTAGCAGCTAAGAGGGTGGCACAATCAACTGGCCTGCCGTATAACATACTGTAAAGAAGAAACAGCTCGTCCGTCTTAATCTTCTGAGGTGTCTCCGTCCTAGGGAAGAGACACTCAGAAAGCACTCTATGGGCAATCTTCAAGGCTAGGTGATAGATCAACTTAGCCTTGGTATCATCAGGTTGCCAGCGGTCCTCGCTGGCGTATATCATGGCTATCTCCTCCCAGAAATCCTTGACGTACACGCCACTAGAGAATCGACCATTGAAGGTCTCCTGGAACCCAAAGAAGACTCCAAACTCTCTAATAGAGAAATCATAGTTTCTCTCCATCAGCCGGAAAGAAACTGTCCTGTCAACATGATTGTGCTCAAAGGAAACTACAAACTCCCTAGTAATTTCCTCATAAGCATCTTCCCGAATAGCGGAGAAGATGACTAAACCGGCTCTATCCAAAAGCCAAGTGAGATCCCCTATAACATGCAAGGACTCTAGCTCCTCAAGTAGTAGGTATCTAGGTCCAATGA
>BSUD01000001.1:31502145-31520482 GCA_033239045.1 Fagopyrum esculentum | reverse complement strand
TGCAATGCGGGTGCAAGCGGAGAAGTCTACCCCTAACTGTCTAGCAAGGTGGGTGACCATCCCACCGTATCCAATGTTGCCTACCCTCTTATTCTTTAGCTTGCTCATAGTAGCAGCTAAGAGGGTGGCACAATCAACTGGCCTGCCGTATAACATACTGTAAAGAAGAAACAGCTCGTCCGTCTTAATCTTCTGAGGTGTCTCCGTCCTAGGGAAGAGACACTCAGAAAGCACTCTATGGGCAATCTTCAAGGCTAGGTGATAGATCAACTTAGCCTTGGTATCATCAGGTTGCCAGCGGTCCTCGCTGGCGTATATCATGGCTATCTCCTCCCAGAAATCCTTGACGTACACGCCACTAGAGAATCGACCATTGAAGGTCTCCTGGAACCCAAAGAAGACTCCAAACTCTCTAATAGAGAAATCATAGTTTCTCTCCATCAGCCGGAAAGAAACTGTCCTGTCAACATGATTGTGCTCAAAGGAAACTACAAACTCCCTAGTAATTTCCTCATAAGCATCTTCCCGAATAGCGGAGAAGATGACTAAACCGGCTCTATCCAAAAGCCAAGTGAGATCCCCTATAACATGCAAGGACTCTAGCTCCTCAAGTAGTAGGTATCTAGGTCCAATGACTGTCCTCTTATGGATCCTCTCTAAGGCATCGAGATGATCCTCGTGGATAGTAGGGATCCTAGGGGGAGGTGGTGATGGAGGCTCAGCGGGTGGTGCTCTAGAAGAGGAAGTAGTGTTGCCTTTCCTTTTCTTATTCTTATTCCTATCAGACATTCTCCTCATAAAATCCATTTTCTGGTGAAAACCACGGCCTATTCTTCAGGTTCCACGGCCGTGGAATATCCAAAGACCGTGGTTCGTCTCGCAATTTCGCAAAACTCAGCAAATTCACACCAAACTCAACAACAAGCAGCCCTAGACTAATTTCAGTCCAATTCCAATCAGTTCTCCTAAAAATTCTAGGAAAAACGAAGCCGAATCGACAAAGAGAAGGAAAGAACGAAAAACCTAGGTTTTCGGATTTTGGAATCCGAATTCCGTCTTCTCCGGTGATTTGCCGCTCGAATTGTTGCTTGGATCTTGTTGGTAATTGGATTTGCTTCAGTTATGGCCAAAGAATCGTTAAAAACGATTAACGAATGAGAAATTGGGAGATAGGGAGAGATTCGGCGAAATAGGGCATGTAATTGGGTTTTCTTGTGGTGTTTGTGAAGAAACGTGGTTTTTATAGTGGCCGTAAATTTTTTTTGAAAACCACAGTTTATCGGGGGGTTCCACGGCCGTGGAAATGTACGGAACCGTGGTTTTGGTGATTTTTCTCAGGCTTTTGAAAATTACGGTCATTGTAGCTGTCACGGCTGTGGTTTTGGCCGTGGAACTCTCTGTAATGTGTCAAAGTTCAAGTTTCGTCAATTTTCTTCAAACTTTTCCTTCCCCCTTTCTTTTCCACTGTTCCTACATCCAAAAAGACGAACATACCGGAAGGCATCGAAGGCAAAACAAAACAAAACGTCTAAACTACTCTAAGCTATGAATAAAAAACAAAAACGTAAGTGCAATAACTTGGGTTGCCTCCCAAGAAGCGCTTTGTTTAATGTCCGTAGCTAGACCAAATACGCACTTATTCGAGTGCGGTGGGCGCAAACTCTTCAGCTTGAAGTTCCGGTGTATACTTCTTGAGTCGTTGACCGTTCATCTTAAAACTTCCATGTAAACATCATAACCTTCAAACATTATCAAAATCAATCATAAGAAACTTCAATTTAGATCACCAAGTCATATATCATTCTCTTGATCTTAAGGACTTTCAAACAAGGTCTAGAATGCGGAAAGGGAAGGGAAAACTTTAAGGAATGTGGTGCACGAATCCGGGAAAGTGGATAACTACCTCTTTTCTTTTTCTCTTGCGGTTTCCGCAACACTTTCAACTTAGAGCTTCGCTCTCTTCTTTTCAATTCATTTTTCGACTTTACTTTTGGAGTTATGGATAGAGGTGCACAAAAACCGAAGCCTAGGAGATTGGCGTTTCTCATTTTTACGAGATGCCTCAAACCCTTGATGCACATACCATAATCCGCTAGGAATATCGTTCAATCCGACTTTGGCAAGACACAAACACACGGCTATGTGAATGGTGCCGAGTTACTCATCATCATGATTGACTTCCCCAAACCTATAATTTCTTTCTATTCTTTTGAATGCAAATAATTGCTTTCATGGCCCTCCCACATCAAACATGCCAAATATCAACTCCTCCAAATTCCCGGATAGGTAAAGGAGGCCATTATTTCATTGAGGGCTAAATGATCAAAGAAAGAAGAAAGAAAATCGAATTGCCTTAATCATCTCAAAAAGAAGTATAAGAACTTATCATGTGATTTCAATCTTGATTTCTCAATATGATTTAGGTAACACTCATCACATTATGAAGCTTGCAAAAGGTGAATAATCAACTCATTCAATTTCTTTTCTATTCACTATTTGTTTAAGCATGCGATTGTCATCAAAACTCAATTCACAAGTAGTGATTATCATAGAAATCATCTCTATCCTTAGAATCACAAAATTGTCAAAATTTTTCAATTTTTATGGGTTTTTCAAAAGCTTTTTCATGCAATGTAATAATGAAACGTGTAACAATAGAATGAATCATGCAAGGTGTTCTCGATAAAAGCATACAAAGTGAGTAAGAGTTATTACAAACTATTAGTCACACCCCACCCCATACTTGGAACAAACATTGTCCCTAATGTTCGTTACGCTAGGATTAATAGCACAAAAAGCTTTACATTTATAAACTCGAACTAAATCCTAAACTACCTAGCGAAACCCGCAGTGTACGGGTCGTTTGTAGTAGGGATAGTATTCCGAGGTCGAACTCAAGGACTGAGGTGAAACTAAGTCATTCAATGATCAAAGATAGTGTGAATCTAGACTAAGATAAGATGAGGAATAAAGAAAATGGAAAACACAATGTTTTTGGAGGGTTTTGGGTGATCAAACAAAGATCACAAATATGTGAACACAATCAAGCAACCCAAACACACACTAACACAAAAGATAGGAGAATGGAAGTAACAAAGCGGATTCTAGAGATTGGAAGTCCGGTTATGGCATAGACTCGAGCTATCTATTCATTCCTCGGATCAACTATGATATGTTGGGATTAAGCGTTTCTAGATTGGGATCAATTACCGGGTAAGTCTCATGATCCACTAGTCCATTCCTAAGGTCTCATCACCGGGTAAGTCTCTAAGAACCTAAGGATAGGAATTCTACACAAACCGGATTGTTACCTAGGGGTCTAACCTATCCTTACCGGGTAAGTCTCGGAAAGGGAAGTCCTAAACAACTATCCTAGCACACTTACTCCAATGGCGACTTGTGAGGCTCACCACTACCTAGGGTTTGTCATCTTTTGAATCTAAGAGTAAGAATCACCGGGTAAGTCTCTTCTAAACACTTAGTTTCTAACACTAGGTCTCCCTAGGATAGAATTAGCTCAACAAACACTAGGATTTCAAGAACAAGAGTCATCCAAGGGTAAAAATCTAAGTTCATCCTATCATGGTCCTAGCCATAACCCTTCTTTCCTTACCCTAGAATCGCAATCTATCTAGCCAACACAATTCATTTCAAGATCAATCTCCACAAATAAAGCATGCTTGCAAGTCATGGTCAATTGAAGAAGAACAATCCAAAGAAAAGACATGCCAAAAACTTGTTACGCTAGGATTAATAGCACAAAAAGCTTTACATTTATAAACTCGAACTAAATCCTAAACTACCTAGCGAAACCCGCAGTGTACGGGTCGTTTGTAGTAGGGATAGTATTCCGAGGTCGAACTCAAGGACTGAGGTGAAACTAAGTCATTCAATGATCAAAGATAGTGTGAATCTAGACTAAGATAAGATGAGGAATAAAGAAAATGGAAAACACAATGTTTTTGGAGGGTTTTGGGTGATCAAACAAAGATCACAAATATGTGAACACAATCAAGCAACACAAACACACACTAACACAAAAGATAGGAGAATGGAAGTAACAAAGCGGATTCTAGAGATTGGAAGTCCGGTTATGGCATAGACTCGAGCTATCTAATCATTCCTCGGATCAACTATGATATGTTGGGATTAAGCGTTTCTAGATTGGGATCAATTACCGGGTAAGTCTCATGATCCACTAGTCCATTCCTAAGGTCTCATCACCGGGTAAGTCTCTAAGAACCTAAGGATAGGAATTCTACACAAACCGGATTGTTACCTAGGGGTCTAACCTATCCTTACCGGGTAAGTCTCGGAAAGGGAAGTCCTAAACAACTATCCTAGCACACTTACTCCAATGGCGACTTGTGAGGCTCACCACTACCTAGGGTTTGTCATCTTTTGAATCTAAGAGTAAGAATCACCGGGTAAGTCTCTTCTAAACACTTAGTTGCTAACACTAGGTCTCCCTAGGATAGAATTAGCTCAACAAACACTAGGATTTCAAGAACAAGAGTCATCCAAGGGTAAAAATCTAAGTTCATCCTATCATGGTCCTAGCCATAACCCTTCTTTCCTTACCCTAGAATCGCAATCTATCTAGCCAACAAAATTCATTTCTAGATCAATCTCCACAAATAAAGCATGCTTGCAAGTCATGGTCAATTGATGAAGAACAATCCAAAGAAAAGACATGCCAAAAACTTGTTACGCTAGGATTAATAGCACAAAAAGCTTTACATTTATAAACTCGAACTAAATCCTAAACTACCTAGCGAAACCCGCAGTGTACGGGTCGTTTGTAGTAGGGATAGTATTCCGAGGTCGAACTCAAGGACTGAGGTGAAACTAAGTCATTCAATGATCAAAGATAGTGTGAATCTAGACTAAGATAAGATGAGGAATAAAGAAAATGGAAAACACAATGTTTTTGGAGGGTTTTGGGTGATCAAACAAAGATCACAAATATGTGAACACAATCAAGCAACACAAACACACACTAACACAAAAGATAGGAGAATGGAAGTAACAAAGCGGATTCTAGAGATTGGAAGTCCGGTTATGGCATAGACTCGAGCTATCTATTCATTCCTCGGATCAACTATGATATGTTGGGATTAAGCGTTTCTAGATTGGGATCAATTACCGGGTAAGTCTCATGATCCACTAGTCCATTCCTAAGGTCTCATCACCGGGTAAGTCTCTAAGAACCTAAGGATAGGAATTCTACACAAACCGGATTGTTACCTAGGGGTCTAACCTATCCTTACCGGGTAATTCTCGAAAAGGGAAGTCCTAAACAACTATCCTAGCACACTTACTCCAATGGCGGCTTGTGAGGCTCACCACTACCTAGGGTTTGTCATCTTTTGAATCTAAGAGTAAGAATCACCGGGTAAGTCTCTTCTAAACACTTAGTTGCTAACACTAGGTCTCCCTAGGATAGAATTAGCTCAACAAACACTAGGATTTCAAGAACAAGAGTCATCCAAGGGTAAAAATCTAAGTTCATCCTATCATGGTCCTAGCCATAACCCTTCTTTCCTTACCCTAGAATCGCAATCTATCTAGCCAACAACATTCATTTCAAGATCAATCTCCACAAATAAAGCATGCTTGCAAGTCATGGTCAATTGATGAAGAACAATCCAAAGAAAAGACATTAAAAGCATAGAATAGAAATTACCAAATCCTTACAAGGCTCCAAGAGCTAATCCAAGTTGTCAACAATGAACTTCTCTCTCAAATCCACTCTAATCTCCCTCTAAAACGAGAATCTACACTAATCTCTTCCAAGAATACCCCTAATGGGTGCTTGGAAGAGAGGCAACAATGGAGAAGTGTTTTGGGGAAGAAGATAGGTCAAAAGAGAGGAGAAGGATCAATGGGAGAGAGCCAGCAACAGCTTTGAAGGACCACTTATATTCTCCACCAAGAGCAAGGCCGGACAAGAGATCGTGGGACACGTGGCTTAAGCTGTCAAAGGCCCAAAAATCGACCCAGAGGAAAAAATCGGCTGATTTTCCTGGGTGTAGTTCGATTTTCTTCAACAGAAGCATGCTATGATCGTCTAGCCATGAGTTGCTCCATTGCTTGCACCAATAGTGGTCTTTGTGTCCTTTGTTGCTCCAATTATGCTCCTCCAAGGCTTTGGATGTGTACCATCATGAGGCTTGGCCCTCAAATGTATCGATTAACGTCCGATAGATCCCCGAAATACCTACAAAACCGATAAAAGGTAGTGTAGACGTCTTTTCTAGAAATGTGCATGAATTGAGCGAAGACGTCATGAACCAATGCCAAAACGTGCATGAATGAGTGAGAAATCTATCTAAATGATTACCTAATCCTAAGTCATAAATCGTGTTATCAAAAATACCCCATACTTAAGGTTTGCTCATCCCCGAGCAAATTCCCAACTATAGACTAAGAGATGACATGATTTATGTATGCAGAAAAATGGCAAAATCTTTTTGGGTTTGTGCTTCTAATATTGGATCACCTTCATAGTCATGTTTCATGGCAATGGACAAGCAATTATGTATCAAATAAATGAAAGCATGGAAAGACAATTACACTTAACTTGATAGCATGCAATGAAATGTAAAGATGAAGATGTCAAGATGATCATGAGCATATCCAATCTAAATCACTTAGTCTTACACACATGCAAGTAGGTTATAAGGACTTGTGAAATAGAAGGCCAAGAAACGTTGTGATTAGGTGGAAATTTTTAGGTTATGTGATGCTAATCCGGGAAGGGAACTAACTCCACAATTTTGTTTTTGCTCAACTTCCCAACAAGTGTAAAATTTTCTCCATTTTTTTCTTTGTTTTCTTTTCTTTTTCACATATTTTTGAGACAATGGCATTGGTGTACAAAAGCCGAAACCTTGGTGATTAGCCGTCCTCGAGCTTTTTTATTTTTCGAGGTGCATCCACACCGGGCACACATACCAAAGCTCGTTAGGACTATCGGTTTATTTGACTTTAGCAAGGCACCAACACCTGGTTATGTGAAGTGTACCGAGTTACTTGTCATTTAAACCAACGTCTCCAAACCTATATTTTTGTCTACACTTTCACAACAATTTCAGTATTTCATTCACAACACTCTTTCATCAACAACTTCACCCCACACTTGCTTTTCACACACACCAACACACTATCATGCTCCTATTCCCGGATGGGTCAAAAGAGGTTAAATTTATCAACAATTGAGGTGCTTAAACAACATGATCAAGATGAGAAGTAGAGAAAGATGAATTGCCTCATTCATTCCTAAATGATGTGCAAAAACTAGCATGCAATTTCGATTTTCAATCCTCAATTCAATCAAGGCAAACATTCATGATCACAAATCATTCATGGGTTTCAAGATAAGTACTTCAAGTCCACATATGCATCATCTATTCAACACAAAAGGCCATCCATAGCCAATTCACAAGACAATTTTCATCATAAGGGTCATTCCCAAGCTTTAGAAGCACTAAAATTTTTTTAAATTTTCTGATTTTTTTTTATTTTTCGAAATATGTATGTACAATGCAAGACATAATGAAACATGTGACAAAATTAAACTATCCTAGATGCTAATCATGCAAGTGATCATGAAAACCCCACCCCATACTTAGAAACACATTATCCCTAATGTGTAAACTAAATAAAGAAGTGAAAGAGAGTTCTCACAATGTAAAATTGGTGATGCTTTGGTATTTCGGGTCACATCGAATGATGATGGTGGATGATCGACCAAGGATGGTAGAGAGCTGTTGATGTTCATTAAGGTGTTGGAACCCGCGCTTGGAACCGCAAGCCGTCCAAGTTCCACATCCGCTCCACCCATGCTTGATTGGAGATCATCACTTTCCTTTACAGAGGAAAAATCGGACCAGCTACCCTGGCAAATCGGCCGATTTTGTTGAAGATCAGTCCGATTTTCCTGGGTGCTTTCTTCCTTGTCCATGTGCTCGGATCTTGCACCTTCTTCTCAACAGTTCCATGAGGTTTTCACATGACCTCCAGCATCTCATCACACATGACAACAACAAGATCTAGCACCCAAAACACAAAAGAAAAACAAAGCACACCAAAAACAAAAGCAAAAACAAAGACGAAAGAGAAAAGGGAAAGAGTTGTTACCCTTGGGTTGCCTCCCAAGAAGCGCTTCTTTTAGGTCATTAGCTTGACCAAACTCCGAGGATGTGTCAATCCACCTCAAATACCATGGTTTGCTTGAGGAGTCCAAGCAACCATCGCTTTCCGGCATCCATGATGACAAGCAAGGGCCACTTGATGCCCAAATAAGCTTTAAGTTCTCTCTTTACCGGTGAGTAGTAGACTCCTTCATCACCGCTCCCTTGATGATAGTATGGAGTTGCAACCATAGGTGCCACCCCATACTTAGACAATTGGTACTCCGCGGTCACACCGGTAAGATGGTTGCCATCCTCATCCTCTATGATCCGAAGAAGGCCGGTTCTTGGAAAGAATTCTTCATTGAAGTGCTTCATAACCATCATGGATCCATCATGCTTGCCTCCTTCATTCAACACGGGAGACTCCTTAGGAAAGGGACTCCAATCTTCGGGTGTACTCCGGGCAAGCAAGGAGGGATTGGAAGGAGTTGAAGTTAACTTAGGGCTCTCCCTCATGAGCTCTTCAAGTGTGGTTCCGGGGTTGATGGCAAGGATGTCCGGGGGTGAGAATACTTCATTGCACTCCTCCAAAGGTGAAGGAGGTGGAGGTGAGCCTTGAAGGATGGTAGGATCTCCTAGCATAAGAGCATGCCTAATCTCCTCAATCTCCCTCCTCATTTGTTCTTCTCTCTCGACATTCAATCTTCTTGCATCCTTTAGGGCCAAGTCCCTTAGCCACAATTGCTCCCGAGCTTCATTCAACTCTTCCTCAAGGTCTCTATTGGTTATGGTTGAATCGGGTAGTTCTTGGATCTCCTCATAGTGAACCTCCTCTTGATGACATACTTCCGTTTCAAGCTCCTTGTGGGAACTAGAAATGGAAGCAAGATTGCTTTCTAGATCATCCATCTTCCTTAACATTTCCTCTAGCATTGATTCCACTCGGTCATTGTGAGGTTGATGATGAGGTTCCACATAAGGCAATGTAGTCATGTGAGCTTGATCATGGGACTCATGATAGGCATTAAACTCCTCCCAATACTCAAACTCATCATGGAGAGGTCCTAGATCTTGGCTTTCCATCCACTCCTCATACTCCATGTCGTCAAGGTCGTCTTGGAGGTACAATCCGTCCATGGCAAACATGAAAAGGCAAAGACAAAAACAACACAAGATCAAAAGTAACAAGAAAGATAAACACTAAAAGCAATCAAAATCAAATGACTTAATCTAGACCTAGTCCCCGGCAACGGAGCCAAAAACTTGTTACGCTAGGATTAATAGCACAAAAAGCTTTACATTTATAAACTCGAACTAAATCCTAAACTACCTAGCGAAACCCGCAGTGTACGGGTCGTTTGTAGTAGGGATAGTATTCCGAGGTCGAACTCAAGGACTGAGGTGAAACTAAGTCATTCAATGATCAAAGATAGTGTGAATCTAGACTAAGATAAGATGAGGAATAAAGAAAATGGAAAACACAATGTTTTTGGAGGGTTTTGGGTGATCAAACAAAGATCACAAATATGTGAACACAATCAAGCAACACAAACACACACTAACACAAAAGATAGGAGAATGGAAGTAACAAAGCGGATTCTAGAGATTGGAAGTCCGGTTATGGCATAGACTCGAGCTATCTATTCATTCGTCGGATCAACTATGATATGTTGGGATTAAGCGTTTCTAGATTGGGATCAATTACCGGGTAAGTCTCATGATCCACTAGTCCATTCCTAAGGTCTCATCACCGGGTAAGTCTCTAAGAACCTAAGGATAGGAATTCTACACAAACCGGATTGTTACCTAGGGGTCTAACCTATCCTTACCGGGTAAGTCTCGGAAAGGGAAGTCCTAAACAACTATCCTAGCACACTTACTCCAATGGCGGCTTGTGAGGCTCACCACTACCTAGGGTTTGTCATCTTTTGAATCTAAGAGTAAGAATCACCGGGTAAGTCTCTTCTAAACACTTAGTTGCTAACACTAGGTCTCCCTAGGATAGAATTAGCTCAACAAACACTAGGATTTCAAGAACAAGAGTCATCCAAGGGTAAAAATCTAAGTTCATCCTATCATGGTCCTAGCCATAACCCTTCTTTCCTTACCCTAGAATCGCAATCTATCTAGCCAACAACATTCATTTCAAGATCAATCTCCACAAATAAAGCATGCTTGCAAGTCATGGTCAATTGATGAAGAACAATCCAAAGAAAAGACATTAAAAGCATAGAATAGAAATTACCAAATCCTTACAATGAACTTCTCTCTCAAATCCACTCTAATCTCACTCTAAAATGAGAATCTACACTAATCTCTTCCAAGAATACCCCTAATGGGTGCTTGGAAGAGAGGCAACAATGGAGAAGTGTTTTGGGGAAGAAGATAGGTCAAAAGAGAGGAGAAGGATCAATGGGAGAGAGCCAGCAACAGCTTTGAAGGACCACTTATATTCTCCACCAAGAGCAAGGCCGGACAAGAGATCGTGGGACACGTGGCTTAAGCTGTCAAAGGCCCAAAAATCGACCCAGAGGAAAAAATCGGCCGATTTTCCTGGGTGTAGGTCGATTTTCTTCAACAGAAGCATGCTATGATCGTCTAGCCATGAGTTGCTCCATTGCTTGCACCAATAGTGGTCTTTGTGTCCTTTGTTGCTCCAATTATGTTCCTTCAAAGCCTTGGATGTGTACCACCATGAGGCTTGACCCTCGAATGTATCGATTAATGCCCAAAAGATCCCCGAAATACCTACAAAACCGACAAAAGCTCGTGTAGACGTCTTTTCTAGAAATATGCACGAAATGAGTGTAAACGTCGTGAACTAATGTCAAACCGTGCATGAATAACGGGAAAAATTATCTAAATGTATGCCTATACTAACGTCATAAATCACGTTATCAAAAATACCCCATACTTAAGATTTGCTCGTCCCCGAGCAAGACCCAACTATAGACTAAGAGATGACGTGATTTATGCATGCAGAAAAACAACAAAATCTTTTTGGAATCGTGCTTCTAACATTGGATCACCTTCATAGTCATGTTTCATAGCAGTGGACAAGCAATTATACATAAAATGAATGAAGGCATGGAAAGACAATTATACTTAACTAGAGAGCATGCATGAGAGGTGAAAATGAAGAAGTCAAGATGATCATGAGTATGTCCAATCTATATCACTAAGTCTTACACACATGCATTTAGGTCACAAGGACTTAGGAAAGAAGAGGCTAAGAAACGTTGTGATTAGGTGGGAATTTTTAGGTCATGTGATGCTAATCCGGGAAGGGAACTAACTCCACAATTTTGTTTTTGCTCAACTTCCCAACAAGTGTAAAATTTTCTCCATTTTTTTCTTTGTTTTCTTTTCTTTTTCACTTATTTTTGAGACAATGGCATTGGTGTACAAAAGCCGAAACCTTGGTGATTAGCCGTCCTCGGGCTTTTTTATTTTTCGAGGTGCATCCACACCGGGCACACATACCAAAGCTCGTTAGGACTATCGGTTTATTTGACTTTAGCAAGGCACCAACACCCGGTTATGTGAAGTGTACCGAGTTACTTGTCATTTAAACCAACGTCCCCAAACCTATATTTTTGTCTACACTTTCACAACAATTTCAGTATTTCATTCACAACACTCTTTCATCAACAACTTCACCCCACACTTGCTTTTCACACACACCAACACACTATCATGCTCCTATTCCCGGATGGGTCAAAAGAGGTTAAATTTATCAACAATTGAGGTGCTTAAACAACATGATCAAGATGAGAAGTAGAGAAAGATGAATTGCCTCATTCATTCCTAAATGATGTGCAAAAACTAGCATGCAATTTCGATTTTCAATCCTCAATTCAATCAAGGCAAACATTCATGATCACAAATCATTCATGGGTTTCAAGATAAGTACTTCAAGTCCACATATGCATCATCTATTCAACACAAAAGGCCATCCATAGCCAATTCACAAGACAATTTTCATCATAAGGGTCATTCCCAAGCTTTAGAAGCACTAAAATTTTTTTAAATTTTCTGATTTTTTTTTATTTTTCGAAATATGTATGTACAATGCAAGACATAATGAAACATGTGACAAAATTAAACTATCCTAGATGCTAATCATGCAAGTGATCATGAAAACCCCACCCCATACTTAGAAACACATTATCCCTAATGTGTAAACTAAATAAAGAAGTGAAAGAGAGTTCTCACAATGTAAAATTGGTGATGCTTTGGTATTTCGGGTCACATCGAATGATGATGGTGGATGATCGACCAAGGATGGTAGAGAGCTGTTGATGTTCATTAAGGTGTTGGAACCCGCGCTTGGAACCGCAAGCCGTCCAAGTTCCACATCCGCTCCACCCATGCTTGATTGGAGATCATCACTTTCCTTTACAGAGGAAAAATCGGACCAGCTACCCTGGCAAATCGGCCGATTTTGTTGAAGATCAGTCCGATTTTCCTGGGTGCTTTCTTCCTTGTCCATGTGCTCGGATCTTGCACCTTCTTCTCAACAGTTCCATGAGGTTTTCACATGACCTCCAGCATCTCATCACACATGACAACAACAAGATCTAGCACCCAAAACACAAAAGAAAAACAAAGCACACCAAAAACAAAAGCAAAAACAAAGACGAAAGAGAAAAGGGAAAGAGTTGTTACCCTTGGGTTGCCTCCCAAGAAGCGCTTCTTTTAGGTCATTAGCTTGACCAAACTCCGAGGATGTGTCAATCCACCTCAAATACCATGGTTTGCTTGAGGAGTCCAAGCAACCATCGCTTTCCGGCATCCATGATGACAAGCAAGGGCCACTTGATGCCCAAATAAGCTTTAAGTTCTCTCTTTACCGGTGAGTAGTAGACTCCTTCATCACCGCTCCCTTGATGATAGTATGGAGTTGCAACCATAGGTGCCACCCCATACTTAGACAATTGGTACTCCGCGGTCACACCGGTAAGATGGTTGCCATCCTCATCCTCTATGATCCGAAGAAGGCCGGTTCTTGGAAAGAATTCTTCATTGAAGTGCTTCATAACCATCATGGATCCATCATGCTTGCCTCCTTCATTCAACACGGGAGACTCCTTAGGAAAGGGACTCCAATCTTCGGGTGTACTCCGGGCAAGCAAGGAGGGATTGGAAGGAGTTGAAGTTAACTTAGGGCTCTCCCTCATGAGCTCTTCAAGTGTGGTTCCGGGGTTGATGGCAAGGATGTCCGGGGGTGAGAATACTTCATTGCACTCCTCCAAAGGTGAAGGAGGTGGAGGTGAGCCTTGAAGGATGGTAGGATCTCCTAGCATAAGAGCATGCCTAATCTCCTCAATCTCCCTCCTCATTTGTTCTTCTCTCTCGACATTCAATCTTCTTGCATCCTTTAGGGCCAAGTCCCTTAGCCACAATTGCTCCCGAGCTTCATTCAACTCTTCCTCAAGGTCTCTATTGGTTATGGTTGAATCGGGTAGTTCTTGGATCTCCTCATAGTGAACCTCCTCTTGATGACATACTTCCGTTTCAAGCTCCTTGTGGGAACTAGAAATGGAAGCAAGATTGCTTTCTAGATCATCCATCTTCCTTAACATTTCCTCTAGCATTGATTCCACTCGGTCATTGTGAGGTTGATGATGAGGTTCCACATAAGGCAATGTAGTCATGTGAGCTTGATCATGGGACTCATGATAGGCATTAAACTCCTCCCAATACTCAAACTCATCATGGAGAGGTCCTAGATCTTGGCTTTCCATCCACTCCTCATACTCCATGTCGTCAAGGTCGTCTTGGAGGTACAATCCGTCCATGGCAAACATGAAAAGGCAAAGACAAAAACAACACAAGATCAAAAGTAACAAGAAAGATAAACACTAAAAGCAATCAAAATCAAATGACTTAATCTAGACCTAGTCCCCGGCAACGGAGCCAAAAACTTGTTACGCTAGGATTAATAGCACAAAAAGCTTTACATTTATAAACTCGAACTAAATCCTAAACTACCTAGCGAAACCCGCAGTGTACGGGTCGTTTGTAGTAGGGATAGTATTCCGAGGTCGAACTCAAGGACTGAGGTGAAACTAAGTCCTCAATGATCAAAGATAGTGTGAATCTAGACTAAGATAAGATGAGGAATAAAGAAAATGGAAAACACAATGTTTTTGGAGGGTTTTGGGTGATCAAACAAAGATCACAAATATGTGAACACAATCAAGCAACACAAACACACACTAACACAAAAGATAGGAGAATGGAAGTAACAAAGCGGATTCTAGAGATTGGAACTCCGGTTATGGCATAGACTCGAGCTATCTATTCATTCGTCGGATCAACTATGATATGTTGGGATTAAGCGTTTCTAGATTGGGATCAATTACCGGGTAAGTCTCATGATCCACTAGTCCATTCCTAAGGTCTCATCACCGGGTAAGTCTCTAAGAACCTAAGGATAGGAATTCTACACAAACCGGATTGTTACCTAGGGGTCTAACCTATCCTTACCGGGTAAGTCTCGGAAAGGGAAGTCCTAAACAACTATCCTAGCACACTTACTCCAATGGCAGCTTGTGAGGCTCACCACTACCTAGGGTTTGTCATCTTTTGAATCTAAGAGTAAGAATCACCGGGTAAGTCTCTTCTAAACACTTAGTTGCTAACACTAGGTCTCCCTAGGATAGAATTAGCTCAACAAACACTAGGATTTCAAGAACAAGAGTCATCCAAGGGTAAAAATCTAAGTTCATCCTATCATGGTCCTAGCCATAACCCTTCTTTCCTTACCCCTAGAATCGCAATCTATCTAGCCAACAACATTCATTTCAAGATCAATCTCCACAAATAAAGCATGCTTGCAAGTCATGGTCAATTGATGAAGAACAATCCAAAGAAAAGACATTAAAAGCATAGAATAGAAATTACCAAATCCTTACAAGGCTCCAAGAGCTAATCCAAGTTGTCAACAATGAACTTCTCTCTCAAATCCACTCTAATCTCACTCTAAAATGAGAATCTACACTAATCTCTTCCAAGAATACCCCTAATGGGTGCTTGGAAGAGAGGCAACAATGGAGAAGTGTTTTGGGGAAGAAGATAGGTCAAAAGAGAGGAGAAGGATCAATGGGAGAGAGCCAGCAACAGCTTTGAAGGACCACTTATATTCTCCACCAAGAGCAAGGCCGGACAAGAGATCGTGGGACACGTGGCTTAAGTTTTCAAAGGCCCAAAAATCGACCCAGAGGAAAAAATCGGCCGATTTTCCTGGGTGTAGTTCGATTTTCTTCAACAGAAGCATGCTATGATCGTCTAGCCATGAGTTGCTCCATTGCTTGCACCAATAGTGGTCTTTATGTCCTTTGTTGCTCCAATTATGCTCCTCCAAGGCTTTGGATGTGTACCATCATGAGGCTTGGCCCTCAAATGTATCGATTAACGTCCGATAGATCCCCGAAATACCTACAAAACCGATAAAAGGTAGTGTAAACGTCTTTTCTAGAAATGTGCATGAATTGAGCGAAGACGTCATGAACCAATGCCAAAACGTGCATGAATGAGTGAGAAATCTATCTAAATGATTACCTAATCCTAAGTCATAAATCGTGTTATCAAAAATACCCCATACTTAAGGTTTGCTCGTCCCCGAGCAAATTCCCAACTATAGACTAAGAGATGACATGATTTATGTATTTAGAAAAATGGCAAAATCTTTTTGGGTTTGTGCTTCTAATATTGGATCACCTTCATAGTCATGTTTCATGGCAATGGACAAGCAATTATGTATCAAATAAATGAAAGCATGGAAAGACAATTACACTTAACTTGATAGCATGCAATGAAATGTAAAGATGAAGAAGTCAAGATGATCATGAGCATATCCAATCTAAATCACTTAGTCTTACACACATGCAAGTAGGTTATAAGGACTTGTAAAATAGAAGGCCAAGAGACGTTGTGATTAGGTGGGAATTTTCTAGGCTATGTGATGCTAATCCGGGAAAGGAACTAAACAACCACAACTTCAAATTTTCTTATCAACTTCCCTCAAGTGTATATTTTTCTTCATTTTCTTTTCTTTCTTTTATTTTTGAGACAATGGCATTGGTGTACAAAAGCCGAAACCTTGGTGATTAGCCATTCTCGGGCTTTTTCTATTTCTCGAGATGCATCCACACCGGGCACACATACCAAAGCTCGTTAAGACTATCGGTTTATTTGACTTTGGCAAGGCACCAACACCCGATTATGTGAAGTGTACCGAGTTACTTGTCATTTAAACCAACGTCCCCAAACCTATATTTTTGTCTACACTTTCACAACAATTTCAGCATTTCATTCACATCATTCTTTCATCAACAACTTCACCCCACACTTGCTTTTCACACACATCAACACACTATCATGCTCCTATTCCCGGATGGGTCAAAAGAGGTCAAATTTTTCATC
Organism: Fagopyrum esculentum; assembly: GCA_033239045.1. Classification (NCBI taxonomy): domain Eukaryota; kingdom Viridiplantae; phylum Streptophyta; class Magnoliopsida; order Caryophyllales; family Polygonaceae; genus Fagopyrum; species Fagopyrum esculentum. The sequence continues at coordinate 31,503,914 of BSUD01000001.1, read as the reverse complement.
AATTGAGGTGCTCAAACAACATGATCAAGATGAGAAGTAGAGAGAGATGAATTGCCTTAATTACTCCTAAATGATGTGCAAGAACTAGAATGTAATTTCGACTTTCAATCCTCAATTCAATCAAGGCAAACATTCATGATCACAATTCACGCATGGGATTCATGATAAGTACTTCAAGTCCACATATGCATTCATCTATTCAACACATAAGGCCATTCATAGCCAATTCACAAGACAATTTCATCATAAGGGTCATTCCCAAGCTTTAGAAGCACTAAAATTTTTTAAAATTTTCTAATTTTTTTTGTTTTTCAAAATATGTTCGTACAATGCAAGACATAATGAAACATGTGACAATATTAAACTATCCTAGATGCTAATCATGCAAGTGATCATGAAAACCCCACCCCATACTTAGAAACACATTGTCCCCAATGTGGAAACTAAATAAAGAAGTGAAAGAGAGTCCTCACAATGTAAAATTGGTGATGCTTTGGTATTTCGGTTCACATCGAATGATGATGGTGGATGATCGATCAAGGATGGTAGAGAGCTCATGATGTTCATTATGGAGTCGAACCCGCGCTTGGCACCGCAAGCCGTCCAAGTTCCATGTCCGCTCCACCCATGCTTGATTGGAGATCATCACTTTCCTTGACAGAAGGAAAAATCGGACCAACTACCCAAGAAAATCGGCCGATTTTGTGCAAGATCAGTCCGATTTTCCTGGGTGCTTTCTTCCTCATCCATGTGCTCGGATCTTGTACCTTCAGTAGTTCCATGAGGTTTTCACATGACCTCCAGCATCTCATCACACATGACAATAACAAGATCAAGCACCCAAAAACACAAAAGAAAAACAAAGCACACCAAAAACAAAAGCAAAAACGAAGACGAAAGAGAAAAGGGAAAGAGTTGTTACCCTTGGGTTGCCTCCCAAGAAGCGCTTCTTTTAGGTCATTAGCTTGACCAAACTCAGAGGATGTGTCAATCCACCTCGAATACCATTGTTTGCTTGAGGAGTCCAAGCAACCATCGCTTTCCGGCATCCATGATGACAAGCAAGGGCCACTTGATGCCCAAATAAGCTTTAAGTTTTCTCTTCACCGGTGAGTAGTAGACTCCGTCATCACCGCTCCCTTGATGATAGTATGGAGTTGCAACCATAGGTGCCACCCCATACTTAGACAATTGGTACTCCGCGGTCACACCGGTGAGATGCTTGCCATCCTCATCCTCTATGATCCGAAGAAAGCCGATTCTTGGAAAGAATTCTTCATTGAAGTGCTTCATAACCATCATGGATCCATCATGCTTGCCTCCTTCATTCAACATGGGAGACTCCTTAGGAAAGGGACTCCAATCTTCGGGTGTACTCCGGGCAAGCAAGGAGGGATTGGAAGGAGTTGAAGTTAACTTAGGGCTCTCCCTCATGAGCTCTTCAAGTGTGGTTCCGGGGTTGATGGCAAGGATGTCCGGGGGTGAGAATACTTCATTGCACTCCTCCAAAGGTGAAGGAGGTGGAGGTGAGCCTTGAAGGATGGTAGGATCTCCTAGCATAAGAGCATGCCTAATCTCCTCAATCTCCCTCCTCATTTGTTCTTCTCTCTCGACATTCAATCTTCTTGCATCCTTTAGGGCCAAGTCCCTTAGCCACAATTGCTCCCGAGCTTCATTCAACTCTTCCTCAAGGTCTCTATTGGTTATGGTTGAATCGGGTAGTTCTTGGATCTCCTCATAGTGAACCTCCTCTTGATGACATACTTCCG
>BSUD01000001.1:31460333-31502135 GCA_033239045.1 Fagopyrum esculentum | reverse complement strand
TCGATTTTCTTCAACAGAAGCATGCTATGATCGTCTAGCCATGAGTTGCTCCATTGCTTGCACCAATAGTGGTCTTTATGTCCTTTGTTGCTCCAATTATGCTCCTCCAAGGCTTTGGATGTGTACCATCATGAGGCTTGGCCCTCAAATGTATCGATTAACGTCCGATAGATCCCCGAAATACCTACAAAACCGATAAAAGGTAGTGTAAACGTCTTTTCTAGAAATGTGCATGAATTGAGCGAAGACGTCATGAACCAATGCCAAAACGTGCATGAATGAGTGAGAAATCTATCTAAATGATTACCTAATCCTAAGTCATAAATTGTGTTATCAAAAATACCCCATACTTAAGGTTTGCTCGTCCCCGAGCAAATTCCCAACTATAGACTAAGAGATGACATGATTTATGTATGCAGAAAAATGGCAAAATCTTTTTGGGTTTGTGCTTCTAATATTGGATCACCTTCATAGTCATGTTTCATGGCAATGGACAAGCAATTATGTATCAAATAAATGAAAGCATGGAAAGACAATTACACTTAACTTGATAGCATGCAATGAAATGTAAAGATGAAGATGTCAAGATGATCATGAGCATATCCAATCTAAATCACTTAGTCTTACACACATGCAAGTAGGTTATAAGGACTTGTGAAATAGAAGGCCAAGAAACGTTGTGATTAGGTGGAAATTTTTAGGTTATGTGATGCTAATCCGGGAAGGGAACTAACTCCACAATTTTGTTTTTGCTCAACTTCCCAACAAGTGTAAAATTTTCTCCATTTTTTTCTTTGTTTTTTTTTTTTTTCACATATTTTTGAGACAATGGCATTGGTGTACAAAAGCCGAAACCTTGGTGATTAGCCGTCCTCGGGCTTTTTTATTTTTCGAGGTGCATCCACACCGGGCACACATACCAAAGCTCGTTAGGACTATCGGTTTATTTGACTTTAGCAAGGCACCAACACCCGGTTATGTGAAGTGTACCGAGTTACTTGTCATTTAAACCAACGTCCCCAAACCTATATTTTTGTCTACACTTTCACAACAATTTCAGTATTTCATTCACAACACTCTTTCATCAACAACTTCACCCCACACTTGCTTTTCACACACACCAACACACTATCATGCTCCTATTCCCGGATGGGTCAAAAGAGGTTAAATTTATCAACAATTGAGGTGCTTAAACAACATGATCAAGATGAGAAGTAGAGAAAGATGAACTGCCTCATTCATTCCTAAATGATGTGCAAGAACTAGCATGCAATTTCGATTTTCAATCCTCAATTCAATCAAGGCAAACATTCATGATCACAAATCATTCATGGGTTTCAAGATAAGTACTTCAAGTCCACATATGCATCATCTATTCAACACATAAGGCCATCCATAGCCAATTCACAAGACAATTTTCATCATAAGGGTCATTCCCAAGCTTTAGAAGCACTAAAATTTTTTTTAATTTTTTTAAATTTTCTGATTTTTTTTTTTATTTTTCGAAATATGTATGTACAATGCAAGACATAATGAAACATGTGACAAAATTAAACTATCCTAGATGCTAATCATGCAAGTGATCATGAAAACCCCACCCCATACTTAGAAACACATTATCCCTAATGTGTAAACTAAATAAAGAAGTGAAAGAGAGTTCTCACAATGTAAAATTGGTGATGCTTTGGTATTTCGGGTCACATCGAATGATGATGGTGGATGATCGACCAAGGATGGTAGAGAGCTCTTGATGTTCATTAAGGTGTTGGAACCCGAGCTTGGCACCGCAAGCCGTCCAAGTTCCACGTCCGCTCCACCCATGCTTGATTGGAGATCATCACTTTCCTTTACAGAGGAAAAATCGGACTAGCTACCCTGGCAAATCGGCCGATTTTGTTGAAGATCAGTCCGATTTTCCTGGGTGCTTTCTTCCTTGTCCATGTGCTCGATCTTGCACCTTCTTCTCAACAGTTCCATGAGGTTTTCACATGACCTCCAGCATCTCATCACACATGACAACAACAAGATCTAGCACCCAAAACACAAAAGAAAAACAAAGCACACCAAAAACAAAAGCAAAAACAAAGACGAAAGAGAAAAGGGAAAGAGTTGTTACCCTTGGGTTGCCTCCCCAGAAGCGCTTCTTTTAGGTCATTAGCTTGACCAAACTCCGAGGATGTGTCAATCCACCTCAAATACCATGGTTTGCTTGAGGAGTCCAAGCAACCATCGCTTTCCGGCATCCATGATGACAAGCAAGGGCCACTTGATGCCCAAATAAGCTTTAAGTTCTCTCTTTACCGGTGAGTAGTAGACTCCTTCATCACCGCTCCCTTGATGATAGTATGGAGTTGCAACCATAGGTGCCACCCCATACTTAGACAATTGGTACTCCGCGGTCACACCGGTAAGATGGTTGCCATCCTCATCCTCTATGATCCGAAGAAGGCCGGTTCTTGGAAATAATTCTTCATTGAAGTGCTTCATAACCATCATGGATCCATCATGCTTGCCTCCTTCATTCAACATGGGAGACTCCTTAGGAAAGGGACTCCAATCTTCGGGTGTACTCCGGGCAAGCAAGGAGGGATTGGAAGGAGTTGAAGTTAACTTAGGGCTCTCCCTCATGAGCTCTTCAAGTGTGGTTCCGGGGTTGATGGCAAGGATGTCCGGGGGTGAGAATACTTCATTGCACTCCTCCAAAGGTGAAGGAGGTGGAGGTGAGCCTTGAAGGATGGTAGGATCTCCTAGCATAAGAGCATGCCTAATCTCCTCAATCTCCCTCCTCATTTGTTCTTCTCTCTCGACATTCAATCTTCTTGCATCCTTTAGGGCCAAGTCCCTTAGCCACAATTGCTCCCGAGCTTCATTCAACTCTTCCTCAAGGTCTCTATTGGTTATGGTTGAATCGGGTAGTTCTTGGATCTCCTCATAGTGAACCTCCTCTTGATGACATACTTCCGCTTCAAGCTCCTTGTGGGAACTAGAAATGGAAGCAAGATTGCTTTCTAGATCATCCATCTTCCTTAACATTTCCTCTAGCATTGATTCCACTCGGTCATTGTGAGGTTGATGGTGAGGTTCCACATAAGGCAATGTAGTCATGTGAGCTTGATCATGGGACTCATGATAGGCATTAAACTCCTCCCAATACTCAAACTCATCATGGAGAGGTCCTAGATCTTGGCTTTCCATCCACTCCTCATACTCCATGTCGTCAAGGTCGTCTTGGAGGTACAATCCGTCCATGGCAAACATGAAAAGGCAAAGACAAAAACAACACAAGATCAAAAGTAACAAGAAAGATAAACACCAAAAGCAATCAAAATCAAATGACTTAATCTAGACCTAGTCCCCGGCAACGGCGCCAAAAACTTGTTACGCTAGGATTAATAGCACAAAAAGCTTTACATTTATAAACTCGAATTAAATCCTAAACTACCTAGCGAAACCCGCAGTGTACGGGTTGTTTGTAGTAGGGATAGTATTCCGAGGTCGAACTCAAGGACTGAGGTGAAACTAAGTCATTCAATGATCAAAGATAGTGTGAATCTAGACTAAGATAAGATGAGGAATAAAGAAAATGGAAAACACAATGTTTTTGGAGGGTTTTGGGTGATCAAACAAAGATCACAAATATGTGAACACAATCAAGCAACACAAACACACACTAACACAAAAGATAGGAGAATGGAAGTAACAAAGCGGATTCTAGAGATTGGAAGTCCGGTTATGGCATAGACTCGAGCTATCTATTCATTCCTCGGATCAACTATGATATGTTGGGATTAAGCGTTTCTAGATTGGGATCAATTACCGGGTAAGTCTCATGATCCACTAGTCCATTCCTAAGGTCTCATCACCGGGTAAGTCTCTAAGAACCTAAGGATAGGAATTCTACACAAACCGGATTGTTACCTAGGGGTCTAACCTATCCTTACCGGGTAAGTCTCGGAAAGGGAAGTCCTAAACAACTATCCTAGCACACTTACTCCAATGGCGGCTTGTGAGGCTCACCACTACCTAGGGTTTGTCATCTTTTGAATCTAAGAGTAAGAATCACCGGGTAAGTCTCTTCTAAACACTTAGTTGCTAACACTAGGTCTCCCTAGGATAGAATTAGCTCAACAAACACTAGGATTTCAAGAACAAGAGTCATCCAAGGGTAAAAATCTAAGTTCATCCTATCATGGTCCTAGCCATAACCCTTCTTTCCTTACCCTAGAATCGCAATCTATCTAGCCAACAACATTCATTTCAAGATCAATCTCCACAAATAAAGCATGCTTGCAAGTCATGGTCAATTGATGAAGAACAATCCAAAGAAAAGACATTAAAAGCATAGAATAGAAATTACCAAATCCTTACAAGGCTCCAAGAGCTAATCCAAGTTGTCAACAATGAACTTCTCTCTCAAATCCACTCTAATCTCACTCTAAAACGAGAATCTACACTAATCTCTTCCAAGAACACCCCTAATGGGTGCTTGGAAGAGAGGCAACAATGGAGAAGTGTTTTGGGGAAGAAGATAGGTCAAAAGAGAGGAGAAGGATCAATGGGAGAGAGCCAGCAACAGCTTTGAAGGACCACTTATATTCTCCACCAAGAGCAAGGCCGGACAAGAGATCGTGGGACACGTGGCTTAAGTTTTCAAAGGCCCAAAAATCGACCCAGAGGAAAAAATCGGCCGATTTTCCTGGGTGTAGTTCGATTTTCTTCAACAGAAGCATGCTATGATCGTCTAGCCATGAGTTGCTCCATTGCTTGCACCAATAGTGGTCTTTGTGTCCTTTGTTGCTCCAATTATGCTCCTCCAAGGCTTTGGATGTGTACCATCATGAGGCTTGGCCCTCAAATGTATCGATTAACGTCCGATAGATCCCCGAAATACCTACAAAACCGATAAAAGGTAGTGTAAACGTCTTTTCTAGAAATGTGCATGAATTGAGCGAAGACGTCATGAACCAATGCCAAAACGTGCATGAATGAGTGAGAAATCTATCTAAATGATTACCTAATCCTAAGTCATAAATTGTGTTATCAAAAATACCCCATACTTAAGGTTTGCTCGTCCCCGAGCAAATTCCCAACTATAGACTAAGAGATGACATGATTTATGTATGCAGAAAAATGGCAAAATCTTTTTGGGTTTGTGCTTCTAATATTGGATCACCTTCATAGTCATGTTTCATGGCAATGGACAAGCAATTATGTATCAAATAAATGAAAGCATGGAAAGACAATTACACTTAACTTGATAGCATGCAATGAAATGTAAAGATGAAGATGTCAAGATGATCATGAGCATATCCAATCTAAATCACTTAGTCTTACACACATGCAAGTAGGTTATAAGGACTTGTGAAATAGAAGGCCAAGAAACGTTGTGATTAGGTGGAAATTTTTAGGTTATGTGATGCTAATCCGGGAAGGGAACTAAACACCACAATTTTGTTTTTACTCAACTTCCCAAAAGTGTAAAATTTTCTCCATTTTCTTTTCTTTCTTTTATTTTTGAGACTATGGCATTGGTGTACAAAAGCCGAAACCTTGGTGATTAGCCGTCCTCGGGCTTTTTTATTTTTCGAGGTGCATCCACACCGGGCACACATACCAAAGCTCGTTAGGACTATCGGTTTATTTGACTTTAGCAAGGCACCAACACCCGGTTATGTGAAGTGTACCGAGTTACTTGTCATTTAAACCAACGTCCCCAAACCTATATTTTTGTCTACACTTTCACAACAATTTCAGTATTTCATTCACAACACTCTTTCATCAACAACTTCACCCCACACTTGCTTTTCACACACACCAACACACTATCATGCTCCTATTCCCGGATGGGTCAAAAGAGGTTAAATTTATCAACAATTGAGGTGCTTAAACAACATGATCAAGATGAGAAGTAGAGAAAGATGAACTGCCTCATTCATTCCTAAATGATGTGCAAGAACTAGCATGCAATTTCGATTTTCAATCCTCAATTCAATCAAGGCAAACATTCATGATCACAAATCATTCATGGGTTTCAAGATAAGTACTTCAAGTCCACATATGCATCATCAATTTGACACATAAGGCCATCCATAGCCAATTCACAAGACAATTTTCATCATAAGGGTCATTCCCAAGCTTTAGAAGCACTAAAATTTTTTTTAATTTTTTTAAATTTTCTGATTTTTTTGGATATTTTTCGAAATATGTATGTACAATGCAAGACATAATGAAACATGTGACAAAATTAAACTATCCTAGATGCTAATCATGCAAGTGATCATGAAAACCCCACCCCATACTTAGAAACACATTATCCCTAATGTGTAAACTAAATAAAGAAGTGAAAGAGAGTTCTCACAATGTAAAATTGGTGATGCTTTGGTATTTCGGTTCACATTGGATGATGATGGTGGATGATCGATCAAGGATGGTAGAGAGCTCTTGATGTTCATTAAGGTGTTGGAACCCGCGCTTGGCACCGCAAGCCGTCCAAGTTCCACGTCCGCTCCACCCATGCTTGATTGGAGATCATCACTTTCCTTTACAGAGGAAAAATCGGACTAGCTACCCTGGCAAATCGGCCGATTTTGTTGAAGATCAGTCCGATTTTCCTGGGTGCTTTCTTCCTTGTCCATGTGCTCGATCTTGTACCTTCTTCTCAACAGTTCCATGAGGTTTTCACATGACCTCCAACATCTCATCACACATGACAACAACAAGATCTAGCACCCAAAACACAAAAGAAAAACAAAGCACACCAAAAACAAAAGCAAAAAAAAAGACGAAAGAGAAAAGGGAAAGAGTTGTTACCCTTGGGTTGCCTCCCCAGAAGCGCTTCTTTTAGGTCATTAGCTTGACCAAACTCCGAGGATGTGTCAATCCACCTCAAATACCATGGTTTGCTTGAGGAGTCCAAGCAACCATCGCTTTCCGGCATCCATGATGACAAGCAAGGGCCACTTGATGCCCAAATAAGCTTTAAGTTCTCTCTTTACCGGTGAGTAGTAGACTCCTTCATCACCGCTCCCTTGATGATAGTATGGAGTTGCAACCATAGGTGCCACCCCATACTTAGACAATTGGTACTCCGCGGTCACACCGGTAAGATGGTTGCCATCCTCATCCTCTATGATCCGAAGAAGGCCGGTTCTTGGAAATAATTCTTCATTGAAGTGCTTCATAACCATCATGGATCCATCATGCTTGCCTCCTTCATTCAACATGGGAGACTCCTTAGGAAAGGGACTCCAATCTTCGGGTGTACTCCGGGCAAGCAAGGAGGGATTGGAAGGAGTTGAAGTTAACTTAGGGCTCTCCCTCATGAGCTCTTCAAGTGTGGTTCCGGGGTTGATGGCAAGGATGTCCGGGGGTGAGAATACTTCATTGCACTCCTCCAAAGGTGAAGGAGGTGGAGGTGAGCCTTGAAGGATGGTAGGATCTCCTAGCATAAGAGCATGCCTAATCTCCTCAATCTCCCTCCTCATTTGTTCTTCTCTCTCGACATTCAATCTTCTTGCATCCTTTAGGGCCAAGTCCCTTAGCCACAATTGCTCCCGAGCTTCATTCAACTCTTCCTCAAGGTCTCTATTGGTTATGGTTGAATCGGGTAGTTCTTGGATCTCCTCATAGTGAACCTCCTCTTGATGACATACTTCCGCTTCAAGCTCCTTGTGGGAACTAGAAATGGAAGCAAGATTGCTTTCTAGATCATCCATCTTCCTTAACATTTCCTCTAGCATTGATTCCACTCGGTCATTGTGAGGTTGATGGTGAGGTTCCACATAAGGCAATGTAGTCATGTGAGCTTGATCATGGGACTCATGATAGGCATTAAACTCCTCCCAATACTCAAACTCATCATGGAGAGGTCCTAGATCTTGGCTTTCCATCCACTCCTCATACTCCATGTCGTCAAGGTCGTCTTGGAGGTACAATCCGTCCATGGCAAACATGAAAAGGCAAAGACAAAAACAACACAAGATCAAAAGTAACAAGAAAGATAAACACCAAAAGCAATCAAAATCAAATGACTTAATCTAGACCTAGTCCCCGGCAACGGCGCCAAAAACTTGTTACGCTAGGATTAATAGCACAAAAAGCTTTACATTTATAAACTCGAACTAAATCCTAAACTACCTAGCGAAACCCGCAGTGTACGGGTCGTTTGTAGTAGGGATAGTATTCCGAGGTCGAACTCAAGGACTGAGGTGAAACTAAGTCATTCAATGATCAAAGATAGTGTGAATCTAGACTAAGATAAGATGAGGAATAAAGAAAATGGAAAACACAATGTTTTTGGAGGGTTTTGGGTGATCAAACAAAGATCACAAATATGTGAACACAATCAAGCAACACAAACACACACTAACACAAAAGATAGGAGAATGGAAGTAACAAAGCGGATTCTAGAGATTGGAAGTCCGGTTATGGCATAGACTCGAGCTATCTATTCATTCCTCGGATCAACTATGATATGTTGGGATTAAGCGTTTCTAGATTGGGATCAATTACCGGGTAAGTCTCATGATCCACTAGTCCATTCCTAAGGTCTCATCACCGGGTAAGTCTCTAAGAACCTAAGGATAGGAATTCTACACAAACCGGATTGTTACCTAGGGGTCTAACCTATCCTTACCGGGTAAGTCTCGGAAAGGGAAGTCCTAAACAACTATCCTAGCACACTTACTCCAATGGCGGCTTGTGAGGCTCACCACTACCTAGGGTTTGTCATCTTTTGAATCTAAGAGTAAGAATCACCGGGTAAGTCTCTTCTAAACACTTAGTTGCTAACACTAGGTCTCCCTAGGATAGAATTAGCTCAACAAACACTAGGATTTCAAGAACAAGAGTCATCCAAGGGTAAAAATCTAAGTTCATCCTATCATGGTCCTAGCCATAACCCTTCTTTCCTTACCCTAGAATCGCAATCTATCTAGCCAACAACATTCATTTCAAGATCAATCTCCACAAATAAAGCATGCTTGCAAGTCATGGTCAATTGATGAAGAACAATCCAAAGAAAAGACATTAAAAGCATAGAATAGAAATTACCAAATCCTTACAAGGCTCCAAGAGCTAATCCAAGTTGTCAACAATGAACTTCTCTCTCAAATCCACTCTAATCTCACTCTAAAACGAGAATCTACACTAATCTCTTCCAAGAACACCCCTAATGGGTGCTTGGAAGAGAGGCAACAATGGAGAAGTGTTTTGGGGAAGAAGATAGGTCAAAAGAGAGGAGAAGGATCAATGGGAGAGAGCCAGCAACAGCTTTGAAGGACCACTTATATTCTCCACCAAGAGCAAGGCCGGACAAGAGATCGTGGGACACGTGGCTTAAGCTGTCAAAGGCCCAAAAATCGACCCAGAGGAAAAAATCGGCCAATTTTCCTGGGTGTAGGTCGATTTTCTTCAACAGAAGCATGTTATGATCGTCTAGCCATGAGTTGCTCAATTGCTTGCACCAATAGTGGTCTTTGTGTCCTTTGTTGCTCCAATTATGCTCCTCCAAGGCTTTGGATGTGTACCATCATGAGGCTTGGCCCTCAAATGTATCGATTAACGTCCAATAGATCCCCGAAATACCTACAAAACCGATAAAAGGTAGTGTAGACGTCTTTTCTAGAAATGTGCATGAATTGAGCGAAGACGTCATGAACCAATACCAAAATGTGCATGAATGAGTGAGAAATCTATCTAAATGATTACCTAATCCTAAGTCATAAATCGTGTTATCAATGTTCAAAAAGAAAAAGAAGGAAAGAAAGAAAGAAAAAGAACTCACAAAACGGTGGTGGAGCGGCTAAAGCGGTCGATCGTCCATGTCATCACTGAGGTGGAGGCGGTGGTGGAAACGGGAAGAAGCCGGGATCATAGTTCCGCCCAAACTGCTGGCGGTATATGTCTCTCATCATGCGGTCATAATCGTCAGCTCATGCATCCCTAGCATCTGCACGGATCTCCAAGGCTCCGACCCTATCGGAAAGGTCGGTGGCCCACTCCGGTAACTGCTCATACCAGCCAGGCGGCTGGTTGTACCATGCCGGTGCATCTGAAGGTGCTGGTGCAGGTGGTGGTTGGGCATGCCAAGGTGGTGGAGCTCCCATCCAATCCGGCTGAGTGCTATACCATGTAGGAGGATCCGCCATCCATGTAGGCCTCTCGCTCACACTAGCACGGCGAGAGGAAGAACCTGAAGCTCTAGCTGGGCGGGGAGAGTGTCTAGGAAGGTCAGGAACTGCATCCGGTTGATCCGGAAAGGTGTCAAAGTCATGATTATGTCCTTCTCCCTCAAACTCGTCATCCCCTCTCATCTCCTCCTCTACAACTGGTGGTGGTGGAACATAGGGAGGGGCTACTAATCTGTTCACATGCATTACAGCGAACGTCTCCTTCCAATTATGGCGTCCAGCCATAATGGAATACTCAGGAAGCCACTCAATTCCTCTCCCTGTCCTACTCTCCCAAGGCATAGCAGAATACGGTGGACCTCTATGTGTGGGGAAGATAATGCCTCTAGTCATGAGGCTCTGAAGTCCTAGGGGTCTAGTTGCAATGCGGGTGCAAGCGGAGAAGTCTACCCCTAACTGTCTAGCAAGGTGGGTGACCATCCCACCGTATCCAATGTTGCCTACCCTCTTATTCTTTAGCTTGCTCATAGTAGCAGCTAAGAGGGTGGCACAATCAACTGGCCTGCCGTATAACATACTGTAAAGAAGAAACAGCTCGTCCGTCTTAATCTTCTGAGGTGTCTCCGTCCTAGGGAAGAGACACTCAGAAAGCACTCTATGGGCAATCTTCAAGGCTAGGTGATAGATCAACTTAGCCTTGGTATCATCAGGTTGCCAGCGGTCCTCGCTGGCGTATATCATGGCTATCTCCTCCCAGAAATCCTTGACGTACACGCCACTAGAGAATCGACCATTGAAGGTCTCCTGGAACCCAAAGAAGACTCCAAACTCTCTAATAGAGAAATCATAGTTTCTCTCCATCAGCCGGAAAGAAACTGTCCTGTCAACATGATTGTGCTCAAAGGAAACTACAAACTCCCTAGTAATTTCCTCATAAGCATCTTCCCGAATAGCGGAGAAGATGACTAAACCGGCTCTATCCAAAAGCCAAGTGAGATCCCCTATAACATGCAAGGACTCTAGCTCCTCAAGTAGTAGGTATCTAGGTCCAATGATTGTCCTCTTATGGATCCTCTCTAAGGCATCGAGATGATCCTCGTGGATAGTAGGGATCCTAGGGGGAGGTGGTGATGGAGGCTCAGCGGGTGGTGCTCTAGAAGAGGAAGTAGTGTTGCCTTTCCTTTTCTTATTCTTATTCCTATCAGACATTCTCCTCACAAAATCCATTTTCTGTTGAAAACCACGGCCTGTTCTTCAGGTTCCACGGCCGTGGAATGTCCAAAGACCGTGGTTCGTCTCGCAATTTCGCAAAACTCAGCAAATTCACACCAAACTCAACAACAAGCAGCCCTAGACTAATTTCAGTCCAATTCCAATCAGTTCTCCTAAAAATTCTAGGAAAAACGAAGCCGAATCGACAAAGAGAAGGAAAGAACGAAAAACCTAGGTTTTCGGATTTTGGAATCCGAATTCCGTCTTCTCCGGTGATTTGCCGCTCGAATTGTTGCTTGGATCTTGTTGGTAATTGGATTTGCTTCAGTTATGGCCAAAGAATCGTTAAAAACGATTAACGAACGAGAAATCGGGAGATAGGGAGAGATTCGGCGAAATAGGGCATGGAATTGGGTTTTCTTGTGGTGTTTGTGAAGAAACGTGGTTTTTATAGTGGCCGTAAAATTTTTTTGAAAACCACAGTTTATCGGGGGGTTCCACGGCCGTGGAAATGTACGGAACCGTGGTTTTGGTGATTTTTCTCAGGCTTTTGAAAATTACGGTCATTGTAGCTGTCACGGCTGTGGTTTTGGCCGTGGAACTTTTCCTTCCCCCTTTCTTTTCCACTATTCCTACATCCAAAAACACGAACATACCGGAAGGCATCGAAGGCAAAACAAAACAAAACGTCTAAACTACTCTAAGCTATGAATCAAAAACAAAAACGTAAGTGCAATAACTTGGGTTGCCTCCCAAGAAGCGCTTTGTTTAAGGTCCGTAGCTAGACCAAATGCGCACTTATTCGAGTGCGGTGGGCGCGAACTCTTCAGCTTGGAGTTCCGGTGTATACTTCTTGAGTCGTTGACCGTTCACCTTAAAACTTCCGCCCTTTTCACCCCATACTTCAACTGCACCAAGGGGAAAACACGTTTGATTAGAAAAGGTCCAGTCCAACGAGATTTAAGCTTACCTGGAAAGAGACGAAGCCTTGAATTGAAGAGGAAAACTTGATCTCCTTCTTTGAGGTCCTTTGGGATGATATGCTTATCATGTCAACGCTTCGCTCTTTCTTTATAGATCTTGGCGTTTTTGTAAGCGTTCAAGCGAAGTTCTTCAAGCTCATTAAGGTCTAAGAGACGCTTCTCTCCCGCTTCCTTCATGCTGAAGTTCAACCACTTTATTGCCCAATACGCCTTATGCTCCAACTCTACCGGTAAGTGACAAGACTTCCCATACACAAGGTTGTAAGGTGTTGTTCCGATGGGAGTCTTATATGCAGTCCGGTATGCCCACAATGCATCATCTAGCTTCAAAGACCAATCCTTCCTAGTCCTTGAAACCGTCTTCTCTAAGATTCCTTTGATCTCCCGGTTAGAGATCTCCACTTGTCCACTAGTTTGTGGATGATAAGGGGTGGCGATCTTGTGAGTCACCCCATACTTAGCTAGAAGAGCTTCAAAACGGCGGGCAATGAAGTGAAAACCTCCATCACTAATGATAGTCCGTGGTGTCCCAAATCGTGGGAAGATGGTCTTGTTAAAGAACTTAACCACTACCATGGCATCATTGGTGGGAGAAGCAATTGCTTCAACCCATCTTGAAACATAATCAACTGCTAAAAGTATGTATTGGTTTCCGCAAGATGATGGGAAAGGTCCCATGAAGTCTACTCCCCAAACGTCAAAGATCTCCACCTCTTGGATGTTGCTGAGAGGCATCTCATTCCTCCTAGATATATTCCCTGTTCTTTGACAAGCATCGCAGCAGGAAACAAAGGTTTGCACATCTTTAAATAGAGTAGGCCAAAAGAATCCAGATTACAATACCTTAGCGCTAGTTTTGTTCGAACTAGCGTGTCCTCCACAAGGTAGTGAATGACAATGGCGGATGACACTTTGCATCTCATCTTCCGGCACACATCGCCGAATAATGCCATCCGGACCTCTCTTAAAGAGGAGAGGTTCATTCCAAAAGTATTCCCGAACATCCTTAAAGAACTTCTTTCTTTGTGCGTAGGATAATCCGGGCGGTAATTCCTGACAAACCAAATAGTTAACAAAATCAGTAAACCATGGTTCGTTACCTTTGGTGATCACATCGATGCACTCCTCTATGATATGTAAATGTTCGTCCGGAAAGGAGTCATCTATAGGTAGATGGTCGTCCTCTAGATATGTTAGACGACTCAAATGATCCACAACAGAATTTTCCGAACCCTTCTTGTCGCGGATCTCTAGATCGAATTCTTGTAGGAGAAGAATCCATCTAATTAGCCTTGGTTTCGCATCCTTCTTTGCAAGTAGATACCGGATCGCAGCATGCTCCGTGTATACAATCACCTTTGCACCTACAAGATAAGAGCGAAATTTGCAATTGCATATACAATAGCTAAGAATTCTTTTTCGGTAGTGGCGTAGTTGAGCTGCGCTTCATCTAGCGTTTTGCTAGCGTAGTAGATAGCATGGGTTCGCCCTTCCTTTCTTTGCCCAAGAACAGCTCCTATAGCTACGTCACTTGCATCACACATAACCTCAAAGGGAAGATTCCAATCCGGAGGTTGGATAATCGGGGCTGAGATTAGAGCTTCCCGAATCATATTGAACGCATCTAGACATTCCTGTGAAAAATCAAAAATTGCATCCTTCATCAATAGATTAGTAAGCGGCTTTGATATCTTAGAGAAATCCTTTATAAAGCATCTATAAAATCCAGCATGTCCTAGAAAACTTCTTATCCCTTTCACCGAAGTTGGGGGAGGAAGCTTTTCTATTGTCTCTATCTTAGCTTTATCCACCTCAATCCCTCTACTAGAGATTAGGTGTCCTAATACAATGCCTTCTTTCACCATAAATTGACACTTTTCCCAATTAAGAACTAGGTTAGTGTCTTCACACCTTTGTAACACAAGAGCAAGGTTAGAAAGACAATTGTCAAAAGAGGAACCATAAACGGATAAGTCATCCATAAAAACCTCCATGATTTCCTCTATATATTCCGAGAAGATGGCCATCATGCACCTTTGAAAGGTGGTTGGGGCGTTGCAAAGCCCGAACGGCATCCTCCTATAGGCAAACGTACCCCACGGGCACGTGAACGTGGTCTTCTCTTGATCATCCGGGTGTATCGGGATCTGAAAGAAACCACTATAACCGTCAAGATAGCAAAAGTGTGAATGTTGTGCTAACCTTTCAAGCATTTGATCGATGAAGGGTAGTGGGAATTGATCCTTCCTCGTCGCGTTGTTTAGCTTGCGGTAGTCTATGCACATCCGCCATCCTGTTACGGTTCGTGTAGGAATGAGTTCATTGTTTTTGTTGGTGATGACCGTCATTCCTCCCTTCTTCGGAACCACTTGTACGGGACTCACCCACTTGCTATCGGAGATAGGATAGATGATACCTGCATCAAGTAGTTTAAGAATTTCCTTCTTGACAACCTCCTTCATGGTCGGATTTAACCGCCTTTGAGGTTGTCGTGAAGTTCTAAAGTCCTCTTCCATTAAGATCTTGTGCATGCATAGGGAAGGTTTGATTCCAACTAAATCCTCTATAGTATATCCTAAGGCTTTCCTATGTTTCTTAAGGACAACCATAAGCTTACTATGTTCATCTATGCTCAAATCGGAACTAACAATTACCGGGAAGGTAGAATTAGGTCCAAGAAATGCGTACCTTAGATGTGTAGGAAGTGGTTTCAATTCCATCACTATAGGAGTCTCCAATGGCTCTTGAGGAATATCCGATGGTACCTTAGAAGTGTTTGAGGAAGTAGAAGGTGTTGGAGAAGAATCAAGAGAAGTTGTGGAAGAAATACCATTTCCTTCGAACTCACCCAAAATTACGGCACCCCTGCCTTCTCCACGGCCGTGATTTTGGGCGTGGAAAGTAAATACGGTGGCTCTGTTTCCTCCACGACCGTGTAAGTTACTGGAATGCTCCACGTTTGTGTTGATGAATTCCACGGCCGTGGAATAAGCCGTCTGACCGTGGATCCGTATGTTTTCTGCTTCATCGTGGAGTTTCTCGAACTCTTCTTCACACACTTCTTTTTGGTTTCCTAAGGCTTCAATTGCCTCATTGCACTCCTCTTCTTCCCCTATATCCATTATGCTCATAGAAAGAACTTTTTGCAAGGGATCTTTGAAGAGAATAGAACTTACCTCCTCTCTAGATAGCTCTTCGTCTTGGATATTGAATATATCCTCATCAAAGGCTGGTTCCTTCACCAAAGTGGAAAGAACGAACTCTACCTTCTCTTCTCCTATGTCAAAGGCGAGTCTAGCATTCTTGCAATCGACTATACAGCCGGATGTTGCAAGAAACGGTCTTCCGAGGATGATCGGGACCGGACTATAATGTCAAGCACAACAAAATCTATAGGAACATAGAACTTACCAAGCTTGACCGGGACTTCTTCAACTATACCGACGGGACGAGTTATGGATCGATCCGCCATGTACAACGTCATCTTTACCGGTTTAGGATCGCCTAAACCGATCTTCCTGCATAAGGCAAGCGGAATGATGCTCACACTTGCTCCCAAATCACATAACGCATCATATGTGACTTCTCCCACTCCTATGGGAATACAAAATGACCCCGGATCCTTTAGCTTTGAGGGCATCTTCTCTTTCATGGTTTTGATGAGATCCGAAGAATCCGAACTCATCTTAACCTCTCCAAAATCCTCTAGCTTTCTCTTGTTAGAGAGGATCTCCTTTAAGAACTTCCCATAAGCCGGCATACCTACAATTGCATCAATGAAAGGTATATTAATATGCAGTTTGCTCATGAGTTCAATAAACTTACCGAATTGCTTGTCTAGACGCGCTCTTGCTCTAGATTGCGGGAACGGTAGGGGAGGTTTGTAAGCTGGAGGAGGAACGTAGACATCTTCCTTCTCCTTCCCCTTTTCTTTGTCCTTCTCAACGGGGACTTCTACAAACTTAGGTTGCGGGTCGGTAGTTGTTACTCCGCTCCTAGTTGTGATTGACCCTTCCCTTTGGGTTTCCCTCCGTCTTTCCTGGAAGTTTCCCTTGATTCCTAGGAACTTCCTCCGCATGGCTAAACATTTGGTTTTCTAAAACCTTTTGGGCTTTATCAACCTTAGTTATATGATCATCAACCTTGATGATGCGAGTCTCCAACCCTTGAAGCTTGCCCAAAATTGTCTCCAACATGGGATCGAGCTTCTCTTTCCCCGAAGTACCTCCACCATTAAATGTTTGCCCTTGGCTTTTCAAAGGAGTGGAAGAAGAGGAAGGTGGAGTTAGTGAATTTCCCGAATTGGAAGAATAAGAATTACCGGAATTTTGTTGGTTGGGGCGCCAATTGTTGTTGTTTGAACCCCTATTGTTGTTCCAATTGTTGTTCCGGTTGTTGTTGTTGTTGTTGTTCCAATTGTTCCGGTTGTTGTTCCGGTTGTTGCGGTTTGTATTCTCATTCCCGTTGTGGTTATTGTTGTTGCCTAAATAACCCACATCTTGTTCCTTTTACTTTGGAAAGTTGGTTTTGATGGCTTCCTTCAATTCTTTAATCTCTGTATAGAGAGAAAAGATTTGAGTTTGAGCCGCTTGTGATAGCTTTGCTCCTTGCTCCACATGATTCGCCTCCACTTTCCGATGAGAATACTTCTCAATAACTCGCGCTTGCTTCTCAATGAAGTCCCAAGCGTCATCTTCCCTCATGTCCATGAATGTACCACATGAAAGGGATTGGAGCTTGAATTGTGTCTCCACATCCAGCCCCTTATAGTATATCTCCAATAGCGCCAATTTGGATATGCCATGATGTGGGCAATCCAATAGCAAATCCTGAAATCTTTCCCAAGATTGAAACAAACTTTCGTTAGATCTCATAGAAAATGCATTAATCTTACCTCTCAACTCCGCCGTTTTGGATGGCGGAAAGAACTTAGTGAGGAATTCCGAAAAAATATCCTCCCATGCTTCAAGTTTCCCACTTGGAAGAGCTTGATACCAAGACAATGCTTTCCCTTTCAAGGAGAAAAAGAGAGGCTTGAGTTTATAGATGTTGGTAGTTGCATTCTTCGGCTTCATTGTCTCCATCATGATCTCAAAATTTTGTAGATGTTGATGTGGAGATTCAGCGCTTGTTCCCCCAAATTGATTTTGGCGGACAATGGTAATAACTTGAGGGTTGAAGCTAAACCCTTGTGCATCATCAGCATCAAAGTTCACACCTAAACAGCGTGGTTGCTGCGTTGGATCCATCCTTTGGCCAAGAGTTCTTGGCTCCTTATCCACACGTTCGACTCTCACACCTCTAGCTGGGGCACGGCGATTTGCAGCTACCCGTGGAGCGAATGGGTTCATATTGATCGTTGGATCAATTTCCTCTAGTGGTGGCATGGAAGAGTCGTTATCCTCATTGGATGAGTTGTTTCTAACCGATCTTGATGGCCTCCTTCTTCTCTTTGTCTTCTTGAGGTTGTTTATTTCCAGCCTTATTTGAAACATCATGTCCGATAGATCATCAACCTTTGTTTGATGACGGTCCATCTCTTCCCTGCGAGTCTTCTCACTCCATTGGAGTTGAGCTTCCTTTTCCGCCAACTCCGTTTGGTAATCACGTTCTCTTTCTTCAGCCATTTTTCTTTCCTTAAGCTTTCTCCTCAAAGTCCTCTCAAGCTCTTGATTAAGAGGTAAGAGGTCTTCGTTGTTCCTAGACCTGCGCATACACTCGAAAAGATATCAAATAACAAGGGAGAAGCTCCCAAGCTTGACAACCGATAACCGAATTCGGCCTAGACCAAATCCCCGGCAACGGCGCCAAAAACTTGTTCGCCACTTAGCGTGCGTGCAAATAAGCTTTAAATTTATAAAACCAGAAATCAAGCAAGCGAACCCGCAGTGTACGGATCGACGTAGTTAAGCAAGAATTCCAGAGTATCGAACACAGGGATTTGGGGGGTTAAATCCAATTATAGAATTGTCAAGCAAGTAAATGTATGAGCTTTTGTAAATATTGGGAAAACAACAATCCTAAAGATCCAGGAATCCAGTTGTGGCAATCGATTCAAGATATACTAAAGATATAAGGACAGAGTTAAGAGCTGCAAAGGTATACTAATGCAAAGCAATGTACGGTGAAGTTCCAAGGCTTTATGTGACTTAACTAAAGACACTCTCTATAAAGGTTGTTGAGGCTTCAGTATAGAAAGGATCTAAAGTCAAGAATTAATATCAAATACCCAAACTTGTAATCCAAGGATCAAGACTAACTAAACCGATTAAGGTTGTGACACTCGGAATCGAGGTAGAGGTTGTTGAGGCTTCACTGCCACCTAGAAAAGGCAAGCCAAGACTAAGTTAAAAGCAAATCTTTAACTTTGGATTAAAGTAAAAGCAAGGTTCGTAAATTAAGGGAAATTACGGGCGGATCTTGAATTTCCACGGCCGTGGAACTCAAGAACACACCGTGATTTTGGTTCGTCGGCGATTCTCTCTAACTCTCAGGGTCCAATCTGTTTATGATCGATCTATCATCATCTAAGCCACAACTATCAACCCTTCACCTTAGAATTGCTAAAGGGTTTTAGCCAACAACAGTCATTATGATATCAAATTCAAGATTTAAAAGAATGAAAGATGAAAACCTTCGAAAACTTTGAATAAATCTCAAATCAATCTCAAATCCACAAACAAAGTAATGATGTATATCAGATTCGGAATAAATCAAATAATCACAACCCTCAATAAGAACGAAGAACGGGATGTCAATCCGTCTTCTGATTCAAACCTAAGGACAAAGTGTAACTTCAAAATCTCCAAGTCTTTCGCAAATCTCCGTTGCAAAATAGCATTCTCCACACGTCCAACTTGAAACCCTAGGCACGTGCGATAAGCGTAAGCGAAGTCTAAGTAGAGGCGTAAGCGAAGGTGACGGAATCTCTCTCCTTCCGTCCTTTTATAGGGCAAGATAAAATAAGTGTCCAGCCCATTATGTAAAAGATTGTGGCTTTAAGTTGTACGTTAAAAGATTGCCTAAATCACGGTTTCACAGGATTCCACGCCCGTGGTTTAGAGCGTGGTTTAGAGCGTTGAATTTCATTACGGTGCTTCACAACTTCCACGGCCGTGTAAGTCACTGGAATGCTCCACGCTTGTGTTGCCAAAGTGCCACGGCCGTGGTTTAGAGCGTGGACTCCATTACGGCCGTATTTTAGAGCGTGAAACGTAGAATACTCGTAATTCTCCTTTGTTTTGTGCCATTCTTCATCCTAGCATCTTCCTTAGCTCCCTTGTGGTGTCCTCAATCCTTGGACATGCTCAATTCATCTCCATTCTCCTTCAATCCGTTCGGTTTTAGCTCTTATTTGCCTAAAATCAACACAAAGCTTATGTAGACCTCTATATCGACAATATAGACAAACTAGCTCACAATTGCTTCAATGCTTTATCAATGAACACTAATATGGATGAAATACACTTAGAAAACGTGCCTAAAATATCACAATATTTCATGCTAACAGTGGACGAGCCCATCTACGGCTAGTTGGAGTCAACTCAACTAGCCCACTTTCATTATGAGTCGACCATGTCAAGACCGATCCCTTTTCCACATCATGAACTAGGTGAATGACCCCGTCTTTTTCTTGTTCCAAATGTCCTCAAACCCGATCTATGCTCAAATGTACATGATTGTCTCCTTGTTGATTCCTTACCTGAAAGTTTTCCCTTGACCCTTATACATGTCGGCTTCTTCAACATAGTGTTCCTTGGATTTATAACATCCTTAAAATACAGTGCCATTTGCTCAGGTTGATCTTGGGTTAGATCGCTCAAGTCCATCATTTATTTGAAGTTGTTTAAGGTCATTATGTCCGGGTTGATGTAATTCACTTCTTCAACAAATTATGCTAGATCGACTAAACGCTAATACACTTGTCACCAAAAAGGATGGATTTGATACAAACTTAACAGAACACGTGCTTGCATAGATAGATAGAACTAATGAACACACAATAGTCCAGAAGAATCTCTCCAACATAAATCCCGACAATTTTGTTATCCTTGCATTATTTGTCATCTCGTAAATCTCCAACAATAGCTCGAGACACTTGTTGCTAACTTTATCTTGAAGCATGTCAAACATCGGGATGCGAACCAAAAAGAGGATTCTCTCACGAACTCTCGAATGAAACTTGTATCTTGTAAATCTGATCATTCACCATCAAATCCGTATTGCCTACCAGATACTATAATATATAAACACTTGTACTGATGACATGAATTATGACCTATATTTAGGCATGTATTTATGTAGATTTTCCCTTTATTTTGCATGCATAGACATACATTCATAACAATTATTGTTATATTCACCTACTTTGCGAGAATAGAGGTCTACATAGAGTTTTATTGTATTTGTAGGTAATTTGGTGAATTATGGAGCGAAATGGCATATTTATAGATCAAGCCTTGAAGCGGGACAAAAAGGAGCATAAAAGGAAGTTAGGATGTGCCAAAGTATCTTTTGATACCGCCGGACCCTCCAAAGTATTCTCTGATACCAGCGGGCTCAACTTCTTTTCAGCCCAAATGTTTAGGGTTTTGTCTTTAAACCCTAGATTTATCCCTACAAATATCCGATAGTCTTCAACATTGAAGGGCGGACTAGGAGCCCTGACGTTAGGGAGAAGTTGAGAACGGCTTGCATCCAGCGCTTTTAGAGGGCATTGCTTAGGAAGATCTTATTGCGTACAAGGAGGATTCTGAGAAGGACGCATTTTTGAGATTGCGTATTTGGAGTTGGAAGATCTTAGAGTTTTCATCTTGAAGGCGGATTGACATCCCGTTCTTCATTTGTCCCTAGAGATTTTATGAGGTTTTTCTATTCCTTTGATTCTACATTCTTTGAACACAAGAACGGATTTGTTATTTTGATATTTTGAGGATTGAGATATGTGACATTATTGAGTTTTCTAAGTTCCATTCTTTTTATTCTCTTCTTAATTTGATTGTTGATTTGATGACTATGAGTTGGCTAAAACCCTTAAGCGATTCTAAGGTGAAGGGTTGATAGTTGTGGCTTAGATAATGATAGATTGAACTTCAACAGATTGGATCCTGAGAGTTGCGAGAAACCTCGTCGTCGAGGATTTCCACGGTTTGTTCTTGAGTTCCACGACCGTGGTTCTTCAAGATGCAGCCGTGGTTTCCTCTGTCGTACGTCCTTTGTTTTTGCTTTGATCCAAAGTTAAAGATTTGCCTTAACCTAGCCTTGACTTGCCTTTTCTAGGTAGTAGTGAGACTCAACATCCTCTATTTCGGTTTTGAGTGTCACAACCTTAACCGTTTTAGCTTATCTTTGATTCCCTTGGGTTTGGGCGTGGGTATTTGAGATTAATTCTTGTCCTTAGATCCTTTCTATATCTATAGAATATCTTGAATCAATTGCCACAATTGGATGCTTGGATCTTTAAGATTGTTGTTTTCCCAGTATTTGCAAAGCTTCTATACTTTATTTGCTCGATAATTTGTGAACTGAATTTGATCCCCCAAATCGTTGAGTTCGATACTCTGGAATTCTTTCTCTACTACTCCGATCCGTACACTGCGGATTCACTTGCTTAATTTCAGTTTTAATAATTTAAAGCTTATTTGCACGCACACTTTGAGGCGAACATGTTCCCAATGTTTGTTTAACATATTGTGCGCCAAATAAACCCTAAAAACTTTATTTCAATATAAACCGATAGTACATATAATAAAAGAAGGATAAGTGAAATGAAAAAACTAATTTTATGTATTTGTTATCCTTTGTCAAAAATTGTAGATAAGGGTCGGTCCATACTCAAATGATTGTCTCCTTGTATGAGATAAGTCACGTCACTTCAAAGTAGGGCATCAAGAACGGCTTTGATTGCTAATAATCCCTAATTACCATCAAACGTCGCTCATAATTGTCACTTGACCTTGATTCAAAGAAAGTGTTGTATTAAGATGCAAAATCCACTTGTGCCTCATTTGAATGTGCCTCCGCCCACAATTGATGTTGAAGGTTGCACTTGTGTGCATAACATATATTTCACGTCAAGAAACACACACCCAATACTTTGATGAGATCCAACTCTTGATCTGTTACAATGACCCCCGAAATTTTATTGTTGCATAAATGTCGAACCCTAACTAAAGCCCACTCGTAATAACTAGAGTTCTCCTTCGCCAAAAACACAAATGCAATATCAAACGTTATCTTGGTGTTAGTAATTGCAACAATCTCAAGCAAAGGCACTTGTACTTGTAAATTGAAACCATTAAACACAATAAGCTCTCTTAATTATATGCCATGCATATTAATAAAGATCAATGCTTAAAATTTACCCGTTTGTCTTATATGTTGAATCCATGACGTACGAAAATAGGTTCAACAAATGTCTAGAATCCGGATGATAGACGAACATACCAAATATTTCATCCGTATGAAGACATTTCCTAATATCGACATAGTAACCTCACTAGTCAAGAAAACGGACTACTTGTTGGATTGAACATCGACCTTCGGCAATCTCCTTCCTCATCTTCAATCCGGTATTGTAGATTTGTTGGATATATGTGATGTTGTGTGGGTTATCCAACTTCAAGATTTCCAATACATCTTTCGGTTGTAATTCCGATTCAAGTTCACGACACACCTTTTGATATTGTGCGGGTGTCAACCTACCGGTGATGCATGGCCCTTTAGGTGCTCGGGGAGGTTGTGGATGTTGGCTTCACATATTACCCTCAAAGCTCATTTATCATGACCACTTTGACAACCCTCTAATTCAAATAAATACCCGATCTTTCTCGACCTAGTAGCTTGACTACTCGATGCATTATCCTCCGGATCAATGTCTTTCTACCTCCTACGGTGCCCATAACATTCACATGTCAAGTGAATCGTCTTGCAGTCCTTATTACAAACAAATTAACTACTATTAATGTGTACCTAATAATTCATTTATATAATCCAAACTCTAAAGTAAAAAATTCTGAATAATAAATATCGGCAATAAACTTACTTAGATGTGAGAAACAAACTCACTAGGATGGCTAAATCTCCAACTATCGAATGGAAACATGATTTTTGCTTCAATTTCCGACATCTTCAATAAATATTATTCGGAATTATGGGTAAAATATGAATACGATATGTATTGTTGAGGTTTTGATTGTATTTATAACCCAACAAATATATTAAGAAAGAATTTGGCCTACTAGGCTCATTTTGGTTTTTGTTAAAGAAACTATACCCCATATTTTTTTACCACTTTCATTTAATGGTAGGTAAAACTAATTAACCCTTCTATTTAAAAAAATGTTGATATTTGTTATTTGTTATTTAAGTGTAAGTTTTAATTTTTAAAAACTGGATTTATTTTTTTATTTTATTTTCTTTTATTTTTTTTCTCTTTTTTATTTTCTTTATTTTTTATATATTCTAGAATGAAGAATTTTTCACATACCGGAATTTTCACATACCAGAATTTCCAATACCGGAGTTTCACATACCGGAATTTCACATACCGGAATTTTTACATACCGGAATTTTCACATACCGGAATTTTCACATACCTGAATTTCCAATACCGAAATTTCACATACCAGAAGTTTACATACCGGAAGTTATCATACCGGAAGTTATCATATCATGCCGGAAGTTATCATATCATACCGGACGTTATCATATCATACCGGAAGTTATCATACTGGAAGTTATCATATCATATCGGAAGTTATCATACCGGAATTTATTTTTTTATTTTCTTTTATTTTTTTGTCTTTTTTATTTTTTTTATTTCTTTTTTTAATTTTTTTGGTATGCATACCGGAGTTTCACATACCGAAGTTTCACATACCGGAATTCACATACCGGAAGTTCACATACTGGAGCTTCACATACCGGAAGTTCACATACCGGAAGTTATCATACCAAAAGTTATTATACCGGAAGTTATCATATCATACCGGAAGTTATCATATCGGAAGTTATCATACTGGAAGTTATACCAAACAAACTGATTTTATGTCATATTAGAATTAAGAATTACATACCCGATAATTACATACCGGAGAATTACATACCGGATAATTACATACCGGAAGTTATAAAAATGGTATGAGCAAAATCGCAACATTTAGGTATCAACCTTGAAGCAACAAAAATGTCTCTAAAAATGGTATAACCTTCTTCTTTGCCCAGAGATGATCAAGACCACTATCATCATCACCCTGAGCGAGCAAAGGTTGTAAATTCACGAGTGTAAACATCATTGACATCCGGTATGAACTTCCGGTATAAAAAAATATCGGTATGCACTTCCGGTATGAAAATTTTCGTTATGAACATCCGGTATGAACTTCCGGTATGAGCGGTAAGAACTTCCGGTATAAAAAATTTTGGTATGAACTTCCGGTATAAAAAACTTCGTTATGAACTTCCGGTATGAACGGTATGAACTTCCGGTATAAAAAATTTCGGTATGAACTTCCGGTATGAAAAAATTCGTTATGAACTTCCGGTATGAACTTTCGGTATGAACTTCCGGTATGAACGGTATGAACTTCCGGTATGAACTTCTGGTATAAAAAATTTCGGTATGAACTTCTGGTATGAAAAAACTTCGTTATGAACTTCCGGTATAAAAAATTTTGGTATGAACTTCCGGTATGAAAAATTTCGTTATGAACTTCCGGTATGAACTTCCGATATAAAAAATTTTGGTATGAACTTCCGGTATGAAAAACTTCGTTATGAACTTCCGGTATGAACTTCCGGTATGAAAAACTTCGTTATGAACTTCCGGTATGAACTTTCGGTATGAACTTCCGGTATAAAAAATTTTGGCATGAACTTCCGGTATGTAAAATGTCCGGTATGTAAAATGTCCGGTATGTAAATGTTTGGTATATAAAATGTCCGGTATGTAAATCTCTGGTATGTAAAATGTCCGGTATATAAATGTCCGGTATGTTAATGTCTGGTATGCAAATGTCCGGTATGAAAACAAAAAATAAAAAGGGAAATAAAATAAAAAAAATAAAAAACAAATTCAGTAATTAAAATCAAAATTTACATAACAAACATCAAATATATTTTTTTAATAGAATGGTTAATTAGTTTTACCTTACCATTAAATGAAAGTGGTACAAAAATCATGGGGTATATTTACTAAATTGGAAAACTAGAAAAGGCCTAGTTAGTATACAATAAAATAAAAAAGCATACTTACCTAATTAGCCCATATATTAATGGTTGTTGGACAACATTCGAATTCAACAGCTATATTTTGAACTTCAACGCCGCCGCCATGCGTTAAAGCTGAACATTTTCAACGCTGCTTATGAATTTAAAGTTCAATAAGTTCAATTCAGTCGCTATGTTATATTTTGGTAAATGTATAACCTATTAAAATTATATCTTACAGAATTATATATTTAATCCACTTTTTTAACTGATGTTTATGATAACAACAAACTTTTAAAATTCTATATTTTTAATTTTTGAGGTACTATCCTATATTTTTAGCTTTTGAGGGGCATTAAATGATTCATATTAAGACCTTAGTTTGTCAAATACTATCCAATTTACCCTCCAATTTTTTTGTTTTTGTTTTTGTACTTCCTACTTTTTTTTGAAACAATTTGGTTTACTAGACTTTTTCTACTTTTGTGTTTAATAAATGTACCCCTTGAGAGAATAGTCTGTAAGGTTTGAGAATAAATACAAAAGGTTGGGGTATATTTACTAAAAAGCCTAGTTACTATTATAGTTTTTCAAAAAGGCCTAGTTACCAAAATTGCCCCTACTTTTTTTTATCTTCACAATTTTATGTATTTTATGAAAGTATACACTTTGTGTATCGGTAAATGTATAACATATTAATATTAAATCTATACATAATTATATATTTAATCCACTTTTTTTTTTATGTTTATGGTTAAAAAAAATACTTTTGAAATCTTATATTTTTAGTTTTTGAGTACATTGATTGATTTTTATTAAAATCCTATATTTTTAACTATTGAAGAACAAATGACTTTTCACATTTTAAACATTTAATGATTCATATTAAACATTTTCTCATAATAACATCTAATTAACTCCTCAAAATTACTAATTATTTTAATTTGAGAGTTACAAATAACTCATCCAAAACAACCAACTTATGGTATACCTCTAATCAACTCCTCAAAATTACTAATTGTGTGATTGTTTAAAATTTTACAATAGATGTTCATTGTCTCTTTTCTTACTCGTCAACTATAAATATTTATCATATCATCAAATCATTTTAACAGTGTAAAAAGCATACAAAAATTTGATTTTAAAAAAAAAACTCTTCTAATGTTTTTAGATTTTTAAAAGATATAAGACTAACAATAAAATGAAAAATAAAATATAAAAATGAAAAAGAAAATGAAATTTGAAAAATGAAACACATCTATACACATGAATGTAGCATTTTCATACCCATACTTAAACTTTTCATTGTCCCTAATGCAAAAAAAAAGAGTTAGAGTTTAAGGAAACTTACAAGATGCAAGGGTGTTTTGTTGTAGGTGAGGTCTCATTCAAAGTCACGTTACCAATTCTCCGAATCTCTCTTGATGGTGTCAAGATCATCTACTTTTTTGTTGAAGCATGATCCCACTAAGGGTCTTAGCTTGTTCATCAACTTGCTCCTTAAGTGTATCGTACCTTTGATCTTGGCTTTGCTTCCAAGCCTTATCCTCATCGCTCCACCTTGTTTGTTCATCCATCCATGCTTGTTGTCTTTGCATGTATTGGAGAATCTCAACATTGTTTCCTTTATGGGAAGAGCTTCTTTAGGGTCTAGACCCGGATGCACCATCTTGGACATCTCCCATTGGAACATCTTCATCATTGGGGTTATCATCATCATCATCATCATCGTTCCTCCGGACATAGTTTCGGTCATGTTCTTCAATCAAATCCTCTCAATACCTTGCCCTATTCCTTGCTTCAAAGATGGTTCGGCTAGGGTCCCAAGGTAACAAAGTCTCGTGCACCTTGACTCTTACAAGGCCGGATTAATATTTGCCTATCTTTTATATGTAAGGAATTTGAAGAGGTTGTGGTCAATCTTTAGGAACTTTGTGAGCGGAAGAGGTGTAAAGTGACTAAGGGGAATGTCAAAGAATTTGACAATTCTAGAAATCAAGCCTCCCATGCAAGTGGGTAGTATAGATTATATAGATAAGTAGTGATTTGAGGAGTTAATTAGAAGTATACCATAAATTGGTTGTTTTAGATTAGTCACTTGTAACTCTCAAATTAAGACAATTAGTAATTTTAAGGAGTTAATTAGAAATTATTATGAGGAGATGTTTAATATAAGTCATTAAATGTTTAAAATGTGAAAAATTATTTGTTCTTCAAAAGTAAAAATTACAGGATTTTAGTATAAAACAATCAATGTCCTCAAAAATAAAAATATAAAATTTCAAAAAAATTTTTTTTATGATAAACAATCAAACAAAAAATGCATTAAAAATATAATTATGTATACATAGTATAGTAAGATAGGTTATGCATTATAATTGTCATTTTAATACAAATAGTGATTTGAGGAGTTGATTATAGACATACCATAAGTTGGTTGTTTTGGATGAGTTATTTGTAACTCTCAAACTAAAATAATTAGTAATTTCGAGGGTCAATTAGATGTTATCATGTGAAAATATTTATTATACATCATTAAATGTTTAAAATGTAAAAAGTCATTTTAAAAGTTATAGTACCTCAAAAACTAAAGATATAAAATTTTAAGGTCTTAATATGACCCATTTAATATCCCTCAAAAGCTAAAAATATAGGACATTACCTCAAAAACTAAATATATAGAATTTTAAAATTTTTGTTGTTATCATAAAGATCAGTTAAAAAAATGAATTGAATATATAATTATGTAAAGATTTATTATTTATAGGTGATTTATCAATACACAAAATGTATACTTTAATAAAATATATTTTTATTTTTTTTGAAGATAAAACTAATAGGAAGTACAAAAAAAAAAATTTAAGAGAGTTAATAGATAGTATAAGATAAAATAGTACTTTAATATGAATCATTTAATGTCTCTCAAAAAATTAAAAATACATTACCGTAAGATATAGCATGGGCTGGCTATTTGGGACGTATGACCCAGCCCATTAAGTGCCCGTTTGGTTGGAATGATGGAATGGAAACGGAATGGAATCGGTTAAGGGAAAGGAATGGAAATGAAAATGATTAGATTACTTTCATGTGTAAAAAGACCTCTAAACAAACATTGTTTATGATTGATTCGGAATGATTCCGTTATCTGGAATGATTCCTACCGATACCAAACAAGCCCTAAGTCGGTATCCGACTCCCGTTGATGTGCTGCCGACGCCAACGAAACAGTCTAACAAATCCAGACCTACATGTACATTTTTCTCAGCACTCTTTTCACTCATCACGTAGTCATGCTCCAAACTGTTCTTTTCTGCTTCCAACTGGCTTCTCCCGCGCTCGATAATTCCTCTCGAATTCTTATTCTAGTCACCGATCCAACTCTTATTTGAAACTATAGAAATCGGTTTGTGTACAGGATCCATCGTGTAGGATGATTTTCGATTTTTTAACGACCGGAAGGTAGAATGATCTGTTTCTCGTATCTATTTATTTAAGTTTAGCATATTATTTCGATTCTAAATCGGCCTAGAATTCTGAATCTCGTGTACGGATCAACCGTCTGATGATTCGTTTGATCTTATTTTTGTGTTGAATAGATCTTTTATTTGTTGGAATTGACCGAATTAAACGTTGTGAGCACCAACCAGCCTTATGCGGTTGTTTGTGTTTATCGTTGTAGAGTTTGTTTGCAATTGACATTGTCTTTCTAAGCCCTATTTTCTCGGCATCATCATTGATATGAGGGTTGCACTTCTACTGGCTAAATTTAACTTGTTTTATGCGTACCGACTATAAGTAATTGGTCTAAGTAACACTTCTAAATCGATAGATCATTCTCTTTAGTTTTATTTTATTATACTGAGCTAAGACGTGAATTTCGATGATTTTATATTTATTTTACGATTTGTTATCATTGTTTAGTCAAGGTGCTTGAGTAAATATGAACTACTCATATATCTAGTTTGATCTATTCTAATCCAAGCTGCTTCTTGTACTTGTAGTGATGGTACTGCACCTTGATTTTATGTGCCGTAAAACTGAATGTGAACTACTCTCAGATCGATGTTTCATGCTCGTGTTTTAGACCGATGTTAGGCTTGGATATATTCTGCATCTTCGCATGATTGATTACTGGATCCTAGACTTTGGTATTTCCCTCTAGGTACTTTCTATGGTGTTCCTGTTAGTTCAAATATAAGAGAAGAATTTGGAAGCTAAAGTGATGCTTTGACTGAATCAAGGTTTAAACAAATGACTAAATTAGCACTTCTTGTGTAGATATGCTTTGCAAACATACAGATACAGATCAGTAACTGGAATCTTAATAATTTGATATGTTAAATTTTTATGGTGATTTATTTTCTATATTTACATATATTTCTTCAAATGGCACTAAGAATCAAATACAATTGCGAACTACACTTTTATGTTTGGGTTTGCTAAAGGAAATTTGTTTTGAAGCATCTCCATATCTCGATTTGTATGTTTAGTCCAAACTGAATTTCTGAAAATTCAGTATGATCCAAATGGAGTTGTTTGAAGCTAATCAATTGGTTCCAATTTCTAAGTGATACCGGCTAAACTCTTTATACCTAAAAATAACAAGCATAAGCTCTGGTTGCACAAGTGTATATATGCTTGAAAACGCTGTAGAGCTTTGTTATGGTTGTTGCTTTTCTTGTTATCTGAAATTAACTTTGCTTAACATTCCAAAGTTCTGTTTTTAGCATTGTTCATTCTTCTACAAATGCTGAAATTAGTTTGGGGTGCCAATATACTGACATGGCAGTACAGTGTAGAACAGCTCGAAATCTGTCCATAGGCTCCATAAACCAGAAGATTTATTCACTATTTACTGATTTGCAAAATTCATGGAGAGATAACTAAATACGTACGTAGCAAACGAAATTTGAAGGCATGCTCAACGACAATTAATATATGGTTTAACTAGCTGCTGATCTTATCAAACAAATTCTATTCAAAATCTTTTATCTTGTCTACTACTACTACCTATGTTAAGGTCTTGATGATAATAAAGATGTTGGTGTTGGTACGACGAAGCTGAACTGCTATTCTCACCCACTTCCTTCTCTTGAGCATCATCAATTTCCTTTTCCGTCTTCTCCAGCGGGAAACCCATTAGCTCACAGGGCGCCTTGCTAGGTGATGCCACCACCTGGTGTTGGAGCTGCTGAGATGGTGGTGGTGGCACCACTGATGGGAGCTTTGAGAGTAGTGCTTCAAGGCTGCTCATTGATGGTGTAATCTTCATCATTATAGGAGGAGGAGGCTGCTGATTGAATGGGTCATAGCAGCCGTATTCCGGTGTAGGATCCATGCCAACTTGAAATGGCCATGGCTCGGGAATACAATACGGGCCATCAGCTTTGCAGGGGAATGCTGAAGATGATGGGTGTGGCAACAACACTCCTGGGATGCTCTCTATGAGACTCAACTTTTTCCTTATAGTCACTACGTAGCTCAAATCTTCAACTACCTATTGATTTGGAAATTAGTAAAGTGTGTTAGCTCAACTACTAGATAGTATGGAAGAACACAGACATAGACAGAACGATACCTTTTGCATTGCCCCTAACTGGATTACACCTTCCCTTACTGCTATCAAGGCTATAGTCTAGACAAAAATTAAAATTGGGTCAAAGTTTTGGATCATAGACATCAATGGAGCTCTAACTTTTATTTTGGTGAATCTTGTTTCTAATAATTGCTATATGGATTTTGTGTTCGTGATATGATACCTTAATACCAGACTGGAACTGAGCTTCCCATGTTCTTGGTTGCTGTTAAGGGATATACATTAGTTTAGTACATAAAATTATGCCCTTTAATTTTATAAGCAAGACAAGCTGATTTGCTAATTACATATTAAAAAGAGAAAATTATACGCTTACTGAATCTGTCAAGCTGTGCCATGTAGATAAGAAGTTGATTTCCTGTTCACCAGGGTCTTTGTGTATCCACTTGTGGCTATGATCTGCTGCTACTTTTCCGATCAAACTGCAAGTAAATTAGATCAACGTATGTCGAATTTTGATGTTTTCATCTTGCTTGTTCTCTAGGTTTAGAGTAGTGAATGTCTTATATATTGATAAAAATTGCTGTTTTTGAACATATATACCCTTCACCGTAATTATATATTTCATGTGACATTTTAAAGAAAAGTTCTGGTTGCAGGCCCTGGAGATGTTGCAATTCACAGTTTCCATAGCCCAAGGGCCTCGAGCAGTCACTGGGGTTGATTTCGGCATTTGATGAGGCAGCAAAATTGCAAAATCCGTCTTCCCAGACTAATATCCTGACATTTGCATGAGGTAATTAGTTTCTTCCAAGAAAAAAAATTGATATCAACAAAAAAGAGTATTAGATCACTGAAATATAAATATAGTTAATTTATATTTTTTTGTTGAAATAAACAAAGTACATGATGTTACCAGTTCCTTCTGTTGCCTCTTGATCTGTCATAAGCTCCTCCGTGTGTATCCCATCTGTGAATCACAAAGATATCATCAAGATTGAAACTGATTAATGTTAATGATTAATTAATGTACTATAGCATGAAAGCAGTCTATGTAGACAGATATATTGCATTAAATATAGACATAAGCATTTGAAAGTGATATATGTATGTGCTCACTTGGGTGGTGGGAAGTTCCTTGGGAGGATCCTCCAGAAGACAGCATAAACCCACTGGGAGTCATCATTGATGCATATACTTCTAAGTGTGTGTTGAAGGAGATGAGTCACTGCCAAAGGACTTAGATGTTCTTCCATGCTTGATGAATTTTCTCTGAATATAATACTTAGCACCCTCTCCTTATTTATACAAAGGAAATCTCATACCCGCTCCCTTACCCTTAATTCTCTGGTGTGTGTGTCCAACAGTAATTTTATTTTAATTTTTTTTTTTTGGTAGTTTTGTCAAAATAATTTCTTGGGGGCCATGGTCCATGCTACAGTCCACGGTAAGGTCAGTGAACCACTCAAAATTCTACTTCGTATGCTCTAGTTTTCTTTTACCTTGATCGCAATCATTATAAATCAACAAGACGAAACCTTAAGAATTCTACCCACCATCATGATGATAGATAGATACTCTTCTCTCCCTTTTACTTGTTGGTTTCTTTTTCTCTCTCATGTGCATTAATAGCTTCATTAAATATCGTCCTATGGCCAACTCACATTGTTAAGTTCTATTGGTCCTTTCTAGTTACAGAACTATCTTTCTTTGAATTTTGAATTTCATTACATAAAAATAAGGTTCATATTAAGTTACTGCAATGATTAAATCCTAGAGATTAAGTGATGGCCGAACGAGTGGGCAGGCTTACCCTTGCCATTAATGCTTCCGTTCACTACATGAATTAAGATTGGTTCATAAACCCTACTAGTTGATAGTTGATACAGGAGTAAAAAGTTTAAAGTGATGATGATATAACAATCTTGAGCTCATAACTGGGTAGTTGGGTGTTAGTAATTTAGCTTGAACTTGTACAGGAGCAAAGTTGGGCATTTGAAAATTACTGTAATAAGAAAGAAGAGCAGCAAATCATAATTGATGCCTGATGGGACAGGTGATGGGCTTCTTTTGCAATGCAGTATGGTTTCGATGAGTATGCATGCAGCACATTCTTTTTTCACCTTGTATATCCGTACTCTCAGTCTCAGCCATGAGCAGTCTTACGTGAAAATTACGGTAAATGCTATTCGTACCACATGAAACATGCTATTTGTACCACATTACCGACTACACATTACGGAGCCGTAGTAAAAAAAGCTAAGTTCGTTCAAAAAATAAAGGAAAAATCTAATTTTTTAAAACAAGAAGTGGCCTTATTACTGTGCATTTGGGATGCGTAGGCGTAGATGTTGTCATGTTTCATGGGGTACGAATAGCAAAAATGGAAAATTACTGGTTCTACTTTGAACAAGAAAGAAGAGTTTGTTTTGAATTTCTGCGTCTGTTGAGTGATGAGCAGAAAGGGGGCATGTGTATGATCGAGGGCTCAATTTTGCTTGACAGAGTTTGTCTTCATACTATAGAGAGGGACCATATAGTTACATGTATAATATTATTCGATTAGATCTTTGACCATCCATCCCATAACGTCCTCTCGTATTGGCGGGTAGGGTAATTATATATTCCTTGGCCCCTTGGATTTAGTTGAAAGTGACAAACATGTTGATCATTTTCTCTTTGGCTTCTTCCCTGGAAAGCAATGTCCACCTTGTACGTCCAGACAGAGAGAGAAAGTGGAAATGGAGCGTTGTTGTATAGTGCATGAATGTGTGACAACAAATGCAGAGGAAAATAGTATACTTGGGACAGTCTGTGGGAGTGGGATGATGGCAGTACATAATACAGACTACACAGGCAATTAAATGAGACTTTTGCCTATTAAAGTTGTTGCTGGTGTTAGTGGCTTTCTCATGCTAATGCTGCACTCTTCTCATTCTAATACTAGTACATCTATTCATTCAATTATATCTCTTGTTTCACCTTTTCTGCCATTTTTCTTTTCTAAACTAAATCTTCTTTTTCAAATTATTCTAACATATCATGTGAATGAAATGTTTGGCAGGGTCACTATGCTTGTGTTATGGTATGGGAGAAGAGTCATGGTCAAACTCACAGGTGTGTGATGCCTCACCTCACACCACTTCTTTATTCATTCAAATATCTGCTTTCATCCTCTATGTTTCTCATTTATGTCGTTTTTATAATAGTTTTTTTTCATAGCTATCTTATATATCGTAATTTAACTCGTATAAATGTATAATATAGCTCAAGAGGTTATGAATTAGGATTGCTGTTGAATTTTCATCCCAATTGGACCACTTAGGTAGTCTTATGGATGATGATTGATATAGGTGTCACTAGCCTATGTTTGTAGGCATTAATTACTAGACAAATGACTCAAGGGTGTTGTTAATGCACGCCTAAAACCCGGCAAAAATCTTCCTTGGTATTTTAATAATTTAATTACTCGCCACCATTAATTTTGTAACCTCAGGATTAAACTTTTATGTAGGTTGGATTTGCCTTAAACAATAAACAAAACTAAGAGTTGAAACTATTTTTTCGAAGTTAAATAGATGAATCAACAAAGGCTAAATTCAACAACAATATATATAAAAGTCATCTAAAGTTAAATAGCTTATATAAGTAAAAATTCAACTAATTAAATAGATGAATCAAAATTATCAACAATATCTTTCTTAAAGTGTATTGTCATTAAATCAACAATAAATTCATAATTCATCTTAGTTTGAAGTCAATTCTTAATAATCTTCATAGGTTAAAAAATCTTTCTATAGCTATGGAAATAGGGAGTGACATCACTAAAACGGATTAATTTATCAATTAAACCAAATGATGTTCTTGTTCTAAAAGTACTTGATCTAACTTTATGACGGTATTCAAATTCTGAAATTGCTAAAGATTAGACATTTGATACTCAAAATGCTCCAACTAGTTCTTAAATCATCAAAATCCGTGGAATCCTAATGATAGTATTTTTTCAGTCAAACTGCAAATGTTTTCAGTGTTAAATGATTGGAGATTAAGTCGATGATCCAATGAAGAAGTAAGAATTAAAAGCTTCATTTTCTTCTCATTAAATCTCTCAAGCAACTCCATGAGCGGAAATCAATTATGACATCAAAATCTAGAGGAATAATAGTACGAAAGACACAAATGAAGCAAGACCAGCAAACAAACGAACCAACCTCAACATTTGGTGATTCCCGTAATACTACTATCAATAATAAGTAAAACACAAAATTAATTGATCTTATAGTTCTGAAAGAACCCAAAACATATATTTATAGTAAACCCATTATAATCATATTTTTCAAAACATAACTAGTTGTATTAAACAATTTCATCGTGTTATTAATAGGATAATACCTTTAGCTCCATCGTGTAGCTCTCGCTCTCTATGGATCACATGTTTAATTAGCTCCTTGACTAGTTTCAAGTTCTCCGGAAACAATTTTATCCACAAATTCTACTTATCGGAGGCTTTTCAACTAAGAGACATGCTTAGTAGATGTATAACATTACTGATAGTAGTCACCATCTTAGAAAACAAATAGGCAACATTCACATATGTATGCTATATTTAAAGCTAGTTGTAGGTGATGAGCAAAACAACGTACCTTGTGAATATTACTTTTAAGATTTGTTGCACAAATAAATACTAATTGCAACATGAAATAATCGTTCTTAGATCATCCCTTCACGGTCAACAAATCTCAAAATGATGACCATTTGCTCCTCTCTTTTTACCCCTTGTCTAGTTCTTCATACAAAGTATACAAAACTTGACACTCCAATCTCTTTCATAAATATTTTTTCGTACTCTTCAAGAGAAAACAATAAGATTATGTTCTAAATGTTTGGAGCAGCTTAAATAGCAAGGCATCTTCTAAGGTGACATTTGCATCTTCTTCATTTATTATGACAAATGATTTCAAAGTTTTAGCCATATTGTTACCACGATTAGAGGATACAACAATTTCATCATCACTTCTAAAAGCAAGAGGTTATTTTGTCATCAATCTTACAACCTCTATTATAGTCTTGAGCCGTAATTAGTTTTGTTTTACCACTATTGATGAGTTGAATTTATTTTGCTATCAATCTTACATCCAGGTGATTGTTTTCCAAAAAAGTAACTGGTGCATAGTTCATGCCTTGCACGGGTAATTGTTAAAAATACTTCTTCATTTTTCTTATATGTCATATGGACGATTAACATCTAATTTTACTTTTATTTAATAAAAATTTAGTTGGAAGGATAGTTGCTTGTTTCCGACGCATCTAGACGTAATTCTATTAATAAGAAATTGGGTTAAATAATAATCAATCAGGGAATAGCCCGACCCCTTATATAGAAAAAAATAAATAAAAATTCATTATACGGAGAGTCAAGCAATACATTTACTTAGTCTAACAGGAATATAAAAATCATAATTAAAAAATGTAAGACTAATACTTGATTATCCTGATCCTCCATTGTAAAGATTGACGAGATTTGGAATTTTTTTTTTTATAATTGTTATATATATCTGTAAATAAAATATAAAATATGAAAATAATATTGTACCCATTTTTCAATTTATTTGTACTGTATGATATTAGATGTAAAATAATAAATATAATTCATAGTATAATTACCTATCAATGACATTTTCACATTATCATATGGTACTTATAAATAAAGTTGAGAATTCAAGTACCTCAAGTAGCATCACATGTAAAATAAAAAAAATAAAAACAAATATGCTTGATTTCTCATATAAAATAAAGAAATAATTGAAAAATGAAAAAAAAAAATGCTTACCTCATACTACATTTTTATCATATGCTTCATTATTCGTATTATCTTGCAAGTGTAGGATCACAAATCATAATTCTTATTTATCCATACACGTCACCCTTGAGACCGCAACGTAAAATTGGCTATGTGTGAATAACGAACATGCAAATATAATCCAACACGTGATAACGACTACCCTTGACTTTTGTTTATGGTCAAAGCATAGCAGACCAAGGTCGGAAATTGTCTCCTTTTAAATCTAATAGGAAATTTTGCATCCGGAGGTGAAAGAATGGTACGCCAAATATATACCTTGTGACCTATATTGTTGCCGGATATTATATCAGCTTCAGTGACATGCCTTCCAAGCTTCTTTACTATCAATTTAGTACCATTCCACAAGCTTGTTGACTGATCAATGTTTCTTATCAACATGATAGGAATCTCAACCTTCAATTTCAACACATGATTTGAAACACCGGAACATTTATACTATTCAAGAACTCTTTTGAGATGAATTCATAATCAACGAAACCCTCAGTTGTGCATGTAGTATCAGAACTCAAGTAAACCTTCTCCTCCACAAGTATCAACGAAAAAAAATATGGTCATTGACCTTATCAACTATTTCATTGGTAGGGGTAAGAATAACTCTTTCTTGAAAGTAAGTAGCTGTATCTTCAATATCAAATGTCAAAGGATAAATGGATTGAACGGTAATACTAATTGGGTCACCTGTAAACGTAGGTAGCAGATCCTCGGTAATATTAATGATTGTTTTACCATTAACGTTTTCACCTTCCTTACCATCTCCAATGGTTAATGTTCAATCTGATTTGAAAATTTCTTGGCCTACCGTGCATCATCTTCGTTGTCTTTACGTAAAACCCTCATATTTTGTGTCAAATTCACCAACTATCCTTGCAACAGCGGACAATATTTGTCTGAAGTCACCGCTGAAGACAATCATCTTACCTCCTAAAGGCGTATCCGAGATACCACGACTATATGACTGCATAACATCCCTCTTGCTGCTGTCAAGGGTTTCAAAACAAAACTTGTTAACCGTAGGTGCTTCATCCCATATTATAACTTTTTGTCTTTGATATTAATTCAGCAATGTCGCAACCTACACAAACATAAGTAATTAAAACTACTAATATATGAAAGGGGTTATAATAATGATGGGTTAATATTAATTTATAGGCTAAGTTACCACTAGATATGCCACACGTAGAAGTCTCGTCAATATTTATGGTCTCACTATCTATATTCAATAATATAAAATTATACATACATGATAAAACTCTTTCAAATATATTGGACATATTTATGGTCTCACTATCTATATTCAATAATATAAAATTATACATACATGATAAAACTCTTTCAAATATATTGTCCAATTTGATATCATGAATCATATGCTACAACTTCATTTTAAACACCGTGCTAATTATATTCGGAATATCTTCGGGATTCAAACCTCTCTTTTGAGAATATGTGGTAAATTCAAGCCATTTGACATTGCATTTGAAAGTGACAAATAAATCTGGATATCCAAGATTAAGTATTTTAGTAGGATTGCAGATGCTCCCGGAGCGCAGGCGCAACCTGCCTGCGCCTGGCTTGGCGCGGAGGCGGACTACGCCTTCGCCTGACTTCGCGGGGAGGCGGACTGCGCCTTCGCCTGACATGGCGCGGGGGCGGACTCCGCCATTGTTAGCAGGATGTCCGCCCCAATAACATCACTCTTTATATTATGTATATAATGCTTGCTGGTACGTCGTGTACCCGACAAAAGACTTGAAAGCAACATAGGTGGTCGTGGAAGAAGAGGTAACTTAGCCTTTTCTTGCATGCAACAAAGCGAAAATTTTGGAATTTTATCCATTCGACGTTTGTTGAGTCTTTCTCCGTACCACAAGAGTGCACCACAATGTTAGTATTTTAGTAGGATAAATATTGTAATACTCTCTCCAATCAAAATTGTAAGGCATTGGGAGTCTTGCGCACAAGAATTAAGGAATTATTGATTAAACTTTGTATCACTTTGGGTTTGTGTTAAATGTGAGCTTCTAATTATTGATATATTGGTGAACTCTAAAATGGGTGCATGCATATATGTGCTTTATTGATGGCGCATTGTACAATACTTCAAACAAGTAGAGATGGCAATTTCATCCGAACCCGACAGACATCCGATAACCTGATCCATACTAAAAGGGTGAAAGCGGATGGCGGATGGCGGATGAAGCGGGTCATGGATCGGGTCGGATTCGGATGGACCTTTCATCCACCCATCACCCGATCCATCATCCGTCCACCCATCCGACACGTTTCACCCGCTTACACCCGTTATAAATTTATTGACTGTTTACTTGTTTAATGATCTTTAGTTCCCTTTTGATTTATAAATTGGTGATTTACGTGATTGTTTAGCAAAATTTGTACATTTGTTCAGTTCCTAGTATGATCTTATTGTATGTTATGTATTGCTAAATTTCTCTATTTTTCAAGAATTTAAACTTATAACACTTCTTGTAATATTTTCACTTGGATGATTTGGGTTGACTTTATATTTATAATGTTTTTTTTATGGATAAGACTTATTCATATTGAATTTATTTTTATTTTTATTAATTTTCCGCATTCGAATCCCAGTTTAATGTCGATTTAAAGGATATACGTAGAACACCCGAATATCACCCGATCCACCCGCTTCATCCGTTGGATGCGGGTGGATCGGATGCGGGTGGTGGGTTTGGCGGGTGGCGGGTCGGGTGGGGTGAATGAGATTTCCTCGCGGATCGGGTGACGGATTGGGTCATCCACCCACCACCCGATCCATTGCCATCCCTACAAACAAGTGTTAGAAGGAATATGATCAGTTACTTTATTGGTTAATGTTTGTTAGTAAATGAGAGTAAGAGATGTTGGAACTTGAGTGTAATCAAGGAAAAAGGAATAAGTCACTAAATATCACCCTTCAATGTCTTACATTGTTGATCATTTTCCCCTCCAATGTTTTACAATTTTGATCGGAGGGGTATATAATATTACATTTACATACCGTTGGGTATTTTGTGACACTTGTTCATCAACATTGATTGATTATAGTCTTCATGTTTGCCGATTTGAACTCGTGCGTACTTATGTTCAACCATAGAAATCGTGAAAATTACCCCAACAATATTTACATTGAGTAAAAATTGTCATAATATAGGATTAGATAACAATATATATATATATATATATATATATATATGTTTATATATATATATATATAGGTTGACTCTCATGTAAACAACTCCTATCGCGTTTAATGAGAACGAATTGTATTCGTTAGATCGTTAAATAGATGGTTGAGATTAGGCGAGAATAAAGGTAAAAAAAACCCGTGTGATTAATGGAAGAAATATTCGGCGGTATAGTCACATATATTCGTAGTATATATTTTGTAATTTGTTCTCATTTTACATGGTAAGAGCTGTTTACATATGAGTCAGGATATATATATATATATATATATATATATATATATATATATATATATATATATATATATATATATATATATATATATCCACACTAAATGTATTTAAAATATTTTTTACCTGCTAAAAAATTAGATTCAACCAACTTTTGATTGATAATTGAAATTGAATTAATTACCAA
Source organism: Fagopyrum esculentum (assembly GCA_033239045.1). Taxonomy (NCBI): domain Eukaryota; kingdom Viridiplantae; phylum Streptophyta; class Magnoliopsida; order Caryophyllales; family Polygonaceae; genus Fagopyrum; species Fagopyrum esculentum. The sequence goes on along the minus strand of BSUD01000001.1, from coordinate 31,461,581 downwards.
CCGTATACAGGAATTGATAATGCTTCCTTGATACTTTGGACAATGGATCATAAATGAATCTCAATTTTAAATGGGTGGTGTCCATATACGCTATCATTGGAATCGACCAATTGACAATAGAATTAAGAAATTCTTATCAAATATCCCTCCTTAAGCAAAGCGATCCAGATGCTACTATTGTACGATTTAACGAAAGCGTAAATCTTTTCACCATGCAAAATAAAAGATACACTCAATAAAAATTATGCGTTTAAAATGTAAAATGAATATTTCGTTTGAAAATTTACTTATAAATAAAAAATAATACCTTTCATCGAATAGTACCATGCAAATGTTTTTTATCATAGAAAAAATCTCCACTCAGGTGTTTGTGTCTCGTATGTTCATACCACAACCTTATTATTCTAACAAATATCTCAAACAAAACACACTTTCCTGATTAAAAATATCGACTTATGAAGTAGTTTTTCGGAGCAAGAACTTATATCTAAAATACAAAAGACGAAAAATATTAATATAACTCCGTATAATTAAATTACGGTAACTTTATAAATTGATGGTAACATACATTTTTCCAGAAAAATAAGATGTCGATACGCAAAATGAACTAGTTCACGGAATACTCGGATGCCGGTAAATCGGAATGGACATTCGTGGAATTCGACATTGTGTTGAATGGACGAATGAATGCAGTTTAGGCATAGGGTATTTGTTATATATATATATATATATATATATATATATATATATATATAACAGGGTCTAAAATTTTGTGTTTTACGTTTTAAATATAATTTATTATATTTTATATCTTCTGAAAGATTTGCGTAAGATTATACAAATGATAATTGTTGGAAGATACAATCCTTAAAGATAAATTATATCATAATTTTTTGACACTTAAGAATATTTAGTTGGAAGTTTTATAAAAGCTTAATTACGTATCAAAAAATATATATATTGAGAAGTGATATTATCCTTAACATCTGTAAGCAAATCCTATAAAGTATTAAAGATTAAATTAAACAAAAGTTTATGGTTTTCAAAAAAACCTATTTATAAAACCGATTTAGCAAAAAACAATTGTAATAGTAATCAAATATGAAAAAAACCAATTATAAAACATCTTTATGTAAAACATTTTTTTCAGAAAATTAAACATTTGAAGAAAATAGAAAAAAAAATTACTTAAAAAGAAACTACAAGAAAAATTAAGTTGGAAATAAATCTGCAAATTTTTTTATAAAA